>CM030363.1:17412329-18612329 GCA_017893485.1 Hemerocallis citrina
TCTTTCCATCGAACTTCTTGATCTTCAAAATACTGTGACCTATCAGCTTAACCAAGGGACTCGGCAACCTGAAGCTCTGATACCAATTGTTGGGATTGGGGCGTCAACCAACGCCTGTAGTCGCAGCAGAACTAATAGAGCAATGACGATGTCGAAGTAGATGAGACGAATCAATTGAGCAAGCAAGTAGATCCACCAACTAACACAAACACATCGCTAACTTATCCCGGTTAGCTTTTGCTTAATCCGGGGGAAATATAGGAGATCTGATATTCAACTAGAAGTGATTACAAGGAGTTATTGATTCACTCAATACAAGAAATTAAACTCACTCACCAAGAACTTTCTCTCTCTCGTGTCTCTCTTTGTGATGGGAGAAATAATCTATGAAGTACTCTACTCTCATAAAGGAGGAGTTTACAATATATTAGAAGAATAGAGAGAAATCGAGGTCTAATCTTGATTCTCGGTCGTTCGATATAACCTGGAAAAGAAGTAACTGAATAGGAGCCGTACGATCTAACTTGGAGTTGAAGAGTGGACTGAAACGACCTAACAAATTGAGGCCCAAAACAAACACAGCACCACGGTCGGTCGACCGTCCAACAAAGCCGCCAACCGTCCACCTCTCGGCCAAACCCAGTGCAACTGCGGTCGGGGGTTGTGGTCGACCGCAACTTGGGACAGTCGACAGCAACTATGCCTTGCCCCTTGCTGCTGTTGTTTTCTTCTACTCTTTTCGACACTTTGACCTCCGTGCTTCATCTTACCTTCTTCTAATCTGAACGAGTATTCATGACACAATCCTAACAAAGAGTTGGCAAGGCTATGCAATGGATGATATAACTATTTCTATTCCTGAGATGCACAATCAACATGGACATATTACCAAAACACAAGGCACACATTCTGGACAGCAAGACGTTGCTGTACAAAAATCAAATTTTCCGTTGTTACAGGAAAGCAAATAAGATTCTGTCAGAGATTCTGGAGAGTAGAATCTGCTAGTTCCAGCGAATATCATACGACATATAATAAATACAGAAACTAGGTCTATAAGTTCATTCTTTAATTATTATATGTTCAGGCAGCATGTAAGAGTCAAAATACTTGTATATAAAAATAGACCGTAAATCCTTTAAAAATCTTACAAAAATCATATTTTAATTCATAACAATGTTTAGTAACAACAAAATTTATCTCAGATTTTATTTCTTAAATTTGATTCACTGTTTCAGTTAATTAAGCAGGGTGATGTATTCAAACTGCATTCTGGAATTCAGACATCACTGTACGAAAATATGAATATTTTTGCAATCTACAGGTCGGATTGCAAAACCGTCAGATGATCTGGATTCCAGACACACATGACTATAATTATTATTTAATGAGTTTTAATTGATATTATGTGCAACTAGGTCAAAATTCTGGTTCTTTAGCAACCTAGAGTTAAGTTTTTAATACATATAATAGGTCTGAAAAATCATCAAATAATATCACAAAAATAATAAGGTGATTCCCGGTCAAGACAAGTAACAAAATATAAATTTCAAGTTCTAATTATGTGTTAGAATTTTATTTTAATAGAAAATCAAGTTGATGTATCTCAGGACAGAAATCTGGAAATTGAGAACATACCAGTACTAAAAATATGATATCTCTCAGTTCGTAACTCGGAATCTAGTTCTGTAAAAAGTTCTGAAAAGTAGATTCAAAAAGCTACAGATGATGTTTACAAAGTTTTATCAAATCATGACAGAAACTAGGTCGAAAAGTCAAATCAACACAGAGCAAACAACATTCCAACAACAATACATGTGCAAATAACGGAATAGCGACACGTGTAAACACGTAATAGCAATACGTGCAAGGGACAACAACAATTACACGTGCAACACACGTAATACCAAGCACAGCAACGACAACGGCAACGACGTCGGCGAGGGCAGAGGATGACTGCGAGGATGTGAACGGATTGCGACAGCGAGGGTAGCAGCGGGGGTCGACCGGGTGATCAGTGATGAGGGGGGCGGCCATGGTGGGTGTTGGGCGTCGACGAGGAGGAGAAGAGGTGAGCGGGATAGGGACGGCGGAAGTCGAGGGGGTTGCTGGCGACGAGGATAGAGGTGGCGAGGGTGATGAAGGTGAGCGGGAGGTCGGTGTTGTTAGGGCTTCGGTAGTCGTGGATGGTGGACGGGTAGCTTCGACGGTGGAGAAGAGTCGGGGGCTGGCGACGAGGGGGTGCGGGGTCGAGGGTGAGGATGAAGACGAGGACTGGGGTGGAGCGGTGGTCGGAGCGATGGAGGACGGGAGCGGGACGGCGGTGTGGGATGGGTTCGGAAAAAAACAGAGGAAGGGGATGAAGAGAGCGGCGGGAGAGATTAAGATTAGATTAGGTTTAAGATTAATTAGGGTTAATGAATATTTATAGGGTATTAAGATATTGGGTTTGGGTTGTGGGTTAACGGGTTATAGGGTATGGGTTTAGGATCCAATAAGGAGATGGGTTGGGTTTAGAATCAATAGGAAAATAAGTAGAAATATATTAGATAAATTAGAGTATTCAACATACAAAATTTAAATATTTGTACAAAAATTTCAAGGTTAAACAAATAAAATTAATTAGAAGAATACAATTGGATTAAGATTTAACTTTTTACAAATAATTAGAATAATGATATATTAATAATATACTTTGTTCGGACTTTAAAATAATAAATAATAATAATAGATTGGGCTTTTACAAATTAATAAACAAATAAATAATAATAATAATAATAATAATAATAATAATAATATAATAATAATAATAATAATAATAATAATAATAAGATCATATAACAAAATAGGATTTGTATTACAATTTGAAAATAACCATAAATGCAATTAATGAATAGAAATGGATTTTACTAGAAGGTCCAAAATAAATTTAAACAAAAACGAATTTAAGAAAACAAATTTTTTTATAAAGAATCCAAACCCAGATAATACACAGAAAAATATGTATGGGTGAAAACGGGGGTTACAGTCAGCAAAACCGCAGATCTTGCCAACCCGGGACAGGCAACCCGGAGCAACACGTCCAGACGTCGATCCCTCTGGGTCGATCGCTCGAGCAGCAGTGCAAGTACGCTTCGACCATGCCTTAAAAGACCTATACTCATCGACACCAACCCTCGGATTGCCATTTGAGGTGCTCATTGGGGTAACTCTCAGAACCTCAGCCATCAAAGGAGTAACAATGGGTTTGTGGGCTAAATGCTTGTGAGTGGGGGAAATTTATAGGCGGCAATGGCAACTACCATTGCCATTTATAGGTGGTCGGGGATCAGCGAGGTGGTGGAGTCGGCGGTGGACTACGGCGCGCGATGATGAGGGCGGCGATTGGACGGCGATGCAGAGGTCGACAGTGGTCGAGGAGGTGCAGGGATGGGTTTCGGCACCAAAACATGGGAGAAGGAGAATGACGGCAATGGCGAAAGGTGCGGTGGCTGACGGCAGCGAGGGTGGTGCCAAGGATGGGGGTGAGGGCTCGGGGCTGACGTCGATTGGGTTGCAGGTTCGATGGGGGAGGAGAAGGGCGACAGGAGAGAAGGTGAAGGAGATGGATGGCAGGCTGGTGCGACAATGGTGGCGGGGTAGATGACGACAGGGATGGGGATGAGGGCGGTGGTGCTGCAGAGTCGAGGCGGTGAGGTGGAGACGAGGAGATGAGGTCGATCAGGGTTGGGTTTTGAAAAAGGAACAGAGGAAGGAGAGAAGTCGGGGGTTAGGGGAATAGGTGGCTGGGGATTAGGGTTAACAGTGATTAGGGTTATGGGTTTTAACAGGGTTATTTATAGGGTTAGGGTGAGGGTTAAAGGGTTTCGGGTTAAAGGGTTAATGGGTTAGGATCCGATAAGAATGGGCTATAGGTTTAACGGGTTTGAGTTTAGAATCAATAGGAAAATAAGTAGAAATATATTAGATAAATTAGAGTATTCAGCATACAAAATTTAAATAGGTTGTGCTAAAATTTCATGGTTCAACAAAAATAAATTTAATTGGAAGAAGACAATTGGATTAAGATTTAACTTGTCACAAATAATTAGAAAAATCATATATTAATAATATACTTTGTTTGGACTTTAAAATAATAAATAATAATAATAGATGGATTAAGATCTATGGACCTTCACAAATTAATAAACAATTAAAGAAAGAGTAATAATAATAAGATTAGGCAAAATTATAATAAATAGCAATTTAGGAGTACATATTAATTAATTAAATTAGATAGTATACATAAAATTCATACTCCAATAATAATAAAATATAGATTAAGATTTATTGGCTTTCACAAATTAATAAATAACAACAGATGAATTTTTAATAAACAATCAAGAAATAATAATAATAATATTATTATTATTATTATTATTATTATTATAGTATATATCAAAATGGGATTTGAGTTTAACAAATTTATTAAAATCCGAATAGTAATAATATATTTGATTTGGGCTAAAATATAAATATTCGATCAATTAGGAATAGAAAATAAAGTTAAAATATATCATCATTCGAATTAAATATAATTGTCGATTAGAAAAGGCTTTGATAGAAGATCCAAAATGAATTTAAATCAAAATGAATTTATAAATAATTAAAATACAGAAATATTCAAAAATATGTATTTGCGGGAAAGGGGGTCACAAATACTATCTGAATTCTATTTTCACTTACAACGAATAAAGATTGGCCTTTGCACCACTTCAATGTGAAGATTGCGTTTCTCAATGGGAATTTGGAGGAAGAAGTGTACATGGAAGTGCCCCCCAGGCGTTGAGAATAACCCAAGTGACGTTGGTAAGGTGTGTAAATTGAAGAAGTCTTAGGATGGCCTGAAGCAGTCTCCAAAAGCTTGGTTTGGAAGATTTATGAAGTCTATGAGGGCTTTTGGATACAAACAAAGCAATTCTGACCATACCTTGTTTATCAAACGCAAGAATGGTAAGATTACAGCTCTGATTGTGTATGTTGATGACATGATCGTTACACGGGATGATCCGAAAAAGATGAATGACTTACAAAAGTATCTGTCAAAGGAATTTGAAATGAAGGATCTAGGACAACTGAAGTATTTTCTGGGTATTGAAGTTGCAAGGTCTAAGAAGGGGATCTCACTTTCATAGAGAAAGTATGTTCTTGATTTGCTTGCTGAAACGGGGATGCTGGACTGCAAACCAATCGGGACACCCATTGATATGAATCATAGACTCGCAATTTATCCTAACCAAGTTCCAACTGATAAATGGTGGTATTAGCGTCTTGTAGGAAGGTAAATTTATTTTTCTTATACTAGGCCTGATATTGCATATGATGTGATTGTTGTTAATTAGTTTATGCATTGTCCTAGTGAAAAGCATATGGATGCAGTCATTCGTATCTTGAAGTATTTGAAGATGGCCCCAGGTAAATGGTTACTGTTTGAGAAAAATGCTAAATTAGAAGTTGTTGGATACACAGATGCAGATTGGGCTGGTGATAAAACTGATAGATGTTCTACATCTGGGTACTTCACTTTTGTTGGAGGGAACCTCGTCACTTGGCGTAGTAAAAAGCAGAAAGTGGTTGCCCAATCAAGTGCAGAGGCTGAATTTCGAGGTATGGCACATGAAGTTTGTTTACAAGCTTAACAAGCCTATGGATTTGCATTGTGATAATACAGTTGCCATTGAGATTGCACATAATCCAGTTCAGCATGATCGAACAAAACATGTGGAGGTTGACCGTCATTTTATTAAAGAGAATCTTGACAGAAAGGTCATTTGCTTTCCATTTGTAACCTCAGAGGAGCAATTAGCTGATGTTCTTACTAAAGGAGTATCTAGAAAGGTGTTCGACATCTTGGTTGACAAGTTAGGCATGATAGACATCCATGCACCAACTTGAGGGGGAGTGTAAAATCGCTGCAAATCTTGTAGACTAGCTGTAGATCTGCATATAATTAAGATTCATACTTTTTTAAGATATCCTGTAATCATGGGAGATTGTTTCCTATTAGAGATAAATAATAATTATAGGAGATTATTTCCATAGAAGGTTATTCCTATTATAGTTAGATTACTCCTCTGTACCTGTATATATCCCCCTATTGTGGGATAAATTGAATCATCGAATTAAAACCCATATTCTGAGTATTATTTTCTTCTATCTGGAGTCAAATCCCGAGACTTCGGATTCTTCTTCGATGGGAGCCCATACGACTACCTAGTGGGTATGCCCATGGCTTGGGACTATAAACAATGAAATACTTGGTCTTCCATTCCTTAATGGAGGCAGGGTGGTCGTGCACCACCCAGTATCCCTGGTGAGGAGAGATGTACCACTGATTCTAAAAGCCTGGGAGGGATCTCATCCCAGACTTTTCCAAAAAATATTTGAGGATCAAGGAAACTTTCTTCTCATTGCAAAGCATGATAAAGCTGGTCAGTTGCTTCCACGTGTTCGGCCCAAACTGCGTTAGACTCATCCATGCCCAGTTCAAAACCTCTTTTATGAATGGGTAGAGAGGGAGACATAAACCCGAAGCGAATGCACCAGGATTGAACATACAGAACCATTCAGGGAGAATGTTGGTAGGCCGTACACCAACATTGGGAAGATATAACTCGAATTGTTGGGGAATGCGATACACCGCTCGGAGCATATAGATGTCATTACTCACCATGATGTTCTTTGTCTCATCCGCATCGATTTTCGGCTTATTCGGCAACAATAGTAGAACACCGAAACGACAGCAGAACACCGAAACAGACCTCACCCTTCAAATCATCCGTATACATCCGGATGGGTTTGGTGTGCATGGACGGCCGAGATGGGTTCACTTCATACTCGTATGCCATCAGCACGTACTCGATGTCGGGGGAAAGTTTGTGCTTCCTCTTCTTCGCAACTCGGGGCTCCCAAGGAAGACAGCCAAAATGTCGTCTAACGATGGTGTCCTCACCCCCCGTGTACGGCTGATACTCTCTTGCCGGGCTCCAGACGTCCCCTCTCGACGACTCCCTTCGGCTTCTTCTCTATCCTCTGTCGCCCAACCATGACTCTCCCGATCATCTTCGACCTCAGGTACTATAGGGATTCACGCTCCTCACTGCCGTGCTCCCCCCAACTTAACCGGTCTTGGCCGTCCCTTTAGTACGGCCGGGTTCTCCCTTAGAATCCGAAATCAACTCAAGCTCCATGTTTTCTTCCGGGGAAGGGTCGCGCACGGGCCTCGAACACAAAGGCTCATCCTCCCACGAGGTTGACTAGCTCGAAGAATCTGATGCTGAATTGCCCCGATCAGTGGACGAGGATGAGTCGCCAGACTGAACAGTCGACATATTTGAAATTATGGTTCTAGAAAGAGGAACTTTGGATGTGGGAAGGGCAACCCTGCAAGATGAAAAGGGGGGTAGATAGTAGAAGGGGTAGCGACTTCTCGAATGGCCATCGTCAGATACAATCTCCTTAAATTCTACAAGATCATGAAGCGATCGCTCAAAGGACACCAGAAGTCACATGAACAACAGATTTGGCACTATTCACTCACTTCACTGAAACCAGGCCCCCATAAATAAGGCTCACGCCTCAAGACAACTGCCTCGAAATAGCGCTCTGACTCCGAGCTCATCGCAAGCTTCTCCTCGAGCTTTGGTCCACGCAGCTAAGGAAGAACCATGTACCGTCACCAGGGACCGTTCCTCGCACCAGTGCATTTTCCCTTACGAGTTAACTACTACTCGGAGACGGCTGACAACTCGCCTCCGAGAGTGGGGGGGACTTGTGATACGGGTAAAAATTTGGGCTAATCCCCTCTGTTCGATCACCACACGGACCATGCGGCAGACAGCTCGTGGGCCTTCCATAAGTCCACCAGTCCAGCTCAGCCTACCAAGGAGGATCACCTAGTCAATTATGGAATAGTCAAATCCCCTAAGATCAGGGGATAAATCAGCTCTCTGAGATCCCTAATCATCGGACTCTATTTAGGCAGTTGGGAATCTTTCTCTAACAGGGCTTATAAATGCAGGCCCATCAACACTGGTAAGAGGTAATCGCATTTTTACCACCTAATCCCTCTTTTAACTGATGTTTATTAACTTGAGCGTTGGAGGATCTGTCACCGAGAATCCTCCTGGTGTTTCCGACTTTTTGCAGGTCCACAGCAGTCGTTGTGTCCACACACCCCACTCATACCAACCTCACATCAGGGTTAGATCTATATCTAAAGAACTCACTATCTGTTGCTCCCACATCTGAAAAACAACAACATCAAATACGAAGTCTATCATTCTTCCATACGTCGACTATGAGAACATTCTCATTATTCATTTCCTTTGCCAGTAGTGGGAATAAAGATTGTAGCGTGTAGTCCATTTGTCCTTCCAAAATCTCGTATCTTTACGGTTCCCAATCCTGCACTGGTTACTGCATGAAAATCGTCCCCTACTTTTGTGATTCCTTTCCATAAATGGGACGCTTCCCTCTCATGCTTCGTCCTCCAGATATGAACTTCTTCCGCCTCCTATATAGGTCAAATGATTTTGTAACATCTGTTTTTTTTTAATTTCTTAATTATTTGATTTAAATATTTTTAAATATGTTTCTGAGTATATTTACCCTTATTAATTGATTTTATTAGTATTAGAATGATTAAATTGATATTTTGGGGTAAACGGGAAAAATTGAAAATTTAGGAGTTTTGATATGAGTTTTCTCGGAGGAGACGAATCCGATTTGACTCGAAATTTTTCTGGGGCATTTGTTCATGATAGGGGGTTTAAATTTTCGAGTTGTTAAATTATAGTTTGAAGTTGAAAGTATTTTTCTAAAATATTGCGATATTCGTATATATACATATTTATATGTATTGCTATTGTTCACAACTCTCGATTTTAATTACAATTATGCATAGAAATGCATTTCTAATTTTATTTTGTGTTTGGGATGAATTTAAGTACATCATGGAGTGATTTTTTACAAGAAAAACTCTAGGAAAGTGGACTAGAAGGGTATATATATAATGCTATGGTCAAATAGGGACTCATAAGCAATTTTACCATTTTATTACTTCTCCATACCCTTCTTCCCCCTTCCACTCCAGTTTCGGCCAGAAGGAAAAATACCCCACCCGGCCAAGATTAGGGCTCAAAAACCCTAGCCATTTTCTATTGGTTTCTTCACAAAATTTTGAGGGTTTTAGCTAATTTGGAGGTGCTCTACTCATTTCCGGAGTCCATTTGCAAAGATAAGGCTTGGAAGGTAAGAAATTATGAAGTTTATTTTATGGGAATATATGATTTTGAGTTTTAGTGCTAGAAAATGATATAGTAGGGTAATTAGGTGATGCTAGTAATTATAGAGAAGGAAGATTGGTAAGAAATTGAGTGGTTTGTGAGTTATAAATTAATTAGTGTGTTGGCTTTAGAATTTGGATAATAAATAGAATAATTGATAAGTATGAGTTATAGAAATTGTTGTGTATTAAGGGAAAACAATTTAGAATGGGTTTAGTGAAAATTTTATGGAGTTAGAAACCCGTCGGAATCTCAAAAATACGGGTATACCATGTATGCGCGCCGGGTGTTCGGTGAAATGCCCGAGCAAGGTTTAGGTAAAAAATTTGATGGGTTCGGAGGTGTAATTGAGTCTTATTATTATTATTAACTCTAATTTGAGAGATTAGGACAAAGAGGATTAAAGAAATTAGGAAATAGGAAATTTTCCTATTAGAAAGCCTCCGATCGATATGTGAGTTCTTGTACTGAGGTTCGAATTTGAAATCCGTCGATGTGGCTCACCTACATATGTCATTTGTGACGCGTGGGTGAAGACGGATTCAAATTTGGAGGTCCGTAGGTCGAGTTTTGAGTTTTAAGCTAATCGGTTCTATAATTTTCCAATTAGGTGGAAAAAGTTGAACTTCGACTGGCTACCGGGCGGACGTGGGACGTTGTTTGCTCGATCCGTCAGGTGAGTATGTTGTAATTATGTATATTCTATGTTGTGGCCAAATTTCGTGGCATTTCGATATATTTGGTAGAAGTTATGTTGAAAATTCATTTTTCAGAAAAATATGGATTTTAGGGGCCCGAAAATGGGTTTTTGAGAAATTCGGGGAAATTAACTATTTTAAGTATATAAAACTAATATTATGGGTTAATGTGATGTGTTGATGTATAAAAACTAAATATATTAAATTGTTTATGCATATTTTTATCCCGTGCATGTTTCGTGCATGTTTTTGGGGTATATAGGCCGATATAGGTAATTTGGTATATGCGGAGCCTTGTGTATGGGCTAGCATGCTATGGATGGATGTTATAAGATGTAATTAGACGAAATTAGTGATTGTGATCATGTTTTGAAAACCCGTGTAATTATAGTGTACGTTTTGTGCATGTTTTGGGGCATATAAGCCCATATAGGTGATTTTACTTATATGAAACATGATGTATGAGCTAGTATGCTATAATTGGATATTATGAGATTTAATTAGAGGAAATAAATGATTTTGGCCCCTTTTCTTGGAAACCCGCATGTGTGGTGTATGTTTGTGATATATATATATCATGATATTGACTTGTGATGTGATAATTGATGAAATTAGTAAGTGGGTATATATTTACAGTCTAATTATGTTCTAATGAATTACTGGGCCATAGTATGGTATTAATATGTGGTGAATTATCTATTTTGATATCCTCACGATATGGAATAACATAATATAGTTCTTTTATTAATATCATAACTTGGCGTATGCCTATATCTGATACAATGAGATAATGAATATCATGGTGTCCTTAATGTGGATTGTTATGGCAAAATAAATATCTTGGCGCATTAATATTATGCAATAATATGATATGATGAGTTATGTGTGGAATAACAGGGTGTATGCATAACCTGGTATATTGATATGAAGATAAAAGATCAGCTGGTACGTGCTAATAACATGTGGTATTAATTCACATGATTAAAGTCAAGGATGTGGGCATTGTTTAATTAAAAGTTATGATGCTTTATGTTGATTTTGTGAAATGAAAAGATGAAATGAGTAATGCTAATAACAGATGACTTTGTTGACCAGTACCTACAGCAATCCTGGGGGTTTGAGCTAGACCTCCTAATACCCAAGGATCGGCTTGGGGTGCGGTGTTTTCCCTCCTGGCTTCGGCTGGGAGGAAGTACCCAGTTTATCTGGGGTGCGGAGTTTTATCGCCCAAGCTATCAGCTTGAGGCCCGGTTTTCCTCGATGACAGCTGTCGCGAGGAAGTACCCAGTTTACCTGGGGTGCGGTGTTTTTCCCTCCTGGCTATCGGCTGGGAGGAAGTACCCAGTTTACCTGGGGTGCGGTGTTTTTTCCTCGATGACAGATGTCGCGAGGAAGTACCCAGTTTATCTGGGGTGCGGTGTTCCCTCGCTGGCATAGGCTGGGAGGAAGACGTAGCCTCGGACGAGTAAGACTCTGTGTGAGCATCGGTCCGCGTGTTACTGGGCTGTCGGCTTTCAGTATATTGGGATACTGTGGCTCACTGGTCGACAAACTAATAAAATAAATAACTGTTAATAATAAATGTGGTAGTAAAGAAAGTGAAAAGTGAATTGTGATTGTGAAAGAAAGTGGTTGTGAATGAAATGAAAATGAAGGAATATGAGTTATGAGTTTGTGTATGAAAAGAAATGAAAACTGCAGCATGTGGTTAATTTAAAATGAAAGTAAAAGAGGCATGCGTTATTATGAGTAGTATAAAGTAATTGTGTAATAAGAATAAGTATTAAAGTGAAATACAGGATGATATGTGTTGATACACCTTGGAATTGTGTCAAGGAATTACCTGCCCGCTATTTCTGTGGAAATGGTGGGAACTACCTGCCTTGGCATAATTGCAGGGTGAGTTGGTATGATAGTGGTAATGACTAATGGAAATGAAGAATTAAGTAAAGTGAAGATAAAAAGTAATTAAAGTGAATTTATAACCAAGCTATCGGCTTGAGATGTGATGTAATATTACCCAAATTGTGTGTTTGGGGTGCAGTGATTATTACCCAAGCTATCGGCTTTGGGGGTGTGATATGTTGTGACCCAAATTGGGTTTGGGGATATGGAGTATATTGTGATGAGAATGAAAGTGAAATAAATGGTAATTGAGATATAAGTGAAAATGAAAATAAGTTTAATTCTCAATTCGATTGAGTAGTAACTAAATGAAATAATGAGATGTGAATGAGCTATAAAACATGCTTTTGATGCAATGAGAATAAGCATTCTAATTAGTGATGGGCTAATGATGTGATGATATGCAAGTACCTCACATAGTGTAATGAAATGTAATAATTGTGTTATACGACATAAATGAGTGGGATATTCTGGGAATGAATGCATATGTTTATGATGCTATAAAAACAGATAAATGTGATGTTATTCATTAAAATAAATACTTGTAATAAGATGTTATGATGATTTAGATGGTATGGTTGTTTGGATGCGTGTGATGTGTGTAATAAGAGAAGGGTTGTGAAAATGATTATTAAAGAAAATATGTCGTGTTATAATACAAGTAAACGAAGTGCATGGCTTATACAGATGAAGAAAAGAGGTAGTAAGATCATGTGTGTATAAATATATATAAAGAGAATGAGAAATGAAGAAAGTGCTTTTGTGTGATACTTATGTGATACATTATTATGTGAATAATAAACGATTAAAGTATATGCATGGTTAGTGGGATGTATATAGTGAAGCTATATATATATATATAGTTGGATGCAGATTCGAAGAATGCTTGATGTAAAGCAATAATTGTGATGTTTTATATCCAGAGTCCAGGTTGATATTTCTTATCTCAATAATTGTAAGATCAATTTATTATCTTTATACAAGTTAATTTATTTGTTAGATTTTTAAATTATACTCACACCAGTAATGGCTAACCCCTGATGTTTTCTGGGGGTTAGGGGAGTCCCTCCCTGAGGGAGGACAACCCTAACTCTCCTGCAGGTTGGTAGTAGCATGGTGAGGTAGTTGAATTAGGAATTTTATTTTGTCGAGATGTTAGATTATTTATGTATTTAGTATATGTAGAAGAGTGAATAGTGGATGTATTATTTTGTATTATGGTAAAGGTATATGTATATAGTGCTGTGATGAGGTGAGAAAGCCCGTACCCACCTCGTTGTGGAGTATTGGGTTATGTGGTTGGCTTTTAAAAAGGTTTTCCTAAATTTTTACAAAAATCTTATATGTTTTCAAAGGAATTTATGGTTTTTATTTAATATTTGATAATTCGTTATGAGTTTGGCCCCCAGAGCATGATATTATATTGCCTGTGTGATTCTGCTCATTTTGGCAAGGGGAGCCCGTGATATTACTGCCTGTGTTGTGAGCTACGGAATTTAGAGCAGAATTCCGTAAGCTAATTGTGTTTCGGGGCAGAAATTACAGGGGAAACTCTGTCCAAATTTTTATTGAAATATAACTATTTTAGTTTATGTTTAAAGTGGTATATAAATTGATAGAATTGAATTTGGAGGTGTTGTTTTCAAAAAAAAAAAAAAAATCTTGGGGTGTTACAGATTTACACCACCAAGTCTCTTCTGTCATTTGTTCATCTTCCACCACCATTTGCTAAGCAATGCTTTTTTGACTGCTTTTTCTTACAACACCAAGCCCCAATATATTGTTATGTTAATAATTCAGAAAAATAAATTATAATGTAGTTAATGAAAGGATGCTTTTTTGACTGCTTATTCGGTCCTTTTGATGTCATGGTGTACAGGTCTCCAACCTCTGCTGCTGATCTTGTGAGGAAGCAGAATTACTGGATGGTTACACTTTTGCTCAGTCTGTCAACTTCATTCTTGTTAATGTAAGGCTATGTAGTTGTCTTTTTGTATTTCGAGTTAGGTGGTCTCAGTTTCTCTCAATCTTGGATGTCTTCTGTACGTACCATATGATGATTCTTTGGGTAGAATTCTGTGTGTTCATTAATTTAGATGCAACTTATTCCAGTTGACAATTTTTTTATACGTAGTTTCATAATCTTGAATTGTTGCTATTTGTACTTTCCGGGTTCTTCTGATGAAGTTGTGTATTGCATTTTAAAAAGGAGAAGAAAAACAACAAAGCATTAATTTGGATTATCTGCAGTCTGAAAATAGCAGTTGAGTACATTCTTTAACTGGCATGTGAGGTTCCACTCAAGTTTGTGTCAGGTTTTTCATATTGGTGTGGAGCTAATTAGCGAAATGACCCACTTTTTAGGAATATTTGGCAAAATGACCTAGTTTGAAAACTATTTAGCTATATGACCTAGTTACTATTTAAATTTCTATAGTATACTTCCTATAATAATTTCTATAGGATGTGTGACATTTCTTTTAATTCTAAAAGTTTTTGGGTTTTAAGATAATTTCTAGTTTTATTATTAATTTTTTGTTTTCTATTCTATAGCTTATAAATTAGTGATTAATTTAAAGAAAATTACAGAAATTAAGTAAAAATTACTTACTCTGAACTCGGCTCCGATACCAACTTGGGTGCGAAGCGTGAAATCTCTCCTGCAAAATAAAATTAAAGAGAGTATCAAAAAACTTTAAAACTCTTAACGGATCAAAAAATTTTAAAGATAATAATTTTCTGTAAAATAATATTCTTCGAAATAATGTATATTGTCTATATAAAAAAGGTAATCAAACGTATCTTCAAGATCTCCCATATATTCTAATCATGTCTTAGATATTTCACTATTACTATCATATGGAGGTTCTTCGAGTTCTTCTATATGTCTATTTCCTTATCCAATCTGTTCATTTTCTTCTAGAAATTGTCTATATGCTGTTGTAGAGCTCCAGATATAACTACTAAATACACAATTCTCATAGAATAATAAGATCTTTCATAAAAAGTTAGATCATCAATTATTTCGACATTTATATTACTAGTTTCTCCATGATTTATTTGATTTATTGTTATAATTATTACTCGTTGTACACTAAAGAAGAATAATTTGAATTCATAATTATCATTCATGCTTGTTACTCTACGAAAATAATAAACATAAAAAACTAGCATTCTATCACTTGATAATTAATCATTAATTCAAAAATTTCTGAGGCAACACTTAAACTATTATTATCCATTAGTTCTATTGAACAACAATAATTATAAAATCAGGAGTAGAGAGAGATTTCTAAGGTTACCCTAAAAATCAAAACAAAACGGCTCATCATGCTTCCGACCTAGTTAAACTTCTTCGAGCTGCTCTGTACCAGTTACTACCAGTAGATAAAATACCTTTGGTATGCACCCCGATTTCAATGCTCCTTTTACGTTCCTCCCATCTCAGGATTACTATGATCTCAACAGAGCTTCATCCGAGAGATACGTCTGGAACAACTTGTAGCACTTCGATACAGGCAACCACAACCTAACTCATTTCCTGCTTGTAGGTGTACAGTCTAACTATAGAATCTTACAAATGGATCTTTTTGCAAGATCCTTCAGGCAGAGCCTTACAAAACTCTCCCTAAGTAAGAAAAAATAGTTTTTCATACCTTATTTTGTACAAGATCTTGTAGTAGAACTCATAAAAAGATAATTTTATTTCTACCAATCCCCTTACGGACTTTTCTTACAAACATATATGGAATTTCTTTCCTTCTAGATAGTCTGCCTTCTACCTTACTCAGCCTACCCTTTTATAGACCAAGGGATCAGCTTACAACAAGTTTACATACGTCATTGCTTACATCACAAGTCAAATAATTGCTGCTTACATCAGTCTTTAATAATTGTCTTGTGGACTACTCTAGAAAAAGATATTCCTCCTAGCAGACATGGAAAAATTTGCCGTACTGCCCTTGTTTTTGAAAATAATTAGGGACTTGCCCTACTTTCCAAAATAATTAGCGAGATGCCCTTGTTTGTGACACATCAGCAACAAACGTTATTGGGAAAAACGGCATCAGTTATTTCTATGCCGTTCTTCCCAATAATGGCATCTTCTTTAAAAAAAAATGTCGTGCCGTTATTGGAAATAACGGCATAGCTTATTTTTGTCTAAAGATCTCTACAGTATCAATTGTGACTCGAGAGAGAATTGCAAATTGAAAGCAACTGATGCCGTTCTCTAAGAGAACGACATATATTATACTGATGCCGTTTTTCACAATAACGGCATGAGTTAAAAACATTTTGCACAATCGAAAAACCTTTCTTCTTCCCCCTTTTCCCTTGCGATTCTTTCCTTCCCCATTTTGACTCCGAAAACCCTAAACCCTTAAAAAAAAAAATCCTAAAATCTTCGGGTGTGTAATTGATTTGTATTTGGGAGTGTACTCTTCAATCTTTCATTGAGAGTGCCAAATCATTCCGAATCCAAAATTATTGTAAGTATCCAAAAACCCTAATTTGTATTTTGTAAAGTTGATTTTGATAGTATGATAGATGTGTGCATTGGTAGTATAGTACAAGTAATGTAGATTTGTGTTATTGAAGTAGTAATTTTGGAAATAATATTATGTATTGTTAGTGATGTAGGGTTTACAAAATATTGAATTGTTGAGAAAGGTGGAATTGTTCATTTTGTTAGGAAAACAAAGAATTTGGAGAGATATTTTGTTAGGGGGGGGGGGGGGGTTACGTTGTCATTATGATGATTGCAAGTAGTTCAAAATTCATACTTAGGTTATAAAAGTCCATTTTTTTACAATGTTATGAACGATTCGGATTTGAGGAATAACGCGTTTGTGATGAATTATACTTAGTTTATTTTGAAAAATTCTTTTACTAAAATTGTTGTTGATTAGTGTTTGTTATTGTTGACAGGCCAATGGATCCTACACAACCATCTTCTTCGCATGGTGTTGGTGCTTCTTCTACTTCTTCATTTGGACCACGGGAACATCCGAGTCCATTAGATCCTGCCGTTCTATATCTGCAAGAAGACCACAGATCACAGGCCGTTTGGACCGGAGATGTAGAGAAGATGAGTTTCCGAATGCACAACATCATGCCGGCGATCCCCGGTATTGAAAATTACTTGAAAATTACAGCCGTACCCGGATTTGAAGCTTGAATTGCATTGAGTAGATATGGTAATTTAGTGTACGTTTTTTCAAAAGAATCATATAGTTTCTCAATTACTTTATGTTTTGCCTTCCAAGCTTTCCAATATGATAATGTGTATTGGAGCCTACCCTTCACCATCCTAATTATGGCTCTTGGTTTTATTGAGAGTTGTTCATTCAGAGTATCCATTATGACCATCAATACGACCGTCGAGTCAATTTTGCTGTGATCCTGAGTCAATGTAGGATTCACACATGTGTGTACACCTTCAAGCTTTTTCACCACAAAATAATTACGACCTTTGGGAACAATTGCACGCAAGCGCCATGGACAACTAACTTTATTTTGAAGTGATGGATTTTCTGCAATCTACTCGGCTGAATGGTGAATGGGCACGTATTTACATTTCACATGGTATAGACAACGATATGATTTTACTGTCACGAATTCTCTGTGGTTCTTCACGGCGTACGTCTTCACTTGATGTTGTAGAGCATCTTTGGTTGGAAATATTTGACCTATGAAGAGTTCATCCAAGTTGGAAGAACCAATGGAAGACTGGCCATGTTCATGTACGGTGGCACGGGACATCCATTCACTTGATTGCGATCCACGCATAGCTGCACTTGTGTCCTGACTTGGCAACACGCGGGCATTGTTAACTGGCACATCAACATTGGCATCAACAACTGGAGCTTCAACGGCAATCTCCTCATCATCATCCTCGAGACCGCGTACCTCATCTTCTTCCTCTTCTACCAAGTCGTTATTTACAACGATGTTGTCAAAGTCTTCCATAGCAATGCCAGCTACCAAAATATTTTGTGGCAGTGGGGTCGGATGTACCTGCTCGTATTCAGAGGAAACAGGTTCCGTTGGAGTTGTGCTAGTATCTCCAATTGTATTTGAAATCCTTGCGTGTGACTCTGCAGATGGTTTCAAAGTCCTTGTGGGTCTTGGACTTTCGATAACAACTCTTGTAGTATTTGGAAGCCTCGTTTGATCGATATATAACTCAAATATATTCCAACCACAACTTGTGTCCTAAGCAAGACAGACCTCAGAGAACTGTCACTGTCTATGGGTACCAACATGAAATACTGCCCATCCCCTTTACGAGCATAATAACGGGCTCTCAGTTTCAGACTCATTTCACTTCTATCCCAATTGGTGACTTCATATATCTTATCTATTAATTCTGCATAACCAAAGTTGGGGGTAGCCCAAATAATTACCGGATCAACATCAATATAAGAATATCCAATTTTCGGATCCTTAATTACTTCACCCCCATAATATAACCAAATAGGGATATCAAATTTCATACCTATGCATAAATATTAAAACATATTCAAGTCATTCACTACTCACAATAAACAAAACATTGAAATAAAAATCAAACATAAGGTTAAGATGATAATACCTTCAAATTAAACCAAAAAAACCACTAGCAAAAATTTCGTTGTGGATGAAGACTGCAAATGAGAGTGGGAGTGAGGAGGTAGGATGTATGGAATTTTACAGGACTCAAATGGTTGGAATTTTTGATTTTGAGATCTAGGGTTTGTGGGTAATAGGAGCGATGCGAGAGAGAGATGTTTACGAATCAGAAGGGGAGGAAAGAGAAGAAGAAGGGTTTTTCGATTATAGGAACCTATGCAAAAAGATTATAACTGATGCCGTTATTGTGAAAAACAGCATCAGTATAATCTATGCCGCTCTTTCAGAGAACGACATCAGTTATTTCAATTTTTGCATTTCTCTCTAAAGTCACGATTGATACTTTAGAGATCTTTATACAAAAATAAAATATGCCGTTATTCCCAATAACGGCATGATAATTTTTTCAAAAAGAGATATCGTTATTGGGAAGAACGGCATCGAAATAACTGATGCCGTTTTTCCCAATAACGTTTGTTGCTGACGTGTCATAAACAAGGGCATATCGCTAATTGTTTTGGAAAGTAGGGCAAGTCACTAATTATTTTCAAAAAAGAGGGCAGTATGGCAAATTTTTCGCAGACATGTTCACATGCTCTACATTTGTGTTGATGTTCTGTCTTCAACAAGCTACAGTAGTATCCAGCTGTCTCTTCTGTCATTGTCATTGCTCTTGTGGATAGTATTTGGTACCAGCTGTTAAATAGCTCATGCTTATCTTGTGCCTATTTTATTTTTGCTATACTATACATTATTATTTTTTCTGGATCTGGGCTGTCATAGATCCATATGTTGCTGTCTCTTAGTTTTATATCTTTTAACTCACAGTACATGTTCCTGAAGCCCATTGCCCTTCTTTCTGGGATTAATTTTTCAAATTTCTCAGTTTTATATGGTACAATATTTGATGCTCCATAGAACACTTGGGTGGTCATCCCTATTTTTATAACGTGTTCTGCTGGAAGCTCTTCATTGTCTTCAATATATTCAGAGATGGCTGAATACATTCTGACATATTTTTGAGGCCTTTGTGAGGCCAAAATAACTCTTGGCTTCTTTGTAAATTTCTCTTGGCAAGTGGACCGATTCCTCATTTTCTCTAGATGGATAGATGCAATGAATAAGTCCTCTTTCGAACAATGCCCTGACTGTTCTTGGATTAACTCCTGGTAGAATGATGACCTTGTTCATATGTTGTTGTGATATGGTTTTGATGAACTGGTTCACCTCGATTACTTGGCATAGTTTTTGAATATATTGTAAAAATAATACTTTCTTTGATACTTTGATAGGAGATTTCTTAGTAAGAAGTATCTCCTTGTATGTAGTCTTATTTGAGGATGTAAGTGCATCCTTTTTTAAGGAATGAGTAGGTTCGTCTATCTCACTCATTTTCTCGCTAGTATTGTCCACCATATTTTTTGTGGTTACATGCTGACGTACATGCTGGTAGAACAGACTTTGGAGCCCGCATATTTGCAATTGTAATTGATTAATGCTCCTTTTATTTGTTCCATGGTTCCCTTGAGGTAAATAACATCATGTTCTATTTGTTGGACTCTAGTTTCCATTCTGCAACAAATGAAATAGTTAATTTCTTGACAAAAATCAGCTAAAATGTTGTCCTTTCCTTTTATGTTTTCTATTGAGAAATCGTAATGTGCTAACTCCATTTGCCATCTTATCAATCTTTTGTTTGCTATAGTTGGGTCTATTATTTTGTGATCCAACTCTTTGCTTGCGTATTGTCTGTTCTTATTTTGGATTTCATATGTATTATAAATAATTCAAACTTTTTTATAGCTTTTAAGATTGCTAGTAGTTCTTTTTCGTTTATGTGGTAATTTTGTTGGGTTTGTGTGAAAGATCTACTAGTATATCTAACTAATCTTTCCTTTTATTCTCCTATTTCAATGAATTTTAATATTGCTCCCCAATTGTTTTCACACGCATCTGTTTCTATTATCCATGAACATTTTTTAACAGGTAATCTTAGCTTATGTAATTCTGAAGTCTGTTGTTTTAATATTTTAAGTTTTTCTTCATCCTATGGGGTTCATTCTTATTTCTTAAATTTTTTCAGTTTTTGTTGTAACCAATTTGTTTTTGCTAATAAATTTGGTATGTAACATCTTCCTTGATTTAGTAGCCCTGTTATAGATTGTACTTCTCTTTTTTCTTTTAGGACATATGAAATGTCTTTATTTTTTCTGCTATATGTGGTTGTAGTTCTATTCCTTCATGTGATAATTTTGTTCCTAAGAATTCTATCCCAGTTTTGAACAATTCCATTTTCTTTTTTGATAGTATAATACTTGCATTTTTTACAATTTCTATGAATTTTAGTGGATGTTCTTTATGTTGTTCCTCGTTTTCAGATCCTATTAGAATATCATCTACATATAATAATATGAAATTGTTGTATTTTTCAAATATCTTATCTATGTATTCTTGAAATATTTCTGGGCTATTTTTATAACCGAATGATAATACATTCCATTCATAAAATCCCTGAGGTGTGCAAAATGCTGTTAAATGTTTTGAATTTTCTGTTAGTTTTACATGATAAAATCCTGATTTACAATCAAATTTTGAATATATTTTTCATGTTCTTACTGTGTTGAGTAGTATTTGTATGTCTGGTAGTGGGTGTCCAAACCTCTTAGTATTTTTATTTAGTTCCTTATAATTTACTACTATTCGAGATTTACTTCTTTTTTCTTCTGAATGCTTTCTTATTATGAATGCTGGTGATGAATGTGGACTTTTCGATTTTCTTATATAATTATTTTCCATTAATTCTTTTATATGTATTTTGAACTCATCGAGATCCGTTGTAGTGTGTCTTATAGGTTTAATTTTTATTATTTTGTTCTTATCTATTAACTCTATATGTGTTGTGGGTTTAGTTAAGTCCCATTTTGCCAAAGGGTCTTCTTCGCACAGATCTTCTAATTTTTTTTGTAAAATTTCTTTTGTAGTTGTTTCTTGAACTTATTGTATTCTAGTTTTGTTTGGTAAATATAGGTATTCACCACGCTGAGTTGAAGAAACTCTGATGTGTGGCAGGTCGGTTCTGGAATAAGGTTGGGTTATTCTAATTGTTATTGCTTGGTGTCGGCAATGTGTCGTAAATACAACTGATTTATGTGATATGGTTATGGGATAGTATTGTTAGAAAAGTCATTTCCTAAGAGCACATCATTATTCATATCATCAAACTGGTATATTGTTGGTATTTTTCAGTATGTAACTTCCTATTTGCACATTAACATTTTGTTGATACTTATCAAGTATGATAGTTTGTCCAATTAATCCAGTTATTACTTTTTTATTATATCCATCTTGTTTCCATTTTGGTAGTATATTTTCGTGGCATAGGCTAGTGCCTGCTCCGGTGTCTATTAGGCTATGATAGTTTCTTGATTTGTATCATTCGTAAACAAATTCTGTTAGTATGTATAATGTATTTTTAGTTGCTCTTAATAGATTCATTTGTCCAATATTCTATTTATTACCATATTTTCATTGTTTACGGTTATTGTGATTTTTTTCTTCTTGAATTGATTAAGGTTTTACTGATGTAAGGAAGTCAGTTCCTAATAATATTTCATTAACATGGTGTTCTGGGTTTACGTGTAAGTGTAATAACATTTCCTTTCTACCATTTATCCTTAGTGGCAGTATAATTTTATGTACAATTGGATGTTTATTATTGTAATAGTCTAGGTAGTAATATGAGTTTTCTAATGGCATTAATTCAGTTATTTTTACATTTGTTTGTTTAATATGTGAATTAGTAGCTCCTATATTTACTAAGGCTACTTGTTTATTTCATTTTTCATTGTCATAATATTCTGTTTCTCTTTTAAATTGGTTATTGTTTTGGTGTTCTAATGTATTTATTATTGGTATTAATTTCAATGCTTGTTGTTTATTTCTTGTTGATAGTGATCTCTTTCCGAACATTATTTGTGGTGTTTTTCTTTTTGCAATTTCTTTTGCTTTATTAAAGTCAAATTCTATATAATTTGTTATAGTCATTTCAGGATTTTCTCTAGCTGGTTTGTATCTTATGATTTTGCTGAATAGCGGCTCTATTTTAAAATTATCTGTATTTCTATTTTTTACTTCATGCTTACTGGTGAAAGCATAAATATTTCTTATTTGTACTCTCATAACTTTGTTTTTTTCTTTCTATCATTTCTATTCTTGATAATCTGTGATACATGACTAGACTTTTGTCTTTATTTTCTTCCGCCACGCTTATAGAGAAATTAGGTTTTATTGTTAATTTTATCTTTTGGTACATTAGGTTTTCTTGTACTATTCCTATTAAGGCATCTTGTGTACTTGATATTATTCTATCATTCATTAGGTATATTTTCAGGGGTGTATTTATTCCTTCCTTAAAATAGGCTTTTATTATTATTTGTACAGCCCCTAAATATATGTGTTAATGTTTTTCTGGTTTTCTCATTTATTTTTTCCATCTCTTGTCTTATTATTTTTTCAGTTATTAATAGGATTATGGTTTTTTCCTTGTGCTTGTTCAATGTCAATAGGTTATTCATTATTCCTGGCTATTATGATGGTACTTTTCTTCCTTTCGAATATTGGTAGTTTAAAAATTTCTTTTGGATTTAGTTCTAATTTGGTTGCTCTTATTTTATCGTATTTTTGTATGTCAAAACAAATTCTTTCTCTTCTTCATTGTTTTCTTCTCTTTCTGATGGTTCTCCTATTTCTGTTATTTCTGTCATCATGTTTATTTCACATTCTTCTGTTTCACCTTCACTATTTTCACTATCTTCTTCCATTACCATTATTTTTTCATCTTCACTTATTTCTGACCATTCTTCCTCATATTCTATGGGTTCATAATTTATGTTATTAATTTCTTCAATATACTCTATGTATTTTACATTTTCTTTTTTCATTCTTTTAAGGCAATTTGGTATATATGTCCTACCTCTCCACATATGTAACAATTATATTTCTTAGGGTTTTTTGTATACTGTCTATTTTTATTTTTATTTATTCTTCTAAACTATTTTTTATAGGATTTTTTATATCTCTTAAAAGATTTTCTATATTTTGGTTTATATTTTTCGAATTTGTTTTGACTCTTCTTTGTATAATTATAGTTATTATTACATCCCCAATGATTCGGTCTTGCATCTTCACAACAAATTCTTTGTTTATATGTTCTATAATATTTCATTGTTGTTCTAGCATCTTGGCATACTTTATCCCTATAATCTTTTACGAATTGTGTTCTATACCCTAAAGTGTCTACTTCTGGTTTTACTTTCTCACCTATGTATGCACTATATATATTTAGACTCCATGGATCAAGTAGTTTTAGAAAGAATGAGTCCAGAATTGGACTCCGTTCTTCCTTTGTGTAATAACTATCTTGAAATATTCTCGGAATTCACAAGCATAGTTGTCAAAATAACACATGTCGCAAATTTCTAAGTTGCTTAGTTTCCATCTTGCTTGATTCTTTTTGTATATAGTGTATTTTTCTCCTTTATCGTATACACTGAATTCTGTTCTTATTGCTATTTCGTAGTTGTAATTATTTCTTTTAGACCTAAGGTTCGTTGTGCTGAGGTTTCTTCAGTTCCTCTATCATCAATTGGTATTGATTTTCTTATAGTATTTGTTTCTTCTTCCTTTAGTCCATTCCACCATTTTGCTACTACTCCCATAAAGGTGGCTTATATGAATTTCTCATATGCGTTTCCTGTAAGATTTTGCCTAAATCCTACTATTAGTGAGGCCTTTACCCATTCTTCGATTGTCATATCTATGTCTTTTACGCAATGTAGGTCTAGTCATTCTCCATTTCCTGCTATTCTTTTTTCGTAGTGTTCTGTAGCTTCATATTTTGGGGTTTCCTTTTCTTTGTTTTTTCCTAGCTGCATTCTTCTTTTTGTGTTTTGTCATTTCCATGGTAATTGGTAAGGTTTTTTTATTAGGTGATGGCCTTAAGATTTCGTGCATGTCATTTGGAATTTCTGTAGATTTTGCTATAATCTTAACCTGGTCTATTTTTATTTCTTCATTTGTTATGTCTAGATTTTTCAAGGCTTCTTCTACTTCTACTGAATTAGGATTTGCCATTAAATCTTCTATTTCCAAAATATTTATATTAAGTTTTGTTATGGCTTCTAGCTCCTTCATACCTTCTTCAATTATGCCTAATTCTTTTTCTGGGTAGTTATATATCTATCTAATTCTTTTATATTTTTATTTATGATTTTTAAATCCTTTCTTATATCTTCTACAAATTCAGGACCACTGCAATCTTCTTCCAACTCTTGTATGTTTATCATATAAATTTCTGGGCTTATGTTAGGATTTAATGCAACTGCTTCATTGGCCATACTTAGCCTGTTATTTTGTATGCTAGTAGGTGTTAGTAATACCAACTTGCTTCTTCGTTTCTGTAATCTAATACGTTATATGTATCTTTTTGTATTTCTTTAGGCAATTTATTAGTTATTTTTATTGTTAGTAACAAATATTCTGATATTTCTCTATTAGTAATATGCTTTCTTTCTGTTAATCTTCTATCAATATTTTTAATCTTAAATTTTAAAAGATTTTTTAATTTTAGTTTCTTTATTTTCTGTGAAATATCCAGCTTTTATAAGAATAAGAGATATTATAGTTTATAATTTCTAAGGTATGGTTATATAGAAAATTTTGTTTTTAGGTTATTATATCAATAGAGTTAATTGGATGTAATATTTTGTAAAAGAGGGCCAGTTGGCTAAATGTTTTTGGAAGTGGGTCGTTTAGTCAAATAATTATTGAAAGTGGATTAGTTATTAGAGTTGGCTCGAAACTGTGTGGGGATACAAACTGTTTGTGAGGTAAGTGTCATGTCTTACAATTGAGGTTCCGTGCAAAAGGGGAGATGATAAGGTTCTTAAAGGATAGGAAAAAATACTCAAAGCAAAAACAACATGAAATCTCAAGTTTTGCTCTTTGTAATTTCTGTGAAGGCAAAAGAAAGCCCATCCTTTCTATCCTACAAATCAATTAATCTTATATATTTGGTACGTGTTCGGTTTTGGCATTAATCACTTAATCTAGCCACTATTGTACACTCAAATGTGTTTTTGGAATAACTCAAATGAGATTGTAGGGAGTTTGTGGCATTTCAGGCATGAGAGTTCAATCAGATTTAGCGAGAACGACAGGGGGTGGATGGCATTGTAAGCATAGTAACATGAAGCCGGCAAACTCCTATTCCATCTCGTTGAGTTTCTTTCTCTAGAAATTCTAGAGAGAGAAACTACAAAAAAAACCTCTCAAACTCAGACCCTAGATCTGAGAAAGTTGGAGGAGGCGGCGGCTTGGGTTCTCCGCCCCGACGCATCTCCCTCCAAATCCAAAATCCCGTCGACAGACCCCTTCTTCAACCCCCATCTCCTGCGACCACGGAGGCTTCTTCCGAAATCACTTCTTCCATCGACGCTATCGAGTTCTGGTGAGCTCCGATGGAGAGGAGCTCGCGGTAGCGAAGCAAGTCTGTCCGCCACCGAACCACGGAATCGATTTTAATGCCGAACGACTACGGCGGCCCCTCCCGATGTTGCCTCTGTCTTCATAGCAGGTTGGGCGGAGCTCCTATGGCGAGGAGCTCAAGGTGGCAGAGCTGGAGCTCCCTTATCCGACCCCAGTCCAACCTCCGGTGCGATGCTACCGCCGAACTACCACGACGGCTCCTCCCTCTGTAGCCTCTTCCACCGTTGCAAGTTAGGCGAGATCCTATGACGAGGAGATCGAGGTGGCACAGCGGGTGCGCCCTCTGCAATCGAGCCACCGGCGAGCGGCGGCCTAAACTCAGCGGCGGTGATTAACTGCACCACCGTCTATTAAACGCCTTTGCTCCACCACCCCAACCGGCTTTGATACTGAGCAATCCATGTGGGATTGTGTTGTGTGATTTGTTTGTGTTGGGGATTTGATTGTGTGTGAGTGTTTTAATTGTGAGGGGGTGAGAATGAGTGTGAGGGGGGAGTGATTGAGATGAGCGGTTGATTCGATGAAGGCTGATTCGGTGTGAAGTATGATGTGCAACATGGTTGTGGGGCTTGAGTCTGAAGACAGGATCCCCCCATGAGGTGCCCTCACATGTTGCAGCACGGTTGTGGGGTTTGGGCCCGCAGACGGGGTCCCCCCATGAGGTGCGCGGAGTGGAAGTTGTTTGGGATTTTGGCTGTTAGTGTGTGAGTCACATTCTGAATTCGGCCTCCTTTAACTGACCGCCATAGGCTTCACGACAACACCGCCACTACGCCCTCATCATCGAACCTGGAATCTACAACGTCCACCGCCCGCAGGGACGAAAGGGGAAGGTAATGCTTCAGTTAGTTGTGATTTGCTTCGAATTTTTGGGTGAGAGTGAGAGTGAGAGAGTGAGAGAGTGAAGATGTTGCTTCTCACTACTCTATGCAGGTGTATATTTATGTTTGTGAGAAATCACTTGAGAGGGTAAATGCGTGGGAGAGGCGAAGGTATCCTCTTCACGACTCTCTCTTAGACTGTGTCTGTGGTTAGGGTGAGTGAGAGTTTTGTTTGGTGAGAAATCGCTTGAGAGAGGTAAAGCGTGAGAGAGGTGAATGTATCCTCTCCACGGCTCTCTTTTTGGTTGTGACTATGACTGGGCAGAGTGTGAGAGTATTTTGGTGAGTTAGTGGGAGTTGGGGAGGATAAGGATGGGAGTGGTGAAGATCTAAATCCCGCGTGATTCGCTTCAGGTGGGTGTGCGCGTGCCCTGAAGGCGGTGCACGAAGCTTATTTGACGTACATACAATTAGTTGATCCTTGTTTTGTGACTGGGCCCAAGATGGGGTCCAGTACAATATTTGTGGAGGTCGGGGCCAAGCTGTGGCCGGTTCGACCTAATCCGATTGTGGGTTGTTGATTTTTGGTTTGTTAGCCCACTCTCTAACGGTATTGGAGTGAGATTTGATTGTATGTACTGGTCATGTCGCTTCATGTTCTATTTTTCTATTTGTAGTTTGTAATTTGGCCTAGTACGCTGGGTTTGTTTGGTTAATTTCTTATTAATGAAACAGGATTGCCATATTTCACCTTTTCCTTATAAATAAATTTTAATAAAAAAATTATAAAAAAAAAAAAAAAAAAAAAAAAAAAAAAAAACCCATGAAGCCAGCAAGCAAAATAGAGAGAGATGGTTGAAAAATAAGGTTAAAGTACTAAGCCACGGTTAAGACTTGTATCATAGGCTTATGGCTGAAGCTTGAGTTTAGACAAAGATGAAGCGTACAAATCGAAGTAACTTTACAATCTATGCACGAAAAGCGTTCCCATTATGTTTCACTTGAACAATTTGAGCAAGATTCTAAACAATATTCTTGGGCTTGTTATCATATACGTCAGTCCCTCTCATTTATATTCAGCAAAGCATATATCATTCAGCTGAAGGAGGTCTGTACTGCAGCGTAACAGTAGATCAGTAACAAGTCTGGCTCAATTACAAAGCCTTTTGAACTAGTTCAGTTAAATAGATCAATAAGGTCGAGGTGATGTAGACAATGGTGATTATCGAATACTTTTTTTCCTGGAAGAGTATACGCAGACAGAGGAAAAAACTTGTGCAGCACTGGTAATTTGTAATGAAGCAAAACGTGCATTAAATGAGACTGTACGAGTGAGA
This sequence comes from Hemerocallis citrina, assembly GCA_017893485.1. Lineage (NCBI taxonomy): Eukaryota > Viridiplantae > Streptophyta > Magnoliopsida > Asparagales > Asphodelaceae > Hemerocallis > Hemerocallis citrina. The sequence continues at coordinate 17,440,574 of CM030363.1, forward strand.
CAATGGTGTCTCGTTCATGTAGTTAGGTGGTTCTTCCTATATCTACTAACATACAAATATCACTAGTTTGATTACCCCAGACAGTAAGAAGTTTACATGAAAGATTTGGATGTGAAGAAGAAAGTCTTTATTAGGTGATGCATTTTGATGTGGTGAACTGGTGTTAACATCTTTCCACGGGGATAGTAAAACTAAGACAAATATCTCCATAGGCACGCAAGATGTGCGGTGAAAAACGACAAGAACCAAGATTTTGGGGAGACATTTGGTATGGAGACAAATGCCTCGAGAGTATGTTCCTAGGCTCTAGGCTCGAGTGAGGAAGCTACAAATAGGGATGCACTTGTAACTATTGGCAAACTGGAATGTGGCACCTTTGTCTGTTGGAGATGCTACAAAAGGGACATTCTGATAGGACTATTAAACAAGCACAACATTCTCTTGGAGATGCTACATGCAAGTGGGCATTCCACTTAGAAAAAGACATGACCAACAAATTTGGACTAAAACCAGCTTGGGGGTACTACTCGCTCAAGTCCATGTTTGAGGTCCTTAACACAGGAATTCGGTGTTGATCTGCCCAAAGACATATGCCTATTTAAAAATTATGGATGCATTTCCTTGTTTCAAAGAAGGTGGCTGACAAAAGAATTGAGTAGAGAAGAAAGATTCTTCCTCCACTTTCAGTTGACCTTTGCTCATGTAATTTAAAACTCTTTATGTTTGAGATATATTTCTCACTTAATGAAACTTTTATTTTTACAAAAAAACAGAAGAAACGGTGGTACCCACAAACAACTAACACAAAGTCGCTTACATGAGCTCTATATTCTTCAGTCTAGTAACATGAGCTTCACTTTTCTTTTTCTTCTTTTTTTTAAGGATTACAAGTGCCACCATGTTTCATTAATAAGGAATTAAAATAACAAACCGAGATTACTGGATAGATTACAATAAAAGAACATTACAGTGCTGGAAATAAAACATAACTCCTCTGACTAACATGGGAGGGTGGGACTAAAGCATAAACATAAAACATAAAACATATCACATAACCAGGAACATAAAAGGAGTACAAGCATGCATAATAGCTCCTTCCAACAAAGCTCAGGAGGGTGTAGCTCAGTCGAGAGTTGGCTCAATCTCTCATCATTGTACTCCTGAATCTGGAAGGCTCTACGATCCTCCCTTTCGGTCCCGTCACAGTGGCTGTAGCCCAAAAGGAGATGATGTGCATAATATGAGTTAAATTGCCAGAAATACTATTACTAGTCCCACAAAAGTAAAAGTTATTTATATAGTCAATGAACCCATTATGGCTATGGCGATATACCAAGCCTCTTTCATCTCTTGTCTCTTGGAGGTGAACCTAGGACCTATCCACAAGTCCTCATAAGTTAGGGGGTATTCATTTGTGCCGAGTACCCTTAAGACATCAACCAAGACAGCTTTACTTCTCTGACATTCAAGAAAAAAGTGCTATCTAGTTTCCGCGTCGGCATTGCAAAAACCACAAGGGGTGGCAATGTTAGTCTGCCGTGGTCAAATTCCCCATTGTCAAGATGGCATCATTAAGAACCAACTAATGGAAAATCTTTACTTTTAGGGGAGCTTCGGCTTTCCAAATGACAGTTGACCATTTTGGTCTACACCCACGAAAATGAATGTGGTTGTAAAGTGATCGTACCGTAAATGTCTCATCTTTTTCTGGCCCCCAAGTTCTCCGATCTGGTCCTAGCGAGTATTTCACCCCTGACCGGGCTATATATGTTTGAAGTTCCACCACCCTAAGCTAGGACACCTGGTTCAGGCGGTTTTTTAAGGCAGACCTCCACGACCCCCTTTTACATGTATTCGTAATCGCATTGTGTGGTTGTGTCGCTTCTTCATACAAATCTGGGAAAATTTCTTTGAGAGTGTATGCAACGCACCATTTATCCCACCAAAATCTAGTCTAGCAGTCATTACCAATGATCAAAACTATTAAACGACTCATACGCTTTGGTAACCCCTTTCCAGAGCCAAGGAACTATGGGCCCACCCCGAAACCCAGGTTTCGCGCCCCTCTCCCTTGCAGGTAGGGTTGAATGAAGTCTTGCCACCCTTCCCCATTATGGTGGAACTGTAGCGTCCCGAATCCCAACCTTGTAATCCGTAACACTAGCCAGAATCTTTCCTTCAATAAGTCACACAATGCAGAGAAAATAGATAAATTTAAAACTTTTTATTCAATAAAATGTCTTACAAGTTCAAGTATTACAATACCTTCAAAAAAATTACAATCAGTGTTACAATAATGAAGTAAATGTACACTTGATGCTTTGCTTAGATGCTTGCTTGACTTGAGTTCTCTTATCTCTTCCGTCGGACAATCCTGCACCTAAGTGAGTGAGGACGTCAATACGTATACTGACGCAAGGCTGGTACAGAAACAGCAATTCTCCAACTTCACAACCAAAATGTTGAAAGAGAAAAGTGTACGAGTGTGTAACTAACTGTGTATGACATGATCATAGAGTCCAATTCAAGAATTCAATCGAATGCATATGCACTTGTTCTAATGCATTCTGGACTCTGAGGAAAAACGTATGCATCCCATACTACATACGCCCCATATCCAGTGCTTCTCTAGATTCAGGGATTCAACCATCGATATGTATTCTATTCTTGTACTTGTCCTGTTCCTAACACCTACTACAAGTCTGATGAGGTTGCAACTGATCGGTCTATTTCGCCAATGCAGTCACTTAGTGGTATCCCCGTTTGCCACTAGTGCCTGGCACTTGGACCTCACTCAAAAGTTAGTAACGAACTAAAGGTAGCTTACTAGCACCTTTGGTACCGAAAGCTCATAGGGTCGCAACCCCATGGCCTGTTTGTGTCTACTAACATAGAACCTGATGGAAGTAAAGGGTCCGTTCCCTAGCTCCGATGGGAGATCCACCCATTCTTATTGTAACGTCCCGAATTCCAAATAAGACCGAGTTCGAGATTTCACAGGATCTTTTATACTTCACTTCGTACAAATTTTCAAGGAAATTAAAACTTTTCAACATACATCAGAGTTCTTTACATTTGTTTACACAGCGGAAGAATAAAAGAAATACAACATTGAAAATAAAATACAACTTATATAACTTTATCAATGTAAGACATCAACTGCATCATAACATCTTTACTTCTTCATAAAAAGTCCATTACCTGCATATTAAGCTGTAGGCACGTCAGTCACTTACAACTAACGAAAATATTATACTCGGCAATTCTCTATATGCCGTACATATAACGATCTCAATACTTTAACAAACCATAAATTGAATGCAAAATAAAGTGTAAAATGTGACTACACTAAACATGTATGTGTATGCCATGCCTTAATGCCTAATGCAGATATTTTATACTAAGATGACACTAATGCATACTTGTTCGGATTCTATGCATCCCATACTACATAGGTCCGAGGGTAAGCACCTACGTACTCCACATTATAGGGTTCCATCCCTCGCCAAGACACTACCCAGTAGTAAGAACAAGGTTCAGATATTCCACGAGTACGGATCCTAGCCCCAGAGTACACCGCCCAACTGTTATACAGACTCCTCATCGTGCGAATATCCCGTAAGTGCTCCTCTAGCCCCAGTATACGTATATACACTGGTGTACGATAAACTATCCGCCCGACTACGCATAGTCCCGAATTTCAAATAAAAATTCGTTCCCATCGAAGCAACCTCAGTTCCGGAGTACACCGCCCGACTGGGTCTATAGTGCCGGAGTATACTGCCCGACTATATAGAATGCCCCAATTACGTTTGTCTAGGTTTACTATAATTCTCTTAAGTGGCTAAATCTTAAGTTCGAGACATGAATAGTTTATCATACCTAGAATTAGTTTTACCTCCTACAGGACTTAGTCAAAAAATACGAAATCGTTCCATGGCAATATCTCAAAATTATATCTCAAATCTTTTATTTCAATAGTGCCGGTACCCGAGGTCTTACTAACTCTAAATCACAATTTTTCATGTACAAAAAATCATGGGTATTCATACCCTTCAATAAACTTAGATATTCTTATCTTCAACTTATCCACAATTGTCTCAAATCTTATCTTAATACTACTCATGATTCTTTCATTCATTCATAATCCTCAATAGCAATAATCTTTTTTCATGAACAGAATTTTCGTCTATCATCAATCTCTTTAACAACTTAAGCCATTTTGTGCACATCTTCTTCTTTCACTCGGACTTGGTGATATCCTGACCGCAAGTTTATCTTGAAAAAAATAGCTGCTCCTTGTAGAAGGTCGAACAGATCATCGATTCAAGGAATTGGATACTTGTTCTGTACTGTAACCTTATTCAACTCTCTGTAGTCGATACACATTTCATTGATCCATCCATCTTCTTCACCAAAAGAACTGGGGCTCCCCAAGGTGACGCACTGAGCCTAATGAATCCTTTGCTCAACGGCTCTTCGATTTGCTTCTTGATCTCATCTTGCTCAACCGATGCCATTCTGTACGGTGCCTTGAAAATAGGTGCACTTCCTGGCTGAATAGTGATGCTGAACTCTACATCTCGATGAGGGAGAAGCCCTGGTAGATCATCAAGAAACACTACTGGAAAATCTCGAACCATCGGAATCTGCCTTACTTCTTCTGGAACTTTCTGCTCTGACAAAGTTGCTACCAGCTGCTTACACTTCCTCTTACCTTGAAATGTAATTGCTGATCCTCCTGGTGCCTTCACCATAACTTCTTTGCTCTTGCACTCAATAGTGACACTGTAAACTGACATCCAGTTTATGCCAATAATGATGCCAACTCCCAAAACTGCCAATTCAATGAGGTCAGCCTGCCTCTGATTTCAAGATCACACCCTTCATAATATCGATCGGTAGTCAAGTTTTCTCCTAACGGAGTAGCCACAGATAGAACTTTGCCATGAAAATTTTTAGGTTCAACTCCCAATCGTTTTGCAAATGAGGGTGACACAAAAGTGTGCGATGATCCCGAATCAAATAACACTGATGCTTTTATTCCATTTATTTGAATGTCTCCTGTTACATAAGAGTACTCTTATTACATAACATTTATTACATAAGTGGAAAAAGCAACAAGACAACTAAGCTTCATCTCCCATACCCGTGATGACGTTGTCTACATCATCAGCATCTGCCTCTGTCAAGGCGAACACTCGCCCTTGTCGGAACTGCTTTTGCCCTGGATTGGACTGTTGCTGACTCGGCCCTTCCCGCTGAAGCTGAGGGCAAAATGACTTGATGTGGCCCTCCTTGCCACAAAGAAAACAATTCCTGATCAGCTGCAGCTTGGTACACCCTGCGGCTAAGTGGCCTGATTCTCCACATTTGAAACACGTGGGTACCTTTCCATTCACCGCAGCAGCATTAGCTCCAATTGGTTTGAAGCGCTGTGCTGGGGGCTGACTTCTGAAATTGTTTGGGGCTGCAGGCCTCTTGCCCATGCTCCAATTGTTCTGCTTGACTTGTACTGCCTGGAACTGATTCATGTCTGACTTAGTAGCAGCAGCTCTTCTGACCAGCTTCTCAAATCTGCGGATACCCAGAGGTATCATCCGGGACCTCAAACTTGGCCTCAACCCTTGCTCAAATTTCCGTGCCTTCTTGGCTTCATCCTGTACCATTTCAGGCGCATACTTTGAGAGTTGGTTGAATTTTGTTTCATATTCCCGCACAGACATACCACCCTGCTGCAAGCTCAGAAATTCCATTGCCTTCTTCTCTTGGACATCCAATGGAAAGTAGTGACTCCTAATTTCATCAAGAAACTCCTCCCAAGTAAGTTGCACATTGCCCATGGTCCTTTTTAGCGATTGCCACCAAATACCTGCATCTTTTTTTAGTTAGATGGTGGGCAATTTCACTTTGCTAGCCTCTGGGGTTTCTAGTACATCAAAAACTGTCTCGATCTGTCTGATCCAGTCATCAACTGCGTCTGGATTGGCTCATCCTTCAAACATAGGTGACTTCATTCTTTTGAACGATTCAACCAACCTGATTATCTCGGGAACATGCATCGCTGGCCCTGGTCCCCTGTTTCCAGCGATGTTTGCGGCGACAGCATTTAGGGTATGATATACCCAAGCTAGTTCGGTTTCCAAATCTAGCCCATTTTCACTGTTATGCTCTTCGCCGTTCTTGATCCTTTGTGCCATTTCTGAGTCATAAAATTCATCATTAATCATCATAGATAACACAAATAACATCGCTTGGACAAAATTTATTCATTCCAAAATAAAAAAAATTTCATTCGGAAAGAAAAACTTTGTTCCAATACATCCATTACAGAAAACATCATAGATTCTATGGTTTCTTTTGGCTTCTCTAAGTTCTTCCTGTAGTTCCTGGATTTCCTGCCTCATATCTTCAAAGTTCTGTTGCCATTCCTACTTGTCCCATCAAGTGAGGTGGTCCAGCTTGGCAAAGTGTTGATCATTCATGTGCTGGACCTTCTCGAGCTCGCACACTTGAAAGCTCAACTCCTGGATGCGCTCATTGTCTTCGGCCCGTTGTGCCCCTAAGTGGTTAACTCTCCACTATTGGGTATCCAATTCTCGTCGAAGAGAAGCAACAATATCATTTGGGTCATTTGGAACGAGTTCTTCGTCTGGGGATTCTTCGGGGAGATCATGCAGAGGTGGAGTAATCTCCCTGGACTTGGGAATTCCTCTTCTATCTCCACTGGTTCCTCTTCTTCCTCTTCTTCTGGGTTCTCTTATTCTTCTATTGGTTCTTCCTCTTCATCCTCGAAGGGGACAAACCAATGCGCCTCAGTGTGGGGATCATGCTGATTGGCCATCTTATAGGAAAAAGGAGGAGAAAATGTCATCTCATAGAGCAACACAAACATAAGTTTAAATCTCTATAAGTTGAAACTCACACTCTAATGTCCACTTTAGGGTGTCGTTCCTTATAAATTTGTACTACTTGTGAAGTCTGCTCTGATACCATCTCTAACGCCTCGAATTCCAAATAAGACTGAATTCGAGATTTTACAGGATCTTTTATACTTCACTTCGTACAATTTTACAAGGAAATTAAAACTTTTCAACATACATTAGAGTTCTTTACATTTGTTTACACAGTAGAAGAATAAAAAAATACAACATTGAAAATAAAATACAACTTATATAACTTTATCAATGTAAGTCATCAACTGCATCATAACATCTTTACTTCTTCATAAAAAGTCTATTACCTGCATATTAAGCTGTGGGCACGTCAGTCACTTACAACTGACGAAAATGTTATACTCGGCCACCTCTCTATGCCGTACATATAACGATCTCATTACTTTAACAAACCATAAATTGAATGCAAAATAAAGTGTAAAATGTGACTATACTAAACATGTAAGTGTATGCGATGCCTTAATGCCTAATACAGACATTTTATACTAAGATGACACTAATGTATACTTGTTCGGATCCTATGCATCCCATACTACATAGGTCCGAGGGCAAGCACTTATGTACTCCATATTATAGGGTTCCATCCCTCGTCATGACACTACCCAGTAGTAAGAACAAGGTTTAGATATTCCACGAGTACGGATATTAGCCCCGGAGTACACCACCCGACTGTTATACAGACTCATCGTCGTGCGAATAGCCTGTAAGTGCCCCTCCAGCCCCGGTTTACGTATATACACTGGAGTACGATAAACTATCTGCCCGACTACGCATAGTCCCGAATTTCAAATAAAAATTCGTCTCCATCAAAGCAACCTCAATCCCGGAGTACACCGCCCGACTGGGTCTATAGTACCGGAGTATACTGCCCGACTATATAGAATGCCCCAATTACGTTTGTCTAGGTTTACTATAATTCTCTTAAGTGGCTAAATCTTAAGTTCGAGACATGAATAGTTTATCATACCTAGAATTAGTTTTACCTCCTACAGGACTTAGTCAAAAAATACGAAATCGTTCCATGGCAATATCTCAAAATTATATCTCAAATCTTTTATTTCAATAGTGCCGGTACCCGAGGTCTTACTAACTCTAAATCACAATTTTTCATGTACAAAAAATCATGGGTATTCATACCCTTCAATAAACTTAGATATTCTTATCTTCAACTTATCCACAATTGTCTCAAATCTTATCTTAATACTACTCATGATTCTTTCATTCATTCATAATCCTCAATAGCAATAATCTTTTTTCATGAACAGAATTTTCGTCTATCATCAATCTCTTTAACAACTTAAGCACATATAACAAATTCATATCTCAACCCATACCAAGTATGTCTTAAATCAAATAAGTGTATATCGCATCAAGAGAAATCAATTCACATGAATAATTTACTCTTATTCTAAAAATAAATCTCATATCCTTTAATAATTTATTTTTGTCAAGACTTATTCTCTATCTCATTTTCTCCTTTTTAACTTCTCAATATACATGAAAAATTATACAACTAATTTTAATAAATTCTAAATCCTTTTATAGAAATACTAGGATTTTTCTCTAATTTTTTATTTGCATTTTAAAGTCCATTTTGATCTAAACAAAACCAAAAAAAACATTGAAGCCAATCGGTTTCGAACCTAGGCTCCCCGCTGGCTACATTAAAGTGTCCAAAGCCTAACCCGCTAACCCCTAAGTCCAAGTGGACTTGGTGTTTCAAAGGGGAAACCGAAACCGCATATACCACATTCCACTATTGGATTTAAAAAAAATCGAAAGTAAAAAGAAAGGGTTTGCCGAATTTCGAACTCGTGACCCCAGACACAGGCGCGCTACAGTGATGGTTTTAAAGAGCCTCCGCTAACCAATAAATCCATGTGAAATTACTGATACAGAGTTATACTCATATGCTTTTGTTCAATCTTTCTGTTATTCTATTATCTTCACAAAGCTCGATTTTTCTCTTGATCTAATGTTTCATTAAACTATAATTTGTTCATCTATACTGAGTTTACTTTCTAACAGTAACTCATAATTTTATAATGCATATTTTAGACCCAAAAAAAAAAAAATCTAAATTTCCAATTTTGTTTCTTCTCTTTTATGAATAAGCGATATATTTCTTCATTTTAAGCAACTAGCAATTTCCAACAACCAAAAGAAATTATGAATATCAAATTTATTTTACAAAAATTCATTTGCTTATCATAAGAGGAAATCTCAACAATTGTTCATATAATCACATATTTCTATATTCATGTGTGCTAGTTTATGACAAATATTCAATCATTTCTTTTCCTCATTTCCTACTAACATGATGTTAATTTATTTACTAAACATAATTCACTACTATTCACACTACATAAAAAAATTATCATGGATTTGTTCCATTTCATCACACCAAATTTCTATACTACGCATTTATCATTAATAGCATGCATTTTCTATAATTAGAAAGTATAAGAATACCCACCTCTATGAAGAATGAAAATAACAATTGAAGAGACCTCTCCTAGCTCCGAGCTCCATTAGCACCTCCTTGTCATTCTCCTCCTAGCAAGCCTCCAAAGCACAAGGTACGCTCTTTCTCTCTTTCTTTTTCTCTCTAAATTTTGTCAAGTTTTTGGTGTGACAAAAGAGGGAAAAATGAGGGTGTATTTATAGGTCAATGGGAGGGTTTAATTTGCATAAATCTCCACCTAATAAATTGCTCTCTTAATTTTCCAACCATTCACAATCCTGACTCCTGAAATTTCCAACCTTTCATGCTCCCAACCTTTCACAAACTCAACCCCCAACCAACTCTTCTTCTCCCTACTAGCCAAAACCGGCCACACCCTAGGTCTCTCCTAGTTGCACTTGTGCACACACACATATGCACAAAATTAAATACAATTCCTAAGATTTTAAAATGTGTATTTAAAAGTTGTAACATGTCATGTGTGAGTCCATGCATGCACAACTTAATTAGGATTTAATTAATTGGCTTGTCCCATGGGCTTTCTTTTTAATTAACTAACTTAATTATTCTGGTGGGCTCTCCTTTTAATTAATCTAATGGGCTAAAATTTAGCTTTAGGTCCATGGATTAAATAAAGAGGCTAAATAAAGATTATGCATGCTAAAATAGTAAATGAGACTATGAGAGTAAGAAATAGAGATGAAAAATTAGCACGTGCATCATACGTGTGAAAATTGAAAAAATGCATTTATTAAAATATGGGGTGTTACACTTATCATGGGTATTTCAGGAATCAACAGATCGAGATACACGGCCCTTAGTGTATCCCTACGACAGGATAGTACAACAACAACACTACCTATTTACTTGTCTCTCAGGCGAGGTCAACAATACAACTAAATACTGCCTAAGGATATCACTAACCTAGGTAGCTATAAAGTTACTAATGTTCATTACCTGCTAAGTATTTTCCCAGACTTACTAAATTCTACATTGTTACTTGACTCGGCCTATCGACCTAAGATTCCGGCGATGCGATCTCCGCCGCTCGCCACTTCACTTAACCTGAATCTCGTTCTTGCTCCCGTCCCGTGATCAGCCTTCATTATCTACGTGGATGGACTTATCCACGGTTCTTAAGATGGAAGTAATCATACAAACTTATTGTGTCGGTAGCCCTAGGGTACAAATCACCCTAGACACTGCTAATTCATCGTACAATCACAACCCAACATGATGCCATAGAGATTTAGTCTCTAAGAAACACTTCAAGACTAACATTATAACTTATCAATATAGAAAAGTTGTGTTTCTTACTTAACTCAACCCTAACACATATCATGTTTATGTTGCACTTTCCAAAATTCATATCAATTCATATATTCACCCAAATATTGTAAAACCAAATTCTTTAGAAAGTTGAGGATCCCTACTATAATTTTCTCAAAAGACTTGAATTCAAATTGATTTCTTAGCTTAGTGTAAAACTCTTCCAAACTTTACTAATTAGATTTCAGCTAAACTGAACATGTAGTATTCAAAATTCAATATCAAATCATGTTTAACTCCAAACTATATGAAACTTGATATTTCCTGTTCTACACATAACCAGGTTCATCCTGATCCAAAATTCACATTCAGATTCCAAGTATTGGGTGAGTTATGGTACTTTAAAGATGGACTGTCATGCCCCGCTTCCCAAAAGATACGGAATACGGATACGCGACAAAAGCCCATCGAATGATTTTTTATCATTCATAAGTTGTTCAGGAATTTTTACAACATCTCACAAAATAATCAGAGTCGGAAGCAAGGAAACAACCACATGCACATATGAACCAATTACCAACAATTATACTTGAAACCAAATATATATATATCTCAAATAGTCATGATCTGAATAAGTCAAAATCCTGGGTCATACTGCCCAAACACAAAGAATACAAGTACAGATACAATATTCAAAATGAGCAACAGGAAATAAATGAAGATAGCAAAAGCTCCAGCCAACTAGAACTTTAGATCACATACTCCATCGGGCAGCTAACCATCCTGATCTGCAATTAACAATTGCAGGAGAAGGAAAAAGAAAACAAGTGCCCGTGAATTGCAAGTTACGGGCCACTTATAATATAGGATACTAGTACATGGGGATAGAAAACTCTAAGTAACAAGCATAGCATGGTATAAGTGTGTCAACAGAAATATAATATTTAACATGAATCAGGAAACTAGAAACAAGTAGCATGGTATACAAACAGGTATAGGTAACATGTATCAAGTGTCAAGTAAACAGGTAAACATGCGATAGGTATCAGGTAACAGGTATACAGGTAAACAGATAGTCATGTAACAAGATAATCAGGTATCAGGTATACAAGTAAACTGATTATGTCATGTCAAGTCTTATTATATTACTATCTAGGTAGCACTTCATGCATCCATCCTTTTAATACATAGTTGCTACAGTCAAATCAATTTCATTTTAGATTCCATAGTGGACCATAGAGGGCAGTGTACTCAGTGATCAGAACAAAAATAGGAAACAGGTTCATGAATCAAAATAGGTACACGAATCATCCGATTCATGTATCAACAAGTTCATGAATCAACAGGTACATGACCAACAGGTCCGTGCATCAACAAGTAACAGGTACATGAACCAACAGGTCCATGCATCAACAGGTAACAGATACACGACCAACAGATCCGTGCATCAACAAGTAACAGGTACATGAACCAACAGGTCCATGCATCAACAGGTAACAGGTACACGACCAACAGATCCGTGCATCAACAAGTAACAGGTACATGAACCAATAGGTCCATGCATCAACAGGTTCATGTATCATCATGAATCAAAATGGGAAACACGACCCCCCTTCCGAGTACACGTTTCTGAATTATCCACTATTAGATCTTTTCCGTAAACCCCGGCTTGGTTACTTCTTATTATTATTAAACAGGCATGTAAGTGTCACAAAACAGAGCAAGAATATCATGTCATGAAAAAGTAACAAGTTTAGGTTACAAGATAAACAAATACAGGGTAAAACAACTAATTTTCTAATTCAGGACAGCAAGACAGTGTTGTACAAAAACAGTGATTTCCGCTACTACAAACATCCAAATCTGGATCCGTCGAAGAATCTGGAAAATAGACTTCCACACGAATCCAGAAAATATAAATAAGTCATATAGTAATTCACAAAATCATAGCTCAAAACAGATTTGATTCCAGAAAAACATGTTCAGACAGAAATCAGTAAAACGAATTCTCAGTCAGGAAAACTGCATAAAAAATTCTCAAATAAATTCAGGAAAAATCTGAGGTATTTCCCTATATGTCTAGAATCATAATATAAAGTTTCATAATATTCCAGTAAAATTAGTTTAATCATCAAAAATAAGAAAACATCAAGAAACGGTAGTTTGGCAAATCTGGAATTCCCAACACTACTGTACGAAAACAGTAATATATCGCAAACCGTGAAACAAAATCCAGATCCGTCAAAGGGATACTAAAATAGAAAAAATAATCTAACTTTCATATTTCACAAATATTTTTCATACAGTAAAAGGAATCAGGGTGAAAATACGCTTCTTTACAGAACAGCGCGTAAAATACAACAAGTACAGTTTTCATAAATGAGCATGAAATGGTGTATAAAATTTATCAATAAAATCCACCAAAAATTCTGGGTAATCCCTAAGTAGATAAAGAAATACTGACTAAAGTTTTGGATCAAAATAATATATGTAGAATAGTTATTAAAATGATGTAGTCATCAAGAACACCAAGAAACGAAATCTGGATTAGATCGACACCTCTGTAGTAAAACAGTCATATCTCACACATACGAAAATGAAATCAAGTAAGGTCAGAGGAATTTGAAAATAGATGAAATTCTCTAAAACTCATGTTTTATACTGAAATTAATATTTTGACTTTAATATGGTCTAAAATACAATTCAAAACAGAACATCGACAAAATACAGATTTTCCTCAAAAACCAAAATCAACATCATTCAAACGAAACTTGATCCAAACACATCCAAACCTGAAATCTAGTCTACCAAGTATCCAAACAACATGAAATAGGGTAATTAACATATTCAAAGCAAGGTTATCACATAGATCCCAACAAATACCCAAATTCTCACAAAAATTCCACATATATGATCAAATCAAGAACGGCCAAAACCTAAGTTAATTCATGTCAAGATTGTGTCATGAGGCAACTATGGTCAAGTTTTCACAATAGAGACAAAACCCATTAAAGATAACACAAACAAGAGTCGTCTCTAGACCCAACTACACTATAGATGGTATATTTGACTTGTATCATACAAAGGAATTGGAGTACAAGTTACTTGCCTTAACCGAAGATGAAGAACGACGAAAATCAAGAATAACGCGAATGGATTCCCGAAAATGAGCAAAACCCACGAACAAAAGTCCACGAACTAATGAATCCAAGCAAACTTGAGCGAAAATCTCCACACGAACAATTCCACCAAAAAAGAGATGATCCAAGAGGGATAATGACAATAGTGGCTTGCGGCCACAAGAGAACACCAAGAGAGAGTGACTAGGGTTTTATGAGAGAGGGATGAGAGAGATATATATAAGGGGATTAGGGTTAATGGGTAATTGGGTTGTGGGTAATTAAGAGTAGTAGTATGATTTGTTTAATGGGTATGGATAATGATTAATTTCATAGGATAACAAATAGGATTTAAATAAAAGATAGATAAAGTAATAAATAAAAGTAGGATTATATATCAAAATATGTATTGATCTACAAGATAGAAATTATTTGAAATACTACAAATACAAATAACAATAGATATAGATTTTTAAATCAACAATCAAGAGTAAAAGATAAAATAACACGAATAACAAAAATAAAATAATCATAAAAAAAATCATAAACATAAACATAATAATCCAAAGCATAATAAAAATATTTGTATTATAAAAAATATATCATTGGGAACTAGTTATAAATAAACTATTGATTAAAAATAGGTTTTAACAGAAGATCTAACAACACATTTTAATAAAGAATTTGAAAGCAGAAAAATTAATTTACAAAAATTTTAAATATAGAAAAATACACATAAAATACGGGTTTGGGGAAACAGGGGTTACATGGACAAATTTTTAGCCTGCTAGCAGAAATACTGCAACTAGACTTCTGTTGAGTCGGTTTCTACAAATTGATTGAGATATCAAAACTACTCAAAAAAAACTGAAAATTGATATATTGAAACTAGACATATACAAGATACTACACTTAAAATTCCACTATCATATTCATCACACATAGTGAGATATAATCTATCAAGATTTCCAAAAAAATTAAATTTGAGCAGACTAGTTGTTCTGAACTAGCAGTGAAAATATATAGCTTATATATAGCAATTGATGTACAAATATTCTGAAACTTGAAACATAAGTTAACAACATATAAAAAAAGCTCAAGTTTTAATTTCAACATCTAATTCATCTTTAATCTCCAAATAAGGCTTCTCAAAGTTAACTAAAATTTCAACTTTTACCAAAGACAGTAAATTTGACTGTTTTAACGTAGGTTAGTTTCAAGACCAATTCGAGCTACCTTCCTAAAAAAATCCAAAATTCTGGAATTAAACAATAGACATATACATGAAGCTACAAGAAAAAGTTCACCATAAGATTCCAAATATTGATGGAGATATGATTTTCCAAAGTTCATTCCTTTCTTAGAAACAGAGCAGTTTTCTACCCAACCAACAGTGGCAAAATAAATGGTTAAATATATCAAATAAAATAAAAAAAAAATATGAAACCAGAGGGGAAATACTCCTGACATTTACAAGAATCACTGATTAAAATATCAGTTCTTAATTCATTCCCAATCTCAAGTTATGCATCTTCAAAGTTCACACAAAATAGAGCTTCATTGTTTCTGTTTTTAGATTGACTGTTCATCACCTCCGATTTTTTATGAGGTATCAATTAAACTCGAAAAAATCTGAAATAATTCATGTATGCTCCTAACATATTCTAGTTCATGCCAAATTAATTTGGTCATCAAATCCGTTCACATGTTCATCCTGGAAAATCACAAGCAAATGTTCCTTTACATGAAACTAGGATTTTTACCTACCTAGTTCAAATCTCCCATAATAACTTGTAAACAAAACTCATCATATGGTGATTGTGTGTTTGCAGGAGAGATTTTAAATCCAATAAAACTCAAGAGGGATTCAAGAACCCAATCAAGAAAGAAACTATCAAAAAAAAGGAGAAATCCTCACTTTGAAATGAGTTAGAGCTTGAGTTTCCTCCTCTCTTGCTTGGTAGCTTTTCTTCCCCACCTATGGCTAGTACTTCTTGATCAAGACATGGACATGGCCTACTTTCCATTCTTTTCCTTGTTTACTTGATTTCCCTTTTTTTTAAACCCAAAACTCGAAAAGAAGGGTTTAAATAAAGTGAAGTGAGTGAGAGAGATGGAGAATGAGTGATGGAGAGTGGTGAGATGTGGAGGGGGATGGTGTGGCCAGCTAGGGTTAAAGGAGAGGTGGAAGGCTAGGGTTTGGCCAAGTAGCCATGACCAAAATCCAAAAAATAAAAGTAATTACTTAATTACTTAACCTTAGTAATTATCCCTTAATCTATTTACAATATGATGATCCTCCAGCTCTTAAACTCTAACCCTAGCTTAACTTAGTTATCTAATTTCATTTATAAGGTTATTGGATGCTAGGTTACATACAATATTTGTATGTAAGATCGGTTATTTGTACAAATACAATATACCATTCATACCCTTAAAGTCAAATTATATAAATAATTCTCAAAAATAGTATTACGATTTAAAATAATATTTTATTATTTCTGGATATTACAGGAACACTTACCACCACCATTTTCTGAGGAAGCCAAGTTCATGTCTCTCAGATCAATAATCCCCAATCCTCTGTGAATTTTCTTCACACAAGCTTTTTCCCATCTTACAATGTCACGCCTCGCTTCTGTTATACGGAAATACGGGCACACAACTGAGATCCAGTGAATAATATAAGTGTACCGACTCATATCATTCATAAGCTGTATAATACCAATAAGCTCAACAATACTATAATAATCACATCGACAAGAATATAATGCAATAACCAATATCTGAGACACAAGAACTTACTGAATGCCAAGAATAAACAATGCAATAGCAGTACGTCAAGTTCTTTCAGTAACTCATCATCAGTTGCCTGTATAAACAATAACTCAAAGAAAGATGGAGAGTACCCGTTAGAGCAAGTTTCTGGCAACAAGTAGTAGCAAGCAGTGAAACAATACGGTACAATATAACAATAAACAAGAAACTGGGACGATATCAGAGGTCAATAAATGATAGACAATAACAAGATCAAAAGTCGATAATCAATGGTACAATGGTCGATAAATAATAGTCAATAATAAGTAAAAATAATAATCGATAAACAATGGTCAATAATAGAATCAATATTCGATAATCAATGATCGATAAACAATAGTCAATGAGGCCAACAGTCGATAGTCAATAATAAATAAACAATAGTCGATAAATAATAATTAATAATCAATAAATCAACAGTCGATGAAAAATAATCAATAATTAATAAATCAATAGTCGATGTTTAGTGACAATCTTTAGGTCTATCAATCTTTTATTAACCTATCTAATGCACGCAATCCTACGTCCCATACTACAGGTTCGGGTGCATACAATCAAGTGAACGTTTAGACTATAGTGGTGAATTTTATAGGGTCATGTACTTAGGTCTTGCAATATCAATGACAAATGATTGATGACTGATGACCAATATACGATAAATCTGGATATTGTAGTCAGTAATTCACAATCAATCGATGACCAATATGACCGATAACAATGACCAATATGGGTTGTGACCAATATCCCCTTCCAAGTACACTCTCCTATACTGTCCACTACTAAGTCCACCATTATTATCCCGGCTTATTATCATTTCATTACGATCAATTATAGATATACAACCAATACGATCAATGAGAACGGTAGTATCAAGAATTATGCAACTGGTATAGTCGATGAGAACGATAGTATTAATACAATATCAAGAAGGTATTAGGCTATGCAGTAAATGAAATATACATAATTCAATTCATTAAATATGAAAAATAGCGGCTTTATATGCAAAAACATAACAATGCAAGTTCTGGACAGCAGCACCTATCGGTACTCAAATTCACTTTTCCGCTCCTACGGGAATACAAATCCGATTCAGTCAAAGATTCTAGAAAATATACTCTCTTCCAGTTCCAATGCATATACACATGATACATTATAGTTACAGTAGCTATGCACATAAATTCATTCTTTACCGGTTTCGTGTATAGTCTTGGTTCTGAAAATTAAAATATGACAATACTAAAAATTCAATAACATAAAATCTACAAATTAGATTGAGAATCCTTTAAGATGATCCGAATTCTAGACTCAGTGTGCTACAATTTTTATGTACAAAGTTCTAAATTTTAGTGTCGAGAACTGGGTCGAAACCTCAGTACAAGGTCAAGCAATTTATAGGACAGCAAAGTTGAATATTCAATAATACGATAAATGAGCGGTTCAAGATTTATTTCAATATCAATAGCACGAGAAGAAGACTATGAATCAATAACATGGCACGATAAAAAAAAATAATGAATAAATAAACAATATCAAAAGTCAATAATCAATTGTACAATGGTCGATAAATAATATAGTCAATATTCAGTAAAACAATAGTTAATAATACAATGATCAGCAACAATGGTCGGTAACATGATCAGGTATCAGGAATCAATATCAGGAATCAGTATTCAAGAATCATTAATCAGTTATCGGTGTCAATGTTCAACGTTAATCTTATGTCTATCAATCTTTTATCAGTCCTATCTAATGCAAGCAATCCTGCATTCCATACCACAGGTTCGGGTGCCACAATAAAATTAATGTTTAGCCTCTAGTAGTGAATTCTACAGGGTGATTTACTCGGGTCTTGCAATATCAATAACCGATGACCGATGACCGATGACCAATACACGATAAATCGGGATAGTGTACTCAGTAATCCACAATCAATCGATGATCAATATGATCGATAACAATGACCAATATGGATTGTGATCAACCCTGTCCGAGTACACTCCCATATTGTCCACTACTAAGTCGACCCTTATTACCCCGGTCTGTTATTACTTTATTACGATCAATTATAGACATGCAATCAATATGATCAATGAGAACGGTATCAAGAATTATGCAATGGATATAATCGATGAGAACAGTAGTATTAATACAATATCAAGAAGATATCACGGCTATGCGATACATGAAATATACATAGTTTATGTCACGCCCCGCTTCCCACTATACGGAAATACAGGCACGTAACTGAGGCCCAGCGAATGATATACATCATCCATAAGCTGTACAATTATAAGCTCAACAAGATATTTATAACACATTTACGCAGACAAATATAATGATCACATGAGCTGAAAATAAAATAACCATCATCCAGATAATACATCAACATCGGGTCAAAATGCCCGGGAATACAAGGTGCCATAATTAAAACAGTACGATGAACAGTTCGCTACAACAACTAGATAAAATAGTGACTGAAAGAAAAATAACATGAAGTAGTAACAATATAGCAACGATCATCTAGAGAGTCTGCTCATCTGGTCCATCAGTACCTGTATAATCATTAACTCAAAGAAAAATAGAAAAGTTCCCGTTAGAGCAAGTTTCGGGCAGCAAGTAGCAACAAGCAGAAAAAGGGGTAATATAACAAGATATAACATGGAAGAAACAAGAAGTAGAAGTACAAATACAATATGGAAGTAAGTAAGGAATTGGGACAATATGATCATGTGAGTAATAACTATAACTAGTGTATTCTAGACTTCAAGATATAAGTAATTGATAACCTAGGCTCAGTTAATCGATAATCATGTAATCAAGGAACGAGAGTCATGTAATCAAGAGTCATGTAACGAGGGTCTTGTAATCAAGAGTCATGTAATCAAGAGTCATGTAATCAAGAATCATGTAATCAAGAGTCATGCTTAGTGGAAATCTCAAGTTTATCTGTGTTATTAACTTATCTAATGCACGCAATCCTGTGTCCCATACCACAAGTTCGGTACATATCAATCATGTGACGTTTAGACTTAAGTAGTGAATTCTATAGGATCATGTACTCGGGTCTTCCAGTGATAGTATCAAGACATGTAATCATGAATCATGTAATCGAGAATTATATAATCAAGAATTGTATAACCAAGAATCAAGAATCAAGAATCACTATTTCGGGAAACACGGGCCCCCTTCCG
Source organism: Hemerocallis citrina (assembly GCA_017893485.1). NCBI lineage: Eukaryota > Viridiplantae > Streptophyta > Magnoliopsida > Asparagales > Asphodelaceae > Hemerocallis > Hemerocallis citrina. The sequence continues at coordinate 17,460,390 of CM030363.1, forward strand.
AGTATACTCCCCTATATTGTCCATTACTAAACCGTACCCTTATAACCCCGGCTTGTTATTATTTTATAATTAATTATGAACATGCAGTTAGTACGACTAGTGAAACGGTGTAATCAAATAGTTTGGTCAAGAAAAATATCAGGGGCAGTAATCATGGACATGAGACATAAAACGAGTACATGTATCGAGAGTAATTATTATGGAATTATCAAGTGGTATAAAATACATTCTATCAACCTATTATATCTATGCAAGTTATTATTACAAGAACAATAATACATTCAGTTCATTAATTATGAAAAATAAAGGGTTTATATGCAAAAATGTATAGATGAATTTTTAGACAACTTGACATATTTGCATTCAAATTCATTTTTCTGTTGTTACAGAAAAGCAAATTCGATTCCGTCAGAGATTCTAGAAATTAGACTCTCTCCCGGTTCCAACGCATATTCACACGATACATTCTAAGGACAGTAGCGATGCGTACAAATTCATTCTTCGCTGGTTTCGATGTTTCGCGCGCATTCTGGAAATTCGGAGTCACAATACTAAAACTGTGATATCTCACAATCTATACATCGGATTGAGTAACTGTAGGATGTTTCGGATATCTAGACTTGAAGGACTACGATTTTCATGTAGAAAGTTTTTCGATCCAGTATCGGAAACATGGTCAAATTCTCAGTACAAGATACTGTTCGTAATCCCGTGCAGGTTCAGAAATTCATGATATGTCAGTACTAAAATTGCGATATCTCACAATCTATACATCCGATTGAGAAACCGTCAGATGTTCTGGATTCGGGACTCGATGGGCTACGATTTCCACGTAAAAAATCTTCAATCCAGTATCGGGAACATGGTCGACTTCTTAGTGCAAGGTCAATAAATTTAGAGATAGTAAGGTTGAATATTCGATATTCGATAACACGATTCGAAATGTGTTAACGGTTCACTCTTGAGTTGATATAGCATGAAGCCAGTGACTAGAACGGAGTTTGACAATAAAATATGATGATAACTAGACTACTTACCACGAGTCCAAGGAAAATGCTTGTACGAGAACAAAAATAGTGTACAAGGTACTTGTCTTATAATATGACGATTTCAGTGGTGGTGTTAACCACGGAAGGAAGCGACGTCGGCAACGGACGGCGGCACAACAGCGAAAAGAATGGCGGTAAGACGGTAGCTAATGGTAGCAACGGTGAGCGACGACAACAACAAGGTGGCACGGCGTCGGGTTATTTTTTGGGGTTCACGGGATCGTAGAAGCGGAGTCGTTGGCTCGAAGGTGGAATGTGAAGTGGAGCTTGGGCGTTGCTTGCACTCGGGTATGAAGGAGGCAGAGGAAGAGAAGAAGGGAATATGAAGAATGTATATAAGAGAAGAGAAAGATGTGGGATGTTCTGATGTGTGTGTGTGCGTTTATATAGAAAGGAAGTGATAGGGGGTGTAGAAAAATCAAAGGGGTTAGGTGTGGAAAAAATGAACAAGGAGGAGAAGTCAAGAGTTAGGCGTAGAAAAATGTGGTGGTGGAAAATAAGGTGTAGGGTTAGGCAGGATTAGGATTAGGATTAGGATTAGGATTAGTATTAGGATTAGTATTAGGATTAGGATTAATCACGGTTTAAAATTTGTATTTAAACTCTAATCGAAAAATCACAAAATTATAGAATTGATTAGAAAAATATTCTGGCTTTAGGTAAAGAGTCCAAAGAGAAAAACTGATCTGAAAATTGAAGTACAAAAATTTACGTAGTAAAATACGTACTACTGGAACAGGGAGTTACAGTTTAATTCATTAAATATGAAAAATAACGGGTCTATATACAAAAACATAAAAATGTAGGTTCTGGTACTCAAATTCACTTTTCCGCTGCTATGGGAATGTAAATCCAATTCTGTCAGAGATTATAGAAAATAGACTCTCTGCTGGTTCCAACGCATATATACAAGATACAATATAGTTACAGTAGATATACATATAAATTCATTCTTTACTGATTTCATGCATAGCCCCGGTTCTAGAAATTACAACATGACAGGCCTAAAACATCAATAACTTACAATCTATAAATCGGATTGAGAATCCGTAAGACGTTCTGGATTTAAGATTCAGTGTGCTACAATTTTTATGTACAAAGTTCTAAATTTTAGTGTCGAAAATTGGGTCGAAAGCTCAGTACAAGGTCAAGCAATTTATAGGACATCAAAGTTGAATGTTCAATAATACGATAAATGAACAGTTCAAGATTTATATCAATATCAATGGCACGATAAGAAGACTATAAATCAATACATGGTACGATAAAAAAAATAATGAATCAATTATGTAATACAATTAGATACGACATTAAGATCAATAACTACTTGCCGGACGTTAAGAAAAATACTTGCACAAGAACAATAAAGTGTGTACAAGAGATGTTTGCCTATTCGATGAGTACGATAGAGGTGAGTGCACGGCAGTGGGCATCGATAGCAACAGCAAGAGGCGACGACACACAGCAGCGAACGCAGTAAGACCGCAACCAACACAGCAAAACGATGATGATAGCAAGAGCGAACAACAACGTAGTTACTCAGCAACGAGGGAAGGAGGCTTTGGTGATGGACGTGCTGCGAAGGAGTTGTTCAGGAATGGCAGCAACGAGGGGTGCAGCAATGGTGGTTGGCGGTGGAAGAGGAGCGTCGAGGTGCTCGGTGGGGCGACGGTCGTGCGGTGGTGGGAATGAAGTGCAGGTGGCGATGAGGAGGCAGGGTGATGATGGAGCTGGGGGCCTATGGTGGAGTGCAAACAATGGCGAAGGAGAGTTCGACAATGGTGAAGTTGGAGATGGAGGAGACAGACAGTGAGGAGCGGCAATGGAGCGGTGGCTGAGTGCAGTAAGGGCGAGGTTGCCGACGGTGGTTGATGAAGTGTCAGGGTGATGGTGGCTGCGACTGGTCGACGGGGAGATGGCTTCGAGTGGTGTAAGGTGGCGATGAGAGCGGGGTACAGCAATGGCAATGTGCTGTGGCGTCGAGGCTTCAGGATGGTGTTGTTGGCGGTGTGGTGTTTCGAAGGTGACGAAAGGGGTGTTTGGGGTCGGTCAGGGAAGTGGCAGAGGTGAAGGGAAGGATGTCACGGAAGATGAGAGAGGGAGAGCAAGTGGGTTCAGAGTTGGGTTAGAGGAAGAAGAAGGAGATTAAGAAGGGATTAGGAGGTGGGGTTACGGGATTAGTTAGTATGCAGTTAGAGATTAAGGGGATAATGGAAAGATAATGGCGATATCAGAAGTTAGAGAATTTCGGGTTGTGGGTTAGTTTAAATTGGATTTGGGTTTGGGTTGATACTAGGGTTTCAGGTTGTGGGCTTGAGTTATGGACTATTGGGTTTGTGTTAATAAATCAAAATAACAAGAATATACGTTGCTTTGGCTTTATACAATAAATAAACAAAAAATAGATAGAAGTTTGGGTTTGAACTGGGCTTTAAAAAGTTAACAATTAATCCAAAGAGAATGAATAAAATAGGATTGCATCAAAATATAAAATCAAGCGAAAAGAAGAATAAGATTGTATAATAAAATAAGATTTTGGGTTCAAGAGATTAGAAGAAGAATTTATATGCGGGCTTAGAATCGATCAAATATGAGATGTATATAACAGAATTTAAAGAAACAATTTATAAGAAAATTGGAATATGAGAATACGAAGAAAAGAGAAATGAAAATCCGTACAGCTGGAAATAGGAGTTACATACATGGCAGTATCCTCCTTTATCAGAATCAGCTCTCTTCCACAAGAAACGTCATCGGACCCTATCAATCATATGGATGACCCATCTTGGCATCTCAAAGAAGGACACATAATAAGTTGGCAGGTTGGAGAGAACTGAGTAGATATGAGTGACTCTCCCCCCCAGAGCTAATTATTTCCCTTTCCACCCAGCTAGCCAATTTTCAACCGGATCTATGATAGGGAACCAATCAGCTTTCTTTAGTTTGCTTGGACTAACTGGTGGGTCTGGGTATTTGATAGTGAACCTATCGACATTGTAATTTACAGTGATTGCATATTCCTTTGTGGACATGGTGATAGGTATTAGGGGACTTTTATGGAAGTTGACCTTAAGCCCGGACCAAGCTTAAAAACAATGCAGAACTCCTTTGAATGTGATAGTCTCCCTAAGGTCTCCATTGCTAAACAGTAGGGTGTCTGTAACACCCCGTATTGTACGATACCTGAATATATATGTATGTATGTATATTGTCCGTATGCGTGCACATGATTGCAGTATTATGGGTTGGTTTTTGCTATCGTGGTGTGTGGTTAGGGTCGCGGGACGGTTCATGGGAGGATTGCATTCTAAAAGATACACGAGAACGAGGAGGACTGATACTAGTATAAACACTAGTTTTCGGTACGATGCCTATGAAAATATAACACTGTATGATAATACAGTGGATATATATTGCATATGCTCGATAAACCTCTCGTCTCGCATTCAAAAGAACCCATTTAAACTTAAATTGGACAGCCAACACATCAACCACAAAACTAGTGGCTAAAAGCCATGGTTTTTTTCAAAACCACCGTACTACCCTAGCCTACCCCCCTAGAAAAACCAGCCCATATCTCCCCCCTCTTCTCCTTCATTTCTCCACTCTTTCCCACCTCCTTTGCTCTGGAATTTCAGGACTCCTCCAAGAAGAAAAAAGAAAGAAAGAAGAGAGAGTGAAGAAGAAGACTCAAGGAAGGATTCTCAAAGGAAGGGAGCTCAAGGAGATCAATTACTCTACAAGCAACCAAGGGTGGGGAGTTACTCTAAACCTTCCTTTATGTCTCTTAATTGATTTTCTTGCATGCATGTATGATAGGAAGTGCTAGGATGATTATCTAAGAAGTTTAAAGATGGAATCAGAAACTGAAACTAGAAACTTGTTCAGAATGCTATTTTGTGTATTTTTCCGAGAGCAAACCACAAAGAATTAGGCCATGAAATTTTCAGGGATTGTTCATATATATGTGTCGATAGTTCATGATTTATTTCGGATTTTTCTGAGAAGGTTTGATATTTTAATAAAATAAAATGGTAGAACTGTGTCGTAAGGCAGAATCAGCAATTGGTTAACAGGATGACTGATGTTGTTGGAATTTTCCTAATTTATTGGAGCATGTTCTTGATCTGAAAGTTTTACCCTATATTCCTATATGCATCTAGATTCTATACAAAAATCAGGAAAAATGTTTGGATGAATTTATAGGCTCGATAAAAAATTGACCTTTAATCAGTAGCTGAAGCTGAACTGAAGAACATAATGACTTTCTGTGCTTAATTGAAATAGAGAGAACTCACTGTATACTTGGAGTTTTGACATGAATTCTTTTGCATATTGTTCACTATGATCTCTAGTTTCATCACTGTAAATTTTGTACCATTTGGATGAGTATGGAATTTAATATGATTTTAATAGCATGCACCATGCTGGTGTCAGTCAATTTGGATACCCTGTAGAAATTGGACATTTGAGGCTCATTAAGTGCACATTTTGAGAACCTGATTCATTAGAGATTTGTAGTAGACATCTAGATCTTTCCAACAAGACTAATTTGAGGCATTTCCAGTATAGGGTTGATTTACTGTGATTTTTGTAATACTGGACAGAGACCTACAATGGATCTGAGTGCTCTGATTTAGAAAGACCTAGTGTGTGACATAGTGCATTGATGAGAGATGTATGAGTTAGGATGACGTATTGGTGAATTTTGGACTCATGACCAACTAGAGAGTTGTTAAGGACACCCACACTCTCCTATAGAACTTGGGTTTGTGACGTTCTGATGAACGAGTAGTGTTTTGTGCTACCGGTAAGGTGCAGCCCGTGTACAGGAAGTACACAGGCTGAGGCTTGAGAGGCTAGGTTGAGGACCTAGATGATAGAATTTGAGTTTATGATCAACTAGAAAGTTGTAGCCTAGGATCTTAGCTTTCTAGATTAGGCTCGTACACTCCAATCAGAGTTGTATCGAGGAAGTTATGACCTTTTTAAGATTCGGGTAGAAACCTCGTAGGTCACTTAGTCTAGAGTGTTGACTAGGTATTGTGAGGACATTTTCCTTGTGTACTATCAGAGTTAATAACTCTTGTCTAAGGATGGTGGACATCTGTTGTTGGTATTGTGGACTCCCATAATGGGTGTGTGACTCGAGTTAGTCACCAGGGTAAGGGATACCCTGCACTTGTCAACCCTACACAAAAATAAATAAAAATCCTATAATTCTAATCTGTGTATTAAAAGTTGTTACATGTCATGTGTGAGTCCATGCACAACAAAAAATTGGGATTCAAAAAATTGGGATTTAATTAATGGGCTTGCCTAGTGGGCTTGCTATTAATTAATTAATTAATTAGTCTAGTGGGCTAGAATATATTCTTAGGTCCATGGGTTTAATGAAAGGCTAATAAAAAGACTCATGCATGCTAAAATAATAATTGAGAATAAGAAAAATAAAGATGGAAAATTTTGTACGTGCATCATACGTACAAAAATTGAAATATATATTTTTAATTAAAATAAAAATACAGGATGTTACAGGGCTAGCCCAGGGCCGGCCCGCTCGGTCCTCGACTAGGCTTGGCTCGCCCAAACCCGGGCTGAACTGGGGTCACCCCGCCCCAAACAAGGGGGCCGGTTCGGTTCACAAAAACCCAAAAAAAAATGGTTGCGGCCCGGCCCGCTCAGACCCAAGACCGGATTGAACCGGTCCGGGCTGGCCCGCGGGCTGACAGTTGGCTGCTACTGGTTTTTTTCCATAAATTTTTTTAATGGTTTGTAAAATTACCAAAATGCCCCCCAACGGATTTATACTAACTAGTTTTTGGAGGTATTTTAGGAAATTGAAAAAATATATATTCTATATATACAACCTCATTTCATTCAATTCTCTTTACAAATTCACTCAACTCTCTCTACTATCTCTCTACTATCTCTCAACTTTCTCAACAAATCTACAACAATCAACAACATTCAACTACACTCTTTCAAGATTCAACATCAACAACTTCAACAATATTCAATTACTCTCTTTCAAGATTCAACAACAACAACATCAACAACATCCAACAACAATCAACAACAACACTACAAGCTCTCAACTCTCTCTACCTTCATTCTTCAATCTACATTCTACACTCATACAGTATTTTCGTATTTGTATATTTTTTAGAATTACCATTGTTGTTTGTTATCATTTATTTCTCTTAATTAGATTGGGTTGTCTTGTACTTCTTCTTCTTCTTCTTTTTAGATTTTTTTTAAAAAAGTGGTAAACATACACTGCAATAATCATTTAATAGTTGTTGTTTTATTGAAATATATGTTCTTTTTGTTTAGAATTTTTTTATTAACATACACCAGATTATAGTAGAATTTTATTTAACTTAATTTGCTTTGTAGAATCATTTTATATAACATACACTAGTTTGCGAAGAGACTAGGCAGGTCATTGCCAAATCATGGGAAGGTAGCACTTCTCAGCATTCAGCGGTAGGAAGATGGATCGAGAAGACAAGACGGCTACGAAGAACATTAAAAATCTGGTCCAGACAAAAGATGCTTGTCATTAACAGCAGAAGAGAGGAACTTGCTAGGGGAATCGCTATATTGGAAGGCGCTCAGGAAGACAGAGACCTACAAGATAGTGAGAAAGATGAACTCGCTAATAGCAGATTAGAGCTTCAGCACATCGGGAAAATGGAAGAGTTATACTGGCAACAGAGAGCGAGAATCCAGTGGCTAAGAGAAGGAGATGCAAACACAAAATATTTTCATAAGGTTGCAAACGGAAGGAAAAGACAAAATCACATCACAGGCATCTCAGTCAACGGGAATTGGACAGAAAATGAAGATCTAATCAAAGACCACATTGATAACCATTTTCATGACCTTATTGGTCGAAAGCCAGCTAGAAGATGTAAGATGGCACAGGACATGTGGAGCTCATCCAGATTAGATGGAAGTGCGGGAATTGAATCAAGATTCACGGAAACAGAGGTGTTCGAGGCAATTAAGAAACTGGGTCAAGATAAAGCTCCAGGTCCAGACGGGTTTCCGATATTCTTCTTCAATACTTATTGGGCAATCATTAAAAAGGACCTCCTTGACATCTTCCACGAGCTATATGACGGGACGGCCGACCTGGACAGGTTGAACTACGCTACAATCGTTCTTGTCCCCAAGAAAAGCGAGGTAACTACACACGAAGATCTCAGACCTATCATCCTGTTGAATGGATCATTCAAGATCATCACGAAGGTCTTGTCTCAAAGATTAGCCCCCAATCTCAACGAGATTATAGACCAATCGCAGAGCGGGTTCATTAGGGGTCGGGATATCATGGATAGTATAGCTTCGGCACACGAAGTGGTATTCCGAGGTAACAAGACCAAAGAGGATGGGTTCATCATCAATCTAGATTTTAAGAAAGCCTACGATTCGGTAGCGTGGGAATGTGTGGAGGAAGCTTTGCTACTCAAAGGATTTGGAGCGAAATGGAGGTCTTGGATGAAAAAGTGTATTAGCAGAGGAAAATCTACGGTTCAGGTTAATGGTTGACAAGGCAGGCAAATTCTTTGCAGGAGAGGATTGCGACAAGGAGACCCTTTATCATCTCTACTTTTCGCGATAGTAGCAGACGGTCTAGCAGAGATGATAAGAAGAGCTATGGAAAACAACACTGTTAAAGGGATCCAGATCAAGGGGATTGACAAACCGATGGCGATACTCCAATACGCAGATGACTCTATATTATTTGGCAAAGCCACGGTAGAAGAAGAGACGGCCATAAAGACGATTTTAGCATGCTTCCAGAGCTGGTCAGGATTGCAGCTGAACTTTAATAAAACAAGTGTCATTCCGTTATGCGAACAGCTGTCCCCGAATTGTGCTGAAATTGCAGAAGTACTAGGCTGCAGAACTGGAGCATTCCCATTCAAATATCTAGGCACGCCTATTAAGCCAGGTACCATGCTAAAGGAGGATTGGCAGTTTATCATCGCTAAAATAGAAAAGAAGTTGGCTGGTTGGCAGAGTAGGTTCCTCTCACTAGGGGGAAGGATCATTCTACTCAACTCAGTCGTGAGCACAATTCCGTTGTACCTGATATTCATCTACGAACTGCCTAAGTGGGTCATCAATAGGATAGACAAATTGCGAAGAAGATTTCTATGGAAAGGTACGAACGAAGGAAACAAGGGCTTCCATCTGGTTAATTGGGGAAGGGTATGCAAGAGAAAGGAATTTGGAGGCCTGGGGATAGTCAATCTGCACGACATGAACAAAGCTCTACTCTGTAAGTGGTGGTGGAAGATAACTAACAAGCACAGAGGTCGGTGGAACAAGTCCTTCGATCAATATCGCAAAAGACGTAAATTCCGTTTTGGGGGAAAAAGCCCATCGACAAAAGTATCGCTCTTATGGAAGGGGATAGCAAAGCAAGGAGAAATTTTTCACACCAATACAACTTGCAAAGTAGGTAACGGGAAAACAACAAGATTCTGGAAAGACAAATGGTGTGGCAAGACGGCTCTGCAATATCAATTCCCATTGGCAGCAAAAGCCACGTTGAACCTAGATCTAACTATAGTGGACATTAGGAAGAACGGCAGGCTAAATTTCTTAGTCTCCAACGAAGTCACAACAGATTCCAAGCTGGAATTTGAAGAGTTGAATCAACTTATTCTTCAAGAAGGGGGGCAGGCAAATAGCGTAGATGACGAAAGATGGTGGGATAGAGAGAGTTCAAAAGTATTCTCTGTATCATCCATGTACAAATGGATCAATGATGGAGGTACGAGATGTCACGTCCAATCGGTCCTATGGGGAGCCAAAGTGCCATACAGAATCAAAGTTTTTTGTTGGTTAGCCCATAACAATGCGATACTATCCAAAATAAACCTCAGGAAGAGGTTGTCCCAGATCGAGGTGATTTGCAAAACATGTCGTTCGGCTGAAGAAGACGTCAACCACATTCTATTTCAATGCTCAAAAGCTCGGCTCACTTGGGAAGTAATTTGTAGGGGTTTTGGGTGCATAGGGGTTCCTAACAATACCACAGACATTTGGGCAAACTTTAGACACTTTCACATCAAACTAGATAATAGACAGGCTTGGGACATCGCTTCGGTTGCAACCATCTGGAACCTATGGCTAGATAGAAATGATTTAGTTTTCCGCAAAAAAGTTTACACCTTTCCTTACTCCATGCAAAAAATTTTCCTTCTGATACATGATTGGGCAGGTGCACAGGAACAGGTAAAGAGGATCAGGAACAGCGCGGAGGAGTAGACAGGGCATGGGAGGAGTCATAGAGGAGCAAAACAGTAGGTAGGGAAAGTGCTGAAGAGTTCAGAGGGAGGCCCAGGGTCGTTGGACTCTTGGGCGGAGGGTGCTCGAAGGCTTTACGGTTCCTCTTACTGTAGTTGATGTCTAGTCATGTTATCTCTAGTTTGATGTTTGGCGTTGGGGCCATAGTTTAGTGTGGTTAGCTGTTATGACAACTTTGTTGTAATATTAATACTGTGTAATGCTTTGTTTCCTTAATGCTATTAATGAAACGATGGCTTCGGTCATCTAATTATCAAAAAAAAAACATACACTAGTTTATCTATCTTTACTTGTTTTGTAGAATTAAAATTTTAAAACATACACTACATTAGAATTAATTTTTAGAACATACACTATAATTTTTATTACATACACTAGTTTAGATGTCATCTAACCGATCACGTGGTAGACATAGTAGCCAAGAGTCCACTAGTAGTCGTTGCATTCCTTCCATTCCAATTCCATATGTTGATAATGAAAAAACACTTTACAATTATGATAGTATTCCCGATTGTCATGAAACACACATGGATCAAGTATAAATAGAAGACATAGAATCACAACCATCGGAATAAGGCTCATCTCAATCACGTAAAACAAGAGGGAACACTTCCGAAGTACACAAATATTTTGACTATGTTCCTTCACAAAGTGATTAGAATGTAGGACTAAAAATTTGTAAGTGTCAAACACCCTATAAGTTTAAACTAGGATCGAGAACGGGTACACTTCAACGTCACCTAAGTAAATGTTAACCCGAATTTTCTAAAGACAACCTCACACAACAAAAAATACACCCTAAGACCGGCCAAATAGATCGTCATAGCTATGATCACGATATCGTTCGTAGAGAAATGACTAAGTTAGTAATTTGAGATGAATTACCTTATTCTTTTGGTGAAAATAGGAATGTAGAGACTTTTGCACAAATCGCATTAAACCCCCATTATAAAAAAAAATCCTAGGAATGTAGTAAAGGGTGATTGTAAATTAGTTTAAAATGAGGCTAAGGATTTTTTAGTAGCAACACTTACATCACTAAACACTATAGTTTCTTTGATATTGGATGGGTGGGTAGGAGTGAACGGCGTATCAATGATGTGTGTAACATGTCATTGGATAGATTCCGATTGGCTACTTCAAAATAGGATAATTTCATTCGGATTTATTAGGTACCCACATAAGGGTGAAATAATTGCCACACATATCATGGAAGCATGTAACAATTTTGGTATTTTTTATAAAGTTTTTGCTATTGGTTTTGATAACGCCTCTAATAATACTAAGGCAATCGATAATTTGCTAATTACACTAAGTCCTTTAGAACCAGAAATTTTTCATGTTAGGTGTGCTTATCATATTTTAAATCTTTGTGTACAAGATGCACTAAAATATGGACTCGATAAAATTGAGGCAATGAGAAATTGTGTTCATTTTATTACGTTGAGTGGTCCAATATATCAAGTTTTTCATGATTGGTGTCAACTTAGGGAAATTGTATTTAAACGTTTTGCTAAAGATGTTAGACATCGTTGGAATTCTACTTTTGATTTATTAAGTGTTGTTCTTCACTATCGTTTTAACCTTAGGGAATTTTGTATTGCAATGGGTATGTAAAATTTTATGTTAGATGATGATTATTGGTTTTTGGCTGATAGTTTGTACAAATTTTTAGAACCTTTTAATGATACTACTTTACAATTTTCAAAAACATTTACATCTACATCTAGTAGTATTTTACTTGCAATTTTCACTATGATGACAACAATTAAAGATTTTAAAATTTTACTTGCAATTCTACATCTAGTAGTATTTTACTTGCAATCATGTTGTTTTCACTACAAAATTTGAAAATATTTTGACTAGTTTATATGATAGTGTTGATAGAATTTATTCATCTAACACTACACGAACACAAAATGTTAGTTCTTCTTCTATATTATCAAATGGAAAAGGTCTTGCTACTAGTAGTGTTTTAAATCTCATAAAATCAAAAAAACCAAGAACCAATTCACCAAATGAGTTGAATTAGTATAATGCACAACCTCCCATTGAAGATGTAGTAGATGTGTTTTCTTTTTGGAAAACTAATGAAAATATTTTTAGTATTCTTTCTCGCATGGCTAAAGATTTGCTAACTGTATCGGTGTCAACCGTTACATCGGAAAGTATTTTTTCTCTTGGTGGCAGGATTATGAGCCCGAATAGGAATTACTTGACATCAAAGAATTTGGAGATGTTAGTATGCGCCGAAGATTTGATGAAAGCGGAAGAGAGGACACAAGATTTACAAGAAGCACAAAACGGATCAACTAGTAGCAACGAGTGAACATCTAGTAAAATGTAATTTGTATAATGTATTGTAAATAATTGAAAAATTTTAGAGAAATGAGATTCTATATCTAGGTTAAGTAGAAGTGTACGTCAATACTCCACTGCCTTCTCTTCAGTCTAAATAGAGGTCATCTTGATCTCTAAATACAAATGTTTTTCTCGTATTGTAATTTGAAGTTATTTGAATGAAATAAAATTTTACTCACTTATTTGATTATAGATTAAACTTCGTAATTCATAAATATAATTTTTGAATATCTCTTTTATCTTTATGGTTTTAACAATTGTGAACAAATTTTCTTACAAAGATTAATTTTTTTTTATAAAAACTACTAAAAAGGTAAAAAAGCCCGAACCGGCCCGTCCCCCCGGACAAGGGCCGAGACTGGGCCTCCATATTCTAGCCAAAGCCCGGCCCATCCCGAAAATGACACTGGCCCAGCCCACGTAAGCCCAGGACCAAGTCAAACCCGCCGAGCTTCAGCCCGGCCCGGGAGGACCAAATGGCACCCCTAATGTGACTGACAGAAAAGTATGATGTATATACAAACTTGTGGAAAAGTCTGATGATTATTAAATATAGTGCTTGTTAAAAGAAAAATGGTATAGTGCTTTATTTTCGATAAAAAAGGAAAACATTGAAAAATACTGCTTCGGCTCAAGTTTTAATAGACTAAAAATAAAATATGTTTTGCCTATGTGTTTCACAAAAGTTGAATACAATTTGTGTCTGTACAAGTCAAAAGTAAAATTATCACTGCTCCAGCAATTATCACACCGCTCTTATTACAAAGAATAAATGTAATTTAACAGGGGCAACCATTTTCTTTCTTTTTGAAGAAAACAGAGGAGTAACCATTAACCAAACATAATAGCCACCAAACAAGTAAGCAAGTAACAAAGTTTGCAGGATATTTAAATACACGAAGACCGACATATATCCTTCCATGTCTAGCAGCTGTTTACAAGTTAAGTCTATGCTGCTGTTAACAAGTTTAGAAACTGATAAACAAGTTACACCTGTCAGCCATTTGAAAGAAATTATCAATCTATCGACTATTTGGCAAAAATTATCTATATCTATATATCTATCATTTGGAAACGATTACAAAAGATATGGAAATGCTATTAGTATGCTACATTTGGCATTTACACTGCTATTCCTTTTCTTTTTCTTTTATACATGTAAACCTACTGATTCAATTTCCATCAAAATTTGGAGGAGAGAATGCTGTTCAGGATGGCACATCTCCAGAAAAGTTTCATTTCTGCTCTCTGCCACCTTCAGATGGCAAGACCCTTCGACGGTTTTGGACTGCAATTCTATCTTCATGCTTTCTATACCTCTTTCTTCAGGGAATGAGGACTCACCAGCAGGGATTGCTTGATCTCTCTCAGACTCCTTTTCTTTCAAAATATGCATACCAGATCCCTGAGAACAATTGGTTTTGTGGCAGTCTTTGTTAGTATCCCTGACTTCAGCTTCAGCTTTGCTAGATTCGTGACATTTCATCTCACTGCCTTCTGGTTCGGTCTTGTCCTCAATTCCCTTATCTTCCTCATGGGAATTTTCACATTTCTTATCTTCATCTGACTTATCAGCATCAAGTTGCTGAGAATCTTCATGGCCACCTTCCTCGTCTTCACCTGTGATTGAAAACGTGCTATCTGAGACATAACCGCCATCGTCCATACCGAGAGATGCTTGTTTCCCATTTTCATCTATTTTTGAAGCTTTCAGCAACAAATCAAGGCCAGTCTCACTGTTGTTTTGAACAGAACCCAATGGCATCTCAATTTTTTCTCCAGCTTCATTAGAGTAATGTTGTGAGGATAGAAATGGCTGGATAGTTGGGATCCCACTCACTGGAATGCAACCTTCTTTGTCAAGGCTCGACGGAACAAGCTTGTCATTCCTGTCTGCACATTCCTATTCCAGAAACATAAATTAACCAAATTAATAAGAAGATAGTGCATGCAATAAAAGTATGTCAATACACATATATCTGATCACTTTAACCAGGGTATTTATTCAGAGTTGTAAGTGACAACCTGGCATACATGGGAAGAAATAATAAAGGGAAAAAATCAATACAAACAAAATTATCTGAAAATTTTGTTTGTGTAGTCACCCTCTCATTTCTGATTTTTTTTTACACGCCACTTTTCGAAACTATTTGCAGAAAGAAGGCAGTTGCCAAAGTATTTGCGTTCGTGGACTCGACAACTAAACTCACCATTCCCAACAGCAAGTTTAGTTGTTTCATGCTCGGCGTTGGGACACGGCGAGTTTAGTGTTAATTTTTTGAGAAACTCGTCGTTGGGGACGGCGAGTTCAGTTCAAAATTTTCAATGAAGACTTGTCGTTCCCAACGGCGAGGACATTTATACTAGACTCGCTGTTGGGAACAACTAGTTTAGCTCAAAATTTTCAAAGAAGACTCGCCGTTCTCAATGGCGAGGATATTTATACTAGACTCGCAGTTGGGAACGGCGAGAATGTAGAAAATTTCACAGAGAGTGAAACATTTTGTTGGTCTTAGTGAATTTTCGGAAAAAAACTCCATATACTTTTTTTTGAACTAAACTCGCCGTTCCCAACAGCGAGTTTAGTGTAATTATCATCGCCGTTGGGAACGGCGAGTTCGTTGAAATTTTTGAACTAAACTCGTTGTTCCCAACAGCGAGTCTAGAATAAATGTCCTTGCTGTTGGGAACGGCGAGTCTTCATTAAAAATTTTGAACTAAACCCGCCGTCCCCAATGGCGAATTTCTCAAAAAATTAGCATTAAACTCATTGTATCTCAACAGTGCGCATGAAACAACTAAACTCGCCGTTGGGAACAGCGAGTTTAGTTGTTGAGTCCACGTACGCAAATACTTTGGCAACTGTCCTATAAGTGCAGATAGTTTCCAAAAATGGCATATAAAAAAATCCTGAATTCTTGGGGCGAAGCCAGAACAATTTTGCAGGGGGAACAAGGAAAGATTTTATAGCTATATATAGATATGTAGGGATTTCTTCATAATTTTTAAGGGGGGCAAATCATAAAACTTAAGGGGATGTTTTAAAAAAATAATAATAATCCTAGGGGGATTTTCAAAATTTTGGGGAGGCCCTCCCCGGGCCCCCACATAGCTCCACCACTGCTCAATTCCACTTTCATAGTCACAATTTTCTCACTCTCTCGAACTGCATTCAATGAAACCATAGTAAATATGGGTTTTCCGATATCCACATCTCAAATATTTGCTATTTCCATATTCCCACCTAAATTCTTCACATTTTCCTGTTCCCACCTAAAATCCTTTTAGTGATTCCAAAAAATCACCTAATAACAGTTTTCCCATTAACTGTGAGGAATATATTTTATATATTATTCTTATTTATTGGTCCAAGCTCGATAAGAATATATTTTACTTCCTAAACTACCACCAACCATCTTCATTTAAAATGGTTCTCTTCTCTTCTTTCATCTTCTTCAAATCTCCCACTAATATATCATATATGTACAACAAATCCTCACCCAACTCATCACCTAGTAAAAAGAAAAAACTTATCCCCCCAATCCCCACTTCAATGAATGTTCCATCTCTCTTAATAAATACAATAACCTTATTTCTAATATTCAAAGTTCCATGGCCACAAAAACAGTTTAAATAAGAACCTAAAATAGTTGTCGGAGAGAATATCAGGTGGATCAAGAATTATTGGTGCTCCCCCCCTCCCTCTCACATTTTTCCTATTTTGTATCAGTTTGCAAATATTACAAGTATTTAATTCACAAGAAAAAGATTATATGGATTACTATCAACAAATAATGTATTTTCAGGCTATTATATAGTATGCCTTGAAAACTTACAAAATATAAACCTATCTTAAATTCTAAATTCGACTAAGTATTGAATAGGCACAGAAAAAGCAGACATGTTAACAAGAACTACCATGCCATACAGAATTGATCAAATCTAACTGCAGTAAATCGAACAAATTAGGATATGGCAATGACAATTTGATCTCAGTCTAAGTTTATAACTATCTTACTTGAAATTAAACAAGTATAGCTGCCAAGCTTACCTAATTGTAAACAAACACAGAATGATATATGGTGCTTACCTTATTAAATTATAGGAAATGGTTTATCATGGACAAAATAATGTACCTCTTTTGGAGATGTTGCACATTTTGGCTTCTGAAGAGGCACATCCTCCTGAAAACTATGGACCTGGAGCTCAGGGGAAGCTGAAGAGTTTTCTCCTTTTTCAAGGAATTCATACATATCTGATCTTTCTTGCATGTCAAATGGGGCAAATGGGGTAGCAAATGCAGAAGATGTTCCATGGTTGATTTTGTTTCCATTCTCTGTAACCGAGCACACTGCCTTTTTAAGAGCAGTTTCTGAAGGACCGCACTGATGATTATGAAAAAATTTAATAGGTTTTTGATCAATAGCATTTGCATGGTATCCTGAGGAGAACTGACTACTGTTGTAATTATCTGAAACTTTTTGCGATGGATCATTGAGAATATCATATATAAGCTTCCGGATGAGAGCTCGTTTAAAAGAAGTATCTGAAGGTGTGAACCAATCCACAGTTAGCTGAAAAGAAGACACGGGAAATAAAGAAATGAAAGATTTAATTTTGTCCAGCGGATGACTTGAAGGAGTCTTAACATAAATACGAAATCAACAAAATAAATAAATAAATAGAGTAGGATTTACAAATTAAATGTAATGAGACATATTTCACAGATGAATGTTTGTTGTTCTTCAGGTGGTGGTAGTCTTAAGAATTAAATTTAACTAATGGTCTCGCCAATATAAATATAACAGTTTCTTGTCTGCAAAAAGAAGAAGAGCACTACAATCAAGAAGATTAATATGATGTGCTCTCCCTGGGAGCAAGTAGAAAAGTGCTAATTACGGATGAATCTCCACCAGATTAATAAGAAAATAATCCTAAATAGATTAGTTTCCATATTTTAGAATATATCCTAAGTGCTAGATCTTTTATCACATTTGCTAAACTCTAAAAAATATTACCACCTCTTCCAAATGTATGGATCACTAGCTCATTAGCATTTCTTAGGAGTAACTAATTCAACTTCCTCTCATTAAATTGAGTTCAGTTAGGAACCTTGAACTTACCGTTAATATCATTACATGGGTTTATATGACCATATAAAAATACAGAAATGAATGATTTCTAGGACTATGGACAAGCAAATAGTTACACTTGATTGACATTTCATGACACCATCAACATGTCAAATTTATCAAATCAAGATGATAGCAAACTACTTTGCTGTCTCAAATTTTCCATCTAAAAAAGTGAAGATTCTATCATGCAGTGCTCTTAAAACTTAATCAAGAATGTGGATAAGAGGTTCAAAATATATCATCTTTTTCATGTGAAAAGCATAACAAATTTCTGCAATTTCATTTATTATTTAATTATTTATTTTGGGAACAAGGCCATTGCCACACATACACATTCTCATCCCATAATAAAGGATTGGTGCAATGCACATGTTTTTACTTTAGTAAACTACTGTATAAAAATCATATATAGTAAATAATGCATAATAATGATCACCAATACCAATATTTGATATATATAGTATAAAAAACATGAACAAGACATGTGACATTCTACGTGACCACATGTAACTCCAATTGGAGTTAAGTATAAAGACTAGATCTTCATGTGCAACAGAATATTCTTACCTACAAAATCGTAGTTACTATGAGCCTCGTATACTCTCAATACATAACTAATATCATCAAATGAATGTTGCTGTGAGTTAAAATAAAAGGCGATGAAAAGGCTGGTGTGTTACACATGTTTAGCACCATTTATTTCATTAAAGTGAAGCCAACCAAACTGTAACCCCCGTTTACGTTTGAACGGATTTTATTTGTATTTCTCTTTTTCTCTCCTCCAATTCTTGTATTCCAAACATTTGACATAAATCCTGCAATTCTGTTGAATCCAATTGATTTCTTCAATTATTTTTGTGGAACTCAAACCCAAATCCTATTTCATTCTACAATCTTGTTCATTTTCTCTTGATTTCATATTTTGACACAAATCTTATTTCATTCTATAACCTCATTTCTTTCTTTTTGATTATTTATATTGTGTAAAGATCAAACTCCTTATCCATTTTATGATATCATTACTTAATTATTTGTTAATTATTTTTCGCTCTCTTAAATTCATTCTTTTGTATTAGATTTATTTTTAGAACTCCTACTGTAGCCCAATCCTATAATTTGATTAGTTAATTCTTCTTTTATTGTGAAACCCAAATCCAAACTCAGTCCATTATTAAACCATTCTATATATATGATTTATTATGAAGCCCATAGATCAAAACTAGAAGCCCAAATCCATTTTTTTAAACCCAAACTGCCTAATAACTAACCCCTATTATCTCACAGCCCATGATCTCACTACTCCCACTAACTACCCCTATCAATTCTCCTTAATCACAACTAACTCATCCCATAATCTCTACATTATCTCCTAATCTCATCTCCTTCCTCTCTGTCTTCAACAACCCGAGCCATCTCTACATCTTCAACCCAATCAAAATCCCATCATCTCTCCTCGCCCTGCCATCAAACGACCACCGTACCACCTCACCACCACAGCAGCTCGCAACAGCAGCCCGTACTCCATCTCATCCGTAGCCATCGTAGCCACCACCTTCACCATTGCTGCCCCGTGCCTCCACCTCGACCACCATCACCCTGACGTTGATGCTCCCCCGACTGCAACCCGAAGACTCCCTCGCTGTTGCACACCAACAGACCCGACGCCTCGTTGCTGTCCCTCTCTCCATCGACAACACCAACTCCTTCCTCACGACAACCCGAAGCTCCACCTCACGCCTTTTGTAAAGAGCCGCTAAATCAGGTTCTGGTGTAGGAGAAGGGAGTATGAAGAAATTTTGTCCCATCGGATCTAGACAATCTTATTTTTTTGGACATGAAGAAATAAAGAAGCCATTGCATTCGCCGGAAATACTATGCCTCTTTTCTCAGGTCGGATAAGGGCAACTACTGATTGATCGTCTATGTTTGATATGTTTTCAATTCAAATTACGAAATGACGGGTCGGTTAGAGGAGAGGGGTCACACTAGAAGCTCTCCATCGCCTTCTCACTGAAGCCCCACCCCAATCCCTGCCGCCCTCTCCCTTGCTACTGCTCTCCACCGCCAGACCCACCTTCAGCCGCCCTCGCCGACCATCCCTCCCCCACTGCACTGCAACCATCCCCACCCAAGACTCCACATCGTAGCACCCTGACGATCACCCCGAGCTCCTTCCACTGCCTCCTACCACAGCCAAACCCGAAGCCTCCTTCCCGACCAACTCGACAACCGACGCCTCCGACACCCGAGCCTCCACTTCTTCCTTCCGTTGCCCCCGCAGTCATCTCGCTGCTCACTACCACAACCCGACAACACACCAGAACCTCGCTACTTGCCACTGCCATTTTCTCCTCCACCAGCAACACCAACAATAGCCTGCACCAACACCGCCTGCAATTCACAACATTCCCTCATACACCTGAAGCTCCTTGGTCCTCTTCACTTGCTGCCATCGCTCGATATCGTCGTTCGCGCCACTATCAGTGCTGCCGTTGATTGTGTGGTCATCGATTCTCCTTCTCCACGTCGTAACCATCATAAAAGGCAAACATCTCTTGTACACTCTTTATGTTCCCGTACAAAAAAAAAATTTGAATTCTGCAAGTAATTCCATATTTGTTTACCATGTCTCGAATTCCATTTACCATCCATGTCTATGTGAATATCCTTGTAGATCTAAATCGTTAAACCACTGTACTGTTACATGTTTTGTGATCTATTCATGTTTGAATCAACTGTTTGATAGTGTATTGAATCGTTCAATTTGCCTCGGTCGATTAGATACTCTCGAAAATATCATAAACCTCATCGCCACTTCATGCATTGCACGAATACGAATTGAATACATATATGCATATGTGCATATAGATAAATATGGGCTCGAATGAATTCTTTTAATTATATGCAATAGTTTAGTTTAATTCATAAATTTTAATACCGTTGAAATAAATTTTGATAGATTAATTGTAGAAATATATTCTGATTTCTGATTATGAATGCAATTTATTTCTGGTTATAGAAGTGAATTTCTTATAGATAGAGATTTTAAAATGATGTACTAGAATTCTGTCATGTTATCTCCCCTAATTTGCTACCAGAATTTGAACCTGTTAATGTTAATAAAATTTAAAACTTTATATATGAAAGTTGTAGCCCGCTGTGTCTAGAATTCAGAACAACTGACTGATCTGAAATCCAATTTGTAGGGTGCAAGATATACTGATTTTAGTACTGTAACGTTGTTAATTTATGATTACTGTTTAGAAGCATACCGTCATGATTAATTGATTAAAATAATATGTTATCAATAGAATTAAGACCTGGGATTTACCACTATGTTACTGAACATGATTAGGAGTTGTTTTATGATTTTTGTAAGATTTTTAAATGAATTTACAGTCAATTTATATATATAAGAAATCGACCCAAAGTCCTGCCAAAACACTAGAACTATAAAGAACATCTGGTAGACGTAGTTGTTACAATAAGAATGTGTCTTGTGAATGTGTTGGAACCGGCAGGGAGTCTAGTTTCTAGAACCCCTGATGGAATCTAATTCACTTTCTCGTAGCAGCGGGAAAGTCAATTTTCGTACAGTAGTGTACCGTTGTCCAGAAATTGTAACTTCATGTTCTAAATTGTAAAAATGTTTCTCTCGCATTTAATGAATTGAACTTGTCCGTCATGCATTGCATACTCCTGATACCTTCTTGTAATTGCCTTGATACCCGTTTCATTGGTTGCATGTTCATGAGTAATTATTGTAAAACTATAACAAGCCGGAATAATAAGAAAAAGACCTAGTAGTGGACAATATAGGAAAGTGTACTCGGAAGGAGGCCCGTATTTCTTTTAATAATGACTCATGATTACATGTTTACTTGTTCCTGTTACAAGCTATATGGAACTAAGTGTCACGTCTTGAGATGATGGGGACCACCTCTAGAATCCATTACATGATTACACAATTACATGATTACATGATTTCACGCTCCTGTTTACATGATATGATTCATGTTATTGTCACTGAAAGACCCGAGTACATGATCCTATAGAATTCACCATTAGAGTCTATAAACGTTCACTTGATTACATGCACCCGAACCTGTGGTATGAGACTTAGATAGAATTAATAGAAGATTGATAGATTTAAGATTAACACCGAGCACGCGCATGTCCTGTTTACAAGTTACATGATTCCTGTTTACAAGTTGCCTGATTCCCGGTTACATGACATGTTCCTGTTACATGATTCCTTGTTATCGATTGAATATACATTACATGTTGCTCATTTTCAGTTACAAGTTTACACGTATTCTTGAATCGTACTTGATCATATTGTTCTTTGTTCTTTGTTCTTTGTTATATCATACTTTCTTGTTTCACTGCTTGCAACTACTTGCCCCTGAAGCTTGCTCTAACGGGTACTCCTTTCTTTCCTTTTAGTTAATGTTTATACAAGTACAGACAATGAGATACCGAAAGAAGTTGATGATCGGATTTTAGACGGTCGTGATGGAATTGCTATTGCTATTTCTCTACTTTCCTGTCGCTACTAGTTGTAGCGAACCGTTACTACATTGTATATTCTCGAGCATTTTGACCCGAAGTTCTTGTATTTAGGTATTGGTTATTTATTCCATTATAGTTCATGTAATTTTTATTGTTATTTGTGTTGTTGAGCTTATTGGTATTGTACAGCTTATGGATGATATGAGTTGGTATACTTATATCATTCTCTGGTTACGTGCCCGTATTTCCGTAAATGGGAAGCAAGGTGTGACAAACACCCTGCTCCCACCATAAAACAGTAGAAATCATTTTTTTACTATGAATATTGAAAACTAATATGAGAGGTTTTTTTAGCACAAAGATAGAATATATCTCACATTAAACCTATCAAGCAATCTTCAAATTTAAATATCATACAATTCAAATAAATTAATTGTACAGTAAAAAAAAGATAACTCACGGAACTGGAGAAATGGACTGAAACTAACTGCAGCCTCCTCCCGAAACAACTCCACATAGTGAAGCAAAAAAAGGCCGCAATCGGATAAGTTTTCCTGTTGTGGCAACTACAAGAACAGATCCATAAAAAATAAAAATGTTACTAAATCTTACTCATAATAAGCACAAGCATATACATATATAATTAAAACAAACCAGGGGACAGTGTCTACATTTAAATTTTTCATTCTGAGGGATTCTCTAAAGTAGCAAGCCCAAAAAGAGGAAAACAAAGAAGATGCAAAATGAACAAATTACAATTGAGACATTACACTAGTAAGATAAGAAGCGGAGTTCATATAGACTTCAAAAGCAGCTGGGCTATGGGGTGCACAAGTTTGCAATTGTGGCTAGAATGACCATTTTCATTTCAGTAAAAGCAGGAATAGTCTCTAAAAGGGCCATAGAAACGGTCACAAAATAAAAACTTCGAGGGGCACACTATGTGTCAATACGGATCCAAACAGGAGGCATATGAGGAGGCACTTAATGAATTAAACACAACAACAAAAATATTATGAATATATATGGAATAAAATTTGGACTTCAGTGGGTGCTAGTCAGGTCTCTAAGTGAAAACTACATTGATCAAAGGAAAAAGGATCCTACATATGAAAAAATGGAGTAAAAATACAGATAATACAATACAATTGTTGAAAAATTAAGACAAATAGGAGACAGCCACAGTATACATAAAGGGCTAATAAAGAACATGTTACAACTATAACTAAGCTAGAAAGTAAAAATGCTGTTACACAATTTCATAACATTTGAAAATACTGGTAAACCGAGATTTTTTGCAAATCCTACAAAATAATTTAAAAATTAAAACATTTCATTTTACAGTTGTAAAAGACAACTTGTTTAAGTTCAATCATCTATCTAGTATGGACAATTCAATCTTGGAGCCATACCCATGTCGGACACCGACAATTCATGGGCACTCCTTGGATAAGTATCAGACACTTCTAATACATGTCGTAAATTTTAAAATATATCTTACACATTGGACATTTAGACACTTCTCAAACATTTTTTGATCTCATAGTCTAAAACTTTCAAATACTCTTCACATTTCTTACACCAGTTAACTCTTAGTACTTTTGCATGCATTATAGATCTTTACTGATATTGTAATTGACCAGGAAGTATAATACTTCCTGTGGATTATAGATCTCTTAATGCGAATAGGTAGCTGAACTTTTAAGACGGATTATTTAGAATAATTACTTTCTTATGGATTGTACATCTCTTAGTTTGGATATAAAGCTGAAATTTGTATTGTTGAGTGTTATTTGAGTTCAAATTATGCAAATATGATATACAACAACTTATAATATAAAATTTTAGGTGTATCCCCTTGCCCTACTATTTATCCCATAGCTGCACCCCCGTAACCATGATTCCCAGGAAAGCATCATTGTAGTCATTTCCCAATATGCTATGAATTTAATAGACCTTATTGTCTAAAATTAGTTCAAAATTCAAACACAGACCAATAATTTAACTATTATAGTAGTTATATAACAGAAATTTCTCAACGAACACTTAAAAAATTTCAGATATAACTCAAGTTTTACACACAAACCAATTGTGACTTTTGATAACTTCCAAGCTTTTATATTCACCAATTAAGTATTCCAGGTACAACAAAAGTTACATAAGGCATAACAGGGAATCAAAAACTGGAATATTTCCTGATTATCCCATGCTAGTATTTGCCTAAGAGTTCTCAAAGTGTTTCATAGAGTTTGTGATTTCCCAAAAACTGGCTACAGATAGTAATAAGCTTCCTAGTCATTTCTAACAGTTTCTCCAGCAGTACACAATTCTTACTCGATTATCACAAGAAAAGTTTCCAATGAATGATAAATCTCCCTGATTGCTTTTGTCCTCAAAAAAATAAAGCTGCAAACACTTAGCCTGAAAACCAACCTACCTGAAAGCAACCAATATGCTTGATTTTTTAGCAGCTAGAAAAAAATCTACAACCACACAATAAAAAACCTAAGCCATCTTACCCCAAAAACCTCTTAGATCGACTTTGATCAACTCAGTAGAAAGAAAACCTCTTAGATCGACTTTGATCAACTAAGTAGAAAGAAAATTGATGTAAAACTAACCTAAATAGAGAATTTCTAAGAATATTAAAGGATTAATTTTACCAACATGTAAGTGCGGATCAAAGTTGGGAATTTTAACAGTTAACAGGTTTGATGGGTTTTCAAGAATTGAATCAAGTTTAACAGTCCCAATTAATAATTCAACCTTACGATCAATAATTAAATCCCTAAGTGTTTAGCAAGTAATAGGTTCAATATTGAGTCGTACTCTACTTAAGCATGTGGAACACTCGATCTCAGTTATTTTGTGGACGACAGGAAAATCAGATAATATAATAAATAATAAGGTAGTAAAATACAAATATCTAATAGTGGAAAGAGTATACCGAATGCGAAGAAACCAGTGTAGATCTCGGAGTTGGACAGCAACAAAGAACACAGCAATGCAGCAATAATAGAAGAGCGGCAATGGCAGCAAGAGAAGCAAGGGCCCAAGGGGGGGGGGACGGCGATGGCCTGGGCGTCGCTAGCGGCGAGGAGCAACGGAAAAAGGGGGGAAAGTGGGGCTTAGGGTTTTGGGGTTGCTGGCGATCGGTAATAGGGCAAGGTTGAGGTCGGGGAGGGGCTGGAGGTTGACGACGACAAGGGATTTCGTCGGGGATGGGTAGGAGGAAGAAGGCGAGGGCGGTGGTACTTGGGTTGTGGTGATGGGTCGGCGAAGTCGATGAGGGGAAGGGTCGGGGACGATGGCTGGGATTTCTTGGGTCGGGATCTTGATAGCGGGATGGAAAAGAAGGGTCGGGAGATGAAGTGGGTTTGGCGGCTGAAGGTGGGGGAGAGGAGGGATTAGTGGATTAGGGTTTGTATTTGGGATTTGGGAAATTAGGGTTAGGGATTTGTATTTGGGGAATTTTTAATTCGGGTTAGATTTTAGAATTATTCACTAACTTTAAAATTGTATTAGGATTTATCACAAAGCCTAATTATTTGGATCTCAGTTGTATCACACAAAGGAGAGAGAGGAAGAGCAAAAACTCAACACAAATTTTTTTTAATCAACAATGGCATACTTTCTCATTAATCTCAAGGCCTATAAATAGGCTCAAAATACATCTTGATACAAATCTCAAAATATTCTCAGAATCTAAAAAATACAAAAAAAGATTACATATGGCTATAATTGCCAAAAACAAAAATGGTAATGAAATAAAAATCCTAAACTAAACAGGAAAGATGTCCTCATCCAAAATTGTGCATCTGTCATTGTGTACTTGTGTGTTCCTCAAAAAGAAAATCCGAACAATAATTTCTTTCCCTTTGGTTTTCCTCCCTCTCTTTATCCAGTGGGGCAAAACCCCACCAACCTAATTTTCCACTAGAGTTTCAGCCTACTCTATGGTCTGATTGTCAATAGCCTCTTAGATTGTGCTGACAGTCTCATGTCATTGTGCTTAAACTAATATTTACACCATCTCCGCTGCTCAAGACCCATCTTCCCAAGATCCACTCCTCAGTGGATGATTCTCTTGAAGCCACTACAAATTGTCACCACTATCTTCACTGGTTTCTCACCCAAGACCCACCTCGCAACCATCTGGCTCATTGAGAGCAATTTAAATTTCTTAAAAGTAGAAGGAAAATGGTGTAGGCTATTGAGACTACACAATATAGTGAATACAGTGAAGTAAATGGCACACTATTCAATGAAGCAAACTGCCACTTTGTGCTACTCAAATTGAACTGTAAAGGTGAATTCCTTCTACCTTGCAACAAGACACTATTTAAAACACAAAAATCAACGTATGTAAAAATATGGCGAATGCATATATTAAGACAAGCACACTGTATGCAGCGGCATTTGGTAAGGACAACCTCTATATTTGCCACCACATCGATATATTAGTTCTACCACGAAACAAATTTACAATCTAATGATCTGTCAAGTCAACTAAAAACAATTTTACACTACAAAGGCAATCTATCATGCATTTTCAGTAGTTTTTATATGTTTTACTTTTTTGCTAATACTACGCATTTCGATAAGTATAACAATTTTCTCCTCCAACAATCAATGAATCTACAAGGCTGACCTCAAGCGGAACAAATCTCAACTTCGACTTCCATGCAGAACTATCAGCTGAATCTGGATTTCTTTCTCTCCACTCCTCCCATAGATAACTGTCAAGTTCCAAATAAGAACAGACGAATTAATAAACTGTTGGAAAATAATCTCTGTGGGCTCACATATGTGACTAAATGTATAATTGCTATTCTAAAGTCTAACCCAAATTAAAGTGATCTAATCAAGATTAAGTAATGGGTTAAAAGCATATAATTTAAAGTGTGATATAACACGTGTAGAGACCGTAAAGTAAATTTCTTATTTTGTGATGGGCAAAATTGGAAATCAATAATTATCGATTTGGGTTATGGTCCCATATATATACGCATCTTCTTATTCCATCTGTCATCCCATCAACAGAAGAATAGAGAGACGGCCTCTCATAGAAGTGCGTATCATATAGGAAGATCCAAACCCTCTGCGCAATCTCCATCAATGGCTTCAGGTTAGTGCTTCCGCTTTTAATGTTCTTCTTTTGATTTAGCAAAGATCTATAGTTTCATGATTTAGGATTTTATATTGAATCACTTTTGCAACATGATTAAGACCTAGAAACATGTTTCAGGTTGTTATTAATGTTTTATGCATGTTCTTAAGTGTATATAAAATCCCATCAATTGGTATCAGAGCAATCTTTGCTGAATTAATCGAAGAAATTTAGGATTTCTTGTTTAAAGAAATTTAGGGTTTTTTTGTTTAATGAAACTTAAGAAATTTACGGTTCTATTTGATCTTCCTGTTTAAGAAATTCAATTAATGATTTTTATTGATGAAGTAATTGGATCAATTGCTTCAGATCTGGAATTTA
Source organism: Hemerocallis citrina (assembly GCA_017893485.1). Classification (NCBI taxonomy): domain Eukaryota; kingdom Viridiplantae; phylum Streptophyta; class Magnoliopsida; order Asparagales; family Asphodelaceae; genus Hemerocallis; species Hemerocallis citrina. The sequence goes on from CM030363.1 coordinate 17,488,265, forward strand.
AAAATTTTAAAAAATTTAAAAAAATTTAAAAAAAAACGCAAGTGTCGACTAGAAGTGGTTTTGATGATTCAATCAGTATGTTCACAAACAACTTTTTAAACTATACACACGTGATTAGATTTCCTATATGATACCGGTTACCAATAATGGCTTTTGATTGGTATACCGGTTACCAACTATACACACAGTATAACACCTTTTAAACTATACACGTGATTCAGAGAAGTGGTTTTTTTTAAACTATACTCATGATTAGATCAGATTCAATAATGGCTTCATGAATAATTAATATAGATTTCCTATAAAGTTTCGATGGGAGAATTCCTATAGCATTGGCTTCAGAAAGTTGTATGGGGTAGCTGCGTGGATTTAAATCAAAATGGATTAAATCATGTAGTGGTTGCCATGTTTACTTCAGATATGGTTTTGAATCTTGATGTGGTTTTTGATATTGGATTTAAGTCAAAATGGATTGTTGATAACCTTTTTGATTCAGATATGGTTTTCATTCTGTTAAAAATTATTAATAGACTCTGCCCAAAGATTCTATATGGGGAGGTAGTATAAAGTTTAATAGGGAAATAAATACAGAAATATATATGCCTCGTACTATGGGGTTTATTTGGTTTGGGTCCATATCTAGATCCAAAAAGAAAATGGATCTATTTCTAGTACTCAAACACTATATAAGTTAATGGATCTGTTATGAGAGTTCTATATCAGAAGAGTTGGGTCGGATTTGGGTTGATCAATTAGACAAAATTGCCAGCTCAATTTAGTCCCACTTAATGATTATGTTTATGATTTGCATTATGTTAATTTTGATGGTCATTGTAATAGAAAAAAAAATTGAGAGATGCATGACCTGCACAATAGCAAACCCAATCAAGATGCTCCAATAGACACTCTAATCTATCTCTGGATAAATTAATTCAAAGACTTAACATTAACTGATCAAGTTTGAACCATCAAAATAAAGAGAAATGGGACATTCATAATAGCAAAATATACTGTTTTGTGTTTATAGACATTTTGTTAATATACTGTTTTGTTAATAAATTTGGGATATTTTGGATTTCGGATCTGGGATATTAGATTTTCTGTTAATATTCTGTTTAATTCAATCATTTGATATTATCAAAACAGTAGATAGATATGGTTCTGTTATGATTTTGTTATTTCAGATAGATATATATCATATTTTCTGTTATGGTTTGTTATCTTTTAAATAGATATTATTTTGACATTATCCATCTGAAATAAAGTAAGTTATAAAGTTAAGGAAAAGATAAAATTTTGGGAAACAATTAAAATTCAAATTTTGATTTTGGTTTTGGTTTTTCTTATAAATGTCTAATATTTTGAATAGATCAATTGAAACAAAATGTTGCCAAAGTGACTTCTTTTGTGTAGATTAATTTATTTATAATATCAAGATGATTGTGTGTTTGTAATTCATGCGTTTATTAACTGACCCAAAGGTAAGTTGATATTTGGCCGAATTTCACACATCTGTGGTAATAAATATGTGACAATTATAAGGTATTCCATGTGAACAATAAGTCAATCCAAAGAATGACTTATTATTTGACAGGATTTATTGTCAATATTTGATTACTACAACAAGAGTACCGCTTACAGTTAATGTTACTGTCCAAAGACTTGATATTAATGTTGTGCCTGGTATCTTGAGATGGGATTAACCATTATTTGAATTTATTGTTTTATATGGATTCTCATGTGAGCTTATTTTGTTTATTTTTGTTCTATATTCAGCTAGTGTATCTTCTGCTGCCTCAATAACTGCTAACATCAATTCTATTCTCATGCTTAATGGGACAAATTTCAAGAATTGGAAAGGGACCTTACTGATAACTCTTGGCTGTATGGAATTAGCCCGTGCATTAAGGGAAGAACAACCTCCACCTCTCATTGCGAAAAGCACTCTTGATGATAAAAGGAAATTTGAGAGGTGGGATCGTTCAAATCGCATGAGTCTAATGATTATGAAACACAACATTCCAGAAGCCTTTAGGGGCACAGAATCCAATGGGATTACTAAGGCTAAAGATTCCCTCAATCAAAATTGAGAAATATTTTGCTGAAAGACGAAATAGGACTCTTAAGGATATGGTAAGGAGTATGATTGCTCATTCCACCATACCTGAGTCCCTCTGGGGAGAAGCATTAAAGACAGCAGCTTACATTCTCAATAGAGTATTAACTAAAGCAGTTGCAAAAACACCTTATGAGCTTTGGACAGGTCGAAAGCCTAGTCTAAAGCACTTTCACATTTGGGGATGTCCAGCTGAGGCAAGGCCTTACAGGCCACATGAAAAGAAATTGGACTCCAAAATAGTGAGCAGCTACTTTATTGGTTATTCTGAACGATCTAGGGGCTATAAATTTTATGATCCCACACTTAAGAATATTTTTGAGACGAGAACTGCAGCAATTTTTGAGGAAGTTGAGTTTTCGGGGAGAAATAAGGTTAAGGACATTGCTTTTGAGAAGGAATTGGATTCAATTATAAACTCAATTCCAACTATCACTTTTGACAATATTCAGGTTCCCACACCTATTATTGATCAAGAAGTGAATCCGGAACCTCAACAAGACAATGTTGAACAAACCCCCATTCAAAATGAGGTAATTATTCCAGAAGAATAAACTCATCAACCTCAAGAACCAGTGACATTAAGGACATCCACGAGAGAAAGGAGGAATGCTATTCCGGATGATTATATTGTATTTCTCCAAGAACATGAGGTGACAATGGAATGATGGAAGATGATCCAATCACATTTCATCAGGCCATGAAAGGTTGTAACTCTCAAAAGTGGATGAATGCCATGAATGAGTATAAGTCTATGCAAGATAACAAAGTTTGGGAACTTGTCCCATTACCAGAATGTGCAAAACCAATTGGTTGTAAATGGATATTTAAGACAAAGAGGAATGCAAATGGTAATGTGGATAGGTATAAGGCACATCTTCTAGCTAAATGCTATACTCAGAAAGAAGGCATTGATTTTACAGAGACTTTCTCTCCAGTTTCATTGAAAGACTCGTTTAGAACAATTATGGAAATTGTTGCTCATCTTGATCTTGAGCTAAATCAGATGGATGTCAAGACGGCATTTCTCAATGGCGACATTGACGAGACAATTTATATGCTGCAACCAGAAAACTGTGTCGGGAGATCCAAAGAATATGATTTGCAAATTGACAAAATCCATATATGGACTCAAGCAAGCTCCTCGTCAATGGTACCACAAGTTTCATCAAGTAATTATCTCATTTGGTTTTGAGATGAATGTAGTTGATGATTGTGTGTATCACAAGTTCAGTGGGAGTAAGCATATATTCCTAGTTCTATATGTCGATGACATATTACTTGCCACTAATTATATAGATTTATTGCATGAAACTAAAAGGTTTCTGTCCAAGCATTTTGAGATGAAGAATCTTGGGGATGCCTCTTTTGTATTAGGAATTCAGATACACCGAGATCGTTCTCGAGGTACTCTTGGATTATCACAAAAGGGATACATCGATAAAGTACTCAAATGGTTTGGCATGCAAGATTGTAGATCAGGGGATACCCCTATTGCTAAAGGAGACAAATTTAGTCTCAATCAGTGTCCTAAAAGTAACCTTGAAATTCAGAAAATGCAAAAGATCCCTTATGCATCAGCTATTGGGAGTCTAATGTATGCTCAAGTATGTATGCGTCCGGATATTGCGTACATTGTTGGGATGTTAGGCAGGTATTTAAGAAAACCTGGTATGGATCATTGGAAAGCAGCCAAGAGGTTCATGAGGTATCTTCAGAGAACAAAAGACTACATGCTCACATATAGGAAATCAGATCATTTGGAGGTCGTAAGGTATTCTGATTCTGATTTTGCTAGGGTGCCAAGATAGCAACAAAAAAAAAATCTACATCAGGCTATATTTACCTGTTAGCTGGAGGAGCTATATCCTGGAAAAGTGTCAAACAGACACTTATAGCTTCTTCCACTATGGCAGCAGAGTATGTAGCATGCTATGAGGCATCAAATCATGGAATATGGCTGCGGAATTGTCACTGGACTGCACATTTTGGAGAATATAGAAAGACCACTCAAGTTAATTTGCGACAATAAGTCAGCAGTGATATATTCCAACAACAACAGGAGTTCGACAAAGCGAAACATATTGACATAAAGTTTCTAGTTGTGAAAGAAAGAGTGCAAAGTGGACAAATGTCCATAGAGCACATTGGGACAAACTCCATGATAGCGGATCTGCTCACAAAGGGATTACCACCCAAGGTCTTATGAGCATACTGCTCATATGGGTGTTGTATTATTTGAGGATATCATGATTTAGTGCGAGTTTGTATTTTATTTGCATTATGTTGTGTGAGACATTTATACATTTGGTTATTTTCTGATCAGAAATAAAGAATTCAGTTTTCTCACTCATTTATCATGTTTTGGTTCTGACCTCACTTAAGTTTTAAGGAGGACCAGTTGGAAATAGGCATGTGTATAGATCACACTGCATGAAATTTCCATGCTACACATTCACATTTAATCTATGTCATTTGATTATGTTGATATATGTGACCATTGATGAATTTAGTTACGATAAATGTAATGCAAATTGCTTTGATCCTATATTTACATAATTAATGGACGAGATTGTTTAGCTATGCTTTTGGTTATAATAGCAAAATTTTGAGCTCATAAAGTATGTACATTTATAAGGAGTAACATATGTGGCACAAGTGGAAGATTGTTGGAAAATAATCTATGTGGGCTCACATATGTGACTAAATGTATAATTGCTATTCTAAAGTCTAACCCAAATTAAAGTGATCTAATCAAGATTAAGTAATGGGTTAAAAGCATATAATTTAAAGTGTGATATAACACGTGTAGAGACCGTAAAGTAAATTTCTTATTTTGTGATGGGCAAAATTGGAAATCAATAATTATCGATTAGGGTTATGGTCCCCTATATATACGCATCTTCTTATTCCATCTGTCATCCCATCAACAGAAGAATAGAGAGACGGCCTCTCATAAAAATGCGTATCATATAGGAAGATCCAAACCCTTTGCGCAATCTCCATTAATGGCTTCAGGTTAGTGCTTCCGCTTTTAATGTTCTTCTTCTTTTGATTTAGCAAAGATCTATAGTTTCATGATTTATGATTTTATATTGAAGCACTTTTGCAACATGATTAAGATCTAGAAACATATTTTAGGTTGTTATTAATGTTTTATGCATGTTCTTAAGTGTATATAAAATTCCAACATAAACATCAAATAATATTAGAAGTAAAATCTAGTTTTTTAACTAGGTATTACAAATTTAGCACTGCATCGCAAATTCGCAATAAGAGACAAAAAACAGAGTTGCAGCATTTTTCAGCAACACAGAAATGTATAAATGACCCAACAATGATAAACTATTTAGTTAGTGCCTTTGAATTTTACAACAAATATTTATTTCATTCAAAGGACCATCAATGACAGTGAGAATGTACTTCATCTGGCCCCTGGATTCATCTATATGCCATAGTGTAGATGAAATTCCTTATAGGTTATGCAAAGTTATCATCTATCCCTTTTTGACATTTTACTGGAAATGGTGGAGGAAGCAGATTAATAATTTATAACTAGATTTATTTGCAGGTGGGATGCACATGGTTAATCTTGTGGTCTCAAGAATGTAGAAATTCATTAACTGCTATTTAATCATGGGAGTATGGTTGTAGGGAGCATTTAATGATGTTCACCAATTTTTCACTTAAGGTTAGCATCACACATCCAATACATGTTTGACTCCACACAATGGAACTTGAAGATAGTAGTAAAGATTATGGAAAACTCAGCATTTCTGTAGTTTCCTCAGCTAAGAATTCAGTATTAAACATTAGTGGATTAACAACGGGAGGACAGCTCATTGTACGATTTATCTTTTTGAGACTTGTGGACTAGCTGAGTTCATCTTGATAGGAACAGGCCAAAGATAAGACAAAGACAAATGGTACAAGTTACTTGGTGAGTTAAACCAGCCTACTGAAGGCACTGCTTATATATGTAGAATTGGCAGATAATCATGGAGTCAGTATCAAAATCATTAGGATTTGCATCAAGAGGGTAATACGCAGAGATGCGCCTAGCCTATTCACAGTTTGATTTCAAATTGGCTCAAAACATGACAAAGTATGATGATTGGTAATTCTAACATACGAACTTCATACACTAAACTTCAAAAGAAAAGAAAAGGTAGATAGTTCAAATGCCCAAAATAACACCACGAGGAAAATTTTGAAGGAAAATATTTAAAATAACGATATTACAATTAGGATGGGAAATCTTTTAGGATGTGTTTGAATGGGTGTTAGGGATCTGCTATGGGTCTGCAATGGGTTAGGGATGAGCTGGACTTGGTCGAGATGGGATCTGCTCAGTTGGAATCTTTGGGTCTTTAAGTCTGTATCTGTTGTATCAGTTTTTGTGAGTTTGTTTCTGTTTTTACTTTTGTACGTGCAATGAGCACTCTTTTATTTTCATGTTGGGTGTTGGCGGGAGTTTGTTAGAGTTTGTTAGCTCACGTGCTTCGCACGTGAGACCTCTGTAACCGTCTAGAAAAGATCTCTTGGTTGTGAATGAGAAGCAAGCCATTTTTAGCATCAAGAACCTCTCTCAAATCTTCTCGATTCTTCCTCTACCTCTCATCTCTGTTTTCAATGGCGCGTCCCAAGCAAACCTTCGCCGGAGCTCCTAACACAGTGGTATCGACATCATATAAAACAGATGAGAGAAGTGATTTCTTGGCAGGAGTTCGTCAGTGAGATTATGACTAGGTTTGGACCATCTGAGTTTCAGGATTATGAGGGGATTCTAACTAAGCTGAGTCAAAAAGGAGAGTTAGAAGTGTATATACAGGAGTTTGATCGATTATCAAATTCTGTGGGTGACTGGACGGAGAAGCATTTCTTGAGCACTTTTGTTAGTGGGTTATGCGATGAAATTCGCTGAGATGTCAAAGCGTTTAAGCCGAAAACAGTTAATGAGGCTATGGGTTTAGCTAGAGGTTACGAAGAAAAGTTGCAGTGTACGAAGAAGTGGGGTAAACCTGTATTTGTTCCCAAACACAACAACACTCATCTACCCAATTCTGCACTTCAGGGAAATGAATCTGCAACCACCTCCACCTTTGTTCCTAGGAGATTATCACCGGTGGAATTAAGGGAAAGAAAAGCAAAAAGCTTATGTTTCAATTGCGATGAACAGTTTGTTCAGGGACATCGTTGCAAGACGCAGAAGTTCTATTTCTTAGAAGGGTATGAAGATGAGGAAGAAGAAGAGGGAAATATGGAGGAGGGTCAAGCTACGGGGTTGGCTATGGATGGAAGTTCTATGCAAATATTTTGTCATGCTTTAGCAGGTTCATCCTGTTATCCCCACACTTTGAGAGTTAAAGGATCCATAGGTGGAAGGGAGGTAAACATCTTAATTGATACAAGATCGACCCATAATTTTATCGACCCTCACACTGCAAACAAAGCTGGATTGTGTGTTTTGAGTGAACCTAGATATAATGTGAAGGTTGCAAACGGGAAAATTATGCATAGTCAGGGTAAAATTGAAGAAGCACACTTTACTGTGCAAAGGGTTCCTTTGTCAGCTGAATTGTTAATATTACCACTAGGACCCTCCCAAATGGTACTCGGAGCACAATGGTTGAAGTCGTTGGGAAGAATTACTATGGACTTTACTCTACTGACTATGGAGTTCAATGTATAAGGGGTCAAAAGGGTGTTACAAGGGTATGTTGAAGAACAGTTACAAGTTATAAAGGCAGTGGATTTGCCAAAAACTTTGGAGCTATCTCACCAAATATTCTTGTTACAATTGCAGTACACTACTGATGAGAAAGGTCCCTTAGAGTTTAATACTCCTCCACCTCCAGCATCAGTGCCAATTCAACAAGCCTTACAAAAGTTTCCGGAAGTGTTCTCTTCAAAAATTAGAATGCCACCACTGAGGAGAGTGGATCATCAGATCCCACTCATTGAAGGAGCTAAACACATGTGTGGGACCCTATAGACACCCTTATTATCACAAGAATGAAATGGAGAAACAAGTAAAAGAGATGCTAGAGACAGGTTTGATAAGACATAGTTGTAGTCCTTATGCATCGCCAGTTATACTTGTGAAGAAATCTGATGGTAGTTGGAGATTATGCGTCGACTACAGAGCCTTAAATTTTTTAACTATAAAAGCTAAATTCCCTATTCCTGTCATCGATGAGCTATTAGATGAACTCCACGGAGCCAAATTCTTCTCCAAAATAGACCTGAGGTATGGTTATCATCAAATAAGAGTAGAGAATTCCGACATTCACAAGATAGCTTTTAGAATACACCAGGGACATTATGAGTTTGTGGTGATGCCTTTTGGTCTTACGAATGCTCCAGCTACGTTCCAGAGCTTGATGAATGACATTTTTTAAGATTACTTGAGGAAATTTGTCCTAGTATTCTTTGATGACATACAGATTTACAGCCCAAGTTTGCAGAGTCATGTTGAACACTTGAGTTTAACTCTAGCTGTATTGAAGAAGCATCAGTTGATTGCTAAAGCTAGCAAGTGTAGTTTTGGAAAAGATCAAGTAGGATATCTGGGCCATATAGTGAGCAAGGGAATTGCAGTTGATCCAAGTAAAATCTCAGCTGTGGAAGGGTGGCTAGAGCCAAGAACTGTTAAACAACTCGGAGGATTTCTTGGTTTAACAGGATATTACCGAAAATTTGTGAAGGGATATGGTGGAATAGCTGCTCCTCTTACTCAACTGCTGAAGAAGAATGGTTTTAAGTGGTCGAGGGCTGCCACTGAAGCTTTTAAAAGTCTCAAAAGAGCAATGACTACCACACCTGTGTTACGTTTACCTGATTTTTCAAAACAGTTCACTGTGGAGACTGATGCGTCCAAGGTTGGAATTGGGGTTGTACTTATGCAAGAAGATCACCCTATTGCTTATATGAGTCAAGGGTTGAAGGGGAAAGCACTATATCTATCGAGTTATGAGAAGGAAGTTTTAGTTGTCCTCTCCGCAGTTAAACATTGGCGACAATATCTATCGGGCAAATTGTTCATCATCAAGACAGATCAGCAGAGTATCCAGCACATTCTAGATCAAAAAATCAGCACTGAGATGCAGGAGAAGTGGTTATGTAAACTCTTGGGGTTCAATTACAGAGTGGAGTATAAAAAAGGGAAAGAAAATGTTGTTGCTGATGGCCTATCTAGGAGGGAAGAGGAGCAAGCTACTTAGTGTGTGATCACTATGGCGGTACCTCAATGGTTGGAAGAGATTAAGGCAATGGTGTTAAATGATCTTTTCTTCCATGATTTGGCAGAGAACGTTAGAAGGGGAGAAGTGCCTACTAGTGTTTATAAGTTTCAAGATGGAGTTTGGTATTGGAAAGGAAAGATTCTGCTGAGCCCTCAAGTTGAGTTTAGAAGAGAAATTTTTTCAAATTGCCATTCTACTAATACTGGAGGTCACGCAAGGTTTCACAAGACCCTTCACTGAATAAAAAGATCATTTAAATGGTTAGGAATGAGTAAGGATGTGAAAGCATTTGTCAGGGAGTGTATGGTATGTCAAAGGCACAAGGGGGAAACTTTAAGTCCTGCAGGTTTGTTATCACCATTTGCCTATACCTAATTTGATTTGGAATGACATTTCCATGGATTTTATTGAGGCCTTGCCGAAGAGCATGGGTAAGACAGTGATTTTTGTGGTAGTTGATAGACTCACAAAGTACGCTCATTTCATGAGTCTTACCCATCCCTACACAGCTATTACAGTAGCACAATTGTTTGTTGAAAATGTCTTCAAGCTACATGGAATGCCTTCTAGCATTGTTAGCGATCGTGATACTGTCTTCCTGAGTGCTTTTTGGAAGAAGTTTTTTCAATTACAAGGAAGTAAGTTGTAGTATACCACTGCCTATCACCCACAATCAAATGGGCAAACGGAAATTGTAAATAAGGCACTTGAAATGTACTTTAGGTGCATGTGTAGCCAAAGACAGAAAGATTGGGTCAAATGGTTATGTTGGGCGGAGTTTTGGTACAACACGAATTGGCATGCGACTACAGGTGTTACTCCATTTGAAGCTGTGTATGGTCGTAAGCCTCCTTGCCCTTCTTTGTATGTTCCTGGCACTGCGGCAGCTCAAACAGTTGAAGAAGCTTTGTGTCATAGGGATGCAGTCCTCACACTGCTTAAAGATAATATCAAACAAGCTCAAGAGAGGATGAAGCACTTTTATGACAAACGCAGAGTAGATAGACAGTTCAAGGTTGGGGATATGGTGTTTCTTAAGATACAACCCTAGAAACAATCCTCTGTGCGGAGTACCTTGCCACACAAATTGTCCCCGAAGTTCTTTGGGCCATACCAGGTACTTGAGAAGATTGGGAATGTTGCGTACAGATTAGCATTACCTGCAAAAGTTGAAGTACATCCAGTCTTTCATGTCTCGAAATTGAAGAGGTGTCATGGAAATTATGCACCTGTGGTTTCGGAGGAGTTTCCCCATTACTAGGTTGAGCCTGATGTTCCGGAGCCAGAGCTTGTGTTAGATAGATGTGTGTTCAAAAAGGGAAATCCAATGGGTATACAGGTGTTGATTAAGTGGTCGAATGCTGGAGCTGAAAATGCCACCTGGGTTGATGTCGATGAGTTGCGAGTGAAGTATCCCTCTTTTGAACTTGGGACAAGTTCAGAGTAAGGGGAGGGGAGTTGTTAGGGATCTGCTATGGGTCTGCAATGGGTTAGGGATGAGCTGGACTTGGTCGAGATGGGGTCTGCTCAGTTGGAATCTTTGGGTCTTTAAGTCTGTATCTGTTGTATCAGTTTTTGTGAGTTTGTTTCTGTTTTTACTTTTGTACGTGCAATGAGCACTCTTTTATTTTCATGTTAGGTGTTGGCGGGAGTTTGTTTGAGTTTGTTAGCTCACGTGCTTCGCATGTGAGACCTCTGTAACCGTCTATAAAAGACCTCTTGGTTGTGAATGAGAAGCAAGCCATTTTTCGCATCAAGAACCTCTCTCAAATCTTCTCGATTCTTCCTCATGGCCAGTCAAGATTGTTCCAACGGCCAGTCAAGATTTGCAGTAAGTGACAGTAAGACTTGAACAGTATTGAATTTTGCCACCGGTGTGAATGTATCTTCATAATCAATTCCATACGTTTGAGTGTACCCTTTGACAACCAACCTTGCTTTGTATCACTCTATTGAACCATCAGACTTATACTTCACCGTATAAATCCATCTGCATCCTAATGGCTTCTTTCCTGCTGGCAACTCGACTATCTCCCAAGTCTCGTTCTTTTTCAAGGATTTCATCTCCTCATCCATAGCTGCTTTCCACCTTGGATCAGTAAGGGCTTCCTGCACACTGTTAGGAATAGATACAGTAGATAATCGATTTACAAATGACTTATTTGATTCCGACAAGCGGTGAATGGATACATAATTACTCATGGGATATTTGACATTACTAGTGGGATCAGGTTCATAAGTGGATTTTGAAATACCTCTATTAGTACGGTACGGGAGTCTCTTCTAGGAGCTTCGGACAATGATGACAAATGGTTTTGGGGTTCTGACGGTTCATGGTTTTGGAGTTCTGACGGTTCACTCTCACTGAAATTCGGTATTGGTTGCAATTCTTCAAGAGGGTCTTCTTCCCTTGGTTGCAGTTCTTCATGAGGGTCTTCCTCCCTTGCTAGATCTTCATTCAAGTATTCGCCATTATTTGTATCCAGTTGTTCGTTCTGACTGACAATTACTTCATCATACCCAAGAGTCTGAACTTCACTAACCCCTTCATCATACCCAAGAGCCTGAACTTCACTTCGGTACTCCCCCTGAAGTTCAGCCACAGAAGAAGAAAAATACATCTCATGTTCATGGAACACCACATCCATAGTCACAAACATTCATTGAGTTGGTTGGTGATAGCAACGATACTCTTTCTGATTCGCTGCATATCCCACAAAAACACATTTCACTGCTCGGGGGGTTAACTTACTCCGCTCGTGTTGATGTAGGTGAACAAATGCGACACTCAAACACATGAGGTGGCAGGTTGACAATAGTTGGCACATCCACAGCATTAGTTAGTGCGTGAAGTGGTGTGCTGAAGTTCAGAATACGAGAAGGGACTCGGTTGATTAGGTATGCTGCTGAGGTAAGGGCTTCCCCCCAATACATGAGTGGGATATTGCCATAAATAAGTGAAGCACGGACTACTTCAAGCAAGTGTCTGTTCTTCCTTTCGGCCACGCCATTTTGTTGAGGAGTATATGAACATGTAGTGTGGTGAACAATTTCATGTTCCACCAAATATTGTTGTAGATCTGTATTCAGGTACTCGCCACCATTGTCACTCCGGAGAACTTGAATGTGTGCTTTATACTGAGTCATAACCTGCATATGAAATTTCTGAAATAAACCACTAATTTCTCCTTTAGATTTAATCAAACAAATCCAAGTCATACGAGTACAGTCATCAATAAATGTCACAAACCATTTAGCTCCTCCAATAATGGTGTTTCTGGATGGACCCCAAACATCAGAAGGAATAATCATAAATGGAATCGTGCTTTTATTCAGATTGCAATAAAAAAAAAAACACTGTGACTTTTTGCTAGTTCACATACATCACAACGAAAACTAGAAATATCCAACTTCAAAAATAAAGTGGGAAATAATTTAAGCAAATAGCCAAATGATGCATGTCCTAGACGTTGGTGCCACAACCAAATTTCAGATTGCTTCTCCCCCTCAGATTTATTAACGGCAAGAGCTTGAGTCAACTTGTTTGAACATTCAGATACCAAATCCAGATAATAGAGTTTTCCACGTCTAACCCCATAACCAATCGTCCTGCGAGTCCGAATATCCTTAAAGACACAAAAAGAAGGCCAAAAAACAACAATACAATGCAGGGTATTAGTAATTTGGGTGACAGATAACAGATTAAAATTTAAGTACGGAACTACTGGTACTGTGTCTAATGTTAGATCTTTTGTGAGAGATATGGAACCCTCGCCAGTAACGGGGGCAGGATCACCATTGGCAGTGGATACTATGGTTTTGGTGGATGGGTGTAAGGTTTTAACTTGTCTAGAATCAAAAGTCAAATGATCGGTACCACCGGAATCAATTATCTATGTATTATTCATAACAAATACAGAAATATTAAAAGCCTTACCATCATTACCAACAGCTGTAACCAATGTGGAGGTTTGTTCAATGCTCTTCTCAGCTCCTTCAGCAATTCCAACCGCTACAGTGGATATCTTCTTCCGAGAATCTTTGCTATGATCCCAATCATGCGGGTAGCCGATTATCTGATAGCAACGAGCTTTCGTGTGCCCAGTTTTGCAGCATTGGGTACACTTCCTTGACTCATAAGTAGATTGAATGAAGCCCTTAGAAGTGCGTGCAGATGATCCCGACTGACCTGGGAGGCCTTTGAATGGATGTGGTCGTGCCACCATTGCAGCTACATCAGAAGATGCAGAGGAGCTGTTCATGGTGCTTTGTTGACAAGCCTCCCGCTGAACACATGCATAGGATACCTCAAGATCAAGAGCAGGATCCTTTCGTAAAATTTCTCCTCGAACCTGCTCAAACTCAGCATTTAATCCAGCCAAAAAGATATGAACCCGCAAGCGGTCGATCGATTTCTGATATGTTTGGACATCATCAAGATTCTTCATGATCACCTTATCCCGATGATCCAGTTCTTGAAAAATTTTAGCCAATTCTCCATAATAAATAGAAAGTGGCCTGCCATTTTGCCTTGCCGAAAAAGCTTTCTGGTTTAGAGCAAACACCCGAACCTCATCGGTTCCATCATAGTTAGCTTTTGCAAGAGCATCCCAAATATCGCGAGCAATTTTCAATCGAATGTATCTCTTCATAATCTCAGGTTTCATGGACATCAACAACCAACCATTCACTTTCTGATTATCAGCATACCATTTGGCATAGGAATCAACACTTTCAGCGGGAACTTTACTCTCCTTGAATATACTGGATCTTTTCACGTCCAGCAATATGCATCTCCATCAACTGAGTCCAAACATCATAGTTTGTTTCATCAAAAATTATCCCCGCATTAAAGCCGGAATTCTCGGATTGTACAACAATCGGTGTACTACCCATGTTAGCAGTACAAGTAAACAATGGATCTGGATCCAACAACAAAAGATCTTGATCTGATCCGGCTTCGAGACGATGGGCTCTCGGCTCTTGGGTTTTGGAATCGTCGATGAGGGCAAAGGAGTTGGAGTCGTCGATGCGGGCAGAGGAGCTCGGTGAAGATTATTGAAATCAGAAAGAGGGCAGAGCAGAAGAGGGCAAAGCGGCGAGTTCTCTTGGTTGTCGATCTGTGGAAGATGGATTCGTTGGGGTTTTGGTGGCGGAAGAGGGCAAAGCGGGGTCGGCATCTGTGGACGACGGGATCAGGGTTGGGGATTGGTGACGGGATCTGTGGTCAACGAGCCAGAGCGGCGAGGATGTTGGGGATCGGTGACGAAGATCGGTGACGGGATCAGTGGACGAGGAGGTTTGGGGATCGGGTCGACGAGGATGTTGGGGTCGATGAGGATATTCGGGGATTGGGGTTTGGTCAAATCTAATCACCTCCTCTTCTTCAGTTAGCCTAGATCTGGTTAGGCTCTGATACCATATTGAAATCAAATTTTGGGGAAAATGAATATTTCTCTTGTGTTTATTTCTCTACTGTATACATCTATATATAAGAATTACATTCTTGGAGAAGAAGAAAAAAGATTAAGAGAATATTGGGGAGATGAGAGATTTGGGGAATCTGTTTCCTATAGATTAGAAAACAGAATATACAATTACTATATTTCAATAGGTATTTGATGAGGACATCAATTCTATTTAATTTAGTATTTTATTTCAGTACCATATTTGTTTTTTAGCAGTTATAACCATATGTAATCTTTCTTTTTGCATTAGAATATTTTTGAGATTTTTAGAATATTTTTGAGATTTGTACCAAGATTTGTTTTCAGCCTATTTATAGGGCCTGACATTAATGAGAAAGACATGTCATTCTTGATTAAAAAAATTGTTTTGAGTTTTTTGCTCTTCCTCTCTCTGTGTGATACAACTGAGATCCAAATTATTAGGGTTTGTGATAAATCCTAATACAATTTTAGGGTTAGTGATTAACTCTAAAATCTACCCCCAAATTAAAATTCCCAAATAAAATTACCCAAACCCTAATTTCCCAGATCCCCAAAACAAAATCTTAATCCCTCTTCTTCTTCCCCAATTCCCGATCGAATCCACCCACCTCTGCCATCACCCGATCGACCATACTCACCATCGCCATCTCCAAACCCTAACCCTCTCGCCATCATCCCCTTCTCCTCGCGTCTTCGATCCCAACCGAACCCCCCCCCCACCGTCGCCTCTTCGCCCTAGACCCCCAGCGCCTCTTCACCTTCTTCAATCCCCGTAGAACCCACCTGTCCACCACCCCTCCAACACCCCCAGACCCCGTCACCTGCAACCCGCACCATCTCCACTGCCAAAGCAAGTCACCCCTGCCCTCCTATCTTCCCGTCGACAGCCAAGCACCCCGTCGCCTCCAGATCAGTCGTCAACGCCCTTGCCTAGATCCGTCGCCGTCCGCTACCCCTTGGCCCTTGCTCCTCTTGCTGCCATTGCTGTTGCTTTGAGTGCAGTGTTCTACGTGCTGTTCAACCCTAGATCTACACAGAGGTCTTCGAACTCTCGGTACACTCTTTCCACTTTTAAATATTTGTCTTATACTGCCGTTCATATCTATTATATTATTTGATATTCTGTCGTCCACAAATATTGAGATTGAGTGTTCCGCTTGCTTTATTAGAGTACAAATCAAAATTGAATCTTTTACTTGCTAAAAATCACTTAGGAATTTAATTATTGATTGTAGAGTTGAATTATTAATTGGGATTGTTAAACGTAATTCAGTTTTGAAAATCCATCCAACCAATTAATTGTTTAAACTTCTAACGTTGATCCGCATTACATGTTGGTAAAATTAACCCGTTAAAATTCTTAAAAATTCTCTATTTTAGGGTTAGTTTTACATCAGTATTACCTAACACTTCTCTTAATACCTGCTGTTAGCTCTTTACTGAAGCTACCAGCAAGGCCATATACGCCAAGAAATGCAGCAGTCTCGCAAAATTTTAAATTTTAGGTTGGCAATGCAAGTAAATTCATACTATGATCTATTACTATCATTTTGCAGCGACAAACCATTCTTGAAATAGAAGTAGAAGCACTGACAGAATAATAAGAATTAGTACTTTTCCAACAAAGAGACAATGAATACAAACAACTGATCAGGTTATCACTTGCAATATAAACTGTAAACAGCCTCAAAAGAATTTGACTACACCTTTGAATAAGATCCTTTAGACCACTATGACTTCCTTTGATGGAATCCATATGCAATATACAGGGAACCTTGGGAGAGACCCTTATGTCATTATCTAAGGGAGAAGTAAAAACTATCAACTTCAAATGAGAGAAAAATGCAAAGCATAAATTTGCAAATGAGAAGCTCCTACCATTTATAAAAGCTACTTGTCCTGGCTGGCATATAACCAGCAAACTCCAGTGAAGACTGCAGTTCAAAATCATCGATCAAAATTATCATTTAAGGATAAGGTAAAGATGAAACAAAAAAAAAGGAAAAGTAAAATGATAATATCTTACCTAAAGTTAACTGGTATAAAAATGTAATCTTTTTCAAATATGTTTACTTTACGGGTCCATTTACGGACACGTAAGAATGCTGCCCTCCCTTCTAAAGCACTTCCACGATCCTTGTCCAGATCTGCCAGCTTGCGAAAGAAGAAGCTATTGAAAAAGTGGTACCTGTCCCTCTCATTTGGTGGAATCTTTGTCTTCAAATATCTGTGATAAGGAGAGTAAAATAAGGTTCGGTTCTATAGGAAAATTATACAGTTATTTCATAACTGCTGAGTCTGTGACGCCATTATCAGTACATTGCTCATCAACATAATTTAGGAATATGTGTAAGGAAAAGTGAAAGAACTACATAATGAATTATATTGTAAAAATGTTTTTTCCACAGTCAACCAAAGGTATTTGTTCAGACAGATTGACCAAATGAGTTGATAGTTAATTATCTTAATTTGCCATATACTAGTGCCACTTATAGATGGCAGTTCATAAAAATTTATCTTACTATCTCATAGATAAAATCAGAGAAAGAAGACAATATAAATACATCTATCATAGGGTAAGTCATTCCATAATACAAACAATTAGATAAGTGTTAGGCGATTTCGCAGCAGAATAGATTAGAGCAATGAGGATGGCGAGATAGATGAGGCGAATCAATCGAATAACCGAACAATGGATCCACCAATCCAACACAAATACACGAGGAATTTATCCCGGTTAGCTATCGCTTAATTCGAAGGAAAATAAATGGAGATATTCAACTAGAAGATATTACAAGGAGTTATAGATTCACTTGATACAAGGAATTAAACTCACTCACCAACAACTATCTCTCAGACCTCTCTTTGCAATGGAGAAAATATCAATGAAGTACTTCACCTCTCATATTGGAGGCTATCACAATAAATGGAAGAATAATAGAGAAACCCTAGATTAATCTTGATATCTCAGTTGTCTGATATATCCTATAGAAGTCACTAAATAGGAGCCGTACGATCTGACTTGGAGTTGAAGATTGGGCCGAAAGTATCACCAAGATAAAAGCCCAAAGTAACATTGCAGTCGCAGGCGGTCGACCACACCTCACTAGACCCGAGGGGTACCCGAGGGGTGTGCAGTCGACCGCATAGTCGACTGCACAGTGTCTGTAGTTGCTGTTGTTTTGTTTCAATCTTCTCTCTTCGACTGCTTCGATCTCCGTGCTTCATCGTCTCTTCTTATATGAACCACGAGTATACAAGACATAATCCTAACAATAAGTACCCATGATGATGTCACAACATCATAAGCGGGTCGTGGCTCAAGGCAGTCCAGGTGCAAAGGTGTAGCCAACAAGGACCGACCAGATGGAGCATATGTTAAAAGGAAAGAAAAGGAGAAGATGGCAATGATGTCATAAAAGCTCTTTATCATTCTTCAATTACCACAACCTTGTGGATTATTGCAAATCAAAACCATTTTTGCATTGTTTTCTCTTGCCTACAGAAACTTATGATGATTTTTGAAATCAAAGCCATTTCGCATTGACCTTTTTTTTACCTTGCAAGTTGCAGTAGTAGTCGGGAGAGAGAGCGGCAATTGAGACAAGAAGAGGAGGATGAACCTTGGGTTTATATACTTCACGAGTTAAAGTTTTAAACCATCCAAAAATCTTCGTGCCTACCTGATTGGTATGTTTTTCCGACTTATTGTGTGCCCAAGAGATGAGTCCAATTTCCAATTGAAAACCTAAATAACTTCCTTATACAGACATATTTATCGTTAACTACTTAACATGCATGGCAAAAGGAATGCCATTATAGTCAATGCAATGTGAAAACCTGCCAATAGATCCCTTGATCAGTAATGTTGAACTAAATGTTAGAGACTTACAAGGTTGACAGCAAGACCTAATAAGATTAATATTATTGGTCAGGTACTGTCAGTACTAGTCAAACGAAATAAAACAATAAAACAAAAAACCTACAGGTACTATACAAATTCGTCCAAAGCAGACTTTAACAGACCCTAGTTCAGATTAGCAAATAGTCAATATCTGAATCACAAAAGGCTCAATACATTTTTCTGACAACAAAGTCTTCATATTCCAGCACTGATATATACCACAAGTTAGTCTATTAATTGCATCAGTAAACTCCAGAACCAAAAAATATGAGAATACGGGGGGTCCTAAGGCATAGGAGGAAATTTCTTCCTATGATGCATTAAAAACCCAATCTCCCCAACCAAAATTTACGATCCACGCCGATCCATGCGTTCAGGTTGATTTTTGTACCATAAAACATAGAGTGAAGTAAAATCGCTGAATTTGAACATGATTTGCCCATTCATTATGAGGTTGTAAAATGAACTCTTTTTCAGCAATAGAACAATTACCGCAATGCATGGGCAAAACAAATCCTACTTTGATAAACTTTCAACCAAATATATTTATGACATGTTGAACATTTTGAATGGTGTTAAACGTTTTTCTATCTGTCAAGCTTCCGGCATAGTCTGCATCAGAGGTATCCTACAAGAGAAAAATTTCTGTTCTTCGGGTACCAAAAACCAGTATTTGGTGTGCCTTTGAGATATCAAATGATACGCTTAACGACAACCAAATGTGATTCTTTGGGACACGATTGAAAACGTGCACATAAACAGACACTAAACATAATGTCAGGACGGGATGCAGTAATATAAAGTAAACTACCGATCATACCTCTGTAAGTAGAAATATCAACATTGTTACCAGATTCGTCTTTGGATAGCTTAGTGGTAGTGGCCATCGGAGTTTTGTAAGCATTGCATTTTCAAGTCCGAACTTCTTGACAAGTTCTTTTGCGTAGTTGGATTGGTTTATAAATATGCCATCCTTTCTTTGTTGTGTTTGAAGTCCACGGAAATACGTTAGTTCTCCCATCATACTCATTTCGAACTCATCCTGCATTTGCTTTGAAAACTCCTTGCAAAGATTTTCATTAGTGGATCCAAATATAATACATCAACATAAATTTGAACGATTAACATTTTAAAAACATGCTTAATAAATAGTGTAGTGTCTACTTTTCCTTTAGAAAAGCCTATGTGAAGAAGAAACGAACTCAGCCGTTCATACCAAGCACGAGGGGCTTGCTTCAAACCATAAAGAGTTTTATCAAGCCGAAAAATATGGTTTGGGTGTGTGGGATCAGTGAATCCCGGTGGTTGTGCCACATAAACTTCTTCCGAAATAAATCCATTTAAAAATGCACTTTTAAAATACATTTGAAAAAGGGTAAATTCCATATATACAGCAAAAGCAAGTAAAATACGAATGGCTTCAAGCCTAGCAACTGGTGCAAAAGTTTCATCAAAATCTACACCCTCTTGTTGATTATAATTTTGTGCAACAAGACGGGCCTTATCCTAGTGATTGAACCGGATTCATCTAACTTGTTCTTAAACACCCACTTAGTGCCAAGTATAGTCCTATTGTGAGGTCGAGGAACAAGTCTCCATACTTGATTCCGTTCGAATTGATTAAGTTCTCCTTGCATTGTGATCCAATCATTATCTTGCAAGGCCTCCTTAATGTTCTTAGGTTCAGGTAAGGAAACGAAAGCAGTAAAACACATAAAATTTTGAGCTTGAGTGCGAGTAGTTACCCCTTTGGACATATCACTTCGTATAAGAGATAGTGGATGACTAGACATGATTTTCCATGCGGGACGTCTCTCACTTGTTGAGCCTTGTTGTTGTATATTTTCATCTTTCATGGCATCTATTTGTTGTGTAGGAATCTCATTGATTTGGTTTTTAGGTTCATCTTTGTCTTGAAGCACCACTTGATTTTGATCATTTACTTGTGGTTCTTCTTCAATATGAACATGTTTTTTTCAACACGAACCCGTCTCATCATCATCAACAACATATAATATTTCTTTGGAGTAGGGATTAGTTTCATCAAAAATAACATCAATAGATTCCTGAATTGTGCATCTTCTTTTGTTAAATACACGATATGCTTTGCTACTAAGAGAATATCCTAGGAAAACACCTTCATCACTTTTACGATCAAACTTTCCCAAGTTATCAAGGGTATTTAAAATGAATACTTTGCATCCGAAGACACGAAAGTAGCTTAGGTTGGGAATTTTGCCATAATATAGTTCAAAAGAAGTTTTCTCAAGGTAGTTTCTAATGATTACTTGGTTTATGGTATAGCATGCTGTATTGACAGCCTCTGCCCAAAATGATTTAGATAAATCTTTTTTACTAAGCATGGTACGAGCCACTTCTTGAAGACATTGATTCTTCCTTTCAACAACCCCATTTTATTGGGGAGTGCAAGGACATGCGAACTCATGTTTTATTCCCTTTTTGTCACAAAATGATGTGAAGAGTTCGTTTTGAAATTTCCCACCATGATCACTACGAATAGTAACAATGGGGAGGCTTTTCTCATTTTCCTCTACGACAGAATTTTTGAAATACATATACTGTGTCATCTTTTGGTGGCAAAAAGGCAACCCAAGTAAATCTACTATAATCATCAACAATTACAAAAGCATATCGTACACCACCATTACTACGTGTTCGTGATGGACCAAAAAGATCCAAGTGTAAGAGTTCAAGGGGTCTAGAAGTTGATATCATTTTCTTTGGTTTATGAGAACTTTTCGTTTGCTTACCAAATTGGCATGACTCACACAGTTTGTCTTTTTCGAATTTGATTTTGGAAATTCCTCTCACAAGCTCCTTGCTTACAAGTTTGTTGAGATTGTCCATGGCCGTGTGACCAAGCCTTCGATGTCATAGCCATCCATCCTCATTTCGTGCGATAAAGCATCTCATATTTTCCTATGCTAATTCATTTGAATTTATGACATACACATTGTTGCATCTGTTAGCAAGAAGTAAATAAGATTTATTGTTATCTAATACTAGGGGTGGCAACTGGGCCGGGTCAACCGGCGACCCACCCGCGACCCGGCCCACGAACCCGGCCCGCTTAAGAGCTTCACGGGTTCGGGTCGAACCCGGTGAACAGTACTGGGTCGACCCGGGTCGCAATTTACGCGAATCGAATTCGTGAAACCCGGCCCACGAACCCGTTTAATTCGCGAATTGAACCCGTTAACCCGCGGTTCGACCCGCGGGTTTCGACCCGTTCGACCCGTACGGGTCGATCGTTCGACCCGTGACGGGCCGACCGTTCGACCCGCGGGTCGAACGGGTCGAAACCTGCGGTTCGAACCCGGGTCTGTCGCTGACTCGCTGGCCGTTGGCAGCAAACAGCTCTTAGAGCCGTTGCTGTGTGCAAACGGCTATTTTTTTCCCCACTTCTAAGCCTATAAATATCCCCTAAAAATCTCAAAAAAAATTACACCTCACTCTCTTACTCTCTCTACTATTATACATCATTTTAAAGAAATTTTTGAACAATTGTAGTATTCATCAAATAATTGTACAAGGAGGCATATACACGATCAAATTTCGGTCGTATCGGAAACAAAATTCAACGTCTTCAACTCTCTTCAACCCTCGTCAAATTTACTTCAACCTCTTCTCAACTCTTCAATTGCGGAATCGGCAAAGCGCTCCTCCATCTTTTCTATTATATTCTTATTTTCACGGTTTTTTTTACATACGCGTATTCTACGGTGAACGGTATCAAAATTTCTCTACCTCTCTTGTTAAATTTTTTTTGCGTTGTAGTTAAAATTATTGTTTGTTTTTTGAACTTCTCTATCTCAACCCTCTTGTTTTTTAGATTTTTTTTGTATAATTCACCGCTCGGTCCGCTCCTACATTGTAGAATTTTTTTTACATATTTGAGTGCATTACCACATTATGTCTAGATCACGCGGTAGCAGTCGTAGCGGACAAGATTCCTCCTCTTCACGTAGGCCACCAATTGTCCCAACTAGTGAGCCCGCCCAAGATTACATTGATCCTACTATGAAACAATGGGGTACACACGACATGGATGTTGTAGGTGACATTCAATTAGAAGAAGAACAACAACAACAACCCGAAACCACACAACCCCGTAGTAGTAGGAAAAGTAGAGGAGAAACTAGCGATTGGCACAAGTTTTATGAGTATATCCCGGACGAACATATTCCGGGTATAGGTTTGAAAGTGTGTAAAACATGTAGTAAAACATACAAATTCAAGAGGGGTGACGGCACCGGTACAATTAGTAGGCACATACAACATAATCATAAAGAACTTCTTGATCAAATACAAGGCCAACAAAAAATTAACCCTAAGACCGGTCAAGTAGATAGCCACCCTTATGATCCCGAACTTGTTCGTCGGGAAATGGCTCGATTAGTCATTAAGGAAGAGTTGCCATTTTCCTATCCCGAGAGTAGGAACTTGGAAAATTTTAATCAAACGGCCTTAAACCCTCATTTTAAAAGAATTCCAAGAAATACTTGCAAATCGGATTGTTTTAAAGTGTACATGGAAATGAAGGACGCTTTGATTGCAATTTTATGGAGTTTAACTTGTAGGGTTAGTTTAACTTGTAGGGTTAGTTTAACTTCGGATTGTTGGACGGGTGTCAACAATATTCCAACGATGGGAATAACCTGTCATTGGATCGACAATGATTGGATTCTTCATAAAAGAATCATATCACTTGCATCGTTGCCGTATCCCCATAGTGGCGCTGAAATAGCAAACCGTATTGTAGAAATTTGTGATGTTTTTTATATTCGTGATAAAATTATGGTTATTAGTTTCGATAATACATCTAATAACAATGTAGCAATTACTACTTTAAAATCTGTATTAAACCCTCCATCTGATAATATTTTTCATGTTAGATGTGCATGTCATATTATAAATTTATGTGTTCAAGATGCATTAAAAATAGCTGATCCATATATACATAAAATTAGAAATTGTGTACATTTCATTGCATTAAGTCCAAGCATTTTACAAGAATGGAAAGCTTGGTGTAGGGTTAGAAATGTTCCTTTTAGAAAATTTCCAAAGGATGTTAGACACCGATGGAATTCTACTTTTGATTTACTAAATGTTGTCACCGAATATAAAGCAGTTGTAAATGATTTTTGTATCGCAAAAAATATGCACAATTTTGAAATGACTCCCACCGATTGGTTTTTTGCCGAATCTTTATTGAAATTTTTAGAACCTTTTAAAACCGCAACTTTAAAGTTTTCAAAAACATATGAATCTACTTGTAGTAGCATTTTCATTGAATTAGTTAGCATGGTGCAAATATTTAACGAAATGTTAAATGATGCCTATATTAGTGACATTGTAATACCTGCATTTCAAAAAAATTTCAAATATTATTTTCCTCCTCCTATGTTGATTTGTGTTGCTACTGTTATGGATCCCCGTATCAAATTAGAAGGTACGAAGAATTTGATAGAAATGTTTTTTGGATATTTAGAGAACAATGTAGAATTAACAACTGATTGCGCCACTTTTTTAGTTCAGTTTGAATCTACGTTAAATAACTTGTATGATTATTATGATAGACGTTTTGCTTCTAGTAGTACAACTTCTGTAGTTAGTTCTTCTTCTGGTAGTTCTAAAGGTAAGGGTAAAAGTAGAATTGGTGATAGTATATTTAGTCTACTTGAACAAATTCAATCTAAAAAACCTAGGACTAATCAACCAAATGAATTAAATTGGTATAACCAACAGGATACCGAGCCTACTCTTTCCCCACTAGATATTTTACAATGGTGGAAAGAACATGAACACACTTTTAGTATTCTGTCTATTATGGCTAAAGATTTGCTAACTCCTCTTGTCTCTACAGTTGCTTCTGAGAGTGCATTTTCTACAAGTGGCAGGGTTCTATCTGATTACAGAAATCGGTTGAAGCCCGAGGTGATGGAGATGCTCGTTTGCACAGAAGATTGGCTGAAGGCTGAAGATAGGACGCAAGGGAAAGCACTATCTAGTTCCACAAGTGGGAGCAACTCGCCCGAAGAACAACAACAACAATAACAACAACAACAACAATAGCTTTTCTTCTTATGTTAAATTAGAAAAATTGTAGTCAATTAAAATTGTACATAAGAAATATGTTATTGTATAAAACTTATTTGTGAATTAAATTCTTCATTTCGTTATAAATTGTTCAAATTGTAAAACTTAAATTCGTATGAATAAATTTCAAAATTTGTTGTCAATTTCACTCTTTCAATCTTATTATTATTATTACGATTTTTTTTGTTTATTAGTATTATTACTTACTTAGTATTATAATTAAACATCATTTGGGGATATTTGATTCAATTTGAAGAATTGTAGTATTATTACTTATTAGTATTATTACTGAATTACATACTTAGTATTATAATTAAACATCATTTGGGGATATTTGAAGAATTGTAGTATTATTACTTATTAGTAGTATTACTTACTTAGTATTATAATTTTTTAAGAAATGTAATATTCATCAAACAAAAATATGGTTGTTTGTATAATTGTATACATCATTTGTAAAATTATTATTATTATTAGTTCAATATAAGCTACCAAAAAAAATATTATATATATATATATATATATATATATATATATATATATATTATTAACGGGCCAACCCGCGGGTCGACCCGGCCCAACCCGGGTTGAGCCCTAAAGGGTTCACGGGTTGGGCGGGCCACCCAAATAAGAAATTGACCCGGCCCGGCCCGCATAAGACGCCAACCCGGTCCGGCCCGCCCACTCGAGCGTGCCAACCCGCACGGGTTGGGCCCGGACCGGCCCGTTCGACCCGTTCGCCACCCCTATCTAATACAGTGCATGTATTTTTATCAAAAGTAACAGTGTACCCTTTATCACATAGTTGGCTAACACTAATTAAGTTATGCTTTAGACCTCTTACCAATAGAACATTCTCAATGGAGCATGAGGAACCAAAGTTAATTTTACCTTTACCAATAGTTTGACCAGTGCTATTATCTCCAAAGATGATGTCCTTCCCCTTTTCCCTTGATAGTGATTAAAAATATCTGCTGTCACCAGTCATGTGATTTGAGCATCTACTATCAAGGCTCCACCGATCTTTAGTCTTGATGCATTGAGGTACCTACATCAAGATTAGTAGGTATAATTTTGCGTGCCCAAGTTTGTTTTGAACCAACATTTGTATCATTTCTCATCCACACAAGATTAGTATTTCTTTTTAGTGAACGGTTATAAGAAATATGCCCAAGTCTACAGCAAAAATGACATGTAATTCGACTATGCCTTGGGTCATGCACACTTGCATGATTTATATTTGTTTTGTGATCGTGTTGATTTTTATACAAGTGTGTATGACATGATGGTTTTTAATGAGGTATTGGCTCTTCGTAACCAAGCCCTCGATTATCATGATAGGATCTTGAATTTTTTGTAATAAAGTAACTGGACCCTTCATGCTTTTCAATAATTTTTTCACGCTCAATTACCATTTTACACAGTCTTGTTCTAGTTATCTCATGGTCTTTTGTGTTCCAACGAAAAGTATCTAGTATGGCATCAATAATCCTATTTTGTTTAAGGGCTTCATTACATCCTTCCACTACTTTATCAAATTTTCTTTTACATTCATCTAAGTCATTTGTAAGCTTGGCAATATAAACATATTTCTCCTGAATCTCTTTTAAGTGATCATCATGTTTTGCTAGCGATTCACAAATTTGTTGTTTTAAAATCTTATTTTCTTCTAGCAAAACATCATGATCTTTTTGACATGACTCAAGTTTTTTCAAAATTAGGGCATTCTTATTTTTCAGTTTGTGATTTTTTGTTATGCAAGCGTCATGTATTTCATTAGAATTTTGTTTATATTGCCTAAGTTCACGATTTAGTTTTTTAGCAGTCTTTCAAACCATTACATATATCTACAAGTTCATCATAAGTTGGTTTTTCGATTACCTCTTCTTGAGATGGTGATTGCACCTCACCATGCCCAAGAGCCACGAAGCCGACGTCGTCGTAGCCTTGCTCTCCCTCACTTGAGTCCGAGTCTAGCCAAGTTGCTTTTAGTGCCTTCTTTTTCTAACTTGGCTTTGAGTGATATCCCTGTTCCTGTCTTGTTGACTAGGGCAGTTTGCACGGATGTGTTCCGGCTTCTTGCACTTGTAGCACACATCCTCCTCCTTTTCTCTTTCTTCTTGATACCTGCCATATTTTTTGTGTTTGAGGTACTTACGAAATTGTCTTGTTAAGAGAGCAATGTCCTCGTCTGACTCCCCATGTTCTGAATCAGCTTTTGATGGTCGGGCCTTTTCTGTCTTTAGTGCAATGGTTTTCTCCTCAGTCTTTGGTTCAATCCCAATATTTTGTCTGCATCTTTTTGTCTCCAACATTTCCATCTCGTACGCCTTTAGCTTTCCTTGAAATGTGTAGTAGTCGAATCCCTTCTCGTCTCTCTCATTGCCGCGGCCTTAACGTTCCACTCTGGCGTGAGACAGCTTATGAGCTTTCCGACCTTTCAGTCATAATCAAGTCCCTTACCCAAGCTCTCAAGTTCGTGGGCAATGATATCGAAGCGGGCGAGCATTTGATCCACATTTTCTCTTGGCAACATGCGAAACACATTAAACTTATAGAACAAAAATCCACTTTAGCTTTTATCTAGGAAGCGGTTCCTTCATGTCGCTTCAGCATGTTCCAGATCTCGAAAGCTGTTTTGCAGTTACGCCCGCATCGCATTAGCTCTTCATTGTTCAACCCTGCATAAAGAGTCGTCGTGGCTTTAGAATTTGCTGTTTTGAGGGATAACTCCACCGGTGTGAATGCCTTCTTTCCATCGCTAACTGGAATTTCTGTTTTGTTTATACATACATTTCATACCTCTTCTCCGAGCATCTGTAAAAAATGAGACATACGAACTTTCCAGACGTCATAGCATTTTCCATCAAAAAATGGTGATCGTGTAAGACTTGTCCCATTGAAGACGAAAGGCTCCGATGAGTACAAGTTTTGGGAAGGAGGAATTTCGGCCATTGGACCTTTTGCTTAAGCTTTTAAGCTTTTAATAAGCACCTCGCTCTGATACCACTGTAAATCACCCTAATAAAGAATAATGGCAAACACAAGCAAATCACCCTAATAAAGAATAATGGTTGGACTTGGTTGACTCTTAGTCTGGTGTGCACAAAACATGCTCACTCATATTAATAAGTTTGAATTTAGTGTGTCAGATTTTCAGGATCAAATAACATCAAAAAGAGATCCAAGAGAGATCCACAAATATACAAACAAAGAAAGCAATAAAGAATAATGGCAAACACAAGCAAAAGAGGAAGATATTCAAAAAGAGTTCTTGATTAATTGGTCCACAAGCAAACGAGAAAGATATCAAGACCTGAATTTTTCCTTCCATTTTCGTGAGATTATAATTGTATAAGATTGATTAAAGAGGGATTACTTTATGGTAAAAAACAAGGTGGATTCGGAATAAACAGCGCGATACCGGTCGACCGCACTTTGTGACCGGTCGACCGCATAGCAGTCGACCGCAACCTTGAGTTGTTTGGGAGCAGTCGACCTTTCACCTATCTACTTTACGTCAGAGAGCTGAATGGTCGACCGCACCAATATGACGGTCGACCGCACTTTGCGCTGTGTATATTCTTGAAAAGTATAATTTCTATTTTTTATCTATACACTTCTCCGTCTATTAATATTGACGAATCCACTGTGTATTTTTTTCACCGAATCACTTCTGAGAAAAATTCTGAACTAATCCTTCATTTAATCAATCTGAGTGTGAGCGTTTATTTAGTTGTATTCTTTAGTCAAGATCATTAACCATCTTGAGTTTTCTTTTCATTTCTTTTCCACTTCGGTGAGATTGACGGGACTTAGATTAGAAGTCCTGTGGGTGTAATAGGTCTTTCGGCCTGAATCCGAGAATCACTGTACTAGAGTTTTGAGTATAGTGGAATGCTTGTGGCGGAGAATTGCTACAAGTAGGTGGTGTGGACATAGACCTGGAGGTCGAACCACGTTATATCGCTGCGTCATCTGTGTTTGCTTTTCTTATCACACTTGCATTTACTTTATTTTATTATTTTTTAATTCCGCACGATCACCCTATTCACCCCCCCCCCATGGTGATTTACAACATTCAACCAAATATATTTATGACATGTTGAACATTTTGAATGGTGTGATCATGCATTTGGGAGAAGAGGCTAAGATCTTTTAGGTGCCATAAATTTCCTCCTATGCCACCTTTCCTCCAGTTTTCTCATATACATAATCTACTACATGAATTCACTTACATTTAGTATGTCAAATCATATATATGCTTTTATAAAATTTCCAACAACACACACAGACAAACACAAAAAAAAACGCTTTTATTTCTGGAATTAAGGATGGGGCTAAATGCAAGTACTCTGTGTCCTCTTTGCAGACTCTTCCTAACTTAGTTCGAAGTTAAAAAATATTTCTTTTAAAAAAGAAGCAATATATTTACTGTTATAATTGGTTATCTAGCACCTTTGCAGCTTTAGTGTGCACACCACCTATATCTCATGAACTCTCCATAAAACATCTATTTCATATCTTAACAAATTAATGTGGAACCAACATTGGTATCCACTCAAGATGAAACGAAATTTATATATGTACTTTAAAGAGTAAATATACAATGAGTAAAGGGAACCTCAGACTTATAGGAGGTAATATCCTCATATTGAGTACACACGATGGAACCTATAATAATAATGGGCACCATTCACAATGATTTACATGTCATAATATCTATATGTACCAAAAATCAAGTTGTTTGGATACTTCTTGTGTTGGGTTTATATGTCTTGCATACACATGTTCGATGAAGAAGACGATGAGGCGATGAGATTAATCGAAGCGAATGATTGAAGATAGAGAAGGAAGCAGTCAGCAGCAGCAACAGCAACAGTTGCAGTTGACCATCTTATGGGTCGGTCGACCGCCCGACTCTACAGGGTTTTCTCGCGAGGGGGACAGTCAAGCGCACCTTGGGGACCGTTCACCGTATGCGGCGCTGATGGGTTTTTGGGGCTTAGATCTGGCTAATTCGTGAGAAGCCCAACTTCGTTTTCAAGTCAGATCGTACGGCTCTCAACATATGGTTATCTCTTCAGTAGTAATCGGGTGGTTAGTGTATCAAGTGTATCAAACTAGATTTCTCTAGATCTATATAATTAATTGTAATGGCTCCAAGAACGATATGATTCTATTGAGTGCCGAATAAAAGAAGATAGTACTTCATCTGAGATGGTAAGAGGTTTCTCTATTGTAAACAACACGCAAGTTCCAGTTAGGCTTGAGAGAGGGTCGTGGTAAGAATTGTAATATTCTTATTTCTTTAGTTGAAACAACATCTCGGGTTCTTCATCCCCGGATTAAGGCAAAAGCCCCAACCAGGACAATTCTTGTGTGAATAGTATGATCTAGTTTTGCTTGATGGTTTGTGTTGATCGTGTCGAAGATCAACAAGATCCTCGAAAGGGAAGAATTTCGCTAATTCCCTAAACAAGTAGTGACGTAGCACCGCTTGATTCCTAATATCTTGATCATGTTTCAAGGTTGCCAAATGAACGGTTTTTCAATAATATAACAATTGGCATCATGTGATGCATAGATAAGGAGCCGATGCATGGGTAAGGAGCCTCCAAATGAATTCAATTTTTATACACATGCTTCTTACGATATATGAAACATGATGAATGGAGCGGATCGTCTATATAACGTCCCATATGTACAACTATTCTATACAAAGGGATTTTCCTCCTACATGTATGAGGCGCCCTTTCTTCTAATACAATCATAACTTTACAACATGGTGCGTTTTCAATTTCAATTTCACGTGCACTGCACGAACCAGATAATTGGGGGAGTCAAATTTGAATAAATATACTTTTCAGTCAGTCATGGATACAAATATGACACCAAATATAGAAGTTGAAACGAAATAAAAAATCCTATACACAGCTAATTATCTTTACTAATCAAGTGATACTTTTTGCATCAAAGATATGACAACCAAGTATATAAGTTAAAATGTCCAAATATATATAAGCATCGAATGTCTTGCTCACCATATTTGGAAACACTTACTTAATATAGAAGTCAATAATGGTATCATTGATGAAAGTGTTCGGTTGTAACAGCTCAATATCTCTTCTACTTATCGAGACAGCATCGGGATCACCCTTCGGGTAGATAACATCCTCAAAGGAATCTGGGATTCTGATAACAGAAGCTAATTAGGACATCCAAACTGAAGACAACTGATTAGTAAACAATATATGTAATGAAAACCCCCAACAAATAAGAAAATACACACATGATTGTTGTGAACACTAAACTTCCGAAAAAACAAAAAGAAGCAGGTCCATGGAACAAAGACAATCCAAAAGATGAGTCCTAGGTTTTACCAGTGATCCTCAAAACAAAAAAAACAGCCAATTGTGTATGTCATATCAAGACTTCAAATTTCATGATTTAGAGTAGCTTATACTTAACCAAAAAATGAAACACAAAAAAACATTCATAGGTTAGCAAATATCATCAAGGAATGGAGTAAACACCAAACGGACTAGTAGCAGCAGCACTACAAATACTATTTAGAATTTCATTATTTGGGGGCTAATTGTTGGAGGATAATGCACAAACCCAATGAATTATGAGTCAGAATTTAAAAAGATAGGTCAGCACGTACAGATTGACGCAAACCGAGGCTCCAATGGAACTCCTTATCCATGCAATTTATCAGTAAATACCCTATGGTATGGAGGGTTTTAGTACTAAATACCCTGAAGTGCATTTTTTAGTGCGAAATGTCTTCATGTTTAGCTTTTGATCTGTTACCACAAATCTGTAACTGTACATAGTAGATAACCAAAATAGCATCTCTTTGAAGACAGCAGAACCCGATGCTACCATATCACCATAAAATCTCCTTCCCTCTCTCATACTCTACATAAGTGGGTTGTTGCGACCGTCGAAAATAGTGGGTGATGTCGAAAACTCCCCCTCTCAAACTCACACTAGATTAACCTATGTAAGGTTGTACTAGAGTCTGGAGGCAGAAGCGAAACTGTAGAAGTTAAAGAACCTGCAAGAAAGATTTTTTTTTGGGAAACGGGTATGCAGGTCGGGTTTGAAGTGGGTATTTGGATCTGATTTGAAGTGGGAAACATATGGGTGGCTAAGGGTTTTCGGGTGAAGGGAGACGGAGAGGGGCGGCTAGGATTTTGGGGGAAGATGAGTGGGGCAGCAGCTAGGGGAGTAGGGTGGAGGTGGCTTCGGTGATGACGGGAAAAATGGGGTTCGAGTTTCAGGTCGACTAGAGTGTGGAGGTGGCAACGTGATTTGGAGCCGGAGTAGGGGTTCGGGATTTGGGCAGCAGCGAGGAGGTCGACGGAGGTCGGGGTGTTGGAGCTGATGCTGCTGAAGTTCAGGAAGTGGCGACGATGGTGAGGTTTCTCCGTGAGAGGGGGGAGTAGATCTCGGTGAAGGTTCGGGAAGGGATAGGAGTTGTGGAGGTCAGCGGTAGATGGCTTCGGGACAGTGAGAGGTCCATCGGTAGATGGTTTGGGAGGTTGGTGGGAAGTTCGCTGGGAGTTGGGAGTTGCTTAGGGTATTATGAGAGAGAATAGTTTAGTCCCATATCGAATAATGTATTGATTTAGTCTTCCCTTCTTTCTTATATATAGGAGACATATTGTACAGAGTTTATTAAAATCAATAATCAATAATAAAGTTTCTCTTCCTATCCCTAATTCTAACATGGTATCAGAACCAGTATTCCTATAAGGTCTATACTAATTTGATCCTCGTTATCGATGTGGAGTGATTCTCGTCTTCATCGAAATCACTCCACTTCCCAATATCCTCTCCCGATCAAGTCCCCAAAACCCTTCCAATTAACAACTTGATTTTTGGAGCAACCGACTCCAATTAACACCAACTCCAACAAACACCAACTCCAATTAACACCAACTACTCTTCCCGAACTCCACTCCGGCGAGCAACCAAAACCCCAAACTCCGTCGTCGTCGCACCCACCGCGACCCATTCTCCGATCTCCTCATCTCCTACAACAGCAACCCCGATCGTCATCTCTGACCACAGTGGCATCCACCATCAACGGTGTCAATCCCGTCGCCATCTCCGACAGCATCAACAGTCTTCGAACAACCATCCCCGAGATCCCTGTCGACCTCGAACTCCCAACATCCCATCAGCCCATCCCCGCCTCCTCTTCATCAAACCGACTGCTCCTACATTCAGCACCGCCATCTTTTGCCCGTCTTCAGCCACCGACAACGTCGTCTTGCTGCCATCGACAGTACCACAACACCTCGCGACCACCTCCTGCGACTGCCCACTCCGCAACCCCTCCTCTATGATCGGGCTTTGGATCAGCCCAGATCTAATTTTTTCATTGGGTGAAATTGTTGTTTCGTGTTTGGGTCCAAGGATAGGATCTGTTGCACTGATCCAGATCGATTTTTAAAAAAACCTTCCTATTGGCTGAAGGCTTGGTGTTTCGTGTATGGAGCCGAGAACAAGATCTTCTGCTACTGCCGACCGCTGGTTGTCGCCGCCGCCGTTCTTCATTAAAAAAAACACTTTCCGCATCTAGATCCAGATACAACCTAACACTGGTTAATCCATTGTGAGTTTGAGAGGGGGAGATATCAATATCATCACAGTTCCAGTCTCCCTCACCTTTCGTCGACGTCCACCATCTTCCGCATCCAGTTCTCAGTTCAAGGACAATTCTCAAGTCAGAGGTGAGATCACATCAAGGACAATTCTCAAGTCAAGGATAAGATCCCATCACAGTCCTCAGTTCAGGGACAATTCTCAAGTCAGGGGTGAGATCCCAACATACGCCAATAGTGTGCCACTTCCTTCCACAACATACTGCTACTTCTCAGTTCAGAGAGAATTCTCAAGTCAGGGGTGAGATCCCAACATGACCAATAGTGTGCCACTTTCTTCCCCTACTACTACTATTCTCAAGTCTGGGGTGAGATACCAACACATGCGTCATCGAGCACCTTCTTTGTGCCATATACTTGAGCGTCGTTCCAGCATCACAGTTTGGTGTCCCTACCGCATCAACATCGTCAATATTCCAAACTCATGTTGTTTAAACCAACTTAGAGTTTAAGGTAGGGTGTTAGATATTATATTAGATATTATATTATGAGAGAGATTAGTTTAGTCTCCCCTTCTCTCCTATATATAGGAGACATTGTACTCAGTTTATTAAAATCAACAATTAATAATAAAGTTTCCCTTTCTATCCCTAATTCTAACAATTTGAAGTCAATCCCAATCCCTAACATTGACATACATTGACAAAAAGGTTGAGCAGTTGTGTTGGAAATCTTGTGCTGCAGTGAATTGTTGTAGTGCTAAGAACTTTGAAAAATTATGAGTTTTGCATTTTAGGAAAAGATAAGTTTTCATTTTTTTTTTTTTTGTGTGTGTGGGGGGGTTCCCTCTTTCCAAATTTTGCTTACGGATTTTCTATTCTCAACTCTAAGGCTATCCCAGTTTGCGGTGGCTGCATAGGGATGAAAGAAGAAAAATGAGAGGAGGATGAATTCATTAGAAGAGGCATAATGTCAAGAAAAATGTACAAGATAAGCACAGGCCAACTTTCCAACCAAATCATTTACATAAGGTATTAATGACACAAAGAACGAACATTAGGGTATTAAGTAAAAAACAAGATGCAATTTAGGGTAGTTAGTATTAAATTCCCCCAAACTCTGGTCTATTTATTAGCACGATAATCTGAAAGTAACTGCAGGAATTTGGAAAATAAACATACTTTTGACTGACCTGTAATTGCTAGATGATTGCTAAGATAATCAATAGTCAACATCATATGGATTGATGCTATAATAAAATAGGCAGAACTTGAAAACAAAAATTAGAGTAACTCTAGAAGGATCACAATTGTTTAATTTCAAAAATATCAAATCCTTATTCTTTAACATAGTTATTACATATACTACCATTATTAAAGCTAAAGCAACTGTGAAACATAACATATGCTTTAAACCTTGAAAGCTGGTATTTCACTTCTGATAAAGCGGGAGAATTAAATAAGCAAAAGAGAATATTCAAAAGCCAATCGCTTTTGTCCGAAATTTAAAAATAAGAAACTTGGTCTTATACTGTTTCTAAAATTTAAAATTGGTTTTTTAGAGGACAATCTAGATCATCCAAGTGTCAGAATAAGTACATCTTTGCATCTGCTGGAATTGTTGACTCTAACTTTGTAATGCATCCCATAACAATATGCCAAACTTAAAAAGAGAATTCCAAGTGGATCCATCTAATTGTAAGAGATCAAGTACATTCTTTCCACTATGATGATGGAAAACAATATTAAATGCAGCTGAAGGCTACCAACAAGTATATGCACACAAGCAAAGCACGTATAGCTACAAAAACAGATCCACATGGATATCCATATCTACATACATAGATATGCAAACACGTACTAAAGCATGAATATATATAATGTATAGCAATAGTATTACAAACACTTCTACAAATGATATATTAATAAAGCAAAGTGTTAAGTCCACTCACTCTGCAAAGTAATGTCTTGGAAATAACTTATTACGCTCCACACCAAATTCTTCCAATGCCAAATCATCTCTGGGAAATAATATATTCGGTTAAATTCTTAGCAATAAACACACCAAAAAAATAGCAAGCTTTAGTTCCAAGAATTCAGATGAACATAGAAAAATTAAATCATACTAAATAATATAAATTTTCAACATATAAAAGCAAAAATATTTTGACACTGCAACCAGTAAATAAACATTATCCTATAGAATGAAGTAAACAATGCACTGCATAAGCTAGAAAACAGTAAACAGTTGGAGGAAGGGAAAAAATGTCCGAGTTAAAAGATGAAGAACCAGTTTGTCTAAAATCGGACAAGAAAGCAACAGAAGCTATCTTAACATATGAAGGCTACATTTGTTAAAGAATTTACATACATTCTAGTGTATTGATCATTATTGACCAAAATAATGGTTTTACCAAATGACACTTTGGCCAAATATATGATTATACAAATTAATATTTCAGTTTGACTTTACATAACATTTTAAGCATGTCGTACGGGTCATAACCCTCAAATGCTATACTAACTACTACATTGGTTTTGTTAGAATACAAGTGCAATTTTCCTCAACCCTTCTATAACTTCGAAGTTTTAACATAGTGGCAGGGACTTTCACATGGTATTTGAGCAACCCAGGTTCGAATCCCACCGGCAATGCAATTTAAATGCGGATTTAAAATTTAAAAAAAATCACTACGTATAGTCCAGGTCTCGGCCCACAATTTGTTCGGCATTTATCTCGTTTCTTTGGCCCATAAAAAATGAGCACTTGACCTGCGGAGGCGTGTTTAAATACAAGTACAATTTTCCTCAACCCTTCTACAACTTCGAAGTTTTAGCATAGTGGCAGGGACTTTCACAGGTTCTAAGGGGGAAATTAAGAGCATTATTCGCACTTCTTGACTGTAAACTTCAACTATAATTATTAGGAAGGTCTGAACTCCAAGTGAGAATGATATCTAAGTCTTAAGTCACATAAATGAATATTTATAACAGCAGTGTCACTTCATTAAGTATAATATTCTGTTTTCTCACCTGTATTTTGAATCAAATATGGAAAGTTACGAGATATACAAAGCAGGAAATATATAACACAAAGTTCACTCTAAATTATCCGCATGACGGACATGAAATCTAGAAATCAAACTTTTAAAGTGCCTTAGGAGAAATTTTCTTTCTACCATTGACCTACACTTTTCTTATAACAATTCATGTGCATTATATATATTTGGGGAGGGAGAGAGACTGGGAGGTTTAAATTAACCCCTACTGTTAGTAGCTACTTCCCTTCCCCCACTTCATTGACATGGGGATATGTGATGGTCAAAGTTCCGGAAGGTGCTTTGACCATCACATATGATGGAGCAAGTAATAAGTGTAACATCCTGTACTTAAGAGTATATATATAGTATTATATTGGAAATATAATAATAATAATAATAATATATATATATATATATATATATATATATATATATATAGAGAGAGAGAGAGAGAGAGAAAGAAAAGTGAGCCTCATATAGAGTATGAGGAAATTTTCCTCATACAAAGCGATTATACTCACTTGGTGGGGCCCTTATGGAAGATCCACTCCGTCCATCATGTTTATCATACTAATGGATGTATGTGTAGAAAAAATCAAGTGGTTTGGAGGTCATTCACCCATGCATCATGTGGTTGAAAAATGAACGATTTCAACAGTGATACAAATCGAACCACAAATTGGACCCACATAATGCATAGGTGAATGACCTCCAAATCACTTGATTTTTTCTACACATACATCTATTTGCATGATAAAAATGATCGACGGACTGGATCTTCCATAAGGGCCCCACCAAGTGAGTATAATCACTTTGTATGAGAAAAATTTCCTCATACAAATATGAGGCTCACATTACTCATATATATATATATACTAGGTTTGCCCGTTGACACGTGCCTACGGCACGTTTTCGGAACGGTGCACCTTGTTTGATCATATAAAATAGTTTTAGAGATCCAGCAAATTAATTGAAGTAGCAAACATATTATATGAGAAACTTTTGGGTGTCCAGCAAAAAACATATTATATGATTTTTTTTTATTTTTTTTGAATTATTTTTAAAGTTTTTAAATTTTTAATTTTTTTAGTTTTTTAATTTATTATTTTGTAAAAAAATTTAAAATTTTTATTTTTTTAAATTTTTGAATAGAAGAGGGAGGGAGAGAGAGAGAAAAAAAATAATTAAATAAATATAGAAGTTGTTTTGGGTGAGGAATTTGAATTTGAGTTTTGGGAAGAAATTTTTAGGGGAAAAATATGTTTTGTGAGCTTAGATCTAAGCCTTTAATCTTTTGGGCATTGAAGGAGAGCCACTTGATAGCTTTCTTTGTATTTTATTATATAGATATATATGGTGAGAAAGGTTGGGCCTATAGGGATTTCTATCGGGTTGGTGTATAGAAGATTTGGCCACAGGTAAGGTGAGTTGGTGGTGTGCTGTGTGTGTGCAGTGGGGCCTAGTTGTGGGTGTGTTGCTCACGTGCAGAGCACAGGGAAGAAGTGGCTGGTTGTGAGTGTGCACATATGGTGCACGTGCTTTGAGTTGTGAGTTTGGTGAGGTGTGGGATTCAAATGTCCCACATCGGTGGGGAGGAAACAGAGTATTTAATATAGATTGCATATGATCATAAGGTACCTACTATAGCACATTTTGTAAGGCATGTCTGTGGTGGGCAGTTGTTAGGAATTGTTTTGTTCGCATGTGCGCGCACGTGTAGTCGCGTGCGCAACTAAGCGGGGCTCAGAACATTACAAATGGTATCAGAGCCGACTTTCGACACCGATTGTGTGCAAGAGGTACGATGAGATGGAGCTAGAACAATACAGGTCCCAGGTAAGGTTGTACAGGTAGCAGAATTAGGGTACTCCAAACCACATCGGCTAGAAAGGGATCCTATGCTAGATTGCAAGTCCCGGCCTCAGCGAAGACACTGAGTTCTTATGGGAGGGAGTGTGTAACATCCCGTACTTAAGAGTATATATATATTATTATATTGAAAATATAATAATATATATATAATATATGGTGAGAAAGATTGGGCCTATAGGAATTTCTATAAGGTTGGTGTATAGGAGATTTGGCCAAAAGTAAGAAGGTGAGTTGGTGGTGTGCTGTGTGTGCAGTGGGGCCCGGTTGTGGGTGTGTGCTGCTAACGTGCAGAGCACAAGGACGAAGTGGCTGGTTGTGTGTGTGCACATATGGTGCACGTGCTTTGAGTTGTGAGTTGGGTGAGGTGTGGGATTCAAATGTCCCACATCGGTGGGGAGGAAAAAGAGTGTTTAATATAGATTGCCTATGATCATAAGGTACCTACAAGCTATAGTACCTTTTGTGAGGCACGCCTGTGGTGGACAGTTGTTAGGAATTGTTTTGTTCGCATGTGCGTGCATGTGTAGTCGCGTGTGCAGCTGAGCGGGGCTCGGGGCGTTACAATAAGAGGGGAGAGTGTTCAACCAGAAAGTTAATGTAAACTACTAAAGCATGAACGGCCATCTTCAATTTGGCATGGCCGCATGGGAACATCTGCTATTAAAATTTTAAACAATAAATAATATGATATTTTAAAGGGTTTTTGCAATTTAGTCCCTCAATTAATGGTTGTTTGCGATTTAGTCCCCCAAATCACAGCAATTGCAATTTAGGCCCCCCCATATAGCAATTACAATTTAGTCCTTCAAATCATAAAGCAATTGTGATTTGGCCCCCAAAATCATATATCAATTGTGATTTAGTCCCCTATTTCAGCTAAATGTAGTAGATTTTACACAATTTGGTCTACAATTAGAGTAAGTCATCTGTATTAAATTTTTAATTCATTACATTCAACTGCATTTATACAACTATAAATAAATAACTGACTCTAAGTTGAGACTAAATTGAGTTGAATTTTGAAATTTAGTTGGGGATTAAATTGATAAAAGAGTTCTAAATGGGTGACTAAATCGCAATTGCTATATGATTTGGGAGAGTAAATTGCAAATAGCCATTAATTGAGGGACTAAATTGCAAAAAAAAAAAAACATATTTTTAAATTAAGGTGAAAATGTGCCTTGTGCTAAAGAAAGTGTCAGCTCCTACTTTTTAAAATGAAGATTAGAATCATGCCCACACAACATTCTCATAAACGGTCTTTTTAAGTCCCTTTTTTGGTTGTCTTGATTGTTATATTTCAGATTTTAGGGTAAACTTAAATTACTTCGTTAGTTATGACTGTCATAATTTCTTCTGTTTATGATTATCCTTTTTTTCTTTTTTTGGTATAATGCAGTTTTATGTAATTGTAATCATAAATAACCTGGCTGCTTTTTGTCACAGAGTCGAGCGTAAGAAAAAAATTTATGAAATGCCTGCACCTGCATGCATGCATGCAGACATGTACAAAGTGACTACAACAACTGAAGTGATCAAGAAAAAATCTATACAGAATCATCACTCCTAATGTTTATGCCAAATATAATGAAAATCTAATATACAAATAAAGGTATCTCAACATCAAAAGCAATATTTATGTTTCAACAGGAATCAACTATACATTGAGAAGGTTATAATCTTACTCATGAAGAACATGACAAATGTCTTTGTATCATTCCGCCATAGACTTGTTCATCAGCTCTTTCTCTAGCCAGTGAATATCATTGAGAGCAATAATTAATCGATCAAATTCTGCATATAGTGTGAAATAATCAATTAAAAGAGCACCAAGAATGTAAAGGTCAAAAACATGTGTACCGAATGGGAAAGCCGAATCATTGAGAGAATAGGTTAACTTAAATGTATAAAAGGGAACAACAAATACAAATACTTTCCAACAAAAGGTCTTTGAGATTCCATACTTTAACCCACAACAAATGTAGGACTTCAAGAACTAGAAGTACTTGAGGTAACCAAACGAGTATATATATATAGAGAGAGAGGGAGGTGATCCCCTAAGGCCCTACCTCACCTCTTATTTTGAGGATACTAACCCCCTATGAAAAACCCGAACAAAACCCGAACAATCCATCTTGTTATGCATACCTAAGATAACCTAAGGGTGTAAAATTAAGTAATTTGACATTCATTTCCCTAGCCATACAATTTTGTCACATTGTAAAACAAAAACAAACGAACTTCAAATAACTTGATTTTACACCATTAGGGTATCAAAGGCATGTAGAGCAAGATAGACAGTTCAGATTTTTCATGGGGGGTTCATATCCACAGGGTCACATATACATATGAGGCCTTAAAATAAGGGTGAGGTATATATATATATATATATATATATATATATATATATATATACACTTCCATTGCAAACGCAAATGTTGTACAAACGCGTGCAAACCACTTAACCCGTCATTGGCGATGACAGGTTAAGGCATAAGGCAAAATTTTATGTTATGCCTTAACCCGTTATTGCCAATGACGGGTTAAGTGGTTTGCAAATTGCAAAAGCTACATTTACGTTTGCAATATATATATATATATATATATATGGGGGTTGTTCGGTTGCAAACGGGCCGGAACGGGTCGGTTCGCACGGACCCGTGCGAACTTCGATCTGGACCGTTGGATCGAAGATCCAACGGTTCAGATTTTTTTTCATAAAATCTTGCCTTAACCCGTTCTTGCCAACGACGGGTTTAGGCAAAATTTAATAAAAAAAGTTGGCCTTAACCCGTTCTTCGGAATAACGGGTTAAGGCTATATTTTTCATTTTCGTCGACATACAGTTCATCTTCTTTCTTCCGCTCTCTTCTTCTTTCTTCGACGAACCCAGACCCAAACGACGGAAAAAAGAAAAAAACCCTAAAAAAACCCTAGCTCCGACGATCGAAACCCTAGAACTCCATCTTCTCTCCCAACTCCGAAGATTGAAACCCCCTAACTCCGACGTTCGAAACCCTAGCTTCTCTTCCCCTCTTCGGAACCCTAGATACGAAATCGGAACCCTAGTTCTCTTCGAAAACCGATTGCTTGGCTTGATTTCGACCTATTCCGTAAGGTATACACTATTTCTTGAACCCAATAATCTACATTTGTATTTTTTTGGTTGAATTTGTGTGTAGTGATTTATTTAGAAATTGGAAAAAAAATTAAAATGTGTTAGTAGATTATAGATGTAGAATCGGGTTGACCTCAAGTATATTCAATTGCCGAATTATGTTTCTTGCATTAGTATCTTGTAGAATTAGAATTGTATATACGAAATTAGTTAGAATTTTCAGTGCGGTTAAGGTTGAAAACCCTGCAAATGACCGTAAAAAAATACGAAACTTTCCGAGTAGGTTCGTCTCACGTAGTACAACCCACACCAACTTGTAGAAACGAGTTTCGACACACGGTTCGAGAGATACGGCCGCGTATCGCTTTCGGTTGGAAAAAACCAAGTATAGCGGTGCACGGCCGTATATCGCAAACCGTGACTCGAAACTCGCTTCTACAAGTTCGGGTGGCTTCCCCTACGTGAATCCTACCAAGTGAGAAAGTTTCGTATTTTTTGGAGGCCGTTTGCGCGGTTTTCTCAACTTCTTCGCACGATAGTTTTTCGTATTAGAATTTTGTAAGTGCGGTTAGATTAGATTAGAAAACCCTTCAAACGACCTCCAAAAAATACGAAACCGTGCGAGTTGGTTGGTGTCACCTACGATAAGCCACCCGAACTTGTAGAAGTGAGTTTCGACTCACGGTTCGAGAGATACGGCCGCGTACCGGTTACGGTTGGGAAAAAACCGAGTAAAGCGGTAGACGGCCGTATCTCGCAAACCGTGAGTCGAAACTCGCTTCTACAAGTTCGGGTGGCTTGCCCTACGTGAATCCGACCAAGTCGGAAAGTTTTATAATTTTCGGATGCCATTTGGGCGGTTTTCTCAACTTCCTCGCATTACAAGTTTGAGCCTTAGAATTTTCTAAGTGCGGGTAGATTAGAAAACCCTTCAAACGGCCTCCAAAAAATACGAAACTTTGCGATTTGGTTGGTGTCACCTACGAGAAGCCAAACCAACTTGTAGAAGTGAGTTTCGACTCACGGTTCGAGAGATACGGTCGCGTATCGCTTTCGGTTGAAAAAAACTATTATAAAGCGGTATACGGTCGTATCTCGCAAACCGTGAGTCGAAACTCGCTTCTACAAGTTCGGGTGGCTTGCCCTACGTGAATCCGACCAATTGGGAAAGTTTTAAAATTTTCGGGTGCCGTTTGCGCGGTATTGCTCTATTTCCTCCCATTATAAGTTTTATAATTAGAATTATCTAAGTGCGGGTAGGTTAGAAAACCCTCCAAACGACCTCCAAAAAATACGAAACTTTGCGATTTGGTTGGTGTCACGTACGAGAAGTGACCCGAAGTTGTAGAAGTGAATTTCGGCCCACGGTCCGAGAGATACGGCCGCATATCGGTTTTGGTTGGAAAAAAAACAAATAAAGCGGTAGACGGCCGTATCTCGCAAACCGTGAGTCGAAACTCGCCTCTACAAGTTCGGGTGGCTTGCCCTACGTGAATCCGACCAAGTAGGAAAGTTTTATAATTTTCGGATGGCATTTGGGCGGTTTTCTCAACTTCCTCGCATTACAAGTTTGAGCCTTAGAATTTTCTAAGTGCGGGTAGATTAGAAAACCCTCCAAACGACCTTCCAAAAATACGAAACTTTGCGATTTGGTTGGTGTCACCTACGAGAAGCCAAACCAACTTGTAGAAGTGAGTTTCGACTCACGGTTCGTGAGATACGGCTGCGTATCGCTTATGCTTGGAAAAAAACCGAGTAAAGCGGTAG
The DNA here is from genome assembly GCA_017893485.1 of Hemerocallis citrina. Classification (NCBI taxonomy): domain Eukaryota; kingdom Viridiplantae; phylum Streptophyta; class Magnoliopsida; order Asparagales; family Asphodelaceae; genus Hemerocallis; species Hemerocallis citrina. The sequence goes on from CM030363.1 coordinate 17,531,514, forward strand.
ATGGCCGTATCTCGCGAACCGTGACTCGAAACTCGCTTCTACAAGTTCGGGTGGCTTCCCCTACGTGAATTCGACCTGGTCGGAAAGTTTTAAAATTTTCGGATGCCGTTTGCGCGGTATTGCGTCAATTGCTCAAGTGAGAAGTTTTTGACATAGAATTTTTTAAAAAACGGGCCGATTAGAAAACACTTCGAACCACCTCCAAAAAATACGAAATTTGGCGAGTTGATTGGTGTTACCTATGAGAAGTGACCCGAAGTTGTAGAAGTGAATTTCGACTCACGGTCCGAGAGATACGGCCGCGTATCGGTTGGAGGTTGGAAAACAACCTAATTAAGCGGTATACGGTCGTATCTCGCAAACCATGAGTTGAAACTGACTTGTACAAGTTGGGGTCGCTTACCCTACGTGAATCCGACATAGTCGGAAAGTTTTATAGATTTTTTTGTTTTCATTCGTGCGTTTTTCAGTATAATCTCGGTATGTTTGTTTTGTTGTCATCTTTATCAACAACTTTTTAATTTTTTACAGACGGGTAGCTAAATGGCTAGAACAAGGCAACCGAGAATCGAGTCCGGTAACACCAGTGGTGCACCAACTACTGAGGTAAGATCGATTACTATTATTGGTTTTAAATACAAACATGTAACATTATCTCAATAATAACATTTGTTATATTTATTCGTGTAGGTTGGTGGCCGTCAATCCACATCGGCTGAGGCAGGTCCGTCGTCCTCGGTTACATCACCCGGACCCGTGGACACAAGCGTACTCACCCTGCAACCCAAACACCGATCGGAAGCCGTGTGGAATGGGTCCGATAGAAAACTAAATTTCCGGAAGCACACAGTTCTTCCTTGGGATGAACGTATCACGCCGTATGTGGTAGAGGCCGGTTTCTACGGAGCAAGATTCATTCACTCTGTGAAGCTAGATCGGCCACTCCTCACAGCTCTAGTCGAGCGATAGAGGCCGGAGACCCACACATTCCACCTGCCTGTGGGTGAGATGACTGTGACCCTGCAGGATGTGGCAATGATAACAGGACTACCAATCAATAGAGTTGCCGTGACGGGAAACATGGACTTCGATCGAGTTGAAGTCGTTCGGGACTTACTCGGTATCGACCTGCAGTTGGTAGTTCTTGAAATGCAAGAGGAGGCCGAAAAAAATATCCGCGAAAATGCCCCCGCAGATTCTGATGAAGATGTATTGAATGAACAAATAGAAGCTGCGAAACAAAAAGCGGAGGAAGAAGTGATGGATGAGGCTTTCGAGGGTAAATCACTTTACATCACCTGGTTAAAATACCAGTTCGAGGAGGGATATTTGAACCCCGAGTCGGGTGAGGCTGACCTGGTGTGCTATGCACGTGCATACATTTTTAGTTTGATAGGGGGACTTATCTTCCCGAACTCATCCGGATCAACCGTGCCGTTGATGTACCTACGGTTGTTGGAGGATTTCCAGTATGCGGGTCGCTATAGTTGGGGGAGTGCGGCACTGGCGGTACTATACAGGAGTTTGTGCATATGTTCTTTAGGTGGCGCACAGATGGGTGGCCCAATGGTGCTGATGCAGATATGGAGTTGGGAACGCATCCACATCGGACGTCCCCGTATTACTAAGCCTATACCGGAATTTTTGGCCGACCCAGGGGCCGCAGAGTTGTTACCTCCTGTAGGAGCATATTGGGCCGGCCGACACACGTGGACCGATAACCCACGCCATTCGCTGACCACTACAGAGATGAGTTGGACAACATGCGGGACGAGTTCGTCACATGGGAACCGTACTCGGCCGACAGGTTGCAACGCGTTCCTCCAGTCTGCCTAAACAGATCCCTTTGGTTGACGGCAGCACCTCTTGTGAACTTTTCGGTTGTGGAGTTCCAGTATCCTGACCGGGTCTTGCGGCAATTCGGATATCAACAGAAGATTCCCGATGTCAAGTCGTACGATAAAAAGTTGCACGAGGTTAGGGGAACGGGACGGGTGCCCAACTTCGATTGGGCTGATTTTCATCGTTACCATGTAGCCAACTGGAACACCATGCGACATCAAATGACACTGAATTTGATGTTTGTCGCGATACCATACGATGGGTCCCTCCAGCAGGCATACATGATGTGGTACAAGCGAATAACCCGGTTGTTCGTTTCTCCAACGGCCGCCGTACCAGCTGGGGTGCAACTTCCAATTCCCGAAGCCCAGGTAGAACCACCTCCAGCATATTCCTCCTCCCAGCCGATGTACCAACCAAGGGCTGAGGCACATCGAAAAGCGGTCAGTCCAATTTCATATAGTTTGTACGCATGTACTGTGTTCAATTGATGTACACTAATTTTGAATGATGTTTAAATTGGAATTTTTCACCAACTGTAGATTGACAACGCATGGGAGGTTGTTCGAACAGCTGCTCGCCACCTGAAGACTAGAATACCCGAGAGCTTCAAGACGGTAATCCGGGAGATGTTAGCCCCGTGCCGTCGTACTCTGGAGGACGCGGGTGAAGGTCCACAGGTTGAGGCCTATTTGAGCGCCAACGTGCCGCCAACACCCTTAAGGCGAAAACAAGCTGTTAGTAGGGGAATTATAATCCCTGGTCGTCAACAGGGTACTGATGAGGAACAGTCGTCGGATGATTCTGATTCTCCCCAAACACATCGCGCACGGCGAAATCCTAAAAGGACCAGGCAACCTCCCAATCAATTCACACCAAGCGGTCGCAAGTGGACTGGCCGTAGACGGTAATCTGTAATACTCTGTAGTAGCGTATCTTTTGGTTGGTGTTTTTGTCACTGCAGTAACTAACGTATTGTTTGTTTCTACGTTGATAAACTGTTGTAGGTGAATTTTGGGGCGTCGGATGCAAGCCAAATTCGAGAACGGCTTCATTTGTGAATAATTGTCTTTTGGCCATGTGCAATCTTATATGTATAATTTTGTTGTAAATTCGTGGATTTTGTGAATATTGAATTTAGTTCAAGTAATTAAGTAGTTGGTCGTTATTGGACTTTTGTACGCCTTCAAGTTTCTTTTGAATATATCTGTTGTCTTATTTACTTTGATGTGCTTTCATTTGTGATTTTGTGAACCACATTTTATTAATTATATTGCTGCCAATATCTCTCTACTTAATCCGTTATCAGCAAGGACGGGTTAAGTGGAGAGATATTGACAGTCCTACAGACCTAGTACATGAAACAAGTGCTGCCAATATGGGTCTTCCTAACCCGTCACTGCCAACAACGGGTTAGGTTAACTTAACCCGTTCTTGACGACAACGGCTTAGGTAGAGAGATATTGGCAGCAATATAATTCATACAGGCCAAAGTGCTGCCAATATGGGTCATCCTAACCCGTCACTGCCAACAACGGGTTAGGTTAACTTAACCCGTTCTTGACGACAACGGCTTAAGTAGAGAGAGATTGGCAGCAATATAATTCATACAGACCAAAGTGCTGCTAATATGGATCTTCTTAACCCGTCACGGCCAACAACGGGTTAGATTAACTTAACCCGTTCTTGACGACAACGGCTTAAGTAGAGAGATATTGGCAGCAATATAATACATACTTAACCCGTTCTAATATGTGACGGGTTAAGGTTAACTAATCCGTTGTTCTGAATAACGGTTTACGGCGTTTGAAATTTTGGGTTTTCTACAAATTTCTCTTAACTCTTTGCGAGAACTGTCTCCAGAACTGTGCAAAGTGACATTAATATGCCCATAAATTGTTTATTATTTTTATAATTTTCCAATTATTCGCCCGTAACTAACCACTCTAAATTTGTAACATGATAAGTTTTGTGAAAGTAAAAAAAAAAGTACGAGTTTTGTTGGAACCGAGGGTTAGGGTTGGGTTAGGTTAGGGTTAGTGTCGGGTTAGGGTTAGGGTTAGGTTAAGATAGGATTGCGCTCTAATAACACAGAGGGGCTTTTCCATTAGGAATACCATTATCATCAGTGTTGATCCAAACCCGTTATTGCACTTTTTGTACGTGGATTTTATGATCTACATGTGATTTTTCCCCCATATGGGCTATATATGGGATCTACATGTGGTTTTTCTAATATTGAACTTGTTCTACTATGAAGACCAACAGAAGTTAGAGTCTACATGTGGTTTTCTGTCAGCTAGATACACAATTCTGTCAGCTTTGGCAGGGTAGATACACAATTCTGTCAGCTTTGGCAAGCAGCCTCTTTCTCCATGTGGGGATCTACATGTGATTTATCCTCCATATCCACTACATGTGAGATCTATATGTGGTTTTTTCCCACATGTGGTTTCCAATATATAGGCTACATGTGGGATCTACATGTGTACTTTTTCTCCACATAGGCTACATGTAGGGATCTACATGTAGCCTATTCCCCATGTAGGCTACATGTGGATATCTAAATGTTCTTTTTACACATGTAAAACCCTACATGAGGAATCTAAATGTTTTTCTAATGAATTCAACATGTGAGAGTCTACATGTGGTTTTCTGTCAGTTAGATACACAATTCTGTCAGCTTTGACAGGCTAGATACACAATTCTGTCAGCTTTGGCAAGCAGACTACTTCTCCATGTGGGGATCTACATGTGATTTATCCTCCATATCCACTACATGTGAGATCTATATGTGGTTTTTTCCCACATATGGTTTCCAATATATAGGCTACATGTGGGATCTACATGTGTGCTTTTTCTCCACAGGCTACATGTGGGGATCTACATGTGGTTTTTTCCCCATGTAGGCTACATGTGGATATCTAAATGTTCTTTTTACACATGTAAAAGCCTACATGAGGAATCTAAATGTTTTTTTACCTCCCCACATGTAGCTTTTCCATAACGGCTACATATGGGAATCCACATGTGTTCTTTCCCCCATTTGTTAAACGGGGGATCTGTTGCACAGACAGTGGAAAACATATTTGTATTGTCATTTCTGGTAAAAGATGGCAGAGTTGAACGTGCCTGTTACGAAAGAGGTCGTTGAGTGGAGACTCCGACCCTAACCCTAACCCCTAACCCCTAACCCTAACCCAATTAATAATGGGCTAACCCCTAACCCTAACCTACAACATTTTTTTATTGTTTTTTATGAACCAAAATACAAATTAATTTGTGTGATTTTTAATATTCGTTTGATGATATCAATTTTATATTGGTTAGTTATGTAGCTAGGAATGGAATTAAATACGATTAATGATAGATTTTAAATATCTATAAACTCCACAGTGGAAATGCGTCTGGAATTATCTATCACCTCCCGACTACAAATATAACCGTATTTAATATTTGTAGTCGGTCATAATTTTTTTTAACAGTCGGTGAACTATTAACGTATTTTACATAAGTGGTGGGTGTCACACTTGTTTACACATTTTTTTAACATGCAATTTAATACTACAAAAGTACAACTGATTTAGGTAAGCCTAACCCGTTACTGACGATCACGGGAACAAGTACTTAACCCGTTATCATCATTAACGGGTTAAGGTAAGGAATATTGGCAGAAGTTCACAAGTACTTAATCCGTCGTTTCCGAGAACGGGTTAGTTGTACTTAACCCGTTATCACCAATAACGGGTTAACTAGGGCTAATTTACAGACACTGTACAAGTTGAGATGTGTATCAATTTGGTGGGGACAATTGTTGTCCTTGCTGCTCATTTTTCAAATAATGTGTCAAAACTTCGTTGACTAACAGGTAATGGCATCTTGTGATCTTTTATTTATGTTTAATCCAACCATCATCATCCGTTTTGTGCTGATCCATTCCCTATTTATCAACATCCCTCTCTACAATCTTTGGTCCTATCATGCTCCCCACTTAATTTTGTTAGCCATCTATATGAGGGACCTTTGATCTCCCACATGCACTTCAAGAAGGAGTCTCCTCTCCTTCTATTCGGAGAACTCAAATGGAGTCTCCTCATTCTTCATAAGTGGTCTCCTCTTCTCTTCTAACTGTTTGCAACCAGGTGTAATCAATGTTCTCCTCTTCTCTTCAAAACCCATCTTTACTTCCCAATAGGGAAGACAAAGCTGAAGCTGAAGCTGAAGTTGTAGAGGACAAAGCTCAAGATTAGAGAATGGCTGCCGGCTCTACCCATTTTTCCACAGTGTTTCTCTTAGTCTTCTAATTTGTTAGCTTTTACATGTGTTAGCATAAGTAGCATTTGTACGCCTTTCATACACATTCGTTCTCTATTGTTACACAGAATGTAGAAATTCTCTGCTTTCGCCGGACGGAGTAGTGGTGGGTGTCACGGTGTATTCATGGTACTTTTCGACTTCTTGGCATGCACACCTCACAATCGTGCCACAAATATCACGATTATGAGGAGTGCGTGTCAAGAAGTCGTTAAGTACTTTGAATATACGGTTACACCCACTACTACTTCGGCCGACGAAAGCAGAGGATTTTTACATTCTGTATAACAGTAGAGAACGGGTCTTGTATGCAGGGGGTACAAGTGCATGCTCGGTTTCTTTCAAGCGGTAGGGAGGGCCGTTGGCTCTGCCTTTTTTTTTCCCACAGTGTTCGTTTCTTTAGTCTTCTATTTTTTTAGCAAGACCGGATGTGTTTGCATATGTAGCAACTGTACGCCTTTCATACACATTCGTTCCCTATTGTTACACAGAATGTAAAAACTCTCGGCTTTCGTCGGACGGAGTAGTGGTGGGTGTCACGGTGTATTCATGGTACTTTTCGACTTCTTGGCATGCACACCTCACAATCGTACCACAAATAGTACGAATATGAGGGGTGCGTGCCAAGAAGTCGTTAAGTACCTTCAATATACGGTTACACCCACTACTACTAAGTTTCGAAGGAAGCCGAGGATTTTTACATTCTGTATAACAGTAGAGAACGAAATTGTATGCAGGGGGTACAACTGGCTACTTATGCAATCAAAAAAAGGCAGAGTCAACAGTCCTTCCTTCCACTTCCGAGAAGAAAGCGAGCATGCACTTGTATACTAAACTAATTTCAACTTCAATTTTCTGTATGTTCAAACAATATGTTAGTGCCAGTTTGTAATGTTCCTTTATATGAATAAAATTTGGTTTTGCAAATTGCCTGTTGTGAATGCAATATCTTGTATATGTATCAACAAACGAAAATATGTCTAACTTGATGGTGACCCAAAAAAATACGAAACATTGCGATTTTGTTGGTGTCACCTACGAGAAGCCAAACCAACTTGTAGAAGTGAGTTTGGACTCACGGTTCGTGAGATACAGCCGCGTATCGCTTACGGTTGGGAAAAAACCTAGTCTTGGTACAGACCAAGTCTTGGTATAGTTCTGCTAATATGGATCTACTTAACCCGTCACGTCTAACAAAGGATTATATTGCCATAACCCATTCTTCACGACAACGGGTTAGGTATAGCGATGTTGGCAGACATTTAATCGCCCTTAGATCAAAGTCCTGCTAATATCACTGTACTTAACCCGTTCTTGGGAATAACGTGTTAACTAAACTTAACCCGTTCTTCGCAAGAACGGGTTATGTAGAGTATTATTACCAGGGCCCTATCCAAGTTTTCAAACTATACCCCCAAAAATGGAAGTACTTAACCCGTTCTTGGGAACAACGGGTAAAGGTTATCTAACCCGTTCTCGTGAATAACGGTTTAAGGTGTTGGGCTAATTTTGGGTTTTCTAAAAATTTCTCTTAACTCTTTGCGAGAACTGTCTCCTGAACTGTGTAAGGTGACATTCATATGTCCATAAATTGTTTATTATTTTTATAATTATCCATTTATTCTCCCCTAACTAACCACTCTAAATTTGCTACCATATTAAGTCTTACAAAATAAAAAAAATTAAATTGCGGGGTTTTTTGTAGCGAGGGTTAGGGTTAGGTTAAAGTAGGGTTAGTCTAGGGTTAGGGTTAGGGTTAGGTTAAGATTAGGGTTATTGGTCATTGCATGTGTTTTGTTCAGGTTAATTCGGTTCATATTTGTGGATCCCCACATCTATGTTTGACTTCCACAATAAGTGCATGCCCCATGTACCCACATTAGACAGTCTACATGTGGTTTTTCCCTCGTATAGTGTACATGTGGGATGTGGTCAATTTTAATAAATTTGTGTTAATTTGAATATCCGTTTGATGTGGTCAATTTTATATTGGTTAGTTACGTGGCTCCCCAAGAAATTAAAAAAAAATATCAAAAAACAAACGAGTCACATATGACTGTCTATTTTGTAGAGTTCAGAAGGAAATGTACGTAAAGAGTGGAGAGGCGTATGTGATTAATGATACAACTTAAATATCTATAAACTCTTTACTGGAAACTTATTAAAAATTTTCTCATAAATTTCTCATAAATTGTTATGACTAAGTGAACTACAATTTATATTTACAAACTTTTCGACACATTTTTTTTACATGCGAGTTAATAATTATGAGTACTACCAATTTAGGTAGACTTAACCCGTTATTGACAATAACGGGTTACAAGTACTTAACCCGTTATCGTATATAACGGTTTAAGTTAACGTATATTTCGGCATCTACTTCTGCAAGTAGCCATAAACTTCTGCCAATATAAGTGTGCTTAACCCGTCGTTGGTGACAACGTTCTTCTTCAGCGTAACTCGTGGTCGGTAACAACGGATTAAATTGACAAAGATTGGCAGTGGTTCATCATGTACAGACCAAGTTCTGGAACAGGATCAAGTACACTTAACCCGTTATTGGTATTAACGGATTTAATGTAATTAATCCGTTGTCACCAACAACGGGTTAACCAGGTGTAATTTACACACATTGACTGTACATTGGAAGACAATTGCTGTCCTTGCTGCTCTTTTTCCGAGAATTGTATCATGTCTTTGTTGACTAACAAAGTTTATCACAAATGTCTTCTTCTTCATGCTACAGCATTCCTTGTCTATAACTGAGAGACCCATATCCATTACATATTGATGAGCAGTGATCCATATTGCCTTCTCCTTGTGTTGATCCATCCATTCCCTATTGATGAGCAGTGAGAAACCCAAGTGGGCTATCATATCATGCTCCCCTCTTTCTTTTTCCTTGCCTATAACTGAGAGAGTTATACTCATCAAGGCTTCAAACGAGTCTTCTCTTCTTCTCTTCAAGAGAACCCAAATGAGAGGCTTCAATTTCCTCTACTTCTCTCCAAAAATATGAGGAATCAATGTTCTCTTCTTCTGTTGAAGACCTTTTTTCTCTTCCTAATAGGGAGGAAGAAGTTTGAGTTGTAGACGAAATTTGAGTTCAGGGATGGTCGGCTACAATTGTTTTTGTGTATGAAGATGCAGGAGTAGAGATGACTTGTTTCAGTGTACAAGTGCATGCTCGGTTTCTCTCAAGCGGTTGGGAGGGCCGCTGGCGCTATCTATTTTTTTCCCACAGTGTTTTTCTTAGTCTTCTATTGTTTAGCTTTTAGATGTGTTTGCATAAGTAGCACTTGTCCGCCTTTCATACAAGTTCGTTCTCTATTGTTACACAGAATGCAAAAATTCTCTGCTTTCGTCGGACGGAGTAGTGGTGGGTGTCACGGTGTATTCATTGTACTTTTCGACTTCTTGGCATGCACACCTCACAATCGTGCCACAAATATCACGATTATGAGGAGTGCGTGTCAAGAAGTCGTTAAGTACTTCGAATATACGGTTACACCCACTACTACTCCGGCCGACGAAAGCAGAGGATTTTTGCATTCTGTGTAACAGTAGAGAACGGGTCTTGTATGCAGGGGGTGCAACTGGCTATTTATGCATTCAAGGCCTCTTCAGTTCAAGGATGGTCGCCTACAATAGTTCTTGTGTATGGAGATGCAGGAGCAGAGAGACTTGTTACAGTGTACAAGTGCATGCTAGGTTTCTCTCAAGCGGGAGGGAAGGGCCGCTGGCTCTACCTTTTATTTATACAGTGTTTTCCTTAGTCTTCTATTTTTTTAGCTTTTAGATGTGTTTGCATAAGTAGCAATTGTCCGCCTTTCATACACATTCGTCCTCTATTGTTACACAGAGTGTAGAAATTCTCTGCTTTCGTCGGACGGAGTAGTTGTGGGTGTCACGGTGTATTCATGGTACTTTTCGACTTCTTGGCATGCACACCTCACAATCGTGCAACAAATAGTACGAATATGAGGAGTGCGTGTCAAGAAGTCGTTAAGTACTTTGAATATACGGTTACACCCACTACTACTCTATCCGACGAAGCGGAGAATTTCTACCTCTGTGTAATAGTAGTGAACGAAATTGTATGCAGGGGGTACAACTGGCTACTTATGCATTCAAAAAAAGGCAGAGTCAGCAGTCCTTCCTACCAATTCGAGAAGAAAGCGAGCATGTACTTGTATACTAAATTAATTTCAATTTAAAAATAGAGTATCAAGGGATGACTTTGTAATGTCAACTAGCATGCGGATCATGTACAATTTTCTATGTTTCTTCAAACAATATGTTATTACCAGTTTGTAATGTTCCTTTATATGAATAAATTTTGTTTTGCAAATGGCTTGTTGTGAATGAGTAGATTTGTATATTATCTATATATCTATATAATAAAACACAAAGAAAGCTATCAAGTGGCTCACATTCATTCTCTTCCAAAATCAATGGACCAGATCTACTTTCACAAAACATATTTTCCCGCCCAAAATTTCAAACTCCACAAATTCAAACCCCCACACACTCTCTCTCTCTCTCTCCCAAATCAACCTGTTCTCTCTCTTTATCCCCGCTCTCTGATCTCTATCCCGCTCACTTTCTCTCTCACTGTCTCCCTCACTCTATCTCCCCACTCTCCCTCAGCCTTCCTCTCTCTCTTTCATCACTTCCCGACCCCCCCTCTCTCTCTCGAGTCACTTCCCGACCCCCCTTCTCTCGACGCCCCTCTGGCTGAAGCCCCTCTCGACGCCCCGCTGGCTGAAACCCCGCCCCCACTCAATCTCTCCACGCTCCACCTCCTGAAGCCAGCCCCAACGCCTCGACTCCCTGAAGCCCCGCCCCCACTCTCTCTCTCCATGCCCCACCTCCTGAAGCCAGCCCCGACGCCCTACCTCCCGGCGCTGCCTTCCTCCATCTGAAAGAGAGAAATTAGGTTTGTTGCATCTGCGTGCGTTGCCCCGTTCCGTCTTCGTTACCAAGGTATCTCATCAAATTAGAGTTTTGATTTCGATGTTGTTTTGTTTTGTTGGACTTCTGTTGATGATCGAATTATATAGTGATTGGGGTTTCAGAAGCAATTATTAGGTTTTTGGAGAATAAAAGGAGGTTTTTTTTATAATGGAGAAAGGGGTTATAATGGTAGTGATTTTGGGATTGTATTGAAGCTTAAATTAGTTCAAATTGGTGAATGAAAATTTCCTTTTTTTGAAAGTATTTTCTGTTTGTACAAGCACACTACCAAAATTGTGATTAGTTAAAGTTTTTTCTGGTTGTTAGTTCTCATTCTAAGTTTCTAATTGAACTTGCAATAGTTTCGTTATGTTATACCCTACTTTTATTCAAGGTTGCAAACCGCTGCTTCTTCTTGCACTTCTCTTGCTCCTCATCAAAAAAATAGCGCCGCTGCCACCGCTGCTTCCGCTTGCACTTCTCCTCCTCCTCATAGGAAAAGCATCGGTTTTGATGACATGGGCGATTCCAGCTCCTAGGTCGAATTTTTAATCTATGAGTAATTTAATTTTTCCCCCTTAATTTAATCAATCGAAATTCAAACGATTTTCTTTGAAAAAATAGGGTTTTAATGTACAAGTAAACTAATCTTTACTTTTTTGAAAATTTGGGAACAAAATGCATCACTTGGGATAAAAAATTAGGGTTTTAATGTATGTTGTCAATAGGTTGATATTTAGTTCTACTAATGATGGCTAAATCATTTGAGATGTTTATTGTTTCGTATCGGGTGTTTTTGTGTTTGACATTGTAGCATTGTTTCATCGTTGTAAGTAATTGAAGATGGGTGGTTGAAGAAGAACTTTACAATTTGTAGATTAGAATTTGTGATAAGTTAATTTCAATATCAGGGAAGAATAATTGATCATAATTCTCTACTTTTAAAAAAATGATGTCAATAAAAAGTATGTCAATAACCATCTTTTGCATAACCTTTAGCGTAACTAAAGTTATCCTGTGCAAATTGGTTTAGAACGAAGTTGAGATAGGGCGAGTAGAAAAAGTTGTAGTCTAATTTTAGTTTAGAAGTCTAATATATCTCAAATTTTGGGTTCAGTTAACTACTGGTGTGTCAATTTTGTGGAGTCACCATCCAAAGGTATGTTAGATAGATCTACGCATCTATGTAATAAAACAGAGTTAGGTACCTGGACTGGTCTAACTAAACCTGGTAGTCTTTGGTTCATAGCGCTTTGCTTTAACTTTTAATTTGTAGTTGAACTTAACAACAAAGGCTGAAGAGTGTGGGTTCTTGAAAGTACCATTTTTCGTAAAGTCATCAAGGACTAAAGTGACTAAACTAATAAGTGTATGTCATTCTTTTCCTTCTTTGAGGTTCTACGATCAGTTTAAGATCTAGAACAACCTGAATCCATGTAGATGTTGTTTAGTATATTTTTCACGCTCTGCGTAGAGTGTATGTGTAGTGTATATACATTTCCCTTTGTTATTTCTATTTTCTGCATGCATGTAGCATGGATACATTTTCCGTTCTTATTTCTGCTTGCATCTACATGCATGCTCAAAGGTTGTGCCATGTGTTTGGGCATTCTAGGTCTATTTATGGTTGGCTGATAAGGATACCAATTCCATTATTTCAATAATGATGCATACAAAAAGAATATATTACTCTTATGACACTTTATTGTTTTTCATTCATTATCATTCTCACCCGAAACACGATTAATCTTTCATACTATATTTTGGTCCTTTATTTGTATTTCTAGCATTAACCGGTCTGAGATTAAATTTATTTATATCACAAGCTCATGTTTTAGGTCAACTAAATGTCATTCCATCACTATCATGGTGTTGTAGCAGAAAAAGCCACATGAGAACATCATCTTTTCGTGTACTTGGTCTATTTGGAGGAAAGAAGAAAAGTGAGAATGGCAATGACAAACCTTCAAATGTGAGCTTATTGTGGAAATTTTGCGGGCAAACCTTCAATTAGGGTATATCAGTCAACTTATGGTTCTAAAACCTAATACTTTCTGCCTATTTAGCAGTAGACTTATTAGTTCATCAATGCAACCAACATAATATACTACTAAGAGTTGGCAGTTTGTTATGTTTAAAGCTCGCAACATAGTATATTAATTCTGTTTTTTTTTTGGGTGAAAAGTCGTTGCTTTATCTCAAATGACGACAATTTGTCTTCTTTTACATTTCAGATGAAAGATTTGGTAGGCGAAGGCTGTGATATAATGTCTGTTGTGGTATGTAATTTCGGATTTGTGAGTAAAAATAATTAATTAGGGTTTTGTTGTCTAAAAAAAGAAAGAAACAAAATTTGTTTTTTCTGCTTTATACCCAGTGAGAATGATGGAAAGAACATTAGGGTTTTGGACTGTATGATTTGAAGAAAACAAATTTTCATTGCAATAAAAAATTTAGTTCGCGATCCTGTTTGGTGCAATTGCAAACTGGATCTGTATAGGCACTCCGTTATTAAACTTACTTTCACTGCTAATAGTAGTGATAGTATTATTTGTTTGGTTAATTGCTTTATCCTTCTTCAGGAACATGGAGAGACGTTTGCGCCTTGGGTTGGAAAACAAATGGGCCGTTTTGAGGTAAACTTACTCTACTTAGTCAACCTTTTGCAAATATTATGCCAGGTCATTGATTTTTCCAGCTGATGCAGTTACTTCGTCATGCAGGGTCAAGCTGCTAATTGCTGGAATAAGCATGGAAAGCCTGCGTCAGATATTTCATTGCGCAAGGTACTAATTCATTACATATGTCCACAAGTGCCATGACTTGGGAAGTTCTCTGATTACATAATCATATTTCAGTGTCAATTTTTGTAGCGATCTAAGAAATCTGTCAAGGGAATAAATTAGGTCGAATCGGACTTATAAGTGGCCAAAAACGGTAAGTAAATGGCTCACCCATTTTTTGCGGAATTCACAGTAATCATAGATCTCATGCTGCACTCTTAGACTTAGTGTTTTATGTAGGTGGTTTTTTCATTAAGATTTATATGTTCACTAGGTATCACACTTGCAGTCATGCAAAATTAATTGCCTCTCTGCCACATGATTTATAGTATACTAAGAAAAAAAACTTAATCTTGCTTGCGTGTATTTATTCCCTTATGATCTTTCTGCATTACTATCAGTTCATGATAGTAATGGCCTTCTTCATACAAAAAGATGTTACATTCAGAATTTACTTCAAATCTACTATGAATATTAATTTATGTCTTCAACATCTAATTAATTGTTGCATTCTATCTAGAATGATGAACTTCGGTGTCAGCCTTTGAATTTAATATTTATATTTCTTATAATGTTTTGTCGGAATTTGGTTTTGTAGAAATCAAGGAAATACAAATCAGGTAGTCATAAGAAATCTGTGCTTGGTCTTGCTTGGAATAAGGAGTTCAAGTGATACATAAGTTTCGTGATTTCTCATACCAAAAGTTTGAGTTTGAGCTGAAAGGCCCAAAAGTATATTACAAGCCATGATTTCTCATAAAGAGTCAAAACATAAAACCCTATGGCACGGACTAAGCCAAAATCAAACATGAAATGCTAATACAGTACATAGCGTCTAGATAGGAGTGTTTGAGCGATTTTTTTTTTTTTTGGATTAATATATGCCTTTTTTTCACAACTATTTGTAAAAAGATGAAACTTGCCAAATTAAATTGCGCCTGGGGATTCAACAACTACACTCATCGTTCCAAACAACGAATTTAGTTATTTTGTACTCGCTATTGGGTACTGAAATAGATTACTTGGTCTTTATAAACCAAATTATGTAGTGACTTCCTCAATTGTAGTTAATCATCAAATAAGATAGATCATAGTAATTAATAGTAGTTAATACGTTTTCTTGATTAGTTTGTTAAAATAATTACAACGTCAATTGCTCCAATTAAAGAACTTCAATTGGTTAGTTAATATGTTTCCCCACCTTTATATACAGGTCAATTGCTCTAATGAAAGAACAGCAATGGATGACATCACTATATATGGCCATGTAAGTATCTTCTTTTTTTTAAAATAAAATCTACAACACTTGATATAATAATAAGTTTTTCTCATTTTAATGTTTACTTCAACCATTGTGTTCTATTTTGAAGACTTCAACCATTGTGTTCTTCTACAACCATGTAATTTTTTTTTTCATTCATTCGGTTGGTGTTTAGTATGGTGGAGGTTGTAAAAATTGTAATATTTAGCATTTTTGGAGATGATGTAAGTAACTGTATATAATAATGATATAATATAGTTATGTTAATACCCGTACCCGCAATTTTGTGGAGTATTGGGTTCTGTGTTTGGTTTTTTAAATGTTTTTCGAAGGTTTTTCAAAAAAATTATTACATTTTCAAAAGAATTTTTGGTTTTTATTTTGTATCTTGCATTATATTCTGATTTTTTCCCCCAGAGCCATATATATATGTTGCCTGTGTGATGTTGCTCGGTTGAGCCTGGGGAGGATTTATATTTATTGCGTGTGATGTCATATATTTAATTGTTAGCAGAATTCCGTAAGGAATTTCTGTAAAAGGGCTAATATTTTAGGGAAGGTTCTGTCAAAATTTTTTTAAATCTATTATGTTTTCCTAATACTTGAGATTGTGAAATTGTGAACATTTTGTAGGTTCAGTGAAGATTTTGTAGGTGGTACACTTGAAGCTTGAAGCTTTCTGGATTGAAGCTTGAAGATTTTGTAGATTTTGTAGCTTCAAGATGAAGATTTTGTAGGTTCAGTGAAGATGAAGATTTTGTATCTTGAAGCTTGAAGATTTTGTAGGATCATTAACGGCTTGAAGCTTGAAGATTTTGTAGGTGGTACACTTGAAGCTTGAATATTTTGTAGGTGGTACATTTTGTAGAATTGTGAAATTGTGAACTTTTAAGAGATTGTGAGAATGAGTTTTCTGGATTGTATGTGAGGACTAGAATTGCCCGTGAGACGTGCGTACGGCACGTATTTAAGTGAAGGTCTTGGTAATGGTATATAAATTTAAGTGAAGGTAATGGTATATAAATTTAAGTGAAGGTAATGGTATATAAATTTTATGAATAATGAAAGATAAATTTTATGAATATTTCAAGCAATAAGAGAAGTGCCAACCATCATATTAGATGGTAGAACAATAGATAAATTCCGCAACAGAGTTAGTATTTCCAAAATGGCACAGCGAACAGAATTCACACAGGACTAATATGAGTTGCAAGGAGAAAAGTGAATTTACTTTGTGTAAAACATAACGGCCAACCTTGGTGCTATGACTAACAATGACAGTGAGAATTGAATATCGATTTAAAAATTGAGCTTGAATATCATCACTAACATTTACAGTTTACTAACATCATCTTGAAAGCAAATTACATAGTAATGCATTCACACAACACTTGAATTCTGACTGTGTGTACCTACATTTAAAATTTAAGATTGGATAACATCAACTAGATAGTCACCATCACTAACCATGCAAGTTTACTACCAATCATCTGGATGCCAATTACACAGTATTTATTTCGTTTGGAACAACTCAGTTTTAGTCTTGCTTCTAAAATGTGTCAACGGATTAAGTAGAGAGATATTGTCCGATCTAACACCCCTATATGTGAAGTATTGAACCGAAGTACTGCCAATACCTGTCTCCTTAGCCCGTTATTGCTAATAACGAGTTAGATTGTATAAAACCGTTACCTCCAAGAACGGCTTAAGTAGAGAGATATTGACCGAACTAAATCCCTACATGTGTAGTATTGAACCAAAGGACTGCCAATATCTAGCTCCTTAGCCCGTTATTTCTGATAACGGATTATATTGTATTAAACCGTTCACGCCAAGAACGGGTTAAGTAGAGAGATATTGGCCGAACTAAAACCACCGTATGTGAAGTATTGAACCAAAGTACTGCCAATGTCTATCTCCGTAACCCGTTATTTCTGATAACGGGTTAGATTGTATTAAACCGTTATCGTCAAGAACGGGTTAAGAAAAGAGATATTGGCCGAACTTACAGGTGTAGTATTGGTTATGCACGAAATACACAATCGCCAACACAAATAAAAAACTGTTCACATTAGCAAGCAGACAATTTTCCTTAACACAAAATTCCCAAACAGAACGAGTTCCCCAAATTGTATACATCTACTAATTTTACATTTTCCGACTGCAATAAGCATTCACATCCAAATTGCCTGGTCAAAATGCATAGTAATATAACTTTGTTCACAAATACACAAAATAAACTGACGTACAGAAATTACATTATAATGAAAAACATCATTAATTTACTTGTACCAAACAAGAACACGGCAATTATCCACACATATATACAAACCAAAAATAACACAACTTTTCAACGCATTGCGTCTTTCCATTTGGGCGCGTTATACTTGTTTCATTCCGGACCTATACCAGGGGAAAAAAAAAAGAGGTTAACAATCCAGTCGAAATTCATAAAAATTGGCACGAATCAATATAAAATTTGGCAATTATTCGGTGATTATTTTGAAATTTTGACAGGACATACATATTAATAAATTTCTTAAAGCCCCCTTAGCACGAACCTTCGCCTTCGTCATCATCACTCTCTACCGCGTTTGGAGCTTCTTCATTGCCCACCGATCCACTAAAAAAAGAAGGAAGAATGAGTTAGTACTGACCAAAAATAACAAAGTTTGAGTTCAATTAACAAATACAAAATCTCTGATATAATACCTTGCTAAATTTTTGGGGCAATTCCGTGAATCGTGACCTACGACACGAAGACATGTCCTGCAAAGTCTTGGCCTCTTCGTTTTTTGGCATTCTCTTACCGACTTCAACCGTTTCCCTTTAGGCCTACCCTTTGTGGTGCACTGTACAGGGTCACCTACATGTGCATGTGTATGTGCTTGTCCACCACTCTCAGGTTGTGCGCTACCTTCGTGTGGTGTGCTGTTCACTGGATCAATCTTAGCAAAGCCTTCAATTCCCTTCAGCATGTGGTCGAGCATGTACTTGTATCCTCGCTCTGAAGAACAACCAAGATCGACCATATGTCTTGAGTGCATACTAAGTTCACAATAACGCGATGCAAAATTGTCGCCCATATTATTGCCCACCGGTATACTGCTTCTCCTCATTTGATCCCTGGTCCATCGCCTACAAATATATTGTTCAGGTAGTGCGGTGTGATCTGTGAACCGAATAACTGCAAGTAGATGTTTGCAGGGAATGCCTACGAAGTAGTACATGGAACAAGGGCATTTAGCAATTTTACTGATTTTACAATAAGAAATCACCCTCTCCGGTTCTGAATTTCCACAAACTGTTACAGAATAAGCTGCACTATCCGGTGTATCCATACTCGCAATTAAACTCACATTAAATAATAAGCTTTTGACCACTTCTTGTTGAAATTTGTAGAAAATCTTCAAAGTGTATGTCCCTGCCATTTGTGACTCCAATGCCCACTCGGTCTTCAATTTTGGCCGCTCCTCGCGATTACGATGTGTTTCTTTAAGTTCATCGTGTCTTTGTTTTACTAAGAGTCGGTCAAAGATGATAGCAAATTCATGTAGTGAGTACTTTTTATGAGTATGGTGCTTCAAGGATGAATGTAGCGATTCGCTACGTTGGGTACTCAGCATGCCCCCCCAAAATGAGTCTCTTGCGTACACCGGGGCCCATTTTTCACGGATCTCAAATTTTTCCTTCAACCATTTGTTATTTTCTAATTTGTACTGACAGATCAAATTTTTCCACTTCTGTTCGAATTCTGTTTTAAATTCCGCTGTATAAATAATAGTCTTCAAAGCATCCCTGAACTCATCAACGTTATTCGACATTCGAACTTCATGCGGTAGCTTATCCAAAATATGCCAAATGCAATATCTATGTGACGTGATTGGGAAAACTTTGGAAATTGCAGAAGTTATCCCGCGATCCTCATCTGTCACGATGTTGATCGGATCAAAAGGCATTGCAGCACGCCACTTTTCAAAGAACCACTCAAATGAGGATGCCGTCTCATTGGGGATGAACCCACAACCTAGGAATATTGATTGCCAATGATGGTTGAATCCAACAAATGGTACGAACAACATCCCGTATCGGTTTGTGTTGTAGGTAGCGTCAAAGCAAAGAACATCCGCAAATACTTTGTAATTATTTCTGGCGATACCGTCCACCCACACACAATGTGTCAATCGCCCTTCGGGGTCACATTGGTAGTCAAAATAGAATAAGGGATCGGTCGCCTTTTTCGATTCAAAAAACTCAAGTAGCATTTGTCCGTCGTGACCTTTTAAACCTTCCATCTCGTCTCTCCTGAGATTTCTTACATCGGTTTCGGTGAATCCAATTTTCTCATTACCTCCACTTGCAGCTTCAAAGAATAGCATTTGTTTGCATACAGGGACATTAGCTTCGGTCATTTGACCAATTACATTTTTAACTGTCTTAGTCAATTCACGGTTTCGAAGTAGCAAGTGACGTCTACCGGGTGAAGTAAATTCGTGATTGTGTGCTTCATTTAACGAATAAATAATCCACGTATTACTTTGTGAAGTACTATGTGGGTTTATTTTCACACGGACAAAAGCTTTGCAACCCGTTCTAGAAGTTGTACCTCGTCTGGTTTCATTATAGCTATTTTCGGTGACTCCCCGGCTTTATTACAGACGTATGATTTATCCACTACATCGTTTCCCTTATATTTATTTCCACCCTTACGCATAGCGAATCCCGCACATTTGCAATATGATGAATAAAATTTTTCCGCATCATCAAGGGTGGGAAATGTCATACCAATCTTCGGTTTTAGGTGCTCGTCAACATGAGGAAGATACTCGCCAAGTGGTTGTGCACGAACAAATTTATCCCCGGCAACAGAACTTCCTTCGA
Source organism: Hemerocallis citrina (assembly GCA_017893485.1). Lineage (NCBI taxonomy): Eukaryota > Viridiplantae > Streptophyta > Magnoliopsida > Asparagales > Asphodelaceae > Hemerocallis > Hemerocallis citrina. The sequence continues at coordinate 17,551,551 of CM030363.1, forward strand.
AACTGTCCATACCTAAGAAACGGTGAAGAGGAGAATAGTTAGGGGTACTAAACCGCTGTATTTGGTGTTTTTATAAGTGCGCAAGCCACCACAACTTGAAAAGGAGAAGTTTCGTACTAATTGGAGGTGGTTTGAAGTGTTTTATAAACGGCCCGCACTTAGAAATTTCTAATTCTAAAACTTAAAATGCGAGGAAATAGAGCAAAACCGCACAAACGGCATCCGAAAATTACAAAAATTTCCATCTAGGTGGAATTCACGTAGGGCAAGCCACCCGAACTTGTAGAAGGGAGTTTCGACTCACGGTTTGCAAGATACGACCGTATACCGCTTTATAATAGTTTTTTTCAACCGAAAGCGATACGCGGCCGTATCTCTCGAATCGGGAGTCGAAAATCACTTCTACAAGTTTGGGGGGCTTCTCATAGGGGACACCAACCTACCCGCAAAGTTTCGTATTTTTTGGAGGGCGTTTGAAGGGTTTTCTAATCTACCCGCACTTAGAAATTTCCAAGTTTATAACTTGTAGTGCGGGGAACTTGAGAAAACTGCGCAACGGCACCCGAAAATTAAGAAACTTTTCGACTAGGCCGGATTCACGTAGGGCAAGCCACCCAAACTTGTAAAAACGAGTTTCGACTCACGGTTTGCGAGACATGGCCGTGTACCGGCTTTAGTTGTTTTTTTTCCAACCAAAACCGATACGCGGCCGTATCTCTCGAACCGTGAGTCGAAATTCACTTCTACAACTTCGGTTCACTTCTCGTAGGTGACACCAACCAAATCGCAAAGTTTCGTATTTTTTGGAGACCGTTTGGAGGGTTTTCTAAGCTACCCGCACTAAGAAAATTCTAAGGCTTAAACTTGTAATGCGAAGAAGTTGAGAAAACCGCACAAACGGCATCCGAAAATTTTAAAACTTTCAGAGTTGGTCGGGTTCACGTAGGGCAAGCAACCCGAACTTGTAGAAGCGAGTTTCGACTCACGGTTTGCGAGATACGACCGTATACCGCTTTATAATAGTTTTTTTCAACCGAAAGCGATACGCGACCGTATCTCTCGAACCGTGAGTCGAAACTCACTTCTACAAGTTCGTTTGGGTTCCCTTAGGTGACACCAACCAATTCGCAAAGTTTCGTATTTTTGGGAGGCCGTTTGAAGGGTTTTCTAATCTACCCGCACTTAGAAAATTCTAAGTCTAAAACTTGTAGTGCGAGAAAGTTGAGAAAACCGCGCAAACGGTACCCGAAAATTATAAATCTTTCCGACTAGGTCGGATTCACGTAGGGCAAGCCACCCGAACTTGTAGAAGCGAGTTTCGACTCACGGTTCGGGAGATACGGCCGTGTACCGGCTTTAGTTGTTTTTTTCCAACCAAAACCGATACGCGGCCGTATCTCTCGAACCGTGAGTCGAAATTCACTTCTACAACTTCGGGTCACTTCTCGTACGTGTCACCAACCAAATTGCAAAGTTTTGTATTTTTTGGAGGCCGTTTGGAGGATTTTCTAATCTACAAAAACTTAAAGAATTCTAAGTCTGAAACTTATAATGCGAGGAAGTTGAGAAAACCGCACAAACGGCATCCGAAAATTTTAAAACTTTCAGAGTTGGTCAGGTTCACGTAGGGCAAGCCACCCGAACTTGTAGAAGCGAGTTTCGAGTCACGGTTTGCGATATACGGCCGTGCACCGCTATACTTGGTTTTTTCCAACCGTAAGCAATACGCGGCCGTAACTCTCGAACCGTGAGTCGAAACTCGCTTCTACAAGTGGGTTTGGCTTGTACTACGTGAGACGAACCTACTGGGAAAGTTTCGTATTTTTTTACGGTCGTTCGCAGGGTTTTTAACCATAACCGCACTGAAAAGTTTATAACTAATTTCGTATATACAATTCTAATTCTACTAGTTACTAATGCAAGCAACGTAATTCGGCAATTGAATATACTTAAGGTCAACCCGAATCTACATCCAAAATCTACTAACGCATTTAAATTTTTTCCCAATTTCTAAATAAATTACTACACACAAATTCAAAAAAAAATACAAATGTAGATTATTGGGGTAAAGAAATAGTGTATACCTTACGGAGTAGGTCGAAATCGAGCCAAGCAATGGGTTTTGGAAGAGAACTAGGGTTCCGATTTCGTACCGAAGAGGGGAAGAGAATCTAGGGTTTGGATCGTCGGAGATCGAGGGTTCCGATCTTCGGAGTTGGGAGAGAAGAGGGAGATCGAGGGTTTCGAGCGTCGGAACTAGGGTTTTTTCTTTTTTCCGTCGTTTGGGTCTGGGTTCGTCGAAGAAAGAAGAAGAGAGCGGAAGAAAGAAGACGAACTGTATATCGACGAAAATGAAAAATATAGCCTTAACCCGTTATTCTGAAGAACGGGTTAAGGCCAACTTTTTTTATTAAATATAGCCTTAACCCGTCGTTGGCAAGAACGGGTTAAGGCAAGATTTTATGAAAAAAAATCTGAACCGTTGGATCTTCGATCCAACGGTACAGATCGAAGTTCGCACGGGTCCGTGCGAACCGACCCGTTCCGGCCCGTTTGCAACCGAACAACGCCCTATATATATATATATATATATATATATATATATATATATATATATATATATATATACTTCCATTGCAAACGCAAATGTTGTACAAACGCGTGCAAACCACTTAACCTGTCATTGGCGATGACAGGTTAAGGCATAAGGCAAAATTTTATGTTATGCCTTAACCCGTCATTACCAATGACGGGTTAAGTGGTTTGCAAATTGCAAACGCTACATTTACGTTTGCAATAGAAGATATATATATATATATATGGGGGGATCTTCGGTTGCGAACGGATTGGTGCGAACTGTGTGCGAACGAGAACCATTGCCACTATCGCCAATAGGGGCAGCCTGATGCCGCTATTCGGAATAGCAGCATCATTTGCATTGTTGCGGCTATTGGGGATAGTGGCAACACTTCATTCGCACGCAGTTCGCACCAACCCCCGTTCGCAACCGAAGACTCCTCTATATATATATATGGAAAGTCTTCTATTGAACACCATTTTTGGGTCAACAATATACTGAGCTAGAGGAAACATATACACTGAATTGCATCCATTAAATATTAATAAATGAAAATTAAGCATTACATAATATATTACTTTAATTTGATGAATTTAGGAAAGCAGTGTAGAGATTCAAAACATTCAAATCTGCTTTTCATTGAGTATTTCTTTCAGCAATCAGCATATATAAATGGAGAGGGAAAAAGCAAGAGAAGATATGCGTCCAAATTCTAATATACAGCAGAAGAAATAGAAGATACAAGTTGACATGCCCAGAAATCTTAAACTTTGATGAGGCCCTAACTTTGAGGAGCAAAAAAATGATAAATTGTTTGGGAAAAATTAAGAGAGAAGGATTTCTGTGAAATACAAATTTAAAAGCTCACGTGAGCAAAAAATAACGGTGAAAATAATTTAGGAACGACAGGATAAAATGAAAACAGAATAATCATCTAACAAGCAAATACAAAGTTCTATAAGATCAATCATTTTATATAAGAAACCATTGCAATGAGAACTGGATCAAGAATTACGGATGACAAATCAGGCAGGGTATTTAAAAAAAAAAACCTACCACGAGTACCATTAATGTTTGCTTTTCCATTTACTGTAGTTGCTCTTAGGTGAAACTTAACCAAAGCAGCATTAACCTTTACCAAGGAAAAGAACTTTATCAGTAACATAATGATGGAAAACAATATTATATAAATATTGGAGCAGCATGACCCACACGTTCGCTCCGCAGACTTTCGATGTGAATGATATCAGCAGTTGCCCATTCTAGTACAAAGTTATCATTTTTCCCACTCGTGTTCGAACATTTAATTTGAATCGAATCCGAGAACAAGATTAATTGAGCCTTTAGATACAAAACGTTTTCATATATAACATAGTCAGGGTTCACAACAACTGCCGAATCATTTTGTTCCTACAAATAAGAAGACACAGACCAGTCAAAATATATGACAAACCCAACGATCGAGAAATAGAATAAAGAGACAAACCTACTGGCATGATAGCTTCTACAAGGAGCCAGAAAAAATGTTTAGCGGAAGCATACAATCATGAGAATCAAAGATAACTTCACAATGAACTGTAATTGCCATCACTAAAAAAAGTGAACCCAATTAAATGCAAAACAAAAGTTGAAGATAAACTAATTAAGAATTTCGCTTGCAAGGAATGAAGTGGCTGGGTATACAGCATAACTGCATAATTAACCGTGTCAAGCATACAACACAATTACTGCTAAAGGCAACAAAATATTGGTACAGCTGTAAATGCAACAAAAAATTGATACAGCTGTAAATGCAACAAAATCTAGGTAAAGCTGAAGATAAGCATATGTACTTCAGTTTGAAGAGGAGTCACTGAAGATCAGTTACGGTCCCAATTCCCAATTGACATAATATTCTTCCTGTTAAAAATCATAAATGGACCCTTAATGTAGAGCATCTATGGAAGCCATAATCAATTCCTTCATCAAATTTATCTTCAAATATGTTAACCCAGACCCTACCTATTACCTAAGCTAGATGGATTATTATGCTCTATGCAGTTACACCAACCACATAAAAGATCTAATAAAGTTGCAGGCCACTCTAATGATCCATAAGGATGATAATTAACAATAAACTTTGGCATCATATTTTTGCATGCAGTCATGCTTACATAGGACCAAAGACTCAACAGAACAAACACAGTTTGGAAGTTGATGACAAACAAGATAAAAATTTAGTTTTTACTGTAAGTGTCTATCAAACAGGCAATTGATTTGCTACGATATACAGCTCAGCCCAAATTAAAAGGCAAGCACAACACAACAATGAAGTCAACTGAAAAGGAGCATTATACTGTTTTTAGATAGCGTTGGCTTATTGGCTATGGAGCATGACATACAATTTAGACAATTCAAAAAGATATATAAAGTAAATAGGATAAGCCTTTACCCTCTAAGCCAACACACTACCTATCCAGGTCGAAATCCTCACCATGAAACTGATAACAAGAGTGAAGAGAGAAATCATGACACAGACCTTGATGGTTGGCAAAGATGGAACAATTACCTTTTCCCATCATGCAAATTAAGTCCACGTCACCAATGAAAAAGAATCCAACTAGTAGAAAATAACATTTATAATGACATCCTAGCTTGCCCAATACAAGTAGATTAAAATAGTTACCTTGACAACACAACCAACATCAAAGCCTACTCCCAATCCCAACTTATGGGGTTGGCCACATGAATCATAATTCATCTTTCAACTTCACTAAGAGGCTTCCCATTTATAACAACAGCATCTACCATGTAATCATCGACCACCTCAATCTAAGTCATTTTTTAAATATATAGTTGCCCTCTTAGCTCGATAATATACAGTTCTACTACTCTTCTTAACTAGCACCATTAGATATGACTAAACATTTCAATCAACTCTGCCACATTTGATTCCCATTAGAGAATATAATCTTGCTTCATATCAACCAATTTTGTTTTGATTCCATGGGCAACACCATCCTTAGTTTCTAAGATGATGATGAATAATTAATCCAAAATGGTGAACTTATTATAGCTATCAGATGCGATTGAAACTTTTTCACATAGTGCACTTCCACTATTTCACAACCAACCAAACGACCCTCAATTTTCTTTGCCTTTTGCACCCGTTAAAGGTCGCAACACAATAACCTTAATTTCTAGACATCCAAAACAGATTATTCAACGGACTAAACCCTAAATATCTTCGTTTCAACCTCCGACTTCATATTAATTCATCTTTAATTGTTAATGCCTTTTGAATACCCAAACCCTAGTTTCATTCAGAGCGATGCCTCACTAATTTTGGAGATTGAGAGGATTTGTGCAAAAGTATGTATTCATGCTCTCAATTTCTCTATATTAGAGTTTCTGTATATAAAAAATGTTGCCATTGTTGTGAGGAGGAAGAGTTTTAGGGTTTGGAGAGGAGATAAAGAAAAAGCCATTGGGAGAGATGGAGATTCAAAAAGGGTCTTAAATATAAATATCCAGAGAAGGCACATTTTTCACAGATATGAATCTTCATTTTAGAATACTCTTAGTCTCTGATAGAAAGTAAACAAAAGATATCTAACTGCAAAAAGTTCTGAACATTCGGGTATATAAACACAATAAAAAATATAATGAGGTATATAAGTGCAAAGTGGGTGTAAAAAATGAAACATTAAGGTATTCATCTGCAATTTGACCATACTATTTTGTATCTATTGTAGTTGGAACTGAGTGAGAAAGAAACAAAATAGTGTGCAAGAGTTCTCTAGTAGTCTTAGGCTTCTCTTTTAGATTTGGGCACTCCATAAAGATTCACCACATGAATGCCCCTCAAAAAAAATTGTGTCCATGGATAAGAGATAAGAGTAAAAGATAGATGACATATTTTTTTGGATTTGGCTAGTTAGCTTTTTTGTTGGAGAGACCAAAATGGACAAAGGAAAAAAAAAGTGTCTCTATTGCCTATTCATTTTGAGACATTATGGCTTTGTGGTTGACCCCCCGGTAACAAAGAAGGAAGCCATAAAAACTCGGGATCCAACACCATGATAAAATACTACCATCATGATTAGACCGTGTCCCTGAAAAATGATAAAAGAAGGGAGAATTAGGGGTTAATGCATTGTAACTGGATAAGTTATTAGAAAAATGACAGCACCAAAGACCAAGAAAAGGAAGAAGAATGCACCAAAATGCAGGTGCTACACCAAACGCTGGTGGTTGTTTCTTGTTGTTTCTTCGAAAAAGATGTTCGAGGAGAGTTGGAAAAACAACGAAAAAAAAATTATGTTTTGATTAGTTTATAACATTATTACTTGTTACTATCTGAAAACCATTTCATTAAAAACTTAAGTTCAGATTAGACTTCATCTCTAATATTATAATGGGAGAGTTATTAGTCGTTTGTAAATATACCAACTTACGTGTATCACGCGTACATAACTGATATGAAGGAGGTCTCAGGTTCGAGGCCAGACTACGTAGGAGTTTTTACTTTTTAAAAAATATATTTATTAAGACGTGCTCGCACGCGTAAATTACTGGTAAGCAGTAATTGCACGTTCCCAATACCATCAATGAACTTGATAAAAGACTGCCAACCGAAAACTTGATATGAGAATAAAAGATCACATTGGTCTGCGTTGATTCAAAGGACAAATTTGTGCAAGCTAAAAAAGGTGCAAGCTGTACTGTAATATCCCCAAAATTTAAAGGTTTATATAACTATGTTTTATTTTATTTTTTGAATGGGCATATCTCAAGCCCAACCCAATGTGCATGTTTTATTGGCCCAATGAATCCATGAACATGCACATATGGGTATATGTATATGTGTGTATATATATATCTCTATATGAATGTATATATATAAAATATATTTTATACACTAAGCTACTATGTATATATATAAGTATACATATACTATTACTACTTGTAGCCTACAAATTTTGACTGCAAGACAATTTTTGACAAAAAAAAGATGATTAGTAGCCTACAATTTTGACCAAAGAAGGCTTAGGTGTACACTCTAAGCCTCAGGGTCTAGTCCTATAGTGGTGACTAAGCCCTCTAGGAAGATCCACACCCCTCCACTATCTCTCTCTCCCTCTCCTTTTGCAGCCGGCAGCAACAACAGCAGCTGCAGCCCCTTTTTCCCCCTTTTCTCTATATATATGTGTGTTTTCTATCTTCCTACTACTACTCATACTACTACTACTACTACCACTACTTTCTACTACTATTCTTACTGCTATACTACTCTTACTGCTGCTGTTTACTGCCACTATTGTTGCTGCCTATTAACTTACTACTACTACTATTATACCTTCTTTCTACTACTACTATTATACTACTACTAGTAGTAGAAGTCAAGTAAGCTAAAAGGTGAGAATTAGTTCACCCTTGGCTCCACTTTTTCATTCTATATTCCAATTCTAATTAATTTACTACCAATTTCCTAGAATTATTGGACTTTGATATCAAAAGGAGATTTTCAAAAGAGGATAAAGCTAGGGTTTAAGGTGGGTGTTCTTCCTCCTTGTATGCTTCTTTAAGTTTTATTTTTTAGTATTTGATTGTTTGATTATTTGATTAATTATAATTTGTTATTTATATTTAAATAATTGTATAGTAGTTTATTGACATGATTATGTAGTAAAAGGAAATTGTTGATAATAGATAATTTAGTAGATGTTATAGATTGCTTGATTTATTAATAGCATGAATTGTTATTGGTTGTAAACATTAATAGTAATGATTGAAAAGGTATTAAAGTGCTAATGGTTATTAAGTGTTAATAGATTAAATACAAAAGGGTACAAATGGTTATGCATGTATGCCTGTATTTGCCGGATTAAGGAAACAAAGGGAACGAAAAAGGAATAAAGTAGAGAAGATAGAAAATGTATGTTCATATAGATAATCACACCATTTTGAATGTGTTAAGAAATATGTTAGTAATATATTGTTGGGTTATTTAGTAGTTTGTTATCTATATTTACATAGATAACAAAAGGAAATGGATGCATGCATTAGAAAAAGTTGAGTAGCTTAACAAACCTTATGAATGAAGTTGGAAATGAGTAAATGAGTATTTGATGAATACAAATGCACATATACTTGTCTAAACAACATAATGTAGAAAAGTAGTTAAGAAACATGTGAGAAAGATGTTCTTTGATGTACACAAAAGAGTGTTTATACAAGGAAGAAAGATTTTGTAAATAATCAATTTCAAGTATTCCTTAAGAACCTAGATTGTCCAAGGTTACCCATTAACTAATGCTATACTTGCTTTAAAGAAAGTAGAAGATGTCTAAGTCAAGCAATTTAAATAGATAGTGAATCAAGAAATCCTTTTAACGTAACTTAACCGCTAGTTCTGGAACTTCCTAGAAGATTAGAATAAATTGGTAAGGACAGGCACTAGTTGGGTGTTGTACTCTCCTGTCAAGGGGACACGTGCGGCGTGGTCTCGTCTGAGACACGTGCGGCGTGATCTCGTCTATTAATTTCTAGGATTTAGTGATAAGGACTGTATGGTGGAAGTTAGGGAATGGACCCTCCAAATCCACCTAAGGTTCTATGTTGTTTAATGCGAACAGAGAACAGAGCAGGGCTCTAGGACTCTTGGTGGAGCAGGTAGGACTTGCAAAGTCACCTTTATGTTCGTAACAACTTTTGGGTAAGGTCCGGGAGTGGCGTAGGACCACAAGGCCGGGCAGCGTATGACCGGGGAGTGGCGTAGGACTACAGGGTCTCGGCATACATAATGATGTAACTAATAATTTCTGACTGCAGCGGCGGAACTAGACCGAGCAACTGCAACCTTACCAGTCACTAGATGAATGTCAGAAACAGGAAAGAGTACAAGAGTAGGATGCATGGCGAGGGATTGAACCCTATTATCTGGAGAATACGAACTTGATTTGGGAAAATATGTAGTATGGGATGTATATGTTTCAAAATTAAGTTTGCATTAGAATAGGAACATCGTGTGTATTTTATATTCGTACATTAGATTTAGGTCATGACACAAACATTTTTGATTGCCTGCTTTTCACATTTTATGTTGTCATTTATATTAATCTTAATATTGGTTGTTTTTGATTGAGTGTTGAGGAGTGAAGCTCACTGTTTTTATCAGTTTGCGTCAGTTGCATTCAACTGACGTGCCCACTTATATTTAGATTGCAGGACCACCCGATTTTGGGCTTAAGCTGTGTTGGGCATTCATATACAAGAAGAAAGGCATTAAGGTAAGAAAAGAAGTTTTAATTTCTTGTGATTTTTTTTTCTGTGTTGTGTGCTCGTTGAAGTAAAAAATTCTAGTTGGTGTCGCGAGTTTCCTGTATACGGAAATCGGGGCGCTACATGTACAGTCATTGAACAACCTACTAAAGGTTTATCACAACTACCACATCAGCCATAATGTAGTTGGTTTATGTGGATGCCAAACATAGGTGTAGATTTTCTACCATAAATAATGAGTCACTAAAATGCCAGCTCTGGTGATCCATCAAACTAGAATTAAATGATCACATAAAAGATGAAGCATAAAAAGACAGCATTATAAAGTAGTCATCTTTTTCAGTATCAGTTCTGCATGAGAATACCTTTTCCCCCGATGTTGTATAACAATTTTCTGCAACACGGTGGTCCAAGTAATCTGAAATAACAAGTTACGTTTGTGATCAAAGATCAAGGATCAAGAATCAAGAATCAAGATGCCCGGTAGAAAAAATATGAAAACCAAGTCAAATGTTTCACCTTTGTCCTCCACAAGATCAGAGGCACTAGTTGATAGAGATATGGAATCTGAGATAGACATTTCTTCATCATCAGAAACCAAATCAACTGGTGTTTCCTGACAGAATTTCCAGGTCAGAACAACTAAAGTACTAAATGTAAATAATGTAAACCGAGGACCTTATCTAGTCAGGGAGATAAATTAGTACATAGGAAAGAGGCTGTGAGACTTGTTCATAGCCACCCGAAGATCTAGTAGCTCCTGTCATAAGAGGTTTTCCTCTCAGAAGTGTTTCCGGGCCAAGTTCGCCGACACATGTGTTCCCACTCTGTTCATAACATGTTGGGGACTTCATATCTTCATCCAATTCAAATTTCTCTTCAGCTGGAGTAGGTTTTTTTTCTGGTGAATCTACATCGAACGGATCAGGACTATCATTTCCAACTAAATCTATGCATGGCAAGTTTTTTGCATCCACTTGCTTAGGATACAGGCCTGAAGAAACTGCAACGATGAATCTAATAAATATCAACATATTGAACTAATATAATAAAATATTAATGAATGCAAGACTATACAAAATAGCGTGAAATAAATGAATTTATAAGTTCTTTCCGTAAATGCTTGATACTAGTCTGTCCGGAAAACAAATATTTGATAGTAAACAATGTTGGAGGTTCTCCGAAGGACGATCATTTTGTTATTCATGGTCTCCTACTCATGTAGCATCAAAATTATCATTATGTACTTCAGGTTAAAGATTTCCTGTTAAAGATTTCCTGATCCGACAAGATGACTTCTCCAAATCTGATCCCACAAGATAACTGATAGGCTACATGACGTACAATTGACGTGTACTTTGTGTTCCATTTAATGAGAGGAATTATTACATGGTGCAGTAACCATTCCAATCCATCCCCCGGGCAAACAGCATAACAAATATAATTATTCTTATTTTTGGAAATTAAGTGCCGACTACCAAGAAGAAATGACTTCCTTGCTTGCAATACTTGTTGATCCTCCATAAAATAATCTTATAACTTCCTTGCTTGCAATAACTTAGAATTTTCTTACTTTAAATTCCTATTACAATGGCTCCAAATGCTCTACTGTCTCCTCAATTCCTACCGGTATATACCAAAAACATCTCTAACTCATCGGATTAATACATAAAGCTAGGTTTTGATTGCATATGCAACCGCAGATGTAGTGCATATTCCGCATTTTAAATCAGTGCCCTTGACCAACTCCAAATTAGATGTTATCTCAAGGGCATACAACCTACTCAAATTCCAGACTACAACGTGAAATCATCAAAACAAATCATATGTATGCATAAAAATGTAAAATACTCTTCAAACTTTGGAATCCCAATATACAATATTTGACAATCAACACCATCGAAAATTAACATAGATAACAAATTCCAACCATTAAATTTCCTTGATAACTGAATAAGGTAAACCATAGAGACGTTTAAACTAACAACAAGTCTTTATTCAAAAACAACAACAACAAGTCTTAACCACTGAGTGGTAGCTCAGATGTAAGGGTTTGGGATGGGTAAAGGGAAGTCTCGGGTTCGAGGCCAGACTACGTTGCGGTCTAAAAAAAATTTTGAAAAAAGTCTTCCTATCACAAACTAACTAAATATGACAAAAAATCAGTTATTTATATCAAAAACTATCAATAAACAACTTCAAATAAGGGACATTCAGCTATCCCTATTACACCACAAACTGCAAAACACGGACACATCTATACGGAAGTTGTGTCGTGTCCGAAATATCGACTTTAAGTTTGGTGTGTACAAAACAGACACTTGTATCTAATATTTTCATTTAAGATATGTACAGGATAATAGGGATTCGGAATTCAAATGAAGTTTCAAAGATATTCAAAATAAACTTAAAAAGGAAAGTATCGAAAAGATTGCAAAATATCAAAGGGAGTCTCACACAAGAAACATATGCTCAAATCTTCAAGAAGCTAGCAAGACCAAGATTATTTACTTCGTAATTGTGAGGAAAGAATATGTAAAGAATCGTTGATGGAAAATTGAGTGAAGGAAAACATATAAAGTGGATTCACCAAATAATCTGTTTTTGGTATGTAACGGTCGACCGCACATATAAAAAACTGCACTTCTAGTGTATTTTTTATAAAGTCGACTGTCAATCTCTCTGACTTCGGGCTGAGAGATATGACGGTCGACTGCCCACAAGTGGAGTCGATCAGTGCAGTCGATCGATACATACACAAACACAATATTTGGTATTTCTTTTCAAGTTGTTTCGGAAAAAAATATTCTTCACCCTATAAATAAAGGTTAATTCACGGAGTATTCTTCATATCTTTCAACTGTATTCTTCATATCTTTTAACTCTAATTCTTCTTTACTCAATACTATATCAACGATCAAGAGATGGTGTGCTTTTATTGTTTTCTTAATGAAGACATCGAACTTGCTATTTTTCCTCTTTCTTTTTTTCTGCTTCGAGAATAGGCGGTTTTATGGGGCTTATATATAGAAGTCGTATGGGCACTATTTTAAATTTCGGCCAAAATTTCGTTTCGACTAGCTTGCCGATACGAGATCTCAAATTTTATACTCCATATCGTTTTGGACCGAAATTTGTAGATTTCGGTCGAAATAGGCGAAATATCGGCCGAAATTGCCAAAATATCGGCTGAAATAAACACTAATGTTATTGTGAATATATAACTTTTTTTGTTTTACTTTTTTCATGTCTTTCAATATAGAACCTTACGCTAAGATAATGTGAGAATTTCGTCTCTCAACTGTTTGTGTATATACAAAGTCAAGTACGTTTATTAACTAATACATTTTTTCTAATCAATGCAAATTCAATTTTGTTATATACTTATATTACATTCTCTTTTATATTGTTGTTAAATTCTGTGAATATTTACCGTAATTGATTCATGTCATTAGTTAGTAGTTACGTTATACAATATTTTATATGATAAATAACATGTAGAACATATAATTTCTTTAGTAACAAAAAATATATAGTTATTGAGCGTCCGAAATGAACATGCGAGATGATCACATTTCCCCGAGATCTCTGATATCTCCAATCTGAGACACCCTTGTCGAGATGAGTCTGAAATCCAAGATTTCCAACCTTGCATGTGGGTGTAATAGGTCTTTCGGCCTGAATACCGAGAACTCACTGTACAGGGTTTTAAGTGTGGTAGAACGCTTGTAGCGGAGAATTGCTACAAGTAAGAGGTGTGGACGTAGTAGACCAGGGGATCGAACCACGTTATATTGATATGTCTTGCGTACTTGCATTGTTTGCTTTCTCTAACTATCTCCTTACTTTACGCATATACTTTAAGTTTTTTTAAATTTCCACACAATCACCCTATTCACCCCCCCCCCCAAGAGTGATTAACACGAATGTGCCAGACACACGTACATTACACAACACTATTTATTTCAATGTAATTTATCAAAATATTCCCCGTATTAGGTGTCATGACACATCCAATCGGTGGTGGCATGTATGTGTTTGTGCTTCTTCTAAAACCCATTAAACTAAAAAAAAGAATGACTTAGGAGAAGCTGGTTCTTAAAGACTATACTATTGGTTGCTCTATCTCTTCCGGGCATATACAATAATGTGATTTCAACATTTGCACATCTTTGAGTTACTATAAGCTTATGCATAAAAGAGATAGTCCAAGTCTTCAAACACAATATATTCTTTTTGTTAATGCACAGTTTTAAAGGCAATGTGCCCTAGCACCTCTGACCTAGCGATTTCATGCCCCAATGTCTTGCCTTTCATACTGAAAGTGATGTAAAATGTAATCCTAAATAGAGAATTCCAAGAATTTTAAAGGATTAATTTTACCAACATGTAAAGTGGATCAAGTTAGAAATTAAAATAGTTAATCGGTTCGATAGATTTTCAAGAATTGAATTATGTTTAACAAGCCCACTTAACATTTCAGTTCTAACAATCAATAATTATATACCTGATATGGCTAAAAATAGGATTAAATCGGGACCGTTCACATCGGACACGAATCTTAAAGCTCGGGGGTTTAACGGTAATTTCACCTACAAACGGGTCTGAAATGGGAACTGGGTCTTTCTTCACGACCCAATAACCCACGAACGGATCCACCTCAACTGGGTACGGGTCCCAACCCGAAACACACCCAGTCCAGCAAGATAAAATCAAGGTCTCTGATTAATCCTAATCAACGGCCCTGATTCACATCTATCTTTTTACTGGGGATTAGGGATTACATTCCTTATCTGATTACGGGGATTATATTCCTTATCAGATCACGGGGATTACATTCCTAATCTGGTCCCTAAGGCGACTATAAATACCCCTCATCCATCTCCATTAGGAGGTAATCAATCTTTTGCCAATTTACGCTTTTTCATAATCACTTCTGGTTACTGACTTGAGCGTCGGAGGGTGCATTGCCGGGATCAACCCCAGTGTCTAGCACTTTTTGCAGGTGAACGGCGGGAGTCAACGGTCAAACTCCGGCGGATCAGGTTTCAGGTTTGCTATTCAAGTTTTCCTAAGAATCCACAAATACTATCTGTTTACCCCCACACCAGATTTAGCGGTAACAGATTGGCGCCGTCTGTGGGAAAATCAAACGAATAGCAGCCTCCCCTCTTCCCGTTGGTCAGACCTTCCCTCGTCATGCCTCCAAGGAAACTCAGATTCAGGGGTCCAACCGTGGGCCTACCCCTTCTCAACCACAACAGAAGGTCCCCCTCCAACCCGTTCAGCAGCAGAGGCAACTTCCTCCTCAGGCAGAGGACCCCCTGCGGTTGGACCAACTCCCTCCTCAGAATCTTCAACCCCCTCGGGGTCCAACCGAGCCTCAGAATGCCGGTGCAGGGGGCTCGCGTCCCAATCCTTAGAAGCAACCTCTCCAACAGGACCGCATCCCAACACTCAACCCCTCTTCCGACTCTATGGCATCCCATAATCTCCGAGCTTCCGACATTCGAAATACCATCCTCAATCGGCAGAAGGAAAAGGATCTTCACCACCGTTTGGATGAAAGGCAGGCCCGAGAGGGAGCCTCCCGCCAACAACGTCCAAATGAGCGATCTCCTCATCGCCGAGACTACAGAAGGTCCCCTACTCGAAGAGGGCGAAGGGAGTCCCCTCAGCATCATCGGCGGAGAACTCATTCTCCAGTAAGCCGAGCCACACATAGGGACCTCCAAGCCGGAGAGGCACCAGTCACAAGGCAGATCTTCAAGACTTCCAAGCGACAGTCTTACGGGCCCTCAATATCACCCCAAAGAACGACCAGATGCCACCTACTCATGAGCCAACTAGGAGCCATCGCCTTCAAACTCTCAGTCCTCGTCCATCTCCAAGCTACCATCGCCGCAGCCGCAGTCCACCCTCGTACGAAGATGAATCCTAGGGCTCGGCAAGGTATGATCAAAAAGAAGACCCGGTCTACCGCCGTCTCCACGAGATGGAGAGGCGCCTCGGCCGAATTGACCGGGAAGAAGAGCAACGAGCGATAAACCTCCGCCCGAGCAGACCTCCATTCTCCTGCACCATCATGGAGGCCCCATCCCAGAGAACTTCAAGTCGCCTCACTTCAAATCGTATACCGGGGAGTCAGACCCCGCGGATCACATAGAGAGTTCTAAAACTCTCATGATGATCCACCATGCTTCAGACGCCCTCCTCTGCAAGATCTTCCCTGCCACGCTGAAGTGGTCTGCACGAGAATGGTACTCTCGACTCGCCCCGGCCTCCATCTTCTCATTCGATCAGTTCGAAGGGCTCTTCCTTACTCATTTCGTGAGTAGCCGCCGGACCGAGAAAACAAGTGTATCTCTGGTGACCCTCAACCAAGAAAAGGGTGAACGCCTAAGGGATTACGTTCGACGCTTCACCGCCGAAGCCCGGTCCATTCCCTCCCTCAACCAGTCAGTAGCCTCTGCCGCATTCGAGCGCAACGTTACTAATGCCAACCTCAGGGCATCCCTTGCCAAGAAGCCTCCTCGGGACTTCTCAGAGCTCCTACTTAGGGTGAAGAAGTACATACGGGCGGAAGAGGCCCTCGACCCCCTTGCTCTTGAGGAGACATCTTCCGGGAACAAACGGAAGAACACAAGTGAAGAGGGAACCCAAAAATTCCAGAAGGACAGTAATGGCCAGCGCCGCCCGACTCCACGTTTCGAGAAGTTCACCCCCCTCATTGCTAATATATCATGGAGGTGGATAAGGAAGGACTACTCCGCGCTCCCCCTAGAATGAATACACCTGGAAAGAAGAGGAACAAGGATAAGTGGTGCCGCTTTCACAGGGACCACGGCCACGACACGGATGATTGTCAGGCTCTCAAGGAGGAGATCGAAGAACTCATACAGCGGGGACACCTGGCCAAGTTCGTCCAAAAAGATGGGGCCTAGCTTCCCCCCTTTGAGGAACCAACAAACGAACAGAAAGGCTCGCCGAGCTTCAAGACTCAGAACCTCCCAGCTCCTCCCAAGAGGTCTTCACCTTATCGTAGAAGTAGGATTTTGATTTTCAATAAGGCCGATGCTTGTAACCCAGCCAATAGCATGTAATAATGGCTCGTCCTATTGAAGCAGCCACTTAGTTTATTTCAATAAAACTTTACGTTTTTTCATTGGAAATTGTTGCTCTTGCTTCAACTCAATCTCTCCGAGTCATGACTCGCTAAATGGTGAGTTCGGAGTCCAGCTTCTTCTACATGGCTGCTCCCGCAACTTACTAAGCTCTAACAACGAGGTCGGAGTCCAACACTTGGCTCGATTCCGCTTCAAATTACTCGCTCATAAGCGGGTAAGAAGTGGTTCGCCATTCGGAATTGCTCCTACACCTCGTTAACCCCCCTCTAACGACGAGTTCGGAGTCCAACACTTGGCTCGATTCCGCTTCAAATAACTTGCTCTTAAGCGAGTTAGAAGTGGTTCGCCATTCAGAATTGCTCCCACAACCGTTAAATCACTCTAACGACGAGTTCGGAGTCCAACACTTGGCTCGATTCCGCTTCAAATAACTTGCTCTTAAGCGAGTTAGAAATGGTTCGCCATTCGGAATTGCTCCCACAACCGTTGAATCACTCCAACGATGAGTTCGGAGTCTAACACTTGGCTCGATTCCGCTTCAAATAACTTGCTCTCAAGCGAGTTAGAAGTGGTTCGCCATTCGGAATTGCTCCCACAACCGTTGAATCACTCTAACGACGAGTTCGGAGTCCAACACTTAGCTCGATTCCGCTTCAAATAATTTGCTCTTAAGCGAGTTAGAAGTGGTTCGCCATTCGGAATTGCTCCCACATCCGTTGACTCTCCCACTTAAACAACAAGTTCGGAGCTCACAACTCTCTCTTAGAGTCGCTCCTCAAACTTGTCTCCCAAATGGCTCTCTCTTAGAGTCAAGCTCTTCGCTCCGCTCGCCTCCGAAGCGGACCTCTTCTCAACGAGTTCGGAGCTCACAACTCTCTCCTAGAGTTCCTCCTCACACACGTCTCCCAAATGGCTCTCTCCTAGAGCCGAGCTCTTCACTCCGCTCACCTCCGAAGCGGACCTCTTCTCAACGAGTTCGGAGCTCACAACTCTCTCCTAGAGTTTCTCCTCATACTCGTCTCACAAATGGCTCTCTCTTAGAGTCAAGCTCTTCGCTCCGCTCGCCTCCGAAGTAGACCTCTTCTCAACGAGTTCGAAGCTCACAACTCTCTCCAAGAGTTCCTCCTCACACTCGTCTCACAAATGGCTCTCTCTTAGAGTCAAGCTCTTCGCTCCGCTCGCCTCTGAAGCGGACCTCTTCTCAACGAGTTCGGAGCTCACAACTCTCTCCTAGAGTTCCTCCTCATACTCGTCTCCCAAATGGCTTTCTCCTAGAGTCAAGCTCTTCGCTCCGCTCGCCTCCAAAGCGGACCTCTTCTCAACGAGTTCGGAGCTTACAACTCTCTCCTAGAGTTCCTCCTCACACTCGTCTCCCAAATGGATCTCTCCTAGAGCCAAGCTCTTCGCTCCGCTCGCCTCCGAAGCGGACCTCTTCTCAACGAGTTCGGAGCTCACAACTCTCTCCTAGAGTTCCTCCTCACACTCGTCTCCCAAATGGCTCTCTCCGAAGCGGACCTCTTCTCAACGAGTTCGGAGCTCACAACTCTCTCCTAGAGTTCCCCCTCACACTCGTCTCACAAATGGCTCTCTCCTAGAGCCAAGCTCTTCGTTCTGCTCACCTCAAAGGATGGGTCTTCCCACGGCTCTTACGTGGGTCTTCCCAGCACATCTTCTCCGCCCCTAGGAGGGGAGCTCCTCTTCAAAAATCCCCAAGACCAAAACTCTCCTCAACCTCATGAATACAAGGATATTGCCTGGCTATTTTGACCATGAAGGAGGGTGAATCTTCATCTCACTCCTAAAGAGAAATTGTAGATCTTCGAATTAGCTTCGAAACAAGGGGTCGCACACCCCGAGCCGACCTCAGTAGCACCGGGAACATCAAGAAGAACTCTGCATGGAAAATTGAATTTCGGCACAAGCTACCGAGCGTTCTTGACACCGACCATGTTACATGAAAAATTTGGACTTCGGCACAAGCTGCCAAGCGTTCTTGCCACCGACCATGTTACATGGAAAATTTGGACTTCGGCACAAGCTGCCGAGCGTTCTTGCCACCGACCATGTTACATGGAAAAATTGGACTTCAGCACAAGCCGTCGAGCGTTCTTGACACCGACCATGTTACATGGGAAATTTGGACTTCGGCACAAGCTGCCGAGCATTCTTGCCACCGACCATGTTACATGAAAAAATTGGACCTCGGCACCCCTTCGCCGAACATTCTTGGCACCGACCATGTTACATGGAAAAATTGGACCTCGGCATCCCTTCGCCGAACGCTCTTAGCACCGACCCTCAAACATGGAAAAAACTCACTCCGCACTTCGGCAAAGACTCGTCGAACCCCTTCTTTACATATGTCGTCACGCCGAGGTATCACTGCACCTCGGCAGGAGACCCAGTGGCGGATCCAGGGGGGCTAGGGTATGCTACAGCCCCCCCCCAACATTTAACATTTTGTTGTATTTTTTGTTTTTTTGTTTTTTTTTTGGTATAGTAGTGTGAATTTATGTTTCAGCCCCCCTAAAAAAATTTTAAAGCCCACCCCAAATATATTTTAAAGCCCACCCCATATATATTTGAACCTTCTATTTATTTTTTTGGGCCCAAGCTCAACTCTATTCTATCTAGTATTGTAATACCCCGCAAAATAGTATATGACTATTTTGCCTCGCAATCTGTGCGCAATTGAGAATTGCACACGATTGTGTATTTTCTAATAACTATTGATTGTTATTGAGAAATATTAGATTTATTGTTTACTTTATTTTATAATTTTAGAGGATTATTACGAGGTAGTTTTAGTGTATTTTTGTTTTGTTTATAATCTTAAAGTAGAGATTTTTGGGTTTAATTGAAATATATTTCAACTTGAGGGGCTCATATAAAATTTTCCCTTATCTTACTTATTTATTTTTCTTTTTTATAAAACCCCCACCTTCTCCTTCCTTCTCCACACTTCTTTTCTTCTCCCGTTCCTTCCCAGCCGAAACCCAAACCGAATGGAACCCATTCGGCTCCTCCCCTCCCCACCTCAAATCCCTTCCATTTCTCCACCGTTTCCAAATTAAATTTGGGGGTAGACTAATAGAAGGGCTCTCTACATCGTGGCGGTGTCCGTTTTTCGAAAGGACTTCGGAAAGGTAAACCCTAGATTATTTTATTGTATAAAATTGAGTGTGGTAAATTTCTTTTGAATAAGAGGACTATGGTAGGAAGACTAGGAGATGTTGGGAAGGGTGGATGTGAAAAGTTAGCAAGTTAGTAGAGGATTTGTAAGTTGTTAATAAATTAGGGTTTTGGGTTTGTAAAAGGGAATTATATATGTAAGAATTAGTTCTTGTTTGGTAGTAGAAATTGTAGTAAGGCTATTAGAAGAATTTTGGAGTGCTTTTAGTAATTGTTCGAAAATAAGAATCTTGTCGGTATTCGAATAATTACGTGCAAAGCACGTGTGCATCCTAGGCATTCAGTAGAATGCCTACGTAATATTGGAATTAGTATTATTATTTTCCTGTAACTGGCTTGGATTGCTCGAGCCTTGATTACTTTGAATTTTGATGATAGGAAATACTGGCGACTTCAGATGCGTGGTGGTGCTTCGAGTCTTCGCGGGACAACTTGTGAGTATGATATCTTTTATTTTTACGCACATGGTGCGTTGTGAAAATTTTAATTTACGATTTGCTGTGTATTTCCGTTTTCGTATCTTAGCGTAACACGAGTGTTTTGAGCTAAGAAATTGTGTGGACGCCCTTGTATGCGTCCACACTATAGGTTAAACTTCATAAATTATCGAGGTTGGTTAATACCTCAAAATAAATTGTGGAGTGCAACTGGTCTGAAAGAACAGAGCTGAAGCCGATTGCTTTTGGACTGAAGTCTAAAAGGTCATAACCAATTGTATATGTATGATCTTGCTATGTAATTGTTTTCCATGGGCCGGATAAGGGCCAAGTGGGGTCACTAATTAAGAATAGGATTACAGTGATATTTTCATTGCGAGTGCGAACAATAAGACCTTGAGAATTGATATTTTCACCTAGAAACCAAGTGGTGATTTTGTGATGTTGTGTAGTGAATTGTCTAATTAAAATTTTTATGCTTGATTGTTTAAAGTCCCTTTTTATTAGCAAGTTAGTATCTTGATTAGTAAATTTACATTGATAGTGAGCTACTAGCATTGTACTAATAATGTTAGTAAGCTTGGTTGAAATGATTAGTATAAGTTAGTAAGTTAATATGTTAGTATGGTAGTGAATTAGTAGAATAGAATGTTACAATGCCATGATAGTGAGAAGTTAGAAAGTTAGAAATGTAGACTTGATCTCGTAGTAACCCAATTGCTAACCAATTGTTTATGGTTAGTAAACATATATTGTTAGTAAACTACTAGTTTTGTAAGCTACTAACATCGTATTAGTAAGCTACTAATGAGTTAGTAAGTTTAGTTATAATGTTAGTAAGCTTAGTTGTAATGTTAGTAAGTTAGTAAGTTAAATAGATTAGTATGGTAGCAAATTAGTTAAGTAGATTGTAGTAAAGAACTATTGGTGGTATAAAAGATATTGTGGGAATGAATACGGTGATTAATAGAATACCGTATGCTTGTGTATGCGGGTATGCATACTGGAAAATTTACATATGGTAATGTTTTGTGCACATTGAGTGCACTAGTGTGGTGCATGTTGGGCCAACCTCTTAGCATGATTGGAAGCTAAGTTGAACCCTAACTAAATCGAGATGAAAATTGTTGAGACTCAACTAGGTTGGATTCACTTTGAACCTAGTTAGTGAATTAAGAAATTAATTTAGATAATTGGTAAGGACAGGCACTAGTTGGGCGTCGTACTCTCCTGTCAAGGGGACGCGTGCGGCGTGGTCTCGTCTGGGACACGTGCGGCGTGGTCTCGTCTGTTAATTTCTGGGATTTAGTGATAAGGACTGTATGGTGGAAACTAGGGAATGGACCCTCTAAATTCACCTAAGGTTCTATGTTGTTTAATGCGAACAGGGAGCAGAGCAGATGGCTCTAGGACTCTCGGTGGAGCAGGTGGGACCTGCAGGGTCACCTTTATGTTCGTAACAACTTTTGGGTAAGATCCGGGAGTGGCGTAGGACCACAGGGGCCGGACAGAGTATGACCCGGGAGTGGCGTAGGACCACAGGGGCCGGGCAGAGTAAGATCCGGGAGTGGCGTAGGACCACAGGGGCCGGACAGAGTGTGACCCGGGAGTGGCGTAGGACCACAGGGGCCGGGCAGAGTATGACCGGGGAGTGGCGTAGGACCACAGGGTCTCGGCATACATAATGACATAACCAATGATTCTGACTGCAGCAACGGAACTAGACCGAGCGACTGCAATCTTACCAGTCACTAGATGAATGTCAGAAACAGGAATGAGTACAAGAGTAGGATGCATGGCGAGGGATTGAACCCTACCATCTGAAGAATACGAACTCGATTTGGGGAGTATGTAGTATGGGATGCATACGTTTCCAAATCAAGTTCGCATTAGATTAAGAGCATGGTGTGCATATGAGATGTGCATTAGAATCTAGATCATGACATACACGAACACTAGGAAACCAGGATACACATTTATTTTCCCTTCAAGCTTATTTGTAAGTGTGATAGTTGAACTGTATTATGAATGTGAAAGTGACGCGAGACATGATGATGTATGTTGTAAGAAATAAGTGAATGCGAGGTTATATGATATGAGATTGGGGAAAGATTATAAGTCGTGAGTTCGTTCTGTTCTTAATTGTAAGTTTAATTAGTTAATAAATTATACTCACACCAGAAATGGCTAACCCCTTAAGTGTTTGGGGGTTAGGGAGTCTCTGGACTACCCTAGACCCCTACTATTGCAGGTCCTCAGCAGTGCAGAGGTGAGGTGTAGATTCATGTTTCGGTGGTATGTATTATAAGTTATTTTCTAGAAACCTTATATCGTCTTCAAAGAAATTTATGGTTTTATTTGATATTCGTAATTATTGATGTATTAACTCTGATGGCAGTAAAAGTGTTTTAAATTTCCGTACTATTTACTGTGTTGAGATGTATTTGAAGGCAAAGATTCTGGTTGTGTCACGGATGTCCGATGATGGGGATCCGGGGCGCTACAAAGTGGTATCAGAGCTGACTTCAAATTACAGTCTAACACAGTAGGAAATTAAAATCTTAAAGTGCCAAGTTAGAGGCAGGATTGTGATCAGATAGTTCGAGCAATCGATATATATCTGCGATTCCTCTCTAACCAAGACTGAACTCGTTGCATTTTGTAGAATAACATTTGAAGATATCTTCGTCAATCATGTGTCTATGGCGGCGGATGAACCGATGCCTACAAATGGACCGACGTCAGTGATAGAAGAAATAATGGAATTCCACAACAGGCCGAGGATGAAAAAGGACTCACCCCTACCATCATCAAGGCCAACCGTGGAGCAACAGATTGCACACCTGAAGGAAGTACAAAAGCAACTTCAATCATATATGACTCGCTTACAGGACCATTGGAGGGGACCCCATAAAGACTTTTCGATATGCTACTTCCTGGATGAATAACTTTCTTTCTAATTAAAACTTAGTGTTGGCAGATACGATGATCATAAATCATATGGTAGCGCTTTACAACTTATGATTATGATCTTCCCTATATCTGAACCAGTCTCAGTGTACTTCATTTTACTAATGAGCTTGGTGCAGTCGTGCTCAGTAGCGGCTAGTCTGTAACCAGACATCAATGGAGGCAAACTTGCAACTGGATATCGGAAGGCAAATCTGCAACTGAATGTCCAGAAGGCAAATCTGCAACCAGATGTCGAAAAGCCAATTCGTAACCTGATGTGCAGGTACCAAGTCTGTAGTCAAACGACAAGTAAGGGCGAATGGTAACTAATGGTAGCACAAAAGTTGAGAAGGAATGATAAGGCCACACCGGCAAGCTCAATACCAAGACTAGAATTCGCGACATACCAAGGAAGGCACTGGTAGAAATTAGCATAAACCAGACCCCACCACCAGGAACTAATCAAGACTGAGCCCAAGGAAGGATCTGTCAATGATCAACCCAATCATTCTCAGAAGTGGCAGAGTTCTCCAAGATCAGCTTATGATTAAACAGCCACCAAGAGCACGCCAAGGAGGAAATCTCGCTCAGACAAAGGGCAATCGTGTTAACATTTCAGTCAGGTCACCAAGATGAGCCGCTCAGGGGCTGAAGCGGCAATGCGTGACTTCGTCCTTTCTAAGGAGGGAGTGGTCACCAACCCACAGGAGTCGTAATCAAAGAGTAAATCAACATCACTTGTAGACAAGAATAGAGCAAGGTAAGGCAACCATTGTCTACTCCAGAGCAGGAGCAGAAGAATGTCAGCATCAAATTCATGATGGGTCTGTCCAGAAGGCTGAATGACAACAGTTCAACCTGGTAGAAGACCAGTTTTTCGAGATTATCACTCGAGGAACTGGAGATGGTTCAGGAAAAATATTTCGTGAACCATTGATGTTTGTGTTTTGTTTTCCTCTCCACTAGCAGCGTTCTGAGGACAGAACGATTCTAAGGAGGGAGTGATGTAATACCCCGCAAAATAGTATATGACTATTTTGCCTCGCAATCTGTGCGCAATTGAGAATTGCACACGATTGTGTATTTTCTAATAACTATTGATTGTTATTGAGAAATATTAGATTTATTGTTTACTTTATTTTATAATTTTAGAGGATTATTACGAGGTAGTTTTAGTGTATTTTTGTTTTGTTTATAATCTTAAAGTAGAGATTTTTGGGTTTAATTGAAATATATTTCAACTTGAGGGGCTCATATAAAATTTTCCCTTATCTTACTTATTTATTTTTCTTTTTTATAAAACCCCCACCTTCTCCTTCCTTCTCCACACTTCTTTTCTTCTCCCGTTCCTTCCCAGCCGAAACCCAAACCGAATGGAACCCATTCGGCTCCTCCTCTCCCCACCTCAAATCCCTTCCATTTCTCCACCGTTTCCAAATTAAATTTGGGGGTAAACTAATAGAAGGGCTCTCTACATCGTGGCGGTGTCCGTTTTTCGAAAGGACTTCGGAAAGGTAAACCCTAGATTATTTTATTGTATAAAATTGAGTGTGGTAAATTTCTTTTGAATAAGAGGACTATGGTAGGAAGACTAGGAGATGTTGGGAAGGGTGGATGTGAAAAGTTAGCAAGTTAGTAGAGGATTTGTAAGTTGTTAATAAATTAGGGTTTTGGGTTTGTAAAAGGGAATTATATATGTAAGAATTAGTTCTTGTTTGGTAGTAGAAATTGTAGTAAGGCTATTAGAAGAATTTTGGAGTGCTTTTAGTAATTGTTCGAAAATAAGAATCTTGTCGGTATTCGAATAATTACGTGCAAAGCACGTGTGCATCCTAGGCATTCAGTAGAATGCCTACGTAATATTGGAATTAGTATTATTATTTTCCTGTAACTGGCTTGGATTGCTTGAGCCTTGATTACTTTGAATTTTGATGATAGGAAATACTGGCGACTTCAGATGCGTGGTGGTGCTTCGAGTCTTCGCGGGACAACTTGTGAGTATGATATCTTTTATTTTTACGCACATGGTGCGTTGTGAAAATTTTAATTTACGATTTGCTGTGTATTTCCGTTTTCGTATCTTAGCGTAACACGAGTGTTTTGAGCTAAGAAATTGTGTGGACGCCCTTGTATGCGTCCACACTATAGGTTAAACTTCATAAATTATCGAGGTTGGTTAATACCTCAAAATAAATTGTGGAGTGCAACTGGTCTGAAAG
This sequence comes from Hemerocallis citrina, assembly GCA_017893485.1. Taxonomy (NCBI): domain Eukaryota; kingdom Viridiplantae; phylum Streptophyta; class Magnoliopsida; order Asparagales; family Asphodelaceae; genus Hemerocallis; species Hemerocallis citrina. The sequence continues at coordinate 17,577,319 of CM030363.1, forward strand.
AACAGAGCTGAAGCCGATTGCTTTTGGACTGAAGTCTAAAAGGTCATAACCAATTGTATATGTATGATCTTGCTATGTAATTGTTTTCCATGGGCCGGATAAGGGCCAAGTGGGGTCACTAATTAAGAATAGGATTACAGTGATATTTTCATTGCGAGTGCGAACAATAAGACCTTGAGAATTGATATTTTCACCTAGAAACCAAGTGGTGATTTTGTGATGTTGTGTAGTGAATTGTCTAATTAAAATTTTTATGCTTGGATGTTTAAAGTCCCTTTTTATTAGCAAGTTAGTATCTTGATTAGTAAATTTACATTGATAGTGAGCTACTAGCATTGTACTAATAATGTTAGTAAGCTTGGTTGAAATGATTAGTATAAGTTAGTAAGTTAATATGTTAGTATGGTAGTGAATTAGTAGAATAGAATGTTACAATGCCATGATAGTGAGAAGTTAGAAAGTTAGAAATGTAGACTTGATCTCGTAGTAACCCAATTGCTAACCAATTGTTTATGGTTAGTAAACATATATTGTTAGTAAACTACTAGTTTTGTAAGCTACTAACATCGTATTAGTAAGCTACTAATGAGTTAGTAAGTTTAGTTATAATGTTAGTAAGCTTAGTTGTAATGTTAGTAAGTTAGTAAGTTAAATAGATTAGTATGGTAGCAAATTAGTTAAGTAGATTGTAGTAAAGAACTATTGGTGGTATAAAAGATATTGTGGGAATGAATACGGTGATTAATAGAATACCGTATGCTTGTGTATGCGGGTATGCATACTGGAAAATTTACATATGGTAATGTTTTGTGCACATTGAGTGCACTAGTGTGGTGCATGTTGGGCCAACCTCTTAGCATGATTGGAAGCTAAGTTGAACCCTAACTAAATCGAGATGAAAATTGTTGAGACTCAACTAGGTTGGATTCACTTTGAACCTAGTTAGTGAATTAAGAAATTAATTTAGATAATTGGTAAGGACAGGCACTAGTTGGGCGTCGTACTCTCCTGTCAAGGGGACGCGTGCGGCGTGGTCTCGTCTGGGACACGTGCGGCGTGGTCTCGTCTGTTAATTTCTGGGATTTAGTGATAAGGACTGTATGGTGGAAACTAGGGAATGGACCCTCTAAATTCACCTAAGGTTCTATGTTGTTTAATGCGAACAGGGAGCAGAGCAGATGGCTCTAGGACTCTCGGTGGAGCAGGTGGGACCTGCAGGGTCACCTTTATGTTCGTAACAACTTTTGGGTAAGATCCGGGAGTGGCGTAGGACCACAGGGGCCGGACAGAGTATGACCCGGGAGTGGCGTAGGACCACAGGGGCCGGGCAGAGTAAGATCCGGGAGTGGCGTAGGACCACAGGGGCCGGACAGAGTGTGACCCGGGAGTGGCGTAGGACCACAGGGGCCGGGCAGAGTATGACCGGGGAGTGGCGTAGGACCACAGGGTCTCGGCATACATAATGACATAACCAATGATTCTGACTGCAGCAACGGAACTAGACCGAGCGACTGCAATCTTACCAGTCACTAGATGAATGTCAGAAACAGGAATGAGTACAAGAGTAGGATGCATGGCGAGGGATTGAACCCTACCATCTGAAGAATACGAACTCGATTTGGGGAGTATGTAGTATGGGATGCATACGTTTCCAAATCAAGTTCGCATTAGATTAAGAGCATGGTGTGCATATGAGATGTGCATTAGAATCTAGATCATGACATACACGAACACTAGGAAACCAGGATACACATTTATTTTCCCTTCAAGCTTATTTGTAAGTGTGATAGTTGAACTGTATTATGAATGTGAAAGTGACGCGAGACATGATGATGTATGTTGTAAGAAATAAGTGAATGCGAGGTTATATGATATGAGATTGGGGAAAGATTATAAGTCGTGAGTTCGTTCTGTTCTTAATTGTAAGTTTAATTAGTTAATAAATTATACTCACACCAGAAATGGCTAACCCCTTAAGTGTTTGGGGGTTAGGGAGTCTCTGGACTACCCTAGACCCCTACTATTGCAGGTCCTCAGCAGTGCAGAGGTGAGGTGTAGATTCATGTTTCGGTGGTATGTATTATAAGTTATTTTCTAGAAACCTTATATCGTCTTCAAAGAAATTTATGGTTTTATTTGATATTCGTAATTATTGATGTATTAACTCTGATGGCAGTAAAAGTGTTTTAAATTTCCGTACTATTTACTGTGTTGAGATGTATTTGAAGGCAAAGATTCTGGTTGTGTCACGGATGTCCGATGACGGGGATCCGGGGCGCTACAAGTATCTATAACAACTTTACTTCTCTAGTATCTATAACAATTTTATATATATTTTGCATGTTACCTTGTGCAAAAAAAATTTCAGCCCCCCTCACATTTCAATCCTGGATCCGCCCCTGAGGAGACCCCGAACTCCCCTGGACTTCGGCCTCCTTCTTAACACATATTTGGAGGGGGTCGGCAACGTCGCCGAAGCAACTTGCCACCGGTGTTCAAATAAGAAAAATTATTTACCTCGGAATCCGTGCTCAAATGCGATCGATGGCACAGATACAAGCAACCAAACCAACGCCAAATTTTTTATAAAAAAAAGAGGAGGGTCGGGTTCGGACCCATTAGGGTCCCAAACCCGAACCCACTTTCCCTTCTTCTTCTCCATTCTCCCGCCAAAACAAAAAACAAGACGAAAACCCAGCTCATTCCATCTTCTTCACCACCTTCCCAACTTCATCGCCAGAATGCAACCGAACCCGACATCGAGCTCATCTCCCATCGCCAACCTCCAAAACCGAGCTCGCCAAGGCTTCGTCACGATCGTCGACAGCTCCACAGGAGCCTTTTCAAGCTCCAAGTGCCGAGCTCTTCCTCAAGCGAGCCCACGCCGAGGTCGAACTCACCAACACTGCGAGCTCGCCTCCATCCTTACCGAGCTCTCTTCCAAGTCGAGCTCCTCTCCATTATCATCGAGCTCGCCTCCTTCAAACTCCGTCTCCCTCTTCCTCAACACTACTCGATTGAACCCACTCGTCGAGCAACAATGCCGAGCGCCCAACTCCGAGCTCTACCACCTCTGAGTTTGAGAAACTCATCGTCGAAGCTCTCCCGAGCCGAACCCCTCTCACCTCAACGAGCTCCGAGCTCTACTCCACCCCCGAGCTCCGCCTCCGCCATCATGGCCAAGCTCGTTGCCGAACGCCATCAAAGCTTCGGTGCCGATCTCGAAGCTTCGTCGAGCTTCAAACCCACATCGCCACGGCTCCCCTCGCCGACCACTCGCGACAACCGAATCTCTTCTACCCCGTCAAGCTCCGAAGCGTCGACTCGCCATGTCGAGCCGAACCCATCAAACCGAAGCTCCCAACTCCTCTCTCCCTCGTCGAGCTCCGAGCTCAGTCTCCTTCCTCGACAAACAAACTGCCGATCTCCACCGTGCTCTCGCCGAGCTCTACCCTTCATCGAAACCCACTTCGACCGAAGCTTCGTCAACAAGCTTCTAGTCCTCGGCCCGAGCTCCCCTCCTTCGAGCTCCACGGCGTCGAGCTTCATATCCCTCGTCGTCGACCTCCTCGACAGACGAAGTCGAAGGTGAAGAGGTTGGGGGCAAGGCGGTGAAGTCGATGACAAAGGAGAGTTGAAGACGAAGGAGAAGCGAGGAGAGGCAAAGAAGAGCGAAGTCGGATGGGAAAGAACAGCAACGCCAATTTTTTTTTTTTAAAAAGTCAACAGTTGACTCTGCCATGTGGCGTCCACATGGACTTCGGCCACATTTGCCGAGAGTTCTTGCCACCGAGCATGTTACACCAAAAAAATGGCCTCCTCTCCCTCCTCCCGATGCGCGCTCGCTTGATCGTGATCAACGCACACGATCGCGCCACGTGTCCAGGTAATATTTAATTTATTTATTTATTTATTTGTTTTAATTATTTAAAAAATCCGAAAAAATATTTAAAAATCGGAAAAAATTAAATAAAAATTCTAAAAATAATTATAAATTCAGAAAAAATATCTTAAAATTCTGAAAAATATAATTATTTAATTAGAATAATTATTTAATATTTTCGATAATTAATTATTTAATTCAGAAAATGAATAAAAAATTCAAAAAAAATGAGAAAAAATTCAGAAAAATCTGGAAAAATCACCAAAAATACAAAAAATTCTGAGGATATTTTTGGGTATTTTACAAGCCCAGAATAACACCGTTACACCCCAATCTAGATTCCAAACTCCCTTAAGAACACCGATAAAATCTCGTACGCCATTAGAACAACAAAACTACTCCTCAAAGACTGAAAAACTCAGTCTCTAGGAGTGGGGGGCTCGTGATATGGCTAAAAATAAGATTAAATCGGGACCGTTCACATCGGACACGAATCTTAAAGCTCGGGGGTAAAACGGTAATTTCACCTACAAACGGGTCTGAAATGGGAACTGAATCTTTCTTCACGACCCAATAACCCACGAACGGATCCACCTCAACTGGATACGGGTCCCAACCCGAAACACACCCAGTCCAGCAAGATAAAATCAAGGTCTCTGATTAATCCTAATCAACGGCCCTGATTCACATCTATCTTTATACTGGGAATTAGGGATTACATTCCTTATCTGATTACGGGGATTATATTCCTTATCAGATCACGGGGATTACATTCCTAATCTGGTCCCTAAGGCGACTATAAATACCCCCCATCCATCTCCATTATGAGGTAATCAATCTTTTGCCAATTTATGCTCTTTCATAATCACTTCTGGTTACTGACTTGAGCGTCGGAGGGTGCGTCGCCGGGATCAACCCCGGTGTCTCGCACTTTTTGCAGGTAAACGGCGGGAGTCAACGGTCAAACTCCGGTGGATCAGGTTTCAGGTTTGCTATTCAAGTTTTCCTAAGAATCCACAAATACTATCTGTTTACCCCCACACCAGATTTAGCAGTAACAATACCTAAGCGTTGTAGCAAGTAAAAGATGCAATATTGATTTGTACTCTAATTAGCAAGTAAAACGTTCACTCTCAATATTTGTGGACTACAGATAAATTAAATAATATAATAGAGATGACAAGGCAGAATAACACAAATATTGAAAAAGTGAAAGAGTATACCGGAGTTCGAAGAAACCAGCGTTAGATCTCGGATTGGCAGCAACGCAGAACACAGCAATCAGCAACAATAGTAAGAGCGGCAAATAAAGCAAGCTTGCTGTCAATGGCGACAACTGGCGGTGGACTGGCTGTCGGAGGCTGAGTTATGGAATCGATGCAGCAACAGCAAGAGGGGCGACCGGTGGGGGGTAATGGTTGACGAGGAGGAGAGGCAGGGTGTAGCGCCTCGAGCTCCACATACTGGGAGCTCGTGACACTTACCCAGAATCTTTACTTCAATGAGTACACAACATAGAAAAAATCACAGAAAATTAGAGACTTACATTGCACATGGAGACTTTATCCTACACTTGGATACTTTCCGCAACTCGAGTCCCCTGCTCCACGATCAGCGATCCTGCATTAGCAAACTGTGGGCACGTCAGTTAAATACAACTGACGCAACGCGGATGAAAACCACAATCTCCAAAATCCTCAACAATCAATATTTGATGCAGAAGAAAAATGTGAAAGTCAAACCATAAGTGTCGATGTATGTCATGATCTAGATTCTAATGCACAATTCATATGCACATCATGCTCTTAATCTAATGCAAACTTGATTTGGAAACGTATACATCCCATACTACATACTTCCCAAATCGAGTTCGTATTCTCCAGATGATAGGGTTCAATCCCTCGTCATGCATCCTACTCTTGTACTCCTTTCTGTTCCAGACATTTATTTAGTAACTGGTAGAGCTGCAGTAAATACAGTCTAATCCGTCTACTGCATCAGATCGGTGGTCTTTCTCCACTCCCGAAAGTCGGTGATCACCCCGATCTATCGGAATCGGTGGTCTCTCTCCACTCTGCCGGCCGGTGGACTCTCTCCACTCCCAACAGGCTGGTGATCATTCAGCTCCGCTGCAATTCTGTCGGAATCGGTGGTCCTTCTAGACACCCGAACTCTACCATAAGTAATCTGAACATAGGGCGAATCGGCAGGGCCTTTTCTTACTCCGCCAGAGACTGAGAGTTACACTCTAGCTCTTTGTTCATATGGATAACGCAGAACATAACGTACTCATAAGGGTCCATTCCCTTAGAATTCGATATTTCTATCACTAAATCTTAGGAATCAACAGTCGAGACCACGTCGCACGTGTCCCAGACGAGACAACGCCGCACGTGTCCCCTTGACAGGTAAGTAGTACATGCCCGACTAGTGTCTGTCCTTATCAACCATCTAAACTAATTTCTTAATTCACTAACTAGGTTCAAAGTGAATTCATCCTAGTTGAATCTCAACAAGTCTCACCTTGATTTGGTTAGGGTTCAGCCTAGTCTCCAATCATGCTAAGAGGTCGGCCCAACATGCACCACACTAATGCACTCAGTGTGCACAAAATACTACCATATATAAATATCCAAGTATGCATACCCGCATACACAAGCATACGGTATTCCATCAATCGCCGTATTCATGCCTACAATCTCGTCTATGCAACCAATAGTTCTTTACTACAATCTACTTAACTTGTCATAAGCTTTTTATTAGCTAAGCATGCAATTACAAGTGACTTTTCTATCTAATTACCATTACTATACTATCATAAATCAGTTAGTATCCGACTATGGCTTTTTACCATTATCCACTGACTACCATTACTTTAAGTGACTACTAACTCTACTTTGAATTACTACTTCTACCATGCATTACTAACTAACAGGTAGTTTATACTATAATGAACAAGTAGTTTCCTATTCTACAAGCTAATTAAATAATTATATTAACTAGGCATACACTTCCCACAATTCTTCTATTTAAGCTTTCCTTGTTATAAGGTCTAAGCATATAATCATACAACGTCACTCTATATAATTTATATCTACTAACATACAATCATCATTCTATATAATTTATATCTACTAACATATAATCACATTCTATACAATTCATATCTATATAGAATCTCTATAATTAATCATGCATGCAACTTCTTCATCAATTCTACCCTACTAGCATATATAATTTCTACTAGTGTCTCTTTCCTAATTACAACTTTTTATTTCACCTAATTACTTCAACCTATTATGCATAATCAAAACAATGAATTAAAACATGATTGGAGTAAACATACATTTTCTTGCTATGTTTACTCTATGTAAACTAAAGTATTTAATAATCTCAACCAACAACATCTTAACAATAAAACTTCTAACATAACCTCACTACTTCAATTCAACAATTTGAACAAACACAACTTCTATATAAATAAGTCATAAAAGTAATCAAAAGGAAAAGGAGAATACCCACTTTCTTTTGTTTGCAAGCTTCAATTGCCTTCTCCTCCTTGCTCCTTAATTTTTTTTTGACTTCTTGCTCCAATCCAAAAGTAGTAGTAGTAAAGTAGTAGAAGTTGTAGTAGAAGTTTGTAGTATTAGGTACTAGTAGCTGAAGTAGTAGCAAGTAGTAGTTGTAGCTAGTAGTAGTAAATATATAGAAAAAGAGTGAAGAAAAAGAAAGCTGCTGTTGTTGTATGCTGTCGCCAGTAAAGAGAGAAAAGAGAGAAGAAGAGAAGTGTAGTAGTAGGTAGTAGTAAAAAGGTAGTAAGTAGTAGTAGTAGTTGAAGGTAAATAAATAGAGAAAAAGGAGAAAGAAAAGGTTGCAGCTGCTGTCTGCTGCTGTCGGCGGCAAGGAGAAAGGGAGAGAGAGATGTAGCAGTAAGTAAGGTAGTAGTGAGTAGTAGTAGTAGTGAAGTAGATAAATAAATAGAGAAAGGGGGAAAAGAAAGGCTGCAGCCAGCAGCTGCTGGCTGTTCTGCAGAAAGAAAGAAAAAGAGAGAAGGAGAGAGGTGTGGAAGGGTGTAGACTAGCTTAGGTGTCCCCCACTTTTGCACAGAACCCCTTGGTTTTTATGAAATTGCACTTAAGCCCTAAATACTATTGGATTGGGCTTAAAAAAGAAGTGTTAGCCTTTTTAAAAGAAATTTAACCATACTTACATAAAAATAATAGTGTAGTGTATGAAAAATAATAATATCAATGCACATATATATATATACATATATACATATATATATACATATATACATATATATATATACATTGTTATATATTGTTATATATATATAACAATATATATTAGTGTAGTGTATGAAAAATAATAATATCAATGCACATATATACATATATATACATATATACATATATACATATATATATAACAATATATATATATATATATATATATATATATATATATATATATATATATATATATATATATATATATATATATATACATATACATTGTTACATATATATATATAACAATGTATATATATATATATATACATTGTTACATATGTAACAATGTATATATATATATATATACATTGTTATATATATATATATATTGTTATATATTGTTATATATATATATATACATTGTTATATATATATTATAACAATACATATACATATATATAAACAATATATATATATATATACATTGTTATATATATATTATAACAATACATATACATATATATATATATATATATATAACAATGTATATGTATTGTTATAATATATATATATATAACAATGTATATGTATTGTTATAATATATATATAACAATGTATATATATATATATATTGTAAGAATTTAGGGGTATTACACAGGGTGCAGTGATGGGTTAAAGGTGATGAGGCGAAGGTCAGGACTCGACTAGAATGGAGAAGAGTCGAGGTAGTCGGAGGCTGATGCGGGGTTGAGGGAAACGATGATGCAGTGATGGGTTCGAGCGGTTTGCGGTGATGCTGGCGGTGGGGAGTTTGCCAGGCTCGGGGGATGCAGATGAAGTATGGAGGCGGGGATGGGCAGGCAATGACAGCTCGAAGATGTGAGGGTGAAGACGGAATGCTAGGAGGAAGATGATAAGGCGGGGGTGATTAGAAGAGGTGGCTGTAATTAGGAAGGGGGTTACGGTTTTGGATTTGGGGATTTGGAGTAGTTTTAGAGTATATCACAAACTCTAAAATTGGATCTCAATTGTATCACACACAGAAAGAGATGAAGAGCAAAACTCAACACAACAAATTTTTTAATCAAGAATAGCATACTTTCTCATTAATCTCAATGCCTATATATAGGCTCAAAACAAATTTTGATACAAATCTCAAAATATTCTAAAATCTCAGAAATATTCTAATGCATAAAAGAAAGATTATATGACTATAATTGCCAAAAACAAATATGGTACTAAAATAAAATCCTAAGCTAATAAAGTAGTTATCCTAGACGATGTCAGCGCTGATAGAAATGCCTGAATCGTCTTGAACCGATATCCTCATTAGAAAGGCACTCCTCAGTGAAGAATCTAGTAGACTTTAAGATTCTTATTATATACCCTCTTTTTTTTAAGTTTTCTTTCATATGTTGAATTTAATTAAGTATAAAAGTACACAATCAATAAAATATGGTATTAAAATATATCAACTGAGAATGTTCTAGTTTTTGTAGTTCCCTCCATAAAATAATCTTACAACTTCCTTGCTTGCAATATTTGTTGATCCTTCGCGACTCTGCCCAGCCAACCAGTGAGAAAAGTTATGTTCTTTTCAATCTTTAATGGTTTATTAATCTTTTTATTTAATCATAATAGCTGATCTAATAGGAGTTTCCACATCAAGTCTTTCCTAAATGATTAAATTTCATATTTCTCTCATTAGTTGAATTGATCAATTCAACAATGACATCCATCAAACAAAAAGGGAAACTTTAATTTTCATTGTTAACTTTTTGCTGTAAAATTACAAATAATTTACATATTTATTTTATTGATTATTCAGTATTATCGCCGAGCTTCAATCAACTGATCATCGTTTTTGGCCCATCTGACCTTAGGCAATATGAGACTCTTCCATCTTAGACTTGCCTTATGCCTGAAGAAATTTATGTTGATGTCAACATGATCAATACAATAATACCTATCAAACAAAAAGTGAAATTGTTAACTTTCACTTTTTAACTTTTATTGTGAAATTATAAATAATTTACATAATTATTCTATTGAATATTCAACTTTCATCACCTTGCTTCACACATGTTTCTTTTTTGGCTGCTCTCACCTCGGGCAATATAAGCCCCTTCATCTTAGACTTGCCTTACGCCTTTATGTCTTTGTGTTAATGTCAACATGATAAATAAAATCAGTAATTGCAACTATTTCGTTTCTATTATGGAATCTATATCTTGATTCATACATGTGGAGAACAAGATAGAAAATGTGTTGTTTTAAACAAGAATCTTGTATTTTCAAACAATTAAATATCTATATCATTGTATGAAAGAAAAAAGGGAAAGCTTTAAATGTTTCAATATAAACCTACTCAACCCACCCATATCCCGTTGACCAAAAGAAAACACGTCCAAAACGGGAATTTTGGATCGGAGCGCGGCTCATTCAAACCCCAAAGGTAAGTAACGATTATTCAATTTTGTGATCCATGTTTTTCCCAACTACAAAGGTATGTGGAATTAGGTGAGACACTCAGAAGTCCAAGATGACCATTTATGAATCTAAGGAGTATCTATAATTCTTTTTTTTACTATTGTTGGAGATGTGGAGTATTTGATCCTTTTGGCATTACTTTCCTATTTGTCACAAATTCTTAAAGGGGGTAATTCATATTTGCATTATGGTTAAGTTATATCATTAAAGATTGGATTTCAGAAACAGCATAGAATAAAAAAGAATCGGATCATTGTGGTGACTACTAGGATTGATGTCAGATGCGACACTGCTTCAAAAAATCTCTTTTTCGGTCAAACTTATTCCACCACCACAACCTTATGTATTGCATCTCTCTCATCAGTTGGAACATCCGTTCTTATGAAGCCAAGACACATGATGCGACACGAGATACCGATACAAGTGAAATTTTGAAAAAACTACATAAATAGATAGTCTCATGTCCGATACATTGTGTGACACGAGGCACATGAAAAATAGATAGTGTCATATCTGGCACATGCATCTGATACGAATGTCCAACACGAGGCACACGACACGGCTTTCACATAAAAGTGTTTGTGCTTCATAGCACTGCCACTAGCTTCCAAATCATAGTTATCTCTCTCACAATTTCTGTGTGTCTCATCTAAAACTCTCCTGATCCATAAGTTCATCCACCACAACACGCATTCAAAAGTTACCGAATTTACCAGACTATTCCCAGCTTCCCATTCAAATCCTACAAATCAAACATACCCCGCTAAAACCCTAAATGCCTACAGTTTCAATGCCAACTAAAATTACAAAACAATACTCACCAAAACCCTTCACAACATCACAAATCCCACAATTCACATCACATCAACCATTCAAGTCCCTCCCAAATTTACCACCATATTCCCAAGTCCAAACATTTCCCCTCAAAAAAAACCTTCAATCCTCAATTACCCCCACCGATCCAAACCATTTAGGGTTTCTGCATTGCCGATCACCAAAATTCAACCATTTCTCAACAAATTTTAGAGGTTTCAGGACTTACTAGCTTGCGGGAATTTGTACTTGTCAGCGGCAACCTCATGCTTCTCCTTCCGATTCTTCGACTTGGAAGGCGCGAATTTCGTCGACGCCGACTCGACGGCGAGGTCGTCGTCGTCGTCGTCGAAGTCGTAGACGGAGAGATCCTTCTTCGGCTGCTGCGAAGGTCTCATCGCTGTTTGAATTGAGGAGGAAGAAACCCTTACTTTGGGGGGCAATCAGGGTTTCGGACATGGGAGTCCCCTGGTTTTTATAGAACGGGCGAAGTCCCCAGCCCAGCCCCCCTGGTTTTTATATATAACGGGAAACCTTGATGATTTTCAGTCAGTCGACTTTTGAGCCCAAATTCTTCCAAACAACTTAGCAAGCACATAAAATGCACGTGTTTTTTTCAGCTTCCACTAATAGAGAGGTAGAAAAGGGAGGGGGGAATGGGAGTGTTATTGTGTAAAGATGCATTCACGAACTGATTCTGTACATTGTAATAATAGATTATCAAGTTAGCTTTCAAGGAAAGAAGCGAGGATGAATCGGTTAATATATGCTTTAATGGTAACTTTTGCATTAAGAAATACAGAAATAATTGTTTGATGAGAGTCTTACTGGGAAACAAAGTGAACCTCATTCTAGTTTGATTGCATACTAAAAAGGTTACGTTAAAAGGAGGATGAGAAGTTGTCATGTGAGGTAAGTTCTAAAAAAAAGAAAACTTTGTTAAGATTATTGGTATGATAATTTTATCATGTACCTCGTTAACTTCATAGCGACAAAGAGTTTTGGCAGTTACATGTTTTATTTCTTTCGTATACCATAAATTTCTATCGTGGATAACGTTTAAACATTACTCAAACATTGTGGACGATGTATGCCACGAGTAATGATATGGAAAAAGAAAGGAAAAAAAAACAAATTGGTATGTGTGTAATGAACTCCCTCACAATACGTATTCTACAATTCTGACAACATTTGTACTGATACATAGATGCGAGGAACAATGACTTTTTCAGTGATTCCTCATCCTATAAGGCAACTAATATAGTTCTTAGATGAGACAAATTAAGAGTATAAGTGGTGTTTCATCTTCTTTGATATCATACCGTAAAAGTTAATCCCCCCCCCGGGGCCTAATTTTATATGTAAGATACATGGTCCAAACATAAAGTGTAGGAAAAATAGTATTAACACATGCGCTCACCCTCCTTTTTTATCTATGTTCTCAAACCAATTTATGCAACATTATTTCGGATACAATTTTTTGCTATTTCATCCCTTTAAACTCATATTTGTTAGACCATCTCCAACGGCCTCGTCATTTCCCCCAAATTAACCAAAATAGCGATAAACTCCAAAAAAAATGCTCTCCAATGGCCTCGCCAAATCGATCGCGATCCTGGCAATTTGATTTCCGCTCGCGAAACTCCTTCCTCTCTTGCTGTCAGAGATCAAGGGGATTTCCAATGGTAAGATTTCTTCCAGCTGATTTAAATCGATAGTGATATTTCTTTAATTTCTTCAATCTCTTCAGTTTATTCTTGGTAGATTGTTGCTCCTTCTTCTTGTTCATCGGGTTCTTCTTCTTGTTCATCTGGTTCTTGTTCATTGGGTTCTTCTTCTTCTTCACCAGGTAAAAATTATTCTTTTTATAAAAAAAAATTGTTTAGAGAATGGAGAATGGTAGCTCATGAATTATTCTAATAACTTTTTTTGAAGGAAAAGGTGGAGTATGGCCACTCTGTTTCATTAATAGGGTTTTAATAAAACAAACTCAGAGTACTGAGTCAATTATAAGAACCTACGATACAACAAAAATACATAAATCCACCCCAAACATGGGGGGTGGGGCACAAGACAATACAAACATACATGCATGCATCCAAGCAAACAAAGTACATCTTAGCATCTACTCTCCCTAACAAAACCCGAGGGTGGTAGGGATCAATCAACAGTACATATTTGACAGGCAGGGCACATCCCTCAGTCTAGAGTCGGCCCAATATCAACATTACCATCATCGTACTCCTCCACCTGGAAGACACTCGTGATCCCCCCCTCTAGAACCTGTTGTGGCAACATTTGCCCAAAAGGAAATAAAATGCATAATGTGAGTTACTAGAAATACCATTACATGTCCCACGGAAGTAACAATTATTCCTGTCTAGCCAAAGACCCCAGGTTGTAGCGGCGATAGCAATAAACCAAGCTTCTCTCATCGTTCGTCTCTCAGTAGCAAACTTTGCTCCTACCCACAGATCTTCATACTTACTAAGGAACTCATTCGCCCCCAGAGTGCTAAGTACCTCCACAAGGAGTACTGCTTTGCTCCTGGGACATTCTAAAAAAAGATGGTCTCTGGTTTCAGGGACAACATTGCACAACCCACAGGTAGAGTCCAAATTCGGTTGACGTTTCAATAGGTTTTCTCTAGTCATTATTGCGTCATTGAGCACCAGCCAGAGGAAAACTGTAACTTTCAACGGGGTTTTTGCCTTCCAAACTACACCCGACCAACTCGGGCTACATCCCCTAAAGTGAATGCGGTTATAAAGGAAGCGAACAGTGAATGTGCCACTTTTCTAGTCCCCATGATTTCCTATCGGGACCCTGTGAGCATATAATACCGGCGCTGGTGATATAGGTCTGAAGTTCTATGAGCCTATGTTGGGAGCCCAGCGAATGATTTTCATCATCCAAAAAATAATACGGAATACAAATACATAACAAAAGCCCAGCGAATGATTTTCATCATCCATAAGCTGTTCAGGAATTTTTACAACATATCACAGGAATAATCAAAGTCGGAAGCAAAAGATACAACCAAACATGCATAATTGAAACAAGATACCAACAGAAATTACTTGAAACCAAATATAATAATCTCAAATAATCAAATTCTGAATAAGTCAAATATCCTGGGTCACATCGCCCAAATACAAATAAATATCCAAGTCATCAAGTACATTTTATTCAAGCTCAAGCAACAAGTAATAATAATAATAAAGCAGAATATCCAGCACTAATACATCATCTCTCCAATACCATCGGGCAGTCGACCATCCTGATCTGCAATTAGTAAATTTGCAGGAGAAGGAAAAAGAAAACAAGTACCCGTCAATTGCAAGTTACGGGCCACTTATAATATAGGATACAAGCACAGTGGATAGATAATTCTAAGTAACATGCATAGCATTGTATAAGTGTGTCAACAGAAATGTAATATCTAACATGAATCAGACAAATAGAATCAAGTAGTATGGTATACTAACAGGTACAGATAACATGTATCAAGTGTCAAACAAACAGGTAAACAGGTAAACATGTAACAGGTATACAGGTAAACAGGTACAAGTACAAATTAACAGGTAAACAGGTAATCAGGTACAAGTACAGGTAATCATGTAACAGGATAATCAGGTATCAGGTGATCAGGAACAAGAAATCAGGAAAATAGGTAATCAGGAAATCATGTTATGTCATGTCAAATCTTGTGTGATTACTATCTAGGTAGCATTTCATGCATCTATCATTTTACTACATGGTTGCTACAACAAACAGTTTCGCTTTAGATTTCATAGTGGAGACCATAGGACAGTATACTCAGGGTTCAGGATAACAGGAATAACCGGAATATGTAGAACATAGTGATTCTATTCCGAGTACACCTTCCTAGGGGAAGTATGCAGTCAGGTACAGGAAACAGGCATAACCTAGTGGTTATCTTCCAAGGGAAGCATGCAGTCAGGTACAGGTAACAGGATCGTGAATCGTGTAGTCATGAACACGTAACAGGCAGGCAGGACACAGGTCCTCTTCTCAGTACACGTTTCTATATTTTCCACCACTAGATCTTTCTCTTAACCCCGGCTTGGTCATTTATTATTATAATTAGGCATGCAAGTATGTGTCGCAAAACAAGGCCAGGATAATAGGGTATAAGCATGTATCAGGTTCAGGGTGCATGATAAACAAGTACAGGTACAAGATAACACATAACAGGATAAAACAACTAGTTTTCTAATTCAGGACAACAAGATATGTTGTACTAAAACAGTGATTCCCGCTACTACCAACATCCAAATCTGGATCCATCAAAGGATTTGGAAATAGACTTTCATACGAATCTAGCGAATATAAATAAGTCATATAGTAATTCACAACATCATAACTTAAAACAGGGTTGAATCCAAAAAACATGTTCAGTCAAAAATCAAGAAAACGAATTCTCAGTCAGGAAAACTGCCTCAAAACCTCTCAAATAAATTCAGGAAAAATCTCGGGTATTCCCCTATATGTCTAGAATCAAAATATAAAGTTTCATAATATTCCAATTAGTTTAGTCATCAAAAATAAGAACACATCAAGAAACGGTACTTTGGTAATTCTGGAATTCCCAACACTGCTGTACGAAAACTGAAATATTTCGCAAGCCGTGAAATGAAATCCAAATCCGCCAAAGGGAGATGAAAATAGATAAAATAAACTAACTTTCATATTTCACAAACATTTTCCATTCAGTAAAAGGAATCAGAGTGAAAACACAACTCTTTATAGGATAGCGAGTAATATACAGCAAGTATAGTTTTCATAAACGAGCATGAAACGACACATAAAACTCATCAATAAAATACACTAAAATTCTGGATAATCCCTAAATATGTATAGAAATACTGACCAAAGTCTCAAATCAAAATAATATGTGTAGCATAAGTATCAAATTAATTTAGTTATCAAAATCAACAAGAAACGAAATCTGAAAAAGATCGACACATCTGCAGTAAATCAGTCATATCTCACACATATGAAAACGAAATCAAGCAAGGTTAGAGGGGTTGGAAAATAGACAAAATCCTCTAAAACTCATGTCTTATACCAAAATTAAGTTACTGACTTCAAGACAGTCCAAAACAGCAAATAAAACAGATCAGCGACAAAATACAGATTTTTCCCTTTAATGACAACTCAACATATATCATACAAAACTTGTTCAAAGCACAAACAAACATGAAATCAAGTCTACCAAGTGTCCAAACATCATGAATTAGGGTTATTAACATATCTAAAGCAAGGCTATCACATGGATCTCAACAAATATCCAAATTCTCACAAAATCCCACATACATGATCAAATCAAGAATGGCAAAACCTAAGTTAATTCATGTCAAGGTTGTGTCGTGAGGCAACTATGGTCAAGTTTTCACAATAGAGACAAAACTCATCAAAGATAACACAAACAAGAATCGTCTCTAGACCCAACTACACTATATGTGGTATTTTTTACTTGTATCAAATAAAGGAATTGGAGTACAAGTTACTTGCCTTAACCGAGATGAAACGAACTCCAAGAATAACGGGAACGGATTCCCCGCCAAACAACCGAAAATCCGCGAACAAGAGAATCCAAAATCAAGAGCAACGAACCCACGAACAATCGCACGAACACACGGCACGATTCTCAAAGCAAGAGAAGAGAGAACCCAAAAAAGAGAGATAGATGAATTGCAGTGCTTGAGGCTTGGAGGGTTGGTCGGCCAAGGGGGGAGAGGTGGTCGGGTGATGGTTGGATGATGGCCGGAGGTGGGATGGAGATCGGGATGAGGGGGATGCTGGCTGGAGGTGCAGGCCGAGAGGAGGGCGTGGTCGGGTCTGGGTGGCTGGCGTCGGGTTGGGTGTGCGGCGTAAGCAGGGGGGAGAGAGGCCGGGAGGTAGTATGCAAGGAGTTAGGGTTAGGGTTTGAGAGATTAGAGAGGGTTATATATGCATGAGGGGATTAGGGTTTAGAATATGAGTAGGGTTGTGGGTAGATTATGAGTAGTAATAGGATTAATCCAATAAGACAAATGGGGATCAAATTGAATAGGATTCAAACTGGGATTGGGTAATTTGGCTTTGGTAATCAATTAGGGATCAAAATAATAGGATTAGGAATGGGGTAGACCACCAAATCACCAAGAGCACCCAAAAAATACAAATAAAGAGAACAAGGCAACAATAAGGAGCAAAAACAACAACCATGAACAAGAACAACCAAGAAATCGGAAATAACTCACAAAAATCAAGAATGAGAAAAGAAAATGCAAATATATTGAAACAACTTAATATACGGTTCAGAAAAATACAAAAGAGAGTACAAATACATAAGAAAAGAAAAATACACCAAAAATACGAAAAATGAAAAATAGGGGTTACAGGTTTCAGGGACAGCATTGCATAATCCACAGGTAGAGTCCAAATTCGGTTGGCATTTCGATAGGTTCTCTCTAGTCATTATTGCATCATTAAGCACCAGCCAGAGGAAAACTTTAACTTTCAGCGGGGTTTTCGCCTTCCAAACCACACCCGACCAACTCGGGCTACATCCCCTAAAGTGAATGCAGTTATAAAGGGAGCGAACAGTGAATGTGCCATTCTTTTCCAGTCCCCATGATTTCCTATCGGGACCTTGTGTGCATATAATACCGATGCTGGCGATATAGGTCTGAAGTTTCATGAGCCTATGCTGGGAGCCCAGGTCAAGGGGATGTATAAAGGCCGGTTTCCAGGAACTTCTTCTCCGGGCTGCAGCCACCGTGCAGTGCAGTTGTGATGCTTGGTCATACAAACCAGGGAACATGGTTCTAAGTGTGTGTTCCCCACACTACTTATCCCACCAGAATCTAGTGAATCTGCCATTCCCGATAGACGGCGTCACACAGCTAATGAAGCGATCGTATGCCTTGGCGATACCTCTCCAGAACCAGGAAACACATTGGCCTACCCTGAACCCCAGGTTTCTCGTCCCATTCCCTTGCAAATATGTCTGAACGAAATCTTGCCATCATTCTCCATTATGGTGAAAGACTTTCCACCACCATTTTTCCAAGAGGGCCAAGTTCATATCTCGTAGATGAATAATACCTAGTCCTCTGTGTTGTAACACCCCGTAATTTGAATACTATATAATAAGATTTGAATACTATATAATAAGTATACTTTGAAAAAAAAAATAAGAGTATATGGCTGTTTGAATTGATACTTTAATGGTTATATTGTGAAATTATTTGAAATGTGGGAGCCCACGGATCAAAGAAGCAAAGAACAGAGCTTGGCTTTGTATATTGCTTTGACTTTGGTCAAGAAAAGCCATGTTAATGTGGTATTTGTGTGGTGGGCCACCTGGTGGAGAAAAGAAGGATTTGTTAGAATAGTCCCATATCGGAATTTCACATAAATATAATAATATATAAATAGTAATAGCCAAGGATCAAGAGTCACCTAATCGGTTAACCAACTTTTGAGAGGCAGCCTGTGGTGAGCAGTTGTACTACATAGTATCTAATTTGTCTTATAAATTGTATACATTGTCCGAGCTCGGGGCAGGGGCGTTACATGTGTATCTTTTTTATGCAAGTTTTTTCCCATCTGATTAGGTGATATCCTCCTCTATTAGGACGTACCCCCTTCCAAGAAATCGTTTACGGGTACAGTCAATTCTCTGGATAACCCAACGTGACATTTCAAAAAAGGACAGATAATAGGTAGGAAGATTTGAGAGAACCGCATTGATAAGCATGACTCTTCCTCCCAAGGATAATGCTTTACATTTCCATCCAGCAAGACGGTTTTTCACCCAGTCAATGATAGGTAACCAGTCCGCCTTCTTTAGTTTTCCCGACCTCAGCGGCAACCCCAAGTATTTAATGGGGAATGTCATGCCCCGCTTCCCAAAAAGAGATACGGAATACGGATACGTGACTAAGCCCAGTGAATAATTTTCAACATCCATAAGCTGTCAAGATCTTTACAACGAGTACAAGTATAAACAAGAGAGATGCAAGAAGAATAGTCAACCATGCATGCATAACTGAATCAATATAGTAAACAAGATTACTTGAAACGAGAAGCAATAATACTGAATTTCAAATAATCATGTCTGGAACAAAACACAAGTCTGAGATACAAAACCCAATACAAATATCCATGTAGCAAATTACATTTATTCAAGAATAGCAGGAAAATAAATTATAGCAAGAACTCCAGCAACTAGAATCTCAGATCACCTACTCCATCTAGCAGCTGATCTCCAAAATCTGCAATTTAAAAATTTGCATGAAAAATGAAAGAGAAACAAATCGCCCATCAATGCAAGTTACGGGCCGCTTTTAGTGCAGGCACAAGTACAGGAAAAGAATAAACAAATATAGAGTAACAACGGAAGTAAGCATTGCATGGAATAGACATGACAACAGAATAGAATAACTAGCATGGCAAGATAAATGAGTGCAAGTGGCATGTAACAAGTGTCAAGTAAACAAGTATCATGTAAACGAGTAACGAGTAACAAGTGTCAAGTATCAAGTATCATGTACAAGTAACAAGTAGCAAGTGTCAAATGATCATGTTGTTTCAAGTCTTTTATCTAGTTCTATCTAGGTAGCACTTCATGCGTCCCAAGTTTTTACCACATTGTTGCTACATTCAAACAATTTCGTTTTAAATCTAGTAGTGGGTTTCTATAGGGCCGTGTACTCAGTCATCAAGTAACAAGTAACAAGTAACAAGCACGAATCACGTAATCACGAACTCGTGGCATCATATAGTAATAACAAGCATGAATCATGTAGTCATGAAACATGGCAGCATATAGTAATAACAAGCATGAATCATATAATCATGAAAGATGGCAACAAGTAATGGGAAACACGGGCCCCCTTCTGAGTACACATACCTATATTGTCCACTACTAAGGTCTTTCCCTTAACCCCGGCTTGGTTATTTGTTTTTATTATCAAACAGGCACATACGTATACAAAACATGGCAAGAAATACATTGTATGATCAAGTAACAGGTTCAGGTTGGAAGATAAACATGCACGAATGAAAGACAACACATAAAAGAGCATGACAATGAAAATTCTAGTTCAGGACAGTAAGACAGTACTGCACTAAATCTGGGATTCCCATTGCCATAAACATGCAAACCTGGATTTGTTAGAGAATTTGGAAAATAGACTCTTGGCCGAATCCAGAAAATATATATAAGTCATATGGTATTTCACAAAAACAAGTCTCAAAACAGATTTGTATCCAGAAAACATGTTCAGCCAGAAATCAGAGGTTTGTATTCATAAAGAGGAAAACGACATCAAAACTTACTGATTAAATCCAAGAAAAATCTGGGGTACTGGGGTATTCCCTAGTATGTCTAGTATCAGAAAATAAAGTTTCATAATTTTTCAACATAGATAGAATAGTCAATTAAAATCAGATTACAGCAAGATACAGCAAGATACAGCAAATTTGTAAATCTGGAATTATAAACACAGCAGTACTAAAACAGCAATAGATTACAAAATACATATCGAAATCCAGATCCGTCAAAGGGGTGATAAAAAGATACAATAGGCTACAACTCATATTCACAAAGTTTTTATAGACAACTAGTAGAATCAGGTTGAAATTTAGGTTCTTTACTGAACAGTATGAAAATTCTGCAAGTAGAGTAGTTGTTTGCAAGCATAAAATAGTTTGTAAAAGTCACCAATTAAATCCACAAAAATTAGGGGTTAATCCCAATCAAGTCTAGTTGTACTCAGCAAAATATTGGATCAAAATATTATCTTTAACATCAATATAAAAATAAATAACCATACATATATCATATAAAAAATAATCTAAAATTTTCTACACATCTATAGTAAAATAGCCATAACCTGCAACTTATAAATCGAAACTGAGATCTGTTAGAAATTATGGAAAGTAGACAGAATTCTCTATAATTCATATTCACAAATATTTTTCATATACTGACTTTAATAGTCTAAAATACTGAACAAAAATGGGGTAACAACAAATACAAAAATATTCTCTATACATAAAATCAACTAGATCATATGAGACACATCCAAATCACAACAAAACGTGAAATAGGGTATACTAGATATCCAAGCAACATGGTATAGGATATTTAGCAAGTCTGCAACAAGTTATACTCTGACTAACACAATCAAGCATACGATATCATACGAATAATATGCATGTATACATCAAGAAGTGATTATCCCTGAGTTATTTCATTTCGTGTGTGTAATGAGACAACTATGGGTGGGTCAACAACTAGAGACAAGATCAACAAGGGTTTTGCACATGAGTTGTCTCTAGAACACAACTACACTACAGACGGTATTTATGTAACACCCCGAATTCCAAATAAGGATGAATTCGAGATTCCATAGGATCTTTACTTCACTTCATACAATTTTACAAGGAAATTAAAAATTTTCTCAATAATGCATCAGAGTTACAGTACACTTTATTTACACAGCAAAAGAATAAAAGATTACAATGAAATAAATACAACATCTTTAAATAAGAATAGTATCAGCCACTTTATTGCTTCATGAACTTCCATTACCTGCATGTAAGACTGTGGGTACGTCAGTTGATTACAACCGACAAAATATTATACACGGCTATCCTCTCTATACCGGAAACAGTATAACGATCTCATTACTTTAACAAATCACAGAAAGATTGAATGAGTAAATAAAGTGTTAACATTGTGTCTACGCTAAACATATAAGTGTATGTCATGCATTAATGCCTAATGCACACATTTATACTAGGATGACACTAATGCACACTTGTTCGGATTCTATGCATCTCATACTACATAGGTCCGAGGGCAAGCGCCTACGTACTCCACAATATAAGTGCTCGATCCCTCGTCATGAAAACTACTCAGTAATAAAACAAGGTTTAGATCACTCCACGAATATGGGTTCTAGCTCGACGGCTATTTTAACGGTTCCCACATCATGCAATCATCCCGCAAGTGCTCCCTAGCCCTGGTATACGTATATACTTTGGAGACGGTAAACTATCTGCCCGACTTCGCTAAGTTCCAGATTTAAATATAAACAAAAACACGTCTTCCACAGAGCAACCTCAGTCCGACGACTAGGTCTATAGCCACGGAGATCCACCGCCACTATATAGAGGCAACCCACTTACGTTTGCCCAGGTTTACTACATCTTCTCCTAAGTGCCTAATTGATTTTTAGTTCAAGACATGAAGGTGTTATCAATCCTAGAATTAGTTTTACCCCCTACCAGACTTGTTCACAAAATACGAGATCGCCCGACGGCAATATCTCAAAATCATATCTTAAAATCTTTCTTTCAAAATCACCGGTAATCGAGGTCTTACTAATTCTTAAAATCAAAATTTTCATGTACAAGAATCATGGGTACACATACCCTTTTAAGAATCATGTCTTAAACCTAGATGATTTCATCTTTCAATTCGTTCTCAAAAATATATAGTCTTGTCACTATTCATAATCTATTTACTCATTCATACTCTTTATAAGCAATTAATTTATTTCAAGAACACAACTTCATCAATAAATTCAAACTCTTATAATCTCGACTCACTTTAAAACATTCATTCAAAAGAAGTATCAGAAACTCAGAAAAATATCAGTTAGGGCAGTAACAGTCGACTTTATAGGGTGATCGGTTGTCTGTCCCGCGCGAAATCCAAACTCAAGAAATCATCGATCAGAGCAGTGACAGTCGACTGCGTACTGAAGCCAGTCGACTATTCCGCGAGAAATCCAACCTTTAAGAAAACATAACTCATTGCAGTGACGATCGACTGTGAAAGGAGCCAGTGGACTGTTCTGTACAAAATCCACTTTTTCGAGAAAGCTCTGCAGTTAGGTTCGTGACGGTCGACTGTTGGAACTTTACCGGTCGACTGTTATTCTTACGGACTGCAGGTTTTGGGTTTGAAAAACTCATATTTTGACATATTATTTCTACTCATTTAAATAATTCTCTTTCTCATTTTTCACATAAACTTAGATTTTTCTTTAAGACAATAAAACTTACAAGAGAAAAGAAACTAGTGTCCATGACAGGTGGTTATATTCTCACTTTAACACAGATGTACTTTATAACAAATACTAATGTATTCACTTGAACAAGAATACTCTTCATGAAATAGTTTACATTCTTTTGAATTTAAACATACATATGTCGATACATTAACAAAAATTCCTTTCTTTACTTATCATGGTTTTTATCATACAAAGCTACTTTCACATCCTATTATACTAATATGAATTTCATACATCAAAATTTCCTCTTATATGTCAACAATATCATTTACAAGTATATTAACATGGTTCATAACCACAAATAATTCTTTCTCTTTTAATTAGCATGGTATCTTTTCCTTTTATACTCATACACAACAAACGACATATTATTTTACACTAACATAAATTTATATATTCATAT
Source organism: Hemerocallis citrina (assembly GCA_017893485.1). Lineage (NCBI taxonomy): Eukaryota > Viridiplantae > Streptophyta > Magnoliopsida > Asparagales > Asphodelaceae > Hemerocallis > Hemerocallis citrina. The sequence continues at coordinate 17,601,244 of CM030363.1, forward strand.
CAACATTCTATTTGTAATTCTCATCTTTAGCATGCATATCCTACGTTGGAAAATAATGAGATCACCTACTAACATGATATTGATCTATTTACTAACATAGCACCTTTCATTACAACCGATGCATAGATTTGTTCTACTTCATCATATCAAAATATAATACTCACTTATCATCACTAGCATGCATAGTTCTAAATTAGAAAGCATGAGAAAACCCACCTTATTGAAGCTAGATTACTTGAAAGAATGAACACCTCTTCTAGCTCCAAAACTCCTAGTTCCTCTTCTCCTCCTAGCAATAGTCTCCAAGCACAAGAACACTCTTCTCTTACTCTCTTTCTTTTCTTTTCTTTTCTTTTCTTTTCTTTTCTTTTCTTTTGATTTTGTTGCAAGAGAAATGTAGAGAATATGGCTCTATTTGTAGGATTTTGGAAGGGTTTAAAGTGCAAAAATCCACCCCTAATAACTCTTCAAATTAATTCATATGGCCCTTCACTTTTCTAACTCCTAAAACCTACAACCTTTCACCTCCCCACTCCTACAAAGCCTTAACTCTCTCATTCACTCTCTCCCTCCTCACAATACCCAAACCGTCCTATCCCCTTCTCATCCTCACCTCCACGTCAGGTGGGAGGAACAGCACCTCATGCTGTACACATCTCACCGTGGGCCCGTATTTACCCTCCATGCTCCATATACTTACCAATTTCATTCATTTACCAAACATACAGTATATATCATTATATACCTTATATATACATATAATTTTATACTCTTTGAAAATTTATGGGGTGTTACACACACTCCAAAATTTATTTTGAAAATAATTACGCTCAAATATGTTCGCCGAAAATACGTGCATTGCACGTAAATTATCAAAATGCAAAAATTGACTTTATCAATGGAAAAGTATTGAATATGATAAAATACAATATAAGAAAATATATTTATTAATTTTACAACGTAATTTCTCCGTATGTAGAAAACACGTGCATTATACGTACAAAAATTATTCTAATCAAAATAGATAAAAAATGAATTTCCATTTTATATAATAGATTTAAATACATAAAATAAATAATCTAAATACATAAAAAATATTGTACGTAGCGGTGGAGACACGTGCATCAAAAACACGTAAAGAGCACGTAAAATCCAGAGATTGAAATTTAATATTTTTGTTGACTCAAAATAGTATAAAAATTAATACGAGAAATGCATAAATAGTCGGCAATCAAAATACGCGGTGAAAGCACGTTACAAAATGCACGTGCGTAACACACAAGGGCAAAATTGTCATTTTCAATTTTGCAGGGTGTTACAATTTAGTACTTGTATTACACACACACAAAAAATACAAGTTATTTGCCTTATAGTTGACGACGAAAACGACGAAGCAAGAGCAAGAATAACAAGAACGGATTCCCGGGCACGAACTCAACGAATGAACGAACGTGGACTATGAACACAACTCATGAGAACCAACACACGCACACAAGATAGGGCAACGGAGGGGTGCGTGCGCGTCGAGAGAAACAGCGACGGCAAGCGGCGAGACGACGGCGGTGGGGAGCGCACGCTGTCGATGCTGCTGTCTACTAGTCTGGCGTGTCGACAGAGGAAGGGAATAACACACTGCGGTGTTGTTGCTGTTGTTTGCTGAGGTCGGCGTCGGGGTGAGGCAGCGGCGTTGTGGAGGGTTGTTGTCTCTGTCACTGTGGGGTCGTGAGATAGGGAGGTGCTGGGCAGCACTGTGGTGAAGCAACTGGAGGTCGGGTGATGGGTTAAGAAGGATCGGGAGTGGGGATGAGAAGGAGGTCGGGATGAGTAGGAGAAGCGGCTAAGTTAGATGAAGATGAACAGGGGGGATACAGTGTAAATATATAGTGGGTATTAGGGTTTCTTGGTGTGCACTAGTGTAATGGGTTTCGGGTTGGAGATTTATAGGATTAATGGATCCAAAAGAATTAGGGTTTGAATAGGATTTGGTATAAAGAGTATTAATGGATTTAATAGAGTTTAATCAAAGTGGAAGATCAACAAAATATAGGGCGATCCAAAAGATGAGATAAGAACGAAAGTAAATAATCAAGAAGTAGGACATGAACAATTAAATAATGGGGATAAAATAATGGCTCGATCAATCAGAGACGAAACAATAGGCAAACAACCCGAATCAAGAAGATCAAATACGAAGACAAATCAAATAAATGGATATATTGAAAATGAAGATCGAATACATGGTCCAAAGAGAGATGGAGAAATACAAGATGAATAAATACACAAAAATAAATATTAAAAAAAATACATCAAAAAACACAGAAAATAGAAAACATAGGTTACAGGAAAACTCTCGATGGAGCAGTTGAGAGTCATGGCATGCTCTTGTGCCTCCTCTGTAGTAAGGGCAATGGGGATAAGAGCACTTTTGTGAAAGTTGACCCTGAGTCCAGACCAAACTTCAAAACTATAAAGAATTCTTTTGAAAGCGGTAGTGTCTCCGAGATTGCCATTTCCAAATAGGAGAGTATCATCTGCATATTGGAGGATAAAACAACCTTGGCGATTGACTCCACTAGCCACCGACGATATCCAGCCGGCCCAACTGCAGTTAGCCATCATGCACCACAAAATGTCTGCCACAATGGTGAAAAGGAAGGGGGAGAGAGGATCTCCTTGTCTAAGGCCCCATTTACACGAAAAAGGATGACCCGAGACCTCGTTCACTAAAATAGCAATTATGCTGGTGGTAAGGCATGTGTGGATCCATCTGATCCATCTAGCCCCAAATCCTTTTCCAGGAGACATTCCCATTTAACCGAGTCGTAAGCTTTCTCAAAGTCCAACTTCAGGAGATAGCTCTTAGCATTTGACGTGTGGCAGTAATGGATAGTTTCTTCAACCGTGGCCATACTGTCCTGAATACACTGACCTTTAATGAACCCCGTCTGCTCGTTACTAATGAGTCTGTCCATCACCTTTCCCAACCTATTAGCCAGGGTCTTGGTTATAATCTTAACTGAGCAGTTAAGGAGACTAATAGGGTAGAAATCTCCCACTCGCAAGTGGTCTTCTTTCTTAGGAACCAACACCACCTCAGCAAAATTAATTCTACCTAACTTAAGTTTATGATCATTGAGATCAGCGAACAACTTAATCAGATTGTCCTAGATTTCCTCCCAGAAAACCTGGTAGAAAAGGTCAGGGAAACCATCTGGACCTGGGGCTTTGTCCTTTCCGAGTTGTTGTACTGCCTCCCGAATTTCCTTTTCCATAAAAGGAGCTTCAAGGGTTCGAAGCATGGCGTCAGCTTTGTCCGTAGAACCTTACCAAAATTCGTGGTGAAGAGGGACTCTCAAATCCGCCTTCTATCCAAAGAGACGCTTGAAATGTGATTGGAATGCTACCCTGATATCCCCGTCCCCTTGTATCTCTCCAGACTCTGAGTGGATCGAATGGATGAGATTAGATCTACGACGGACACTGGCAACACGGTGGAAAAATGTTGTATTCGTGTCTCTTTCTTTGAGCCACGAAATTCTGGATCGATGTTGCCATTTGAGTTCTTCAAGTCTATAAAGTTGGTGAATGTCTTCTCGAAGTTGAAGCAACCTATTCCGCTCCTCCCGTACCAGACTTCTAGTTTCCTCCGTCATTTTCAGCTCCTCAATACCATCAAGGAGGGAATCTTTTGTAGAACCCCGTATTTTCAAATATTATTTTTATATTTGAAAATGAATTTTAAATTGATTTTTGGAGAATTTAATGAACATTTTCAGAAAAATTTATCTTGTTACACGTGCAAAACACGTGCAAATACTTTTATGAGAGGTTTGAAAATTTAGTTTTCTTTATGAAAAATCATTATTTGAGATTTGAGATTTAATTAGTATTTTTCCACATTTTTCTGAAATTAATTGGAACTATTTGCAATTTTTGAGAAAAGAAGGACCTTTTTGCAAAATTGACATTTTTAGGGGTTAAAGTGTAAAATGTATATTCTGGACGTTTTGAACGGTATTGGTTAAGATCTAGAATTGTATTTTACTTTTAATCCAAATTTAAATGAATTTTGATTGAATTTTCAAGAATATAACTATATATGAAAGTTGTATTTTGGAAGGGTTTATTTTGCAAAAGTGTGGGTAAAATCCTAATATTCAATCCCAGATATTTCAAGGATTTTTTCTCCAGCCGTCATTGTTGATAATATACAGAAATTTTGGAGATTTATTTTGGTGGAGAAAGGAGTTTTTGGATCTAGCAAAAGGGAGACTCTTTCGTGGACTTTTCTCAATTCAAGGTGAGTGATATAAAAATTGTTTTGTTGTTTGAATCATGTGAGTGACCTTGTTTTGTTGTTTGATTTCATGAGTATTATGGAATCGTTTGTTTTGTCTTGTGTATGAATGATATGGACCTTGTATGGTGGTTGGATTGATGTGATCGATTGTTATGATCGTTGTTGACATGAATATTATTTAGTGTTTTACATGAGAACAATGCAAAGATCGTGGTTGTACCATGTTGTGAAATCTAAGAATGATTAGTAGATCTTTGTTTATGTAATCGTGTTACTAAAGACAAGATTAAGATTTGAGAATGGTTAGAATTGGATGATAAACATCTGGACATTAGATTTACAAATCAGATTTTGATTTAGGTTTGTGAAAGAAATTAGTCTTGAGAAACCCTAATGAAGGAACTAGTGATTTAGAACATGAGAACTTGAGTTTTGACATATTTGATATTTTGAGTAATATATAATTATGATGAAGTTTTGTTGAGATTTGTCATTTTTCCTGAATACGAACTATTTTCATAAACATTGAATCGTTAGAAAACTCCAGTTTGATTTTGTAATCAGACCTAAATTTTAAAAACTGTAGGCCGACAGTCGACTGGCCTACTGTACAGTCGACTGGTACGAGCCTGATACTGTACTTTTAGAACCTTTGAAAAAGTCGTTCTGGACAGTCGACCTAGCTCGTAGGCAGTCGACTGGTTCACTGAGGAATTTATTTTTTTGTAAAATTATTAGTCCTTTCTACACAGTCGACCTAGGACTCCTTTCGGTCGACTTACATACTTAGAATATATTTTGAGAAATTATTGGAATTTACCTCTGGTAAGTCGACCGGTCCTCTTATAAGTCGACTTATATGACTTAGTTTATTTTTGTGAAATTTTGGATATTTGTTCTTCTGGACAGTCGACCTACTACAGTATAAGTCGACTGGTACTGATGGACTTTGTAACTTGACTGTTCCTTGAGTGTTTGGTTCTCAGACAATTCAGTCTATTCTAAGATCTTCAGTTAAGTATTGGATTTAAGACATTCAGTTGAGCCACTTGTTTAGTGGAACTTTGCTTTAGAAATTTGAGTTGAGTCTCTAGAGGTGTGTGACCCTAGTATACCGGTGTTGAGTTATTTTGTTGAGGCCCAGTGAGGCATTTCAGTATTTAGTTTGGAATTTAGGCCGGTAGGGTACACCACTCTAGTAGATTCGTTAAGTAATTAATTAACCCAAAAATGATAAGGACAGGCACTAGTGGTGATATGATGAACGGGAACATGAGTCAAGAACCTCAGTATGGCTTTCGGTGTGGGATTTAATCTCCGGAATTATCACAGTAGATTATTAGTGGTGTGGGATATGTCTCCGGAATTATCACAGTCTTGTGGTGTGGGACAATCTCCGGAATTATCACGGTAACTACTTGTGGTGTGGGATTGATCTCCGGAATTATCGGAGTCGAGGCGAAGCATATGTGGTATTCGTGTGGTGACGTGTCAATATTTCGGTGTAGGATGATCTCCGGAATTATTCAAGTGAAATATCTTGGGTGTGGGATCCATCTCCGGAATTATCGGGCATGAGGTACTACCCATAGTTTATCTTTATCTCGTAGTAGTCATCGTGTTAGGATTAGTTCATAACGCGGGGATTGAACCCTATGAAGTGAAGACGTTAAGGGCTTGCACCGAACCTATGTAGAATGGGATGCATAGACTTCGACAAGTACGCATTAGAGAGTCTGCATTTAGAATCTGTGTTCTAGGCTTGATTTTATGCATGTGGTTTTCCTATTTTTCTACACCTGACACTTAGCTTAGTGCCACTTGATGTTTTATGTTATCTGTCATTTCGTATTTCCCATATTCTTATTTAGTACCTGTTGTTTAAGAATTTATGAGGTATGATCTTTTATGTTGTATGTTTGTTTTTATATCTCTCACACCATTTATGGCTAACCCCTTTAGTTTGGGGGTTAGGGATCATCTCTAGCCTCATATGTTGCAGGTTGTTGCTTAGAGTTGGAGATTGGATGCTTGAGTTGGTTTTTGAGAAAAAGTGATTTACTAAAAGTTTTGTGTAAAATTGTAATAGCAGTTTTGAGATAAATTTGTGTTGTAAATAAAAGAAATTATGAGTTGAGTTTATTTGAATTCCGCTGTGCTTTGTAAAAGTTTGTGATAATAAAAGTTGAAAATTTTAATGGTATTGGTTGTGTTTAATATTATATTGAAGTGGATTGCTGCGAATGTGCCACGTATTTTCTAAGTTATTATATTAGAAATTCGGGGCGCTACATCTTTTGCTCTCCATATCAATGCAAATCTGGTTTGGTTCCATTTCCTGAGTTTGGCCCGCAGTCTTTTAATTTTTTCACACCAGATTGCGGTTGCTTCAGTCCCTCTAGTGGGGCGGGAACAATTCTCGTTTACCAAGTGATGGAAGCCTTGAATTTCCAACCACGCTTTCTCAAATCTAAACTTGGGTGATTTCCTGGGATGCACTTCTCTGGATGAGAGGATAATAGGGACATGATCCGAGGTTAGTTTAGGGTGAGATTTGGCCCACGTCAAAGGGAATTTGGCCTCCCAGTCCGCGGAGACCAAGATCCTATCGAGCTTAGCTAAAATAGGCACCGCTTGTATGTTTGACCAGGTGAATAGCCTATTAGTGATGGGAATGTTAACCAGCTCTAGGTCCGCGATAACCTCGTTAAACGTTTCCCTATCAGCGTCAATAGATCCTCTGCCCCTGTGTTAAGAGGCAAACCTGGTGATGTTAAAATATCCCCCCACATCCCAGGGGTGCGGCCATCGAGCGTGAATTGCTCATAGTTCATTCCAGAATTTCAACCTAGCTGCAGTAGTGTGCGGACCATAAACTACCATAATAGACTGGGTCCATAGGTCGGATTTATGTTGGAGCAGAATCGAAAACGAGAATTGGCCGTGGAATTAATCTAGGCAGACAAAGAACTCGGAATTGAACCCTAAGGCAATACCCCCAGAGGTTCCAAAAGAAGAGCAAATTTTCCATTCTGAAATGCGATCCCCCCCCCCCCCAGTTTACTTAGTTTAGAAATATGGGTCAGTTTGGTCTCCTGCAGACCAACAATGGTAACTTTCGATTTATCGATGACATCCTTAACCATTTCCTGTTTGCCCCGCCTACCAAGGCCCCTAACGTTCCGGAAGAGAGCTTCCATTAACTACAATTAAAAGTGGGACCATGACTCGCTTTAGCAGACGAGTTCGAAATGAAATTAACTCTCTCGCTCTCCCACCCTCTAATCTTGTTAAGGAGGAAGGCACTTCTATCAGTATCGCTCACCGCAAGACCACAGGTTTTGGCTAGACTAAAAATCTAAGAATCAGTCATGAAACTAAAAATAGATGCTAGGAAGGAATACGTACCTTCATCGCCTGTCTTAACCGATTTAGCGGTTGCAGCAATCTCCAAATAGTCGTCTAAGGACTCCTCAATAGCCCTTTTAGCAACTTTCGGAACTCTAAAACTTGTACCGCCATAAGTAGAGACAAGAGCCGACAGTTGCAAAGTAGGGAATGTGGAAGGTACAAATTCGGGGGAGATACTAGGTAAATCATCAGCCAGTCTCATAGAATCAAAACAATCCCCTTCCGAATCTACATAATTATCTTCGAGATTTATCCTATCCTCACGACCGTCTTCATCAATGTGTCTTACGCCCTCGAAGACGGGTGCCCCACAATTGTCACCAAAGACATGAGACGAGTCGGGGCAAGAGATACAATTAGTTGGGCTTGTGCATTTGGGCCTAAACAAGTCACTCGACATGGGCCCCTCTTCGGGCCCATTTAAAAGGCCCCCCGTTGGGTTTTTAAAAATCCCCTCTGAGTCCATGTAACTCCTGTTACCCGTATTTGCATTTTTCTACTTTATTTTCATTCCTTGTATTCTCGTATTCAAATGGTGATCCTGTATTCTGTTTCAGATTGAATAGAATCGTTATTTTGTCTCGACTCAATTTTTTGTCCTTTCATCTAATTAAATTGTGTGTGCTCCTCGTGCCGTTCTTCACGAAGAATGAGCTACTCTATGTAAATCATCTCTTTATTCCTCATTTTAATGCAATTTGACCAATTCTCCAGTTGGATCCTATTCAATTCGGATACCCTATTACCCGTTAACCCAAAACCCACTCTATATAAACCCCTAACCTTAACCCTAACCCCTAACCTAATACTGTTGAGACCCCAACAGTACCGCCGCCTCCTTTCTTCCTCCCATCTCCATCTCCTTCACCTATCGAAACCATCGCCCCCCGTCCTCTCCATTCGCTTCGCCTCCCTCTCGTCGTCACCACTCCGACCACCACCTAGTCGCCTCTCGCCCTCGTCAACCGCCACTGAACCACCCATCCGCCATCGTCCCTGGCTTCCCGTCCACACCCGAACCCAATCCACCTCTGCCATTATTCCGCTACCCATATCACCATTGCCTCCGATCACCCTCGCCAACATCATCTCGCCTCGCAACCACCCTCGCGTCGCCTCCCATCCACCATCGCCATCGCCCATTACAACCGAACCCATCTCGCCATCATCGTCCCCAACCCACGAAACCAATCCAAGCTCGCCTCCGCCATTACCCTTCGCCGCCCCATCGCCGACACCATCTCCTCATCACCTCGACCTTCTCTCCGACTACTTTGGTCCAAATCTCAGTTGACTCCCCATTCGAAACCAGAGCCTTTCCCCCTAAAGTCTCGTAGTTTGGACCCCCTTCTTGGGCCCACACAACGACGGACTTCAGTGGGTCTTGGGCCTCCCTTTTCGATGGTGGGGGGGGGGGGGGGGTTGTGTGATGATGAGGTTTGTGGAGGGTTGTGGTGGTGTACGGGGATCTTGTTGGGGCTGGAGTATAATGTGGAGGTTTGTGGTGGTGTGCGGGGGACCTTATTGGGGGTGGAGAATACTGTGATGGTCTTTGGTGTTTGCGGTGGTGACTGTACTCAGAGCTTGTGGTGTAGAAGTTGGTTTTTTGGGGGTGAAGGCCCCAGTGTTGGTGATACAATTGGTGGTGACGACGTTGGTCATGGTATCGCTGATCGTTTCCCTCTCTGTGTGGGCGGTGATGGTCTTGGGGGGGGTCTTTTACACTCGAAAGGGCCAGTAGGAGGACCCCTTCTATGGGTAGGGCTGTAAATTGGACCGGACGGGACCAGACAGTCATATGTTCAAGCTCGGACCGAAATTTTACTCGGACGGGTTTATGTTCGGCTCGGTCAAGATCGGACAAAATTTTTATAGTCCGGACTCGGTTCGGTAAAGCATCGGACCACAATAATACTCGGACGGACTTATGTCCGACTCGAGCTCGGTAAAACATCAGACTTATAATTTGTTCATGTTTGGTTCATATAACAGTTCGGACGGTCCACGGTCGGACCATTTTTCGAGCCAGACTCGAACAAACGACAGACCATCCTATTCGTTTTACACCCCTATCTATAGGCCCGTCCCCTGGGAAGCAACTCCGCGGGGCGATGATGACTGTTGCCTCTCCCATGCCGTCGTTGATGCGCACTTTGGTGTGCACGCGCGGGGGATAAGCTTGTCTGAGCCTCCTAATGTCCCCCTCAAGGGGGTTGTTCGGTTGGTGGGGGTGTTGGGGCAGATGGGGGGTAGCCCATAGAGTGGGTACTATGTTTGGTGGAGGAGGTGGGGGTGGAGGAGGTGGTGGTGGAGAGAGAGGGCAGGGGGCTAAGTTGAACCCATTAGTGGCTTGGGTGGTGGGGCGGGGTTGCTCAGTGCTAGACTGGTTGAGGTGGTGGCAGACCCTCTCGTTGGGCCCACAACCGCTCAGCTCTAGCTCCGAAAGCATTTGTGGAGCTTTGTTAGGAGGAGTATTTAGGGAGGAGAGGGTAGGGAAAGATTGTCGGTGGTAGCTATTCAAGTGCGGGAGGAGGGTGTTGTTTCATATTGCCTCTGTGATTTCTTCCATTAGTTGCCGGCGGTTGTATGGATGGTAGGGAAAGTTGGTAACTAATTATTCTGATAACTTGGTTTAGTTTATTCAGAGATAACCTAAGTTTTTAACTACTTGTGCTTTATTCAGAGATAACCTAAGTTTTTAACTATATATCTCTACTACTATAATGGGAAAAGGCCTTAGTGTAATTTGTCCTTCTACCAACCCGTGCAACACACGTGCCTGAATTTTTACTTTAAAAAAATGTATTTATTAAGCCGTGCAACGCACGTGTAAATTACTAGTATCTAATAATGTGGAATTGGCTTCCCTTGAGTGTTATTATGAAATGCCAATACAATTTGTCTAGTTATTTTTTGTAAGGGGAAGAAATGTTTACCTTTCTTTTATTGAACAAAACTACAACTGCCATTTGGACTTGCAAAGCACTTGATAACATGTTGTAGTTGCAAAAGGGACGTAGTACCTACAATACAACAATGAGAGACACACATCTAGGTCTTGAACTGTCCAAATGTCGCGATACTTGGGTCTGTCTCATGAAGAGGTGCATATCAATTCAATGCTACTAGGACAGTATAATGTTGTAGAACAATAATGCGTAACTCCATTTTATCTCCTCCTCTTTGTAACCCAAAGCTAAGACTCTATTGAGACTTCAAACACTAACAATTTTCCTCGAGAATTTAACTTTAATTTCTATTCAACTTCAGTTTTGTACCTTTAATTTCTTTGATGTTAAACTAACAACTGTACTGTACCTTTAATTTCTTTTCAATTACAATTTTGTTTCCTGCTATGAACATGGCCTTCACTTCTAAACTTTTGTATCTGTTTCTAAGTCATGTGTCTGTTTACCTATAAACAAGTACAATAATTGCATACAAGTTGTCTAACTTCAGACGAATCAATAAAAAAACTTATAAATCAATCTGATCATATCTTGTACTCGATTCTTCTACTTGATAATAATTTCAATAACAGTTCAGACTCAATTATTCAGCTTATACTGAAGTCATTTCATTCAGCCATATCCAAATTCTGGTTGACAAAACTAATAACAAATTTTTTACCCTAACTTTTCGGTCAGCTAACTGAAAGTTTCAGCACTGTAAAGGTAATTTAGTCAATAAGATAAAACTGACAAGCTCGATTGATTGACTGTGGCCAAAATAGATAGCATGGTTGGAGTGTGAGTTTTTTCGCTAGCCAAATTATTCATTTGTTATCTATTTTAGCTATTCTAAATAGCCAAAATAATTAGCGTGGTTGAAGATGCTCTTACTAGCCATTCAAAACTAACGAATTATTATTATGACCCTCATTTATATATTTAGTTCCCTTCCCGTTCCTATTAATTTTGATGCTAAATTATCTCTAATCTCTAATATTATAATGGGAGAAGACCTTAGTATCATTTGTCATTTTGTCATTCTACGAACATGTGCGTACATAACTAATATAAAGAAGGTTTCCAGTTCAAATCCTCCATACATCGGAGTTTTTAATTTTATTTTTGAAATTATTAAAACGTGCATTGCACGTGTAAATTACTGGTATATTTAATTGGAGTTCCCTCCAGCTCCTATCATTCTACCCTTTTCCTCAGCATTCTAACAAATAAAATTGAAGGATAAGAAATTATTGGCTTGCAATTAACATATTTTTTTAGGGAGCTAACATCAATTTACAAGCTTTGCAATGTAAAATAAGTAATTCAAGGGACCAAATAACAAAAAGGCCATTGTTAATTTTTAAAAAATAATAACCAAAACAAAAATGGCCATTCAAAAGGATGCTTGAAAATTTCCCAATATGTGAAAAAGGAGGCTTTAAAGAACTAAAGCCACAATTCATAAATCAAAGTAACAGGTGAGAATTCCTTAAGATACAATAGGCTTAGAAGTTGCACAAATTCAAGCAATCACAAACAGATAAATTGTTTTCTTTCACAAGAAAACAAAGAGAAAACAAAGGAAGAAATTAAGAAAAACAAAGAAAGAAAGAAAGAAAGAAAGAAAGAAAAGAAAAGAAAAGAAAAATCTATTTGTACAACCATTGCCAACTTTATATAAACGAAGAAGGGGGGGCGAAATACAGTGTTGTTTCCATTTCTACTCAGATTACATAAAGAACTCATAACCCGACACGGGTTCACTCCAGGAGGCCATTTCTCATCCATTAACTGAAACCGTACCACTAATCAATTAGCCAAAACTTTACTATCCATAAGTTATAAATAAATAAATAAAATTTTGTTTCATAGTTGAATACAGCTTATTGAGATCGTTTTCTTGGTTTTCTCGAAGCAGCAGCAGGTGTTTGTGAACAACGTGCACTTGAACTGTCTGAATCTTTTTTCTTGTTCCTTTTCGCAGTATTACATTTGGGCTTCAGGTGTAAGGATTCAACGCTGTGCACATGAGAAGCCTGCATTGAGTTGGTATGGTTCTCACCCTCTGAAACTGATTTTTCCTTTAGACTGCATGCTTGAAGAAGTTCACTTGGTTGGTTTCCTTTTTCCTTGCAAGTGACAAACGTGAACTCCTAATCACAAGAAGATCGGATTAGAGTGAAGTACTTTCCATCATTCACACAACAAAATTCGAAAATATAATAAGTACTGAACACAGGAAGACAATTTAACAAGAAAATAAAATCTAATGACAGATGGTATCATTTAATAAGAAAGTAAATCAAGCAAGCTATAAGCCAGACAACAAAAACAAATACCGAAAGGGCAAGGAAAATTTAATGGTTATGAATCAAAATTTATTTCTACTTTTTGCTTACAAAGTCATCAAATTTATTTCTACTCAACTTCCTACACATCGATAACCATTTTATAAGATAACCAAATGGGATTTAACCTTGCCTCTTTGAAGAAATTACAGCTACTGCACCTCAAAGATAGGTAGCAGCAGTGAGAGAAAATTGGAGCGAGAAAACCTTGACAGGCATCACAATTCTTTCCTAGAGCATTCTTTTGCATATGGAAGACACCTATTTTTGTGGAGGCCAAAATCACAGATCAGGCTTCCTTTTGAAGCAATTAATCATGTAATTCTGTTCTGAAGTCGATGCTCATCAATTCTTCAAATGCATATATGAGCGCTTATCAGGAAGGCCAGAAAGGAGTTGGACCTCTAGTTAGTTCCAGTGCTTAAACCTTGGGTACATGCAAATTAATTATTCTCATTATTTTTAGAAAAGCAAATTAGCAAAAGGGCATATGAGTAATGCTGGAGCTTACTACCTCAAGATAAAAGGGGGGTGAATATCTTTTGAACCATAAACATCCCTCCCTCCTTTTCCATTTTCTTTCCATACATTCTCTGGACGAACTCCTTCCTTACTGTTTAAGGCAGTTATCTTAGTGGGTCCCTTTCATATTTTCTACAGTATTTGGTAAATTAAATATGGCACCTGAACTACATAAATTTCATGAGTTCTAAGCTAGCATGGCCAAAAACTCGGTGTTGATTCAGTAGCAACCTCCTATTTTAATATTCATATCGGCATCCTCTGAATCGGTTTTATTGACTTGGTTTCAGTGATCAGCCATAAGTGTTCAAATAATTAACTATACATTCCCAGAACAGTAATATATATAGAGAAATGTTCCGTTGTGCACTAGGCCTTCACGTGCACTCGGCCTGTATGTATATATGTATGTATATATATAGTAGCGATCGGGTGAGAACCATTCTCACGATAAGCTTAGTGAGAACTCCACGCATATCCATCCTATGGATAATCCAAACTGTTCATAATGTAAATTAGTCTAGAAATATAAAATCAAGTCATTTGAAATTCATTTGTCTATACATCATGTCATTATAAAAAATAGAATTTGTAACACTTCAATGCAAGAGCAAACAAATCTCAAACGACTTGATTTCTCATCCATAAACTAATTTAGTCATGTACATCAAATTTAATGGTTCGGATCTTTCAATTAATATCTCACACAAAAGTTCTTACGTGGTTCTCACCAAAGGAGTTCTCACTGGATCATGGCCCTATATATATACAATTTAGAGCAAACATTCTATCAACTTCTTTGTTAAATTTACAACAATATATTATGATCATTTTGTTGGTGCTAAATTTCGATCTCTCCAAAGCAAAGCTTATATAAATTTATTTTTCTACGAAAATAATATTCAAAATATACTTTAACTTATATAATATACTCAAAATATAATTCTATAAAGGTTTGCCCATGGGCACGTGCCTACGACACGTCTTCAGAACGATGTAGCATATGAAAAGCTTTGTTAAAAGTATATATGCAACACTGTTTGACTAACAAATCACATAGGTATCAACCCCAATATTCAACAACAGCCGAAGCACCTACAAAATTTAAAAAGATCAAAACTTTATCATTCAAGATCAAAACATAATTGTGAACTAAACTAAACCTTAGCTGCTTACATGAAAGAGAGAGATAGAGAGAGAGAGAGAGAGAGATCAGAAAAGGTCAAGAGATACGAGAGAGAGAGAGAGAGATACGAGAGAGAGAGAGAGAGAGAGAGAGAGAGTGAGAGAGAGAGAGATCTAAAAAGTGAAGAGATGAGAGACATAAATAGTAATAAAGTGAGGAGGATTTATGTTTTTTTTTTTTTGGGGGGGGGGGGGGAGGGGGGAAATGTCTTTTGGGAGGGGGAGGGGGAGGGTGAATCTGAGCCATTGATTTATTTCAATTAGAAGAGAGCCACTTGATTTTTTTTTTCAAATTGTCTAGTGATTTATTATATAGATGCCATTGTATCACACACTCACATTCTCTCAATCATGTTTCACCACCATGTTGTATATCGCTCATGCAGTCACACTCTCCGTATCATGTTGTCTTTGTGCATTGTGGCTGACCTAACATCACAAATAAATTATATAATACAGGGTTTCAATTTCTTATTATTGGAATTTTTGGTTTACTTCTTATTCAAGGTCTACCATTGTCAGGGCCAATTTTTAAGGGAGGCAAAAAAAGACAGCTTGGGCCTATGAGCTCAGTCTCAGAGGATACTTGAGAAAATAGTTCTTATATATCTGCAATTTTAGACCTTGTAGTTGCAAACTCAGTCTTAAATAACGAATTCTCCTCAATCTGAAATAAAACTCTGTCCTGCTTTTGGATAATGGGAGTATAATCTCCTAAACAAATAAAGAAAACGTGTTACTTACCTACAAAAATAACAAAGCCTTCATCCTGATTCTCAAGGCCTCATGCACGAAGTTTTTCCTTCATAAGGGCCATCTACTCTGACGAAATCTTCAATTTACATACCTATTATACAAGTTCACCTAGAGTATGCTTACTAACAATTATGGAAAGTGAAAGTGTAAGCGGAGCATAAAGCATAAGCTCTTCATGTTTTAAAAAAAGAGGGTGTTGCAATGGAGTTGTTATGGCGGTTCCCTCTTGGAGGCAAAAGCTAATTACTTTAATAGACAATTAGAAAAAGTCGACCTTTTCTTGCGCGCGTGCACACACACACCTCCCTCCATACAAACAAAAAAAGAAACCAAACACACTAATTTATCATTTATATCACTATTTCCCATGTCTTAAATCTGATGCCTCCAGCTCACCTATTCTCCATACCCGACTACCACAGGCGTTCTCTTAAATGCCCCCCCCCCTCCCCTCCTCTCTCAAAAGCGCTGCCACTAAGCTAAGAACGTCAGCCCCATTATAGCCCAAATTTCCTCTAGCATTATAATACATAATTGTCTCTGTCGATGTAACAAATAATAAATATATTTCAAAATAAAGAATAAAATAAGATTTGATGAGAGTGATGCTGAAGTAAACAGTATACTAGTCCTTATATAATTGGCTCAACGAGAGATCTAAGTATGAATCAGGACAAGCATGTCCAACCACTTCCAAAATGAGAAGCTCGAATAAAACAATTGTTATCTGCTATGCATTTATGAATACTGCTGCAGACACTCTCAGATTAGTCAGTGGTATGCCTTATTACAACACTAAATACTATTTATAGTTAAGAGAGTGATTACCTTATCGTGAACCCCAACAGACTTCTCACCGACCATTCCATCTCCTTCCGAGTCATCGATTTCCTCGCATTCAAATTCCACATCTTCGATTTCTTCATCAGAGTCACTCAACTCTTCCTGCTCCATTACTATGCCTGCCATGGAGTCATCATTAAGATTTCCCATCCACTGACATGGATCCTCATAACTTGGAGGCCTTTCCAAAGAGAAAACATCTCTCCCAGAACATGCTTCAGCTGTTAAATTGTCAGTATCTGGAACCTCTGAATATTTTCTGCGTTTCATTTTGGGTACAGTTTTTTCAACATTATGATCACGTACATTTCTGCCTGATGTTATTTCCATGTTTGATGTGGAAGACAGACGAATGTCCAAGTCAAGATTGTTTCCATTTTTATTATCGATTCTTTGCAAGAGAGGATGAAAGTCAATAGTAGTTGAGTGAGTTTTTTGGGGCTGTTGTGCTACAGTATGGTGAGCGTCTGATCTAATCGGATAGTGAGGTCTCAAGAGATTCTGGTCAGACTGAGCTGGATTTCCTGGGAAAAAGTTGTAGATACCAGAACAAGTGCCATGACAATTAGTTGAAAAATATGACGAAAGTTGATTTTCATGGGTCTGGAACAGTAAAGGGTGCATCTGAAGAACTGATTCAGAGGTATTATCTTCTGACCCAAATTGTCTGATAGGAGTATTACCAGCTCCCTGTCGACTTTCCTGAGGATTCAATAAACTACCACTTCCTTTCGCAGTACCAACAGTCTTAGATGATGGCGGTTTATTGATGAAACTCGTAAACGTAGACCGAGAAATAACATGAACTGACGAAGGAAGGTTGACAGGAGGTAAATCGGGAGCCAACTTGACTATTTTGGCACCTTTACCTTTACGAGATTGAAAAGGCTTAGAAACCCTTGCCATTAAATCGGAAGAAAATGGAGAGCACACATCTCGAACAGACGAGGTCCCAATCTCATTTCCACTACCATTTGGTGAAAAAATAGAAGCTTCACTGATTGAACTTCCTTCGTATGGTGTCGAATTTACTGTTTGCATACTACTTCTGTTTATATAGGACAAACACTTGGAACTTCGAGGTTCGGGTTCTGCGGTTTCTGCCATGAAAGCTTCATGAACATATGGTTCATGTTCACCATCTATATCACCTGCATTGCTCTCTCCTGTGTTATCAACCTGCAAATCGCAATTATAATCCACAAACATGATGAAGTTATCACAGAAAGATGATCAAGTCCATAATACTTAGATTAAATAAGACAAAAAAAAACCTCAAGCTCTGATGATGCTTGGCAGTCAAGAAGCGAAGGTTTTATCCCTCTTCTTTTTGCATCAGATAATCGTCTTTTCTCTTTCTTGGCTTCACTTAGCTTGTAGGATTTTTGAGTTCCATTAGCAATACGCCACTGCCGAGGCAACAAGGATGGATCTCTATGGGGAACAAAGGATTTGCAAACAGACAGCCAATCATGTTTAAAGAGTTTGAGTCCCTGGTATGAACAGAACTAACAAAGTTATGATGACTTTCGTGATCTAAAAGAAAATTAAAAACAAGAACATTCAAATTCAATTACCTCAGAGATGCGTGCAATCTCATAAGCAGTTAATGGGGAGGTCTTCATACGACGCACAGCCTGCATGAAGTTAATATACCCAGACATTCTTACAATATTATACAACAGTCAATAAATGGACTATTTGATTATTGCAGAAGTCTATAACACAATACAAATTAAAATATGGCCTACAACTTTGAATTGAAAGTTAAAAGACAAAAAGAAAAACTCAAACAATTGTGACGGACATTTTTGTCCAGAGTCAGGCCTATCTAACCACTCACATAATAACAAGGCATCAAGCAGTATGCAATTGTTTGAATCTTAAATTTAGATACAATTTCAAGTAATTGTTCAGGAATATCATTCAAAACAAATCAATAGAACCTATCTGAAGGAATAACTTTTCCCATATTATTCCAATAGGATAACATTCACACAATAGCCGACAATGCAATATCAAGCCTCCATGAAAACCACCCTCATAACATACACGACCACATCCCCCCCCCCCCCACACACACACACACCAAAAATAAAAAATAAAAAATGTATGACCATCATTCTGAATTCTCACTAACCAGAGAGTGACAGTTCAATTATTTTTTCATTTGTACATACATGACCATCTTCCCAAACTCATTAAGTTAAACTGCAAAAAATTCTACCATGAACTTACTAATTATTTGTGCTCTCTCCCCCTTTCTACCACGAACTTACTAAACTGTCAGTGTTCTTAGGGGTGGCAAAAATATCCGATCACCCGATAACCCGATCCGAATCCAACCCAAAATTTAGGGGATGGATCCTCCATAATAGGTATGTTTTCTTATTGGATCCAGATATTGTGGATCTAAGTCTGATGACCCGATGGATAATCCGAACTATGTTTATATATGTTAATTTAAGCATACATCTTAAATCTTTATAGATTTTAAAGCTTAGATATTATATTTTATTTCTTTTCCAGGTCTAGTTGGAATGGATTTTGTGAATTAGGCAGTGCAAATATTAAAATACTATATAGTTCATAATACAGACATACCAATAAACTATCGTTTTTTTATTGCAAAGATAAAAATTTATGCTTAGCTTTTGAGATTAGATCTTTTTCATTTAAATTTTTTTTATATGTTTATTTCGGTATTTTGGATATGTAATAAGCAACATTTTACCAATTAGTTTTATATGCAGAGAATTTTTTTTCTTTAGAATTTAATAATTTACTAGGTTTGCCCGTTGACATAGAACGGTGCACCTTGTTTGATCATATAAAATAGCTTTGGAGGTCCAGCAAATTAATTGAAGTAGCAAACATATTATATGAAAAACTTTTGGAAGTCCAGCAAAAAACATATTATATGATTTTTTTTTATTTTTTGAATTATTTTAAAAGTTTTTAAATTTTGAATTTTTCAAGTTTTTAATTTTTATTTTAAAAAATTTTTTAAAAATTTATTTTCTTAATTTTTTGAATAGAAGATGGAGGGAGAGAGAGAAAATAAATAAATAAATAAATATATGAGTTGTTTTGGGTGGGGGATTTGAATTTGAGTTTTGGGGGGGAACTTTTGGGGGGAAAATATGTTTTGTGAGATTAGATCTGGGCCTTTAATTTTTGGGGGATTGAAGGAGAGCCACTTGATAGCTTTCTTTGTGTTTTATTATATAGATGTAAAAAGTGGATTTCGGATAATCCAAAACCCTGATCCCAATCCGAAAAGAATAGTGGGATCCGACCCGGATAAGTCTGGATCCCCAAGTGGATCTTGTAGCATCCGACCCGAATCCGACGCCACCCCGAAATGTTCTTGTCTTCGTGATTCAGTCTTAGTATGTCTTCAAATCATTTAATAAGTCGGTAAGAAATTTTCATGAATAATAATTATTATCAAACTACTATAATTGGTGATATCACTCCGGTGTCGAATTTTTTTATGAGCCCATAATTACAATGGTAGATGTTTGTCATCGGTGAATGATAATTCCTGAGGGAAACATATTATTAAGTGGTTACTCAGATCTGTTATGAAACTTTACTGTCTACCAGATTTTTTCCTCTTCATCAGATTTTCATAGTTGGTTTTTGTTTCAAATGTAACATGAACCGAATCTGCTAGCAAGAGTGCAAACATATATAGATGTTAGTTCGTGCTATTATAATTGGAAATAACACTCTAGTAAAAATTTCTGATGATCCCAAAATAAGAATGATAGATAATTCAAGAGGAAAACACATTAATTACCCGAATTTATTATGAAACTATATCGTCTACCAGATTCTTTCCTCTTTATAAAATTTTCATTGATGGTTTTAGTTTCAAATGTGACATGAACCTAACCTGCTAGCAAGTAGTCAAAGAGAGTGCAACTATATGCACAAATGTTAGTTCATGATTCCATTTGTTATCATAATACTGTGTCTTAGATCCCTATAATAATTACCAAATTGTTCTGGTTTCTTGGCAAAAGTGTAAAGAACTATAATAGGGTATGAAAAAGAGAGAGGAGAGAGAACAATAGGAGCGAAAGTAATGGCGTGAGCAAAGAGAAAGATATAAGAAAGATGAGAAGGAGAGGACAAAGGTCCTAACCATGCAAGAACTGGCATGAACTTAGAAACAAATTGCATTTCATATCCGTCGTGCAATAGTATTTCTTTTTTTCAATAATATAAAAATTAATGGGAGTTACACATAAAAAAAAGTTCATGGTAGTTTTCAGAGACCAAAATGTTCATGTTAAAATTCTTAATTTAGCCTTCTCATTAAGCCACAGTTCAAGTAGTGGTCTCTTCCAACATTAGACGAAACAGTAATTCTTCTTTCTGAAATGCCTTTGCAACAGACTGCCAGTTGTCCTTCAAACATTCTCAATGCACATATAAGGAAATTTTCAACTAACCTCTTCATTGTGAATGCAAACAGTGCAATTAAAGATAATAAATCAATGTAACACCTATAAACTGAGTCAAAAACAACTATAATCTACCACAGAAATAACCGAAGAAGTGAAGCTTTAAAAAATAATTAAAGAAGCCATTTTCGTGTCATAGTAACTGCTGTGAACAGATTACAGGGTAGGTGTTATAATAAAAATTGCTACTATTACTATTATAATAATAACAATATATAATCATTGTTATAATTATGGTGATGTAATATGTGCATATACAGGAACCTAAAAAATAATGATGGATGTTTAATGTTCTATTACAAAAATGTTACTGCTTACTTTTATAGGGTTCTCTGGTGCTCTGGAAGAACTTCGATTTTTCTGGCGGACAAAAATCTACAAGAAGGAAAATATATGTTAAAACATAAAATTAATAAATATATAATTGCAGAGAAGTATGAAGTTTATTGGCATTTCATGATAAAATATTAACAAGATAATGATATTATAACAATCATTTGAGGACAAGTCTACAGTTTCACAATAGATAGCACAAGTCTGATTACCTTCAACGGAAGAAACCACAATATAAGTACTAAACACAACTCAATTGCAGAGGAGCAAGAAGTTTATTGGCATTTCACAGTAAAATACTAACAACTATTTATGGCATAATGATATGATGAAAATATTTTTAGGAGAAAACAGTCAAGTCTACCGTTCCTCAAAATATTGCACAAGTCTGACCACCTTCAAGGGAAGAAACCACAATACAAGTAGTAAATGCAACACATAAATGAAACCTATAAAGTCAGGTCAGTATTGTCCTATCTAAACTGTATTACACTGATAATCAATTTCCGTGTTAAAAAAATGCTTTAAAAGACTTGCACCAAAAATTAAAACTGGTCACAATTAACTTGAATAAATTAAGATAATCAACTAACTGCCACAATGACATTATGAATACATTCCCATAAAGTTACAGCTTAAAAATTAGAAGTTTCATGAAGAAAAAATGCTTCACCTCTGCAAAATACCAAGTGTAATGGAGGAAAGGGGGAAAGGCCTATTCTTGAAGACATGCTTTTCGTAAACACATTTTTACGCAATCTTACCAAACATTTATTTTAAACAAAAAAGTTCTTGTAGTCCAAAACGTACTTTGAGCACTTCAGAAGCAATATAAAAGAAAATTTGAATAAAAACACTTTATCTTTATCCCTACCAAAAAAAGAAAACACTTTATCTTCATAGCACATAACAGTAAAAAACAAAGCCTTGATAAACCAAATTTTGCATATGTATTTTGAGCCCAATATATTTACTTGCTTTGGCAAAGCATATAGTTTAAGCATAAAATGTATTTTGGAGTCTCAAAATCTTTTGGGTTCTCCAAAAGCAATATCAAAGAATACATAAGGTTAGGCATGTGCATGGCCATGAGTTGCATAATCAAAAGAAAATCACTACGAAATAGAGGGGAAAAAAAACAAATATAAGTGATAGAAAAAACAAACAAATAAAAATGCAGCTCCGGTCCACGGTGACTTCAAGCCTAAGGTGAAGGATCTAACCCGAAAGCTGGAAAAGATTTGGAGTTCTACAAGGTTGTTTAGGTAAACAAAACGAGCATGTACATAAAAGAATGCAGGAAACAACCCAAAATTTTGACTCTGCAGTGCCATAAAAGGTGTAATGCATTTTTTGGGGCCACCCTTGGTTGTTTTACAAGCATAATCAACATAATGAGTATTCCCATACTTATACTTTCATAAAGGCAATCCAACTTCGCCATCTCAGAATAAAATTGTTTCCGAGTAAAAAAAGTCAACTAAATATTTCCTTATGAAGCAAATCCATAATCCCTTCAACATTCCAACTAACTCGATTAGGTTGAGTTCTTCTAAGAGAGTGACACAACTAACACCAGCTATTGGAGAATCTCTCTTCCACACAATGTATATGATATTTTAGGAAACCACCTAGTTTGTTACTTAGTTATATTGGGTTTATTTGGATTTGGATCCTCATGAGTATTTGGGATCTAATTTGAATGTGCAGTTTGATAGAAATTTTCTTTTTCTTTTTCTTTTTCTTTTCCTTTTTTTCTTTTTTCCTTTTTTTTTTATTTTCAATTTCAAAGAAAGAGTTACATTAATTAACTCTTACCTTTTTTGTGCCTATTTATTAGGCTGAAAACAATGAATGAAAATTTTGAACATTCTTTTGGGTAACCATTGATGATTTCACAAGCATTTTCAACACTGAGTATACCAATTGTCGTACTCTTAAGATCTGTTTGACATTGCTGAAGGCCAGCTATGTTGTGGGCCAAAAGTGCAGTGAACAGAAAATGTTTTTCTGGTTCAGGAACTGGTTAGCAACAAGAAGTTGCAAAGTTGCAAAACTATTATCAGAATGACAAAAAAGGTTTTTCATATATAACCTTTTGGTAAAGTATATTTTATAAAATTGTTGTGAAATTACAAAAAATCTCGAACAATAAAAACTGAAAAATCTCTTGTAACAAAATTGAAATGTAAAAAATTAAAATTTTCTAAATTATTTTTCTTTTCAATTTTAATATTTCTATTTAATTGAAATTTATTATTTAGTTTTCTATATTTTAATCACATAACAGGAATTGAATTATAAAATTTGTATCAACATAATAATTATAAGATTTACCTGATCAAGCATCGAATCTATGGAAAGTTGAAAAAGATATTAAAAAAATAGATTTTAGGGCTGAGGAGGAGAAAAACATAATGGTGAAGAGATGGAGACAAGGGGATGGGAAGTTTGAGGCTAAACAGGGAGAAAAGGATGAGAGAGACGAGATGATGGAAGGTTAGGGAAGAAAAAAGAGGAGAAGGGGGAGAGAGAGGCGAGGAAATAGAGGTTTGCGGAGACAGAGAACACAGATGAGGAAGAATGAAAGACACGAGAAGAAAGGTGGAGAAAGATGAGAAGAAAGAAGAACATAAGATTTTTTTTTTCTTTCTAATATTTAGTAGTTTTTCTAAAGCCAAAAGCCTCAATTGGGTGTGGTGGGAGAAAAAATGAAGGTTTTGAAAATCTCTTGGGCCCAAACAATTTTTTTTAAAAAAAAGTTACCAAACACCTCATATTTAATAAAAACTGTTTTGGGGGCCTTTAAAAGAGCTTTCGGGCTCTCCATCAACAAAGTCGTAATGAAGGCAAGAAAAGACCCAACTTTTGCCATCTTAAAAATAACCATCAGGTTGAAGAAATCAGTTGATTCATTCCTTAAGTTATGAAGCAAATCAATAATGCCCTCAATTTTTCAACTTGAGGGGCTTGAACTCGTCTTAGAAAATGAGTATCTCCCTCCACAAAATGGAAATGATACCTGGAGAAATCACATGATCAGTTAACTATGATTCATTTGGAATTGGGTCCTTTTGAGTACCTTTTCCTTTCTCTCTTCCCTATCATTCTTCATTTCTATACAGTTCGGCATCAAGGCCTGGCTACAATTTTGCATTGTCATCCTACAAAGTTGTATTTGAAGTATTTCATTGATATCTTTTATATCTACAGATCCAACAAAGATCATTTGCATATACATACTGCAACATAAATTGTTTGCAAATTTATGGGCAAAAGTCAATAAATACCCCCCCCCCCAAAAAAAAGTTTATTTTGAATCAAGAAACTCTCATCCTTCAAAGCTGATTCAAATATAAAAAGGGCATTTTGGTCTATAATTATGGTAGAGGGGAGTTTCTTGATTCAAAATAAACGCTGGGAGGTTTCTTGACTAAAATAGAAACAATTGGGGCATTTATTGAATTTTGTCCCAAATTTTAATGTCACACTTTTCCATTATGAACATGAGGTTATAGTAATGAAATCAAACTTACAAATTCATTCTGTGCAACACTAAAGAGTGGTGCTGACCAACAGCGCTACCTCTTCTGGAAAAAGAAAAAGTAAAAGAAAAAAAGGAAGGATTCCAAAATACAAGTGATGTGGGAATCCGATGTTTCTATCCAATCACACAATGTTGCTTGGATTAGTACAGTTCAAACAAACAGTTTACTGCGCAAGGTTCAAAAACATACTTTGTTCATATATTTTAAATGAGTCAATTACCATATTTCATATATACCGGTTTTATAAAGTAGCACACACTATCTTTTAATTTTGATGTGTTTTTGCATGTCCACCCCTGTATGTCATTTTTACTTTTAGTGTACTTCAAAATCTAGTTGCATAAATCCAGCTGTGATCACTGCTTAGCTGTAATATTCTTGCTTCAACCCTCAGCTTTCTTCCAGTTTCCTGTTTTTTTCTAATTTATTTCTTTCCAACTTCCATAAAAGGAAAACTGGTAGAGCAAAAAACAGAAAATAAATGCAGCATAAAATTGTAGAGGAAATAAAAATATTCGATTAGGACACCCTGAGACTGATGGGTATAACTATAGAGAATGAATTTAGCAATCCAATATAGAGGAATTGAAACAACCTGATGCTTGGATTTACAAGGAAGAAAGCGCTGCTGGATTGCTTCCCAATCATTGTTGTACTCCATTAGCCCCATTGCTAGTAACCTGTATGGCATATTAAAAGAGAAGATAAAGAATTCGTATCATCCAATTTGGCAGATTGAAAATCAGTCTGATAACAGCACTTTATAATAAATCAGAAAAAATGAATATGATAGAATAGTGACTTTCTAAATGCTTTGAGACCTTTGAAATTACAAGTGTGCATTACCATGAGAGAAAATATATGTAGTGCTCAAATATTTATACCTAAAATAATCATACACTCTATACCTAGTACAAACAAGTTTTCAGGTATAGAAATTATCATTTGAGCTTCATACTCTAAAAGGAAAGAAATTTCTATACTTACAGAATTCTAAATGATTCATACTCTAAAAGTAAAGAATTTTCATATAAGTAATCATACTTATGTTTTTTGCACAAACGTCACAAACAAATTCTCAAATTGCGGATTACTCCCTCACAAATCATTATTTGCATATACACCACTGCTAATGTGGGTTCCATTTCAAAAAAGTCACTATGTTAGAGTTCCTTAGTTTAACTATTGTCAGTTCTCTACCCTAAATGGTTAATACTAATATGTCGCTGACTATATAAAAGATTCATCTTACCTCCTTCCAAATCCGATCTTTATTTACACGAATTCCAATGTAAAGATGTATGGGAACGGATAAACAGTGGATGGAGGCAGATACAACAATAATTTGGTGGTTCGAACGTGGGGCAAAGAAGAAAGAAGCCATTGGGGTGATGGGAGGAAGGAAAGATGGGTATAACAGTGAAAACAATTTAGAAATATTAAAAAAATGAAATATTCTAATGAGAGTGTCTATTTTTAAATGAACCCCACACTATTAGAAATATGCAAATTGTGAGGAAGTAACCCAATTTCAAATTTTATTAGTAACATGTGTGCAAAAATAACATTTTAAATTCGATGTAGGTGTAAAGAGTGTATGTTCGTTTTAGGTGGAAAATTTTATGACGAAAGGGAGCATCATACTTATAGGAGGAAAGTTCTCATATAGAGTAGTTGTACACTTATACTCACACGGTGAGAGTCTATATGGACGATTCACACCAGTGTTGTAAAAACTGAATCGACCATCGAACCGAAGAGATGGCCGGTCCGGTTTTTAGCCGGTTCAACTCATTGTCGGTTGGACCAGGTTCAAAGTCAAGAGGGTTCACATCTAACTTAGTACAGAATATGTATGACTATGTTTTATTACACATGTCCAGTACTGGCTCAATGGTTAGTCGGTTTAGCAGTTTTCTTGAGAGCCACAGGTTCGATTCCCCGCGTTCACATAAATTTTTTAGAAAAAATAAATAGGATTTGCTGAACCAGCCAGTTCATATTGAACCCGGTTCATCCCGTTTAGTGCTAAACCGGCCAGTTCAATCCGGTTTAGGCGGTTTTCAGTACAACTCTGGGTCTATGTGAAACCACACCGTGCCTAGTCTGGATCCGGTCGGACAGACCAGTCCGGTTTTGACAACACTGGTTCACACAGTTCATTGTGTTTCTTATGTTATAAGATGCATGTGCACAAACAATCAAATCATTTGGAGGATATTTAGTATTTCCTGATGGTATTTAAGTTCTGACATTTTAAAAGATGACATCACAGGTTACTGGTATGGTGCAGATGCCAGGTAAATTTCAGCTATTATCATATATATGTATATATACAGTGAACGAAAATGAAATAAGAGAAAAACTTGTTTGACATATTTCCTCGATTCAAATGCATGAACCACACCAGTGATCAACATATCACAAAACATAGGAGCATGAAATATCAAAAAGTTTAAATATTATTAGTCAATGCAGCAAGTGGTTGCAAAATGAATGGTTTTCTCTTCTATATGCTATAGAACAGATGAAATCCCTTAATGCATGGACAAAACATGCCCAAACTTCGTCATATTTCATTCTCCTATGTTTGAAGACATGTAGATCACTTATAAAATGAGTCACTTACTAGATCATTACCCTCTATATATATAGAGAGAGAGAGAGAGAAATGTTCCGTTGTGCACTAGGCCTCCGTGTGCACTCGGCCTTCCCGCCTTCGTATCGACAATCCGAACCGTTCACATTGATCTACACGTCTAAATTAGTTTAAATATGTAAAATCAAATTATTTGAAATTTATTTGCTCATCCATCACGTGACTATAAAAAACAACGATTTTCAGCCAAACAAATCTGTAACACCTCAATGGATGGGCAAATGAATTTCAAATGATTTGATTTTACATATTTAGACTTATTTAGATGTGTAGATCAATGTGAACGGTTCGGATCGTCGATACGAAGGCGGGAAGGCCGAGTGCACACAAGTACACACGAAGGCCCAGTGCACAACGGACAATGACTATATATATATATAGGGTAAATTTTAAGAAAAACCACTTTAACTTTGGCCCATTTTAAAAAAACCGCACTAAGTTTTTTTTTTACAAAAAACGCACAAAACTATAGTTTAAAAAAACCCCACACTGACAGAGTTAGGGTTAGGGTTAGTTCAGGGGGGTTTATTTAAACATCTGATTAGTTAAGTTGATTAGTTAAGTGATGTTTTTTTTAAACACAAATGAAAGATGACAGTGGTTTTTTTAAATTTAGCCTAACGGAAACGTAACACCGTTAAAGTGAGTTTTTTTAAACTAAAGTTTTGTGCGGTTTTTTTATTAAAAAAACTTAGTGCGGTTTTTTTTAAATGGAAAGTTCAGTGGTTTTTTTTTAAATTTAGCATATATATATATAGGGTAAAAGGGATATGAGCAGCTTGCTCATTTAGTAAATAAGCAATTGATGATGTGGCATACATGTAATTGGAAAAGCCTTAAAAGGGTTAGTTATCTAATGTATCACATGCATGCCACATCATCAATTGCTCATTTACTAAATGAGCAAGTTGCTCATATCCCTTTTACCCATATATAATGGATGTTTTCACAATATGTAAGTATGCAAAAAAAATTGTGTATACAGAAATAGTTATTGATGATTATAAAAAAAAGTTAAATATAGCTCACCCATCTTCTGCATTAGTAAAAAGCACACGGTTGGCAAAGGATGACGCGGGAGGCTTATGAGGGAAAAGTGCAGCATTAAACAAAGAATAAAACCTCTGTGCCAATCTCGCGATATCTTTTGGGACAAGCACAACTGATTGCTTCTTGGTACCATCTACAGAAGTATCCTTATTGGTATCAAAGGAATACTGAAGTATAGGCGGTGGGAAAAGAGGTTCCTTCATCAAGTAGGATCTATTAGATACATCTGCCACAAGGCTTCGCCTGTGCTTCATAACAGCTGTCACATCAATTACAGATACAGATTATGAATGCCTAATAATAATAAAAACATATATGCTATATATATATATATATATATATATATATACACACACGCGCGCGCGCACACACACACTCTCTCTCCATTGCAACGCTACTATAGCATGCAAACGGTGTGCAAACCACTTAAGCTGTTGTTTCAAACAACGGCCGTTGTTTCAAACAACGGCTTAGCTGATTTGCATGCCCGTTTGCACAGCTCCCGTTTGCAATATATATATATATATATATATATGGCAGAAGTCTAAACGAGGGTCGATATGGTCACCTACTGTCTGAGACATCAGTCATGAAACTCTTCACTAATCGAAGTGGAGCAACATCAGTAATAGATAGTACAGGGTTATCTATTAACGGTAACCAGTATGAGTAATTAATGGCTTCTTCAAGTTCCAACTGCCGGGAGGAGTAAAGGTTAGGAGGATGAAAACAGAACCCTGGGTAAGGGATTTTTCTCATGCCTAATGCTTCTTCTCTTCTCAAATTCATCTCCACTAACATCTTTTGGACATCAGTTGCAACGTGTTGGCTAGAAGGGTCAAGAATACTAACAGAGAACACCTGTACGAGGAGTTGAACATGTTCATGAATAAGGCAATATAACTGGCCTATTTGCTGAGCAGTAAACCCTATATCTGAGTAGGGGATAAACCCTTTGGGAGATGACTTCCATTTATGTGCATTTGATTCATATGGCAACAAATGGCATAACGGAAGTATTTTCGGTTTCCCCAAATGGGTATTGTTTTTGGCAGATTCCTTCATGTGCTTCTTCTGCCTAGTTACAGGTATACGAGCATCTCCCTGTTCCTTAACTTCCTCTCTCTCGTAATCCAAATTTTCATCAGCATCACTCTCAAGTGCCTCCTCAATTTCGAGTTCAAAATCTGCATCATTCTCTTCGTCTTCTTCCACATTATCATCTTGACCATCGTTCCCATCACCAGTACCTCCCACCAAAACAGCTGCAAGAAACTTGTGGTACTCCTCCTCGTCATCAACATTATGAAGGTCACCATCATCATCTGATTCTTGAAAAAATGTCTCTAGTTCTTCAAGTGTATAGTTAGCAAGTGAGTGTCGAGCTCTTGTACGTTTGCAAATTGCATCTTCATCATCTCCATCACTTAGTCTTCTAGATAACAAGTCCTCATCACATCTTTCAGCACAACCATGTTC
Organism: Hemerocallis citrina; assembly: GCA_017893485.1. NCBI lineage: Eukaryota > Viridiplantae > Streptophyta > Magnoliopsida > Asparagales > Asphodelaceae > Hemerocallis > Hemerocallis citrina. The sequence continues at coordinate 17,631,104 of CM030363.1, forward strand.
CTCCACTTGATGAATTGATGAAGATGACATCTTATCTGGTGGATTTCCCAAAAAGTTGTTACTTTCCCGATCTGCAATTTGGATCACAGTTTCAACGTCCTCACAACGATGCATCTCCTCTGGTACTTTTGATGATACACTAGCATCTATGCCATCTGAATGACCCCGACGATTTTTTTCAACATTCTGGCTAGGACCTTTGTTCTCTGAACTCAAACTAGAAGAGGCTTCAGAAGGAGTATCTTCTCTCAAAAAGGGATTGAAGTCAACATCCTCGTCTTCCTCGTCTTCTTCAACTTCCATGTTTAAATCATTCACTTCAGGCAAGTTTGAATTAACAGGAGTAACACTAGGAAGATCACTATGCCCAATCTTCATGGTAAGATTGACCAGTAAAGAGCATCCTCTGAAAGTAAAGGCAATAGCAAAAGAATTAGTACGAAATATACAAGATAGCTGCAATTTAACAAATGTTAACAGTAAAACTGAATCTTTTATTTCCACTCACATTCTTTTCAAATTTCGAATATTAAGTACAAACAGTTTGCTAAATCAGTAAATGTAATGAGACAAACTTCAAATTTTAGCTCTACCTTTCAATCTTATTACTTATCAGCACACGTTATAGTTCAACATTTTAGCTTTTTAAAAATAGCATTTATCATTAGCGTTTCATTGTTAAGATCCACTTGCATCATGTTTCCCTGTCTCTTCCTTTCTTCACTAAGTATTCAATTAAAATACATTACTAAATCAGTAAGTGTAGCAAGAAATCCTTCAAATTTACCTCTATTCTCTTAAAATCAAGCAAAAAACTTTACTTATTTCTTTCATTCTTATATGGCAATTGCTGAAAAAATATCATCTTTCCCTTTCTTCGAGGCGATTTATGAAAAAGATTGTTGAGTGATTAAACAGATAATTCTTATAATTCTTATAATGTGAACATAAAATTCCAAATTTGAGTAACAATGTAGAGTTCTGAGGGCCAATCCAACTAAATTGGCGAAGAATCTTCTCCAATTAATTGATAAATGAGTTAAGATATCGAGAAATACTTCAAATTTTACCTGTACTCTCATAAAACCGTAATCTTTTCCAATTTCTTTGGCTATTTTATAGCAAATGCTGCAAAAATATCATCTTTCGCTCTCATCGAAGCAAATTGTGATGATAGAAACATTAAATCCAAACAAAACCCACCAAAAAGTGCGATTTCTTTGTGATTAAACTAAGGATTCTCAGAAGTTGAACCTAAAAATCCAATTTTGAAGGACAATGTAGGGTTTCTGAGCCCCAATTCAACCCAACTGCTCAGAATTGACTCGAATGAACTCATTGTAAATAATTAGTCGCATTCCAAAAGCAATTGAAACCCTAATTGGTTGGGAAAACCCTAGGTGATGGAATTGGGGGCACTCACCTGTCGATAGTGAAGAATTTGGCGGGAATGAGGTGGGAAGGCACGTAGCTTTGCGGATGACGTCGGCGAGGCGGAAGAAAGGGGAGAGAAAGCGGAGGAAGAGAAAGAGGAAGAAGAAGAATTGAATTGAATTGAATTGATTTCGGTAGGGATGAAGGTAACGGATCGGGTCGGGTCGGATCCATAAAGATCCGTTTGGGGATAATAATATAATTAAGTAGGAACATATTGAGCTTGTATTGCAAATGTATGGGCTTCGTCTCAAAAGGCCCAGTTGTTTATTACTTTGGGCTCTTCTGTGATTGTTTAATTGGTTTGGTTTTTAAAAACCTTTTTTTGTTTTTGAAAATAGAAAATGGGTCAAAAACTTGTTTGGCAAGGGGTTATTTGGAATATGTTTTCAGAAAATGGTTTTCTAAATCGCATCGTCTTCTGAAAACGATTGAAAAGTTTTTTAAAGTTGTGTTTTGGATTTCTAAATCCCATCGTCTTCACGTGCTCCGCTTTCCATCTCATTTTGCTTCTCTCCTTCACGGCGCTCCTCTTTCCATCTCATTTTGCTTCTCTCCAAAAATCCTAGATCTTAACCCCAAATCGGTAACAAGATTGTCTCCTCTACTTCTGAAATTTTCAAAAAACGCAATCGTCTCCTCTTCTGTCCAAACCGAAGGCTCCTCTTCTTTCCCTCTCCTTTAGCTTTCTCTCCTAAAACCGTAGATCTGAACCCATAATCAATCACAACCCACATCGATCACAACCCTCATCGATCTACGGTATTTGTGTAGAGGTATAGTCGGATTTGTTTGTTCTCCCTACTTCTTCGACAGTTTCATGGTGTGTGAAACACGATCAGCTTACAGGCGAAGGTGTAGTCGAGCTCGGTTGAATCGAATAAAACGTCATTTTCTTGTTGAATCCTGTGGAGACAACTTCTTTATTGCTGAAAGAAAGGTATGTTTTTTTGGGAAACCAATTTTTTATAGTAAGATCTGGTAGGAATTTAGGCTGTGAGATGATTTTTTTTTCGTTCCTGACCTGGGATCTGAGATGGATCGGTAGAGAACGGGTTTTTGGTAAAAAAAATTCCTTTAACAGAATGCTTTGATATGGGAAGTGAAAAGGTTTTTGAAACCTATTTGTTGTCTTCGTTGTCCAATTATTACTGGTGCAAAATAGACGTCTTGATTTTCTTGGTGTTAAAACTTGAGACCGCAGAAAATTGTCATAACAAATATCTTATTTAAAATTGTTCATGTGATATTTGTTTCCGATCATCTAGGGTAGTTCAGAAGTTTCACATTGTAGCATTTATATTGATACCGTTGATGTCCATAATATAGATGACTAGTAAGGGTAAAGAGATGGAGGTGGATCTTGATCTTGATCTAAGGGTATGGCCGACAAATGTTGAAAAGGTGTTTGTCGATCTGATAGAGACAGCGGTAGATGGCTCTAGTTTAAAAAGTTCCACATTTGATGCAAGAACTTACCTTAAATTCCGCGTTGATCTGCATACCATTACGAATCGAAATTATTCAGTAAGGCAATTAAAAGACAAATACAACAGACTTCGACAGCTATCAAAATCAAATGTAAAAAAAGGTGACCTCAGTATCAACTAGTTTTGCATGACAACTGAGCATTTTTTTTTAGGGAACTTAAATTTAAGGGAAACATGACAACTAATTATAACCAACCTGAAGAAATCCTGTAAGAAAATGAAACAAGAAAGCAAAATGAAGAAAGAAAGAATAGAAGAAAAAAATTTGTTTTTTTTATTATGAAATGGTAAGGGTAAACAAGTAATTTAATAATTATAACTTGACGGGTGTGGTTAAGTTAACGGAGAAATGGGTTTAATGTATTTTAGGCAAAAACCAAAGTACCCCCCCAGTGTTTGGCCCGAGTACAAAATGTTCATACAACATTTAAAAAAATACAATAAACCCATTCTTCTGTTAACTTAACCCTTTCCGTTAAGTTATAATTATTAAATTACTTTTTTACCCTTATCCTTTCATATTCAATCTCTTTCTTTCCTTTCTTCATTCCTTTTTTCTTCCTTAATTTTGTATGGGTTTTGTACCATACTCAATTTCGTGCTCCATAAGTTACTACTCACTTCAATGGAAATATGCATTCAGTTTATGAGCCAACTAAATCAACTAAGTTAGCATAATAATAAACAGCGTTATTGTTACCTGACTTCATATAAGTGATTTAAGATAATTTTTTTCTTCTGATAATCATATCACTGATTTAATGGTATATTGTTTGCAACAGAGTATGCATTTACAGAGAAAGTGTCGAGAATCGGTGATGTATACGGCTTTGGAATACTATTGCTGGAAACATTTACTGGAAAACAACCAACTGATGGCATGTTTGACGAAGAATCGAGTTTGCGGGAGAGGGTATGGAACAATTTCCCCACTACAGTATTGAATGTTGTGGATCACAGTCTTCTAAGAGATTTTTCCAGTAAAGAAGAGACATCTCAAAAAGTAGCAACTATCCATCATTTTGTGTCAAATGTTATTGAGTTGGGTTTGTTGTGTTCAAGCTACCCACCAAAAGAAAAAATTCAGATGACAGATGTTGTTGTAAGACTGAAAAAGATAAAAATGGAATATCTATCAACATAACTTGTTCTTGTGCTACAGCTCTGATATGGCTAAAAATAGGGTTAAATCGGAATCGTCCAAATCAGGTGCGAATCTTAAAGCCTAGGGTAAGATGGTAATTTTACCAACAAATGGGTCTGAAACGAGTACTGGGTCTTCTTTTCAGAGACCCAATAGCCCGCGAACGGGTCCATCTCAACTGGGTGCGGGTTTCAACCCGCAGCGAACCCGGTCCAGCAGGATAGAATTAGGGTTTCTGATTAATCATAATCAACGGCCCTGATTCGTATCTATCCTTTCACTGTGAAATAGGGATTACATTCCTAATCTGATCCTAGAGATTACATTCCTAATCTGATCTCAAAGGCGGCTATAAATACCCCCCATCACCACCATTAGGAGGTAATCAATCTTTTGCCAATTTACGCTCTTTCATAATCTTCTCTGATTACTGACTTGAGCGTCGGAGGGTGCGTCGCCGGGATCAACCCCGGTGTCTCGCATTTTTTGCAGGTGAACGGCAGAGTCAACGGTCAAACTCCGACGGAGGAAGTTAAGGTTTGGCTATTCAGTTTTCCTAAGAATCCACAAATACTATCTGTTTGCCCCCACACCAGATCTAGCGGTTACAGATTGGCATCGTCTGTGGGAACACACGAGTAGCAACCCTTCCTCTTCTTGTCGGTCAGATCTTCTCCAGCCATGCCTCCAAGGAAACTCAGATCCAAAGGGTCCAACCATGGACCAACCCCTTCTCAACAACAACAGGATATCCCTCCTCAAATCGTCCAGCCAACGGGACCCTCTCCTCAACCGAATCAGGCCCTTCAGCAAGATCAACCTCCTATTCAGAATCTTCAACCCCCTCACGGTCAAACCGGACCTCATAATGCCGGCGCGGGGGGACTCCCGTCCCAATCCTCAGAAACAACCTCCCCAACATGATCACGTCTCCGTACACAACCCTTCTACCGATTCCATGGCGTCTCACAACCCCCGAGCCTCAGATGACCTCCGCAACACCCTCGATAATCGACGGAAGGAAGAGGATCTTCGCCGCCGTTTGGATGAAAGGCGGGCACGAGAGAGAGCCTCCCGCCAACAACATCCAAATGAGCGATCTCCTCATCGCCGAGACTACCGAAGGTCCTCACCTCGCAGAGGGCGAAGAGATTCCTCTGGCCACAATAGAAGAAGAACCCATTCTCCCATAGGTCGGCAACCCCCGAGGAATGATGACGCACCCATCACCCGTGCCGAGTTCCAGAAATTCCAAGCAACCATCTTGCAGGTCCTCAGTCTCCGACCCAACAACAACAATGCTCAGAGGGTCCCCACTCCTCCTCCGGTCCAAAGTCATCGCCATCGGTCCCTAACTCCTCCCCCAGCTCCTAGCAACCAACAACACATTCCTAGTCCTCGCCACTCCCGGAGCTACCGTCGTCGTAGCCCCCGCTCCTCTTCGTACGAAGACGAGTCCAGAGGCTCGTATGGCTACCGTCGAAGGGATGACACCGTCTACCGTCGTCTCCACGAGATGGAGAGGCGCTTGGGTCAGCTAGACAAGGAAGAGGAGCTTAGAGGAAGGACCCTCTGTCCAAGCCGACCTCCCTTCTCTCGAACCATCATGGAGGCGCCCGTTCCAATAGGCTTCAAGCCCCCACAGTTCAAGACTTATTCCTGGGAGTCCGACCCCGTCGACCACATCGAAAGCTTTAAGACCCTCATGTTAATCCACCAAGCTTCTGATGCTCTGCTGTGCAAAACCTTCCCCGCTACTCTCAAGGGTCCGGCCCGGGAATAGTACTCTCACCTCGTCCCATCCTCAATATTCTCCTTCGAGCAATTTGAGACCCTCTTCGTCACCCACTTCGTGAGTAGCCGCCGAACCAAGAAGACCAGTATCTCGCTACTCTACCTCAAGCAGAAGAAGCAAGAGAAGCTGAGAGATTATGTGAAGCGGTTTACCGCAGAAGTAAGGTCTATTTCCTCCCTCGACCAGTCGGTCGCTGCAGCAGCCTTCCAGTCAAATGTCCTCAACTCTAGCCTTCGGTCCTCCTTCACTAAGAAGCCCCCGCAAAATTTCTCCGACCTTCTTCTTAGAAATGAGAAATACATTCAAGCTGAAGAAGCCGAATACCTCCAGAGCTTTGAGGGGTCTGCCTCTGGAACCAAAAGAAAAGCAGCTGAAGAAGAGAGAGCCAAGAAGCTCCAGAAGGACAATGGCGGCCAGCGCCGCCCTCCCCCCAGGTTCGAGAAATTCACTCCTTTTAACGCCAACATTTCCACTATCCTCATGGAGGTTGAGAAGGAAGGGGTTATACCTCCGGCTCCGAAGATGAACACCCCTGTCAAGAAGAGGGATAAAAAAATTGGTGCCGTTATCACCGGGACCACGGCCACGACACCAATGATTGTCGGGCCTTGAAGAACGAAATTGAGGCCCCCATCCAGAGGGGGCAGCTGGCTAAATTCGTGAGAAAAGACCAAACTGATCTTCCTCCTCCCCCTCGGGGGGCTAACAAGCGTCCCGAGCGGCTCGATGAGACTCCCGAATTCGAAGAGGAGCATGTCCTACATCTCATTCACGGAGGCCCCATGGGAGGCACATCCAACTCCTCTCGAAAGGCTTTCATAAGAGAAGTCAATTCGGTCCACGGTACACCTCCCCCTAAAGGCCTCGGAGTGCCGGTCACCTTTTCAGATGAAGACCTCGAAGGGGTCCGAACCCCCCATTGTGACGCACCGGTGATCAACCTCTATATGGCAAATTTTAAAGTGGAGAGGATCCTTGTGGACAATGGAAGCTCCTTTAACATTCTCTTCCTTGCAGCTTTCTGAGGACTCAAGCTATCCCGGGACAGACTCAAGTCCGCTGGCTACACGCTCCATGGGTTCACGGGAGTGCCAGTGACTATCGAAGGGGTAATTACCCTCGACGTAACCGCTTGCAAAACTCCTACTACCCGAACGGAGCCAATGGACTTCATGGTAGCTGATGTCCCAGCTGCGTATAATGTGATTCTGGGCCGACCCGGCCTTGCTGCTCTAGAGGCCGTCCCTTCGGCTTATCACCTCAAGATGAAGTTTCCCACCAGGGCAGGAGTAGGGGAAGTAAGAGGCAGTCAAGAAATGGCCCGCAAATGTTACATGACCTCTACCAGGGGTCCAGTCCTCTCCCTCGAGACTCTTGAGATTCCCCAAGAGAGTGCCAGACCAACGTCGGAGCCGGTGCATGAATTGGAGGAAGTGCGCTTCTCCGAGCAAGATCCGAGCCGAAAGTTCTTTATCAGCAAGACCCTCCCATCTGCCCTATGCTCTGACATAGTCCAATGCATTCGGAAGAACCGCGACCTCTTCGCATGGTCGGCTGCCGACATGTCCGGAATCTCCGAAGAGCTCCTCGTTCACCACCTGAGCGTCGCTTCGAGGTTCAAACCGGTCCAACAGAAGAGGCGTAAATTCGCTCCCGAGCGCCAACAAGCTATAAAGGAAGAGGTGAACAAGCTCCTTAAGACTCGGTTCATACAAGAGGTCAACTACCCCGAATGGCTCTCCAATGTGGTTATGGTAAAGAAGTCTAACGGAAGCTGGAGAATATGCATCGACTTCACCGACCTGAATAAAGCATGCCCTAAAGATCCATTCCCTCTCCCAAGCATCGACACCCTGATCGATGCCACTTCAGGCCATGAACTTTTTAGCTTCATGGACGCCTTCTCCGGGTACAATCAAATCCGCATGTTTCCCCCGGATATTCCGAAGACCTCCTTTGTTACCGATCAGGGCCTCTACTGCTACAGGTTAATGCCCTTCGGGTTGAAGAATGCCGGTGCGACCTATCAATGCCTCGTCAACAAGGTCTTTCAAGAACAGATCGACTGAAATATGGAAGTATATGTTGATGATATGCTTGTTAAGAGCATCCATGGGGCCGACCATGTTGCCGATCTACAAGAGGCATTCGATGTATTAAGAAAGCATGATATGAGGCTCAATCCGAACAAGTGTGCGTTTGGAGTCTTGTCGGGGAAGTTCCTAGACTTCATGGTCAGCCAAAGAGGAATCGAAGCTAACCTCGAGAAGATCCAAGCCATACTGAACATGGCTCCTCCCAAAACATGAAAGAAGTTCAGAAGCTAACAGGGCAGCTCGCAGTCATAGGGCGCTTCCTCTCTAAGTCAGGGGAGAAGTGTCTTCCCTACTTCAGGGCTCTCAGGGGGGCTAAGGGCTTCGAGTGGGGTCAACAGCAACAAGAATCATTCGACCAGCTAAAGGCTTATCTAGTCAACCCCCCTCTCGGCAGCAAGCCTATCCCCGGGGTAACACTCTACCTCTACTTAGCTGCCTCCGAGCAGACCCTCAGCGCCGTCCTAGTGAGGGAAAAAGACAAGGCTCAGAAGCCCATCTATTACGTGAGCAAGGTACTTCGGGATGCCGAGCTTCGTAATCCAAGGCTAGAGAAGGTGGCATATGCCTTGGTTATGGCAGCTAGGAAGCATCGCCCATATTTCCAGTCCCACACAGTGGTCATTCTTACCGACCAACCGCTGAAACAAGTCCTTCACAAGCCGAAGACCTCCGGCCGCCTCATGAAGTGGTCGATCGAGCTATGCCAGCATGACATATCATACCAGCCTCGGACCGCCATCAAGGCTCAGGCCTTAGCCGAATTCATTATTGAGTGCACCATCCCTGAGGTCAGCCAAGCCACAAAAGAGCCTCCTATCTGGTCGGTATATATGGACAGATCCTCCTGCATCGAAGGGAGTGGAGCCAGGGTCATTCTGGCAGGCCCAGATGACTTCGTCCTCCAATACTCCCTCCGCATCAACTTCAAGGCCTCCAACAATAAAGCGGAGTATGAAGTCCTTATAGCCGGCCTCAACATGGCTTGCAAGGCAGGGGCACAATGCCTCCGGATATTTAGCGACTCTCAGTTGGTCGTGAATCAAATCTTGGACGAGTACGAGGCGCAAGATGACCGAATGGCTAAGTATCTAGCCAAGGTCCAGAATCTCATGGCCCTATTCGAAGAGGCACTTATTCAGCGAATTCCTAGGGAGAAAAATACCCAAGCAGATGCCCTCTCCAAGTTAGCCTCCTCTTCCCTTCAAGGTCTCGAGCAGACGTCCTGATTGAAGTGCTCCTGAGACCGAGCATAGAAGAAGAAACTCCCGACTCGATGGAGATACTGCCTGTCCAACTTCAAGACAATTGGATGAAACCCCAGATAGAATTCCTAAGGGATGGACTCCTCCCAGAAGACCCAAAGGAAGTTCGCAGAGTTCGAACTAGAGCGGAGTGGTACACCCTTGTCGAACGGGTCTTGTATAAATGCTCCTTCACCCAAGTAGACGATCGACCCTACTTGAGGTGCCTCTCCCCGGAAGAAGCCTCATATGCCCTACAGGATCTTCATGAAGGTATAGGTGGGGCACATTCAGGGTCAAGGTCCCTTGCCAGGAAGGTGTTGAACTATGGATACTTCTGGCCGACCCTCCTACAAGATGCCAAACGACATGTCCGGCAATGCAGCTATTGTCAGAAATACTCCAACATTCGTCACCTGCCCCAAGCACAATGCACCTTCCTATCAAGTCCAGTCCCTTTCGCAATGTGGGGGATGGATTTACTAGGGCCATTTCCACCAGCTCCCGGCCAACTCAAGTTCTTAGTCGTGGCAATCGACTACTTCTCCAAGTGGATGAGGCCGAACCCTTGGCTACTGTAGTACCCCGTATTTTTAAAAGTTTATAAATGAATTAAAATGATTTTTAGGAGATTTAATAAATATTTTCAAAAGGTTTATCTTTTTACACGTGCAAAACACGTGCAAATATTTTCTTGAGAAGTTCAAAAGCCAAAATTTCTTCATGGAAAATCATCATTTATTATTTGGAATTTATTTGTAATTTTTCTATATTTTTCTAATATTTATTGGATCTATTTGCAAATATTAAGAAAAAGAAGAATCTTTTTGCAAAATTGTCATTTTAAGGGGTGAAAGTGCAAAACTATTTTCTGGACTTTTCAAACAGTGCTGACTGGAAATAAGGAGGTTATTTTGCTTTTAAATCTCAATTTAATTGATTTTAGCAAGTTTCCAAGTATAGGGATCCATTTATGTAAAGTTATATTTAAAGGGATTATTTTGCAAATGTGTTTAAAAACCCTAAGATTCTCAATTCCGGCTATTTAAAAAAGGAGTGCAGCCGTCTTTCGCTGCACAACACAAAGGTTTATTATTGTTTTGGAGGATTAAGAAGAGAATTTTGGATTTCGCAAAAGAAAGGTTCTTACCAGAATTTCATCATTCGAGGTGAGTGGTGTAAATTGTTTTGTTGTTTGTTTTATGTATGTGAGTGACTTGTTTGTCTTCTTTTATTTTGTGAATATTGTATGTGAATGATATGAATGTTTTAATGGATCTTGGATATTGAATTTTATTTGCTATAAAGCATGTTTAGGGTTTGAATATGATTATGCACATTATGAATTGGATGGAAAAAATTGGATCTTGTGAACCCTAGTGGTTGTAAATAAATCGTATGTGGGTGATTTGAGAAACTATGGGTAGTCTATTTCTTTTGGATTGGATTGATTTAATATGGTGGATTTTATACATAAACCTAATACAGATGAGATTTTTATTACCTTGGAGTATTGGTTGAATGAAACTTGATATGACAATGTTATAAACTGATTATGTGTATGAGTTATAATGGTGATTGAGATTGAGGAAATGTTGAGAAGGACTGATGAATTAGGAGATCATGTCTTGAGAATTGGATGTGAGATAAATTGGATTGAGTTTGATGAATATACCCAAATTGGGATTCTCTTAAGATTTTGATATTTATATGTTTTGGATCTGAATACGAACTATTTCAGTGATCAGTGAATTTTTAAGAAAACCCTATTTTGATTATATGCAAAATCCATATTTTAATCGAAAGAAATCAACAAAATCTCTATTTTCATATATTCAAGTAGTTTGATATAGTTTTATGGACTATTATGTATTCTACAAGTTGTATTTGATCTTATAAGAAAAATGCTTTTCGTAGAAATCGTTTTCATAAAGTAAAACTATGTATCGGTTGAAAAGTGCATAACCAAAAGTATGCAGTCTGTAGGTCGACAGTCGACTGGCATGACTTCTCAGTCGACCGACACGACCCGGCTGCTATGTTCACTAGTTTTCCTTGAAATTTCTTTCTGGACAGTCAACCTATACCTTTTACAGTCGACTAATACCACTTAGAATTATTTTCTCGAAGTATTGTAATTTTTCTCTCTGGACAGTCGACCTATACCCTTTACAGTCGACTGCTATACTTAGAATATTTTCTTAAAGATTATTGGATTTTCTCTCTGGACAGTCGACCTATGACTTTTATAAGTTGACTTATAACACTTAGATTATTTTTCTTAAAACCATGAAATTCTCCTTCTGGACAGTCGACTTACGCTTGTTATTAGTCAATTGATACCGATGTATCTTCATATTTCCGAATGTTCTTTCAAATGATTTATTCTCAAAATGTTCTAATCTATAACTTACTATTCTATACTTTATCTTCTATTGAACATATATTTCAAGATGTTAAGTTGAGCAATTTATGTTGGAAGGTTGGTTTGGATAATTGAGTGTGAGTCTCTAGAGGGTGTGTGTGACCCTAGTATACCGACAGTTGAGTTATTTATGTTTGGGCCTATAGAGGCATTTTAGTTGATTAGTTGTTTGAGTTAAGTCCGGTAGGGTACACCAACTCTAGGAGATTCGTTAAGTAATCAAATAATCTAAATGATAAGTACAAGCACTAGTGGTGATATGATGAACGAGAATATGGGTTATGCACCTCAGTATGGCTTGCGGTGTGAGATAATCCCCGGAATTTTCCAGGTGTGAGTGAAATAGTTTCCAGAATTACCTGTGGTGTGGGATTGATCTCCGAAATTATCGGGGTCGAGGCGACGCACATGTGGTATTCATGTGATGAGGTGCCATTGCTTGCGGTGTGGGGTATTCTCGAAGATTTCCAGGTGTGAGTGAAATAGTCTTCGGAATTATCTGTGGATAGAGATTGACCTCCGAAATTATCGAGGCATGGGCTAATACTCACAGTTTAGCTTTATCTCGTAGTAGTCATCGTGTTAGGATTAGTTGCATAGCAGGAGATTGAACCTTATAATGTGGAGACGTTAAGGGCTTGCACCGGACCTATGTACTATGGAATGCATAGACTTCGACAAGTACGCATTAGAGAGTCCGCATATAGAATTGTGTTTTTCATGACTTGGTTTCACGCATGTGGTTTTCCTGTTTTCTACACTTGACACTTAGTTTAGCTTCACTTGTTGTGTTTTTCGTGTTTCATGATTTTCCTATATTCACTTACTCTTGTTTAATTTCTGTTGTCGATAAATCCATGCTTTACTTATATTGCATTTGTTTTTATGTCACTCACACCTTTATGGCTGACCCTTTTAGTTTTTGGGGTTAGGGTTATCTCTAGCCTCATATTTTATAGGTGATTCCTTAAGGTTCGGATTTGGATGCTTGAGTTCAATTGATATAGTGACTTATGTAATTTGCAAAGTGATGTAAAGAAAAGAGAATTGTGTTTAAGGTGTATTGTATTCCGCTGTGCTATGTAAATGGTTATTGTAATGAAAGTTGAAAAAATTATTGGTGTTTAGTTGTGTTTAATATTACATTGAAGTTGATGCTGAGAATTGTGCCACGTATTTTCTAAGATATTATATTAGAAATTCGGGGTGCTACAGCTATAATCACCGAGAACAAAGTGCTTCAGTTCTTCTGGAAGAACGTCATATGCAGGTTCGGCGTGCCTCGGGTTCTCATAACAGACAACGGAACACAATTTACAGGGTCTGCATTCCGATCCCTATGTGAAGACCTCGCCATCCAACAACGCTTCTCCTCCGTCTCCCACCCGCAGTCGAATGGTCAAGTAGAAAATGTCAACCGACAGATCCTCTCCGGTATCAAGAAGAGGCTGGATAAGTCTGCCAAAGGCTTATGGGTTGATCAGCTCCCTAACGTACTGTGGAATTACCGCACTACCCCCCACAGGAGAGTCACCATTCAATCTCACCTATGGGTCCGAAGCTGTGATCCCATTGGAAGTCGGTGTACCCTCTCTTCGCCTTATGGCTTATGAAGAAGAGCAGAATGCCAGAAAGCTACGGGTGAATTTGGATCTGATTAATGAGCTTCGTGAAAGAGCTTCAATTCGCCAACAAAACTATCGGAGGAGGATCGAGCTAGCCTACAACAAGAGAGCTCATCCCACCGATCTCAGAGAAGGTGACTTGGTCCTCAGAAAGTTAGCTATCTAATTCCCCAGTCAGAAGAGTAAGCTAGCTCCAAATTGGGAAGGACCCTACAAGATTACCAAAGTAGTTCGGCCTGGGGCATACCGTCTGGAAGACCTTGAAGGCAGAGAGATTCCCAGGACATGGAATGCCGACCATCTCTTGAAGTACCAAGAGAGCGCCTGAACGCCTCTCTGAGTACCCTCGGATGTCGAACCATTCCTTTCCTTTCACTTGTATTTTGCTTCTTTATTTCTTCAATGTAATAACGGCTCGCAACTTAGAAGCAGCCGACTAGTAGTTATCAATAAAGAACTTCCTTTTCTCATATTTTTCTTGTGACTGTTTGCAACTCTCTGTTTTTAACTTCTTAAACTCAAACGATGAATTCGGCGTCCAACACTTGGCTCGACTCCGCTTCGCAAGCTCACTCTTAAGCGAGCTAGAAGTGGTTCGCCATTCGAAATTGTTCTCGCAACCGTTGAAATAAACTCAAACGACGAGTTCGGAGTCCAACACTTGGCTCGACTCCGCTTCGCAAGCTCGCTCTTAAGCGAGCTAGAAGTAGTTCGCCATTCGGAATTGCTCCTACAACCGTTGAAATAAACTCAAACGACGAGTTCAGAGTCCAACACTTGGCTCGACTCCGCTTCGCAAGCTCGCACTTAAGCGAGCTAGAAGTGGTTCGCCATTCGGAATTGCTCCCACAACCGTTGAAACTCGCCCCGCCATCGCACTTGAAATGCTAATGCTAGGTCTGCCATTTGTATGCTAGTCCTGGTACACTGCGTCTCCTGATCTGCACGGTTGGAAGATCACTGATATGAATATATTCTTCGTGTTTCCTCAAAAGAGAAGTCAACTTCAAACATGAACTCGTTAAAGGATTCGGTGAATGCCCGGCCTGGACAATTCTTAGTTTTATCACGAAGCGGAGTCGAAAATCTACGACACACTTAGTCCTTGACCAAATGATAGACTATGAAACTCACTCCTCTTCCAAATTTACGAATTTAGAGGTTCGAAGCAGTGCTCGGCACACCTAGCCGAGCGCTCTTGGTACCGATGCCCAAACGAGCAAAAAAATTGCTCCAGGACCTCGGCACGCCTTGCCGAGCGGTCTTGGCACCGATCCCCAAACGAGCAAAAATCTTGCTCTGGAACCTCGGCACGCCTTGCCGAGCGCTCTTGGCACCGACGCCCAAACGAGCAAAAATCTTGCTCTGGGACCTCGGCACACCTAGCCGAGCGCTCTTGGGACCGACGCCCAAACGAGCAAAAATCTGGTTCTGGGACATCGGCACGCCTTGCCGAGCGCTCTTGGCACCGACTCCCAAATGAGCAAAAATCTTGCTCTGGGACCTCAGCATGCCTTGCCGAGCGCTCTTGGCACCGACGCCCAAACGAGCAAAAATCTTGCTCTGGGACCTCGGCACGCCTAGCCGAGTGCTCTTGGCACCGATGCCCAAACAAGCAAGAGTCTGGCTCGGGGCCCTCGATATGGTAGAGATAGCCACAAGTAATACAATAACATAAGGCCACTAAAACACAAATCCAAAAAAAACAACCATCGTTTCGATTAAGTGTGGGAAGACAATACAGGGCAGCATCTTCTTTACAATAAAGCTACAAGACTTCAAAAGCAAAAAACTACAATGTTGGCTCGTTACACTTAGACGAAATACAAAACTTGGAAAACAAAAAGTCTTCAACGCTTCCTTGGCGCAGGGATGTTTCGCTTCAAAGACACTCGAGGGCGGCGATGCTTGACCCCGGTGCTCGTCCCTAAACCGGCGAATTGAGACGTGTCTTCGGCACTACTCCTGACAGTTGTGCCGACGGATGCTCCGCTCGATGATATCGCCACGCCACTTTGGGCATCACCCGGACTTGGTCGGCCTATGGGCGAATGTGTCGCGAGCTCATAAAATGAAATGCCTCGTTCGCCCTCCTCGCGAGTGCATGAAGTGATCTTGACATTAATTGGCCCCGAGCGTGGCTTTAGGCGAGCCACTTCTGCCTCCAGCTCGGCGATCCTTTGCTTCAGAGAGTCATCTCCTACATCTGCCTCGAAGTGAGGAGGTACGGTGGAGCTCAGAATGCTAGGGCGGCTGGCGATAATTCGACGGAGCTGGGTGACTTCGATGCCCCTGTCCACTGTGGCTCTTTTCAACGCGTCGACCTCTGCCGTCAACTCGTCGCATTCGGCCATCAGCTTGCCCACTGCAGTGGTCAGCTCCTCTTCCTCCGCCAGAAGTTCAGCCTCCACAATCTGCAAGTGGTGAACTTCGGTGAGCATATCGTCCCTATCCGCTGTCATCTTCGACAGAGACAGTTGGAGACACTTCAGCCTTAGCCCATTAGTGAAGGCTATTGACGAGCCATCCTCCTCGTCTACGGGAGGGATCTGCAATACCCTGATTTTCATTTATGAAAATAATTTTTTTATTTTGTACGTATTGTGCATGTAAAATTTTTGCAATATAAAATCTTATAATTATTTTCATTACATAGACAATGGGTATATATATATGTGTGTGTGTGTGTGTGTGTGTGTGTGTTTCTTTTCTAATTGTTTTTATTAAAGCCCATTTTTCTTTAAATAAACATAAGTTCTTTTATAGCCCAAATTTAATTTATTTTTGTAAACTAATTTGGCCCATTAAATAAATGCCCATGAGTTATTTTCCTTTTTAATTACAACTTGTAATGTAGACAATTTTTGTAGATTATTTTTATAAAGAATAAAATGTACAACTTTTTTAAATAGGGGACTAGTGAATGCACGTGCACTGCACGTACACATGCATGATGCACCCTTGTTGGCCGGTTTTGAATGGGAGGAAAAGGAAAAAGAGAAGTGGAGTTGTGGGAGGTAGTTGTTTGGATCATGGTTGGTGATGCAGTTTGTTTCTGGGAGACGTGTGGATGCACCAGGTGTGAGTTCGGACTCGATTTGTATTGAAGGAGAAAGTTGCTTGTCAGACGACCCTCGGCTGACCGGACGGTACCTGCGATGGGCTCGGAGTGAGGTGGATGTCTGGGCTCGGATCAGAGGCTTCGGATCCGAGATCTTGTGTACCTGCAGACGGTCCTGAAACACCGGGGTTGATCCCGGCGGCGTACCTCCGACGCTCTAGTCAGTCTCTGTGAGAGAGTAGCAATAACTAGGAGAATTTAGGTGGTGAAAGATTGGTTACCTGAAAAGGTGGGTGAGGGTCTAGTATTTATAGGGAATTCCAGTCGGGTTTGGATCCGCTTGGGGGCCGGGTCTGAACCCGAAAGCCCATGGGCCTGACGTGGTAGAAGGCCCAGGGGGTTTAGGGCTGATGTGGCAGTACCAGGAGTGGTATAGGGCTGACGTGGCAAAGCCCTTGGTGGTATTTGGAGCTGACATGGCGGATCATGGGGCTCCTGTGCTCCTGGGAGAATCTGGTGGCCTAGGTTGTGCCAGGTCATCTTCATTCTACACCAGGATGGGTGGACGGCCCGGAGGGCTGTCGTGGATCAGAGGCCGAGGACCATCGATGCTCGTCGGATACGAGGAGACCAGTTCTGCGGGGGTGAACTTGAGGTTCGGCACCGACCCTGTAGTGGCTCGAAGCCGAGCCAGATTGTTTTTTTTCCTGTTTTTTGAGTGAGAGCTGTACTGGGCCCTAGTGGGCCCCAAGCCATTTTTACCCTACCACACAAGCCCCCTACTCCTGCGGGGGTGCGGGAGCTAGCCGTGGAGGAGTGTTTTACGGTTGTAGAAATGGGATGACGAATCGCTGGTCCTTCATGAGGGGGTGGCCCTGATGTTAGAGTGGACCTCGAGCTAGCGAGGGTGATGGCGAGCCGTTGAGCCTTCCTGAGAAGATTGCCCTGATGTTAGAGCGAACCTCGAGCTGGCGAGGGTTGGTTGCCCTGATGTTAGAGCGAACCTCGAGCCGGCGAGGGTGATGGCGAGCCGTTGAGCCTTCCTGAGAAGACTACCCTGGTGCTCGACCGGACCTCGAGCGGGCAAGGGATTATGGGTCGGCAAGGGTGATGGCGAGCCATTGAGTCTTCCGGAGAAGATTGCCCTGATGTTAGAGCGAACCTCGAGCTGGCGAGGGTTGGTTGCCCTGATGTTAGAGCGGACCTCGAGCCGGCGAGGGTGATGGCGAGCCATTGAGCCTTCCTGAGAAGACTACCCTGGTGCTCGACCGGACCTCGAGCGGGCGAGGGATTATGGGTCGGCAAGGATGATGGCGAGCCGTTGAGTCTTCCGGAGAAGATTGCCCTGATGTTAGAGCGAACCTCGAGCTGGCGAGGGTTGGTTGCCCTGATGTTAGAGCGGACCTCGAGCCGGCGAGGGTGTTGGCGAGCCGTTGAGCCTTCCTGAGAAGACTACCCTGGTGCTCGACCGGACCTCGAGCTAGCAAGGGATTATGGGTCGGCAAGGGTGATGGCGAGCCATTGAGTCTTCCGGAGAAGATTGCCCTGATGTTAGAGCGAACCTCGAGCTGGCGAGAATTGGTTGCCCTGATGTTAGAGCGGACCTCGAGCCGGCGAGGGTGATGGCGAGCCGTTGAGCCTTCCTGAGAAGACTACCCGGGTGCGAGACCGAACCTCGAGCTTTCGAGGGATTATGGGTCGGCAAGGGTGATGGCGAGCCGTGGTGCCTTAGAAGGTCTGAGCGGAGTGGTCCGCCGTCTTCGCGGAGCATTGAAGGCGCTCCGGGATCTGTGCGATGTTCCAATTTCCTAGGGGCATTAATGGCGCCGCCTAAATAAATGCATGTGGCGCATGAGCTTCCGTCGATTGGCTTTTCCAATGTCATAACAGCAGGCCTATGGGGGAGGCTATAAATACCCCTCTCCCCTTAGCAGGTTTGATCACAGCAAGGGTGGTCCACTGGACATCAGAGGTGTCTGCTTCGGCGGACGCCTTTCTCTTACAAAATTTTAACCCTGGTAGTGTCGGAGAGGTGGTGACTCTGTCGCCCAGATCTTCTCTTGGATCTGATGGCCTTGATTCGGTAGCCAGATCTAGGGGAGATCAGGGCGAGAGGGGTATCAACCGAATTCCGACCCTGGGGCTGAGGAGCCTCGAACAGATGGGTCGTCTCCGATTGGAGGTGGGCCGATCTGTTTTCCGATAGGGTCCCAGGCGATGGTGGCTTTTCTCCCACCCTCGAACAGTTTGGGGTTTCGGCTGCCGAGGCTGTAAGCCCCAAGCTGCTCGCGGGTGAGAGGGGAGCCGACCGAGCCCTGGAGCCCGGGGCGCAAGCGATGGTGGCTTTTCTCCCACCTGGGAACAATTCGGGGTTTCGGCTGCCGAGGCCGTAAGCCCCGAGTTGTTCGTGGGTGAGAGGTGAGCCGACCGAACCCTGGAGCCTTAAATCTTAAGTAAAATGTTTTCTCCGCCGAGCACTCCATCCGAGCCGACCCCTGTACATGACTGCCAGCCTGGCACTGGGTGACGTCAGCAGCACACGTTTCGAGGACGTGGCGCGATTTTCCAGGCGGCAGTTGCACGTCAATCGGTGACCAGTAATTGCGGAAATCGAGGAGTCGTTTCCATCCTCTATAAATGTCCCCCCTCTCCCCCTGTCGCCCACTTCTTTCTCGCCTCTTTCTCTTTCAAAAAATCTACCAACACTTCAGCGCTCGTCCCTACCGTTTGCTGCACCAGGATCGTTCTTTCGAAGCGACCCCAGGTTAGTTGGTAAGTCTGTTTAGTTTAGGCACAGATGGACAGGGCTCAGTCTGGCTCGTCAGCGTCGACGTCTGGGGGGGAAGTGAAACCCGCCTCCAAATCGACTTCGTGGGTGGAGCCTGTTCTTGAGGGGGAGTCTGTGCATAATGTGGAGCTTTCCGATTCGATCTCGTGGGAGGAGCCGGTAGGTGAGGAGCAGCAAGTGTATAATGTGAAGCCGTTGCGATCTCGGAGGCTTTTTGTGGTGGAGAGCAGCGAATCTGAGGAGGGGGGCGGTAGTTCCGCCGAAGTCCAGATTCTGGGGTTAGCTTCTGGAGAGGAGGGTGGCCCCGAAGGGGGTGAAGCCGAAGGGGCTCATGTAGGAGGTCAGGGTGTGGGCTCGAGTTCCGTGCCGACCGGTCTGGGGAGATTATCTACCCCCTCGCCGGAACGAACCAAGAAGAAGAGGGCCCCGAAGAAGAAGGGGTCGAGGGCAGGGGGTTCGAGCCAGGCGCCTGTTTATCGTAACTTGATTACAGGGTCGCCGGTACAACCTAAGCCGTTCCGCCGGTACCCCGACGATCTTTCTGATAAGGAGCTGTTTGGGGTCCAGCCGTCGTTGCCGAGCCGGAAGAGGGTGATAATGGATACACTTCCGACCGTTCTGGAGACAGGTGACTTGGAGGCTTTACAGCTGGCGTACCACATAGGGTCCAGCTATGAGCTCATGTTGCCGAGCTCTACTCTTCGACCGACCGACCCCCTGCCGGATTGGTATTGCGTCTTCCCCGTGGATGCCTTTATCTCCGGACTGAGGCTGCCAGTCCACCCGTTTGTTCGCGAGGTGCTGAACTGGGCGTCCTTGGCGCCGATGCAGTATGGGCCGAACTCTTGGAAGCAGATCATCTGCTTCGCACTGATGTGCGAGGAGCAGAAGGTACCCCTACGGCTGAGTGTGTTCCGAGCGATGTTGATGATCAGCTCGTCGGTTGAGGGTGTTTACTACATTTCGCCCCGGAGTAAGGGGAAGGTCGTCCACGGCCATCCGGACTCCATCAAGGACTGGAAGAAGAAGTATCTAGTGATCCGGAGTGAGGAACCTTGGAACATCCCTACTCGATGGAACCACTCCAAGCCGAGCTATAAAACGCCGAGGCCGAGGGACCTGACGGCCGAGGAGTGGGGGTTTGTTGAGCGCCTCCGTCTGTCGGACAGTATCAACTGGGCGGAGGTGACCGAGGGTCACTTGGCGAACGTCAGACTGAGCCCGGCCGTTCTGTGTATGTAGTTGTTTCTTTCTTCTGACTTTGTTGTTCCTCTGTGCTCATTGTCCTTACTGGATCTTCTTACAGATATGGATCCTGAGTCGAAGGTGGAGAAGGCCGAGAAGAAGGTGGAGGCGACGAAGAGGCCGAGGGAGTCGCCCCTAGTCATCTCGGAGGCCCCGCTTGAACCGAGGACCAAGAGGACTCGCTCGGAGACGAGCAAGGGGGTGGCCACTTCGAGGGGCCAGGGTCAAGCGAAGGCATCCGATCTTGACAAGGGGAAAGGTCCCTTGGTCGAGGTCGAGGAAGAGGACCCGGTGGTGGAGATGTTGCGACAACGGTGGGCACCGGATTGGTCGGTTCGGATGGGGGACTGTCTGACCGAGGAGGCCCAGGCCGTGGAGGTGGCAGAGAAGTTGGCAACCCCTCGCGACCGTAAGGAGATGGAGAGCGAGCCCGTGGAGGTGGCGTTCACGCGCCTGGCGCAGGCCACCGTGCTGGTAAGCTCGTCGACCCTATCCCCCTTGTTAATTTTACTGCGGGAGTCTTTTTCTTATCTGCACTTGTCGGTCGCAGGCTTGTATGCAGGGGGCTAACGTAAAGAACCTCTACGAAGCGTCCCTGGCACAAGAGCAAGCTCGGGCGGATAAGAGCGAGCGGGAGATGAAGGAGATGCGGATCGAGCTCGAGGGCTCGAACAAGAGGGAGCAGCAGATGAAGCTCGAGCTCGAGGCCAAGGATGCGGAGTGGGGGAAGAGGGTGGTCTCCTTGAAGAAGAAGTTCGCCAAGGAGAAGGAGGAGTTGACGGCTGCGTTCGCCAAGGAGAGGAAAGAGTTGACGAATGCGGGTCAGCAGATGGTGATCAAGGCCCAGGACGAGTGTTTTGCGAAGGCCCTCAGTCATGTGAGGCACTTCTACCCGACCGTCGACCTGTCCAACTTCGAGTATGATATGGAGGTCGAGGGGACACCAAAGACCCCAGGCGAAGAAGGGCCTGCTCTTGACCCGTCTGCCGACCCCCCCTGTGGACCCGTCTGCCGATGCTGAGGTGGGAAAACAAGTTGTATAGTTTTATCTTTCTTTTTCCCTCTCTCGATTGTATTTGCCTTCCGCGGACTGGCCACCGCATTTTTTGTAAGAAGCAACTCAATTTATAAAAAAGGATTTTTGACCGGCCAAGTGTTTTGACCTCGGATATTTCCGAACCTCCTTGCTTATGTGTGTTGAGTTGGCTGGTTCTTTTGTAGGTTGTGGCTCCCCTTCCCGAGGCGGACCCCCGTCGTTCCGACGTGGCGTGGCTCTGGAGCAAGGTTGAGGCCTTGGAGGCCACTTTGGTTCGGTACCGTAAGGGGGCCCGTGACACTGATGCGGCCTTTAATTATTATAGGAACAAGTCTGAAGCCCTCAGTGAGGAGGCAAGTCGACTGAGGAGGGTGATGGTGGATCGGGAACTCGTAGGTGTCGGACTCGGATACACTATGTCGAGTTCCTCGGTGCAGAGGCCCTCCTCTGAGAAGCTACTTCGCGATGTGATAGTGGAGAAGGAGATGGAGATACACCGTTACCGGACGATGCTGGGTGTCTCGACATCTTCCTCGGGAGGTCGGCGAGCGGAGGGGGTTCCCTCTGCGCTGCTGCTATTGGAGCGTACGCGACCCGTTGATGCCCAGAGCTCTGTGGTCGGTGTGTCGACCGTGGCTGAACCGAAGGACCATCATGACAAAGAGAGAGTTCCAAGTTGTTCGGTCGGAGTGATCCCGCCATTCGTCGGACCCGAGGGGCCCTGAGAAGGCGGCTTCCTTCAGTTTTGAGATGAGTGGAGTGTTTCTGTAACGGTCTTTGTTTGTTTTCCCAGAACCCAATAAAGGAGTATGAATAAGGAATTCTTTTCACTCTTTGCTCTGGCTGATAGTGTAATGAACGATGAAGGGAGTGTGGTTCGGCCCTGTCGGTCCGTGAGGGATCGGCGGGGGGTGTTGTGAAGTCTCCCGGGCCTGAGGCCGAGTCGGACCTACCGAGGCATCGGGGACGATACCGGAGTGAAGACTCGGGTGCCGATCCCCTTGTCTGGTATTAGGTCGGATCTGCCGAGGCGTTTGGAGTATGACAAAAAGAGATTTCTTTCGTGTAAGATAGGGAGGGCTGCTAAAAACGGCCCTTTACACATGAAAGCTTTACAAAAGATTTACTTTTAGAAAAGCTAGAACCTATGTTCGTCCCTCAAGGAACTTCATTAGGTGCTCTGCATCGAATGGGAATTCCTCCAGCTCGACGGTAGGTCCGGGAGCAGGGCCATCCCTTTCCGGTTCAAGTTCGACGGCGTCGAGGGGGAACACACCTCCCCCGACGGTGGTCATGTAGCACGATCGCGCTGCTTCTTGGCTGCCTCGGACGATGCCGACTCCTTGCAGGGTGGGAAATTTAAGTTTCAGATGGTAAGCCGAAGGCACCGCTTGGAGGGAGCAAAGTCCGGGTCGGCCGAGTATGGCATTGTAAGCCGTCTTGATGTTGACCACCATGAAGTCCATAGACTCGGTCCTCTTGACAGGAGCCGATCCTGCGGTAACGTCGAGGGTAACAATCCCTTCTATCACGACAGGGACGCCAGAGAACCCATGCAAGGTGTATCCGGTCGGCTTGAGTTTGCCTTTAGGTAATTTGAGATTCTCGAAGGCTTCGAGGAAAAGAATATTAACCGAGCTGCCGTTGTCGACGAGGATTCGGCGAACCTCACAATTAGCCATGCGGAGGCCAATGACGAGGGCATCGCAGTGAGGTAGGCGAACGCCTTCGAGGTCCTCTCCTGAGAAGGAGACCGGCATCGGTTGCAGCTTAGGTGAGGGGTTGTCTTGGACAGCGTTCACCTCTCGGACGAAGGCTTTTCGGGAAGTATTTGATTCTCCCCCCATTGGTCCTCCGTGGACACAGTGCAAGATGAATGGCGTATCCGCGGCTCCCTCGGACTCGGGATCCCGACCCTGGATGCGGTTTGGAGTAGGGTTCGGAGGCGAGAGCCTCTGGTTCCTAGCATCTCGCCGATCCCTTGGGACTTCTCGGGTGAATTCTCGGAGGTACCGTCTTGAGATGAGTTCCTCAATTTCGTCTTTCAGGGCCCGGCATTGGTCGGTTTCGTGCCCATGATCTCTGTGGAAGCGGCAGTAGAAGCGCTGATCTCGATTCTTGTTGTTGTTAGGTCGGGGAGGTAGTCGGACAATGCCTTTGTCTTCGATTTCTAAGAGGATGGCGGACACGTTATGTGTCAAGGGAGTGTACCTCTCGAAGCGGGGGACTGGCGGGGCCTTCTTCATGGCCCCCGCGTCCCTCGGAGATTTCTTTGATGGTTCGACTTCCTCGGCCTTCCGTTTTCCCTTCCCGGTGGCTTCCTTGGCATCTTCGAGGTTAAGGGCCTCTTCTGCCCTAATGCACTTCTCGACCCTGTTGAGGAGGTCGGGAAAGTCGACGGGGGGTTTCTTCGCCAGAGAAGCCTTCAGCTGTCCGTGACGGACGTTGTGCCGAAATGCCGCGGAGGCGACGCCTGGATCGAGGGAGGAGACCGACCTGGCCTCTGCGGTAAACCTCCGGACGAACACTCTGAGTGATTCCCCCTCTATCTGTCTGAGCCCAAGTAAAGAAGCGCTGGTCCTTTCGGCCTTCCGGCTTGTGACAAAGTGGGCAAGGAAATTGCCCTCCAGTTGGTCGAAGGAGTAAATAGAGCCGGGGGTGAGCTTTGAGAACCATTCACGAGCCGGACCCCGAAGGGTGGCAGGGAAGGCTCGGCACAGCAGGGGATCCGAGGCGCTGTGAATCATCATGAGGGTTTTGAAACCTTCCATGTGATCAGCAGGATCTCCCTCGCCGTCGTAGGTCTCGAATTGAGGTGGTCGGAAATTCCTGGGTATTTCCGCTTGGAGGATGGGGGCGGAGAAGGGAGGACGGACAGGTCTATACCCCTGAGCCGCTCGTTGGTCGCCGTCTCCTATGTGATCGAGGCGATCCTCCATTTCTTGGAGGCGCCTTAGGAGTACGCCATCGTCCTTTGGCCGGATTGTTGACGGGCGGGACACGCTGGCCTCGGCGTCCGACCCGGTTTGGGAATGGAGGGCTTCCTCCCTGGGGGCCCGTCGGAGAGCCCCAAGAATTTCTCTTCGGAAGTCCTGGAACTCCTTGTGGGTGACGGGGGCTCCCTCGACCCTGTTTGGTCGGTCTGAAGGTTGCCTTCCGATGCGGCTGAGCGCTGGCCTCCGTCCCTCGGGCGGCGGTCTTGGATGGTTCGGGGCTGGGTTGGAAGCGGCCCTTCCCCTGCTGCGGCTAACCTGTCGGTTGACGATTATCCCCCGTAGGTCGGGCTGGACTCGACGGGTGACGCTCCTTTGGGACCCCTGATGGGGATCCCCGTGTTTGGAAATGCGTGGCCCGGCGTTAGCAATTGGTGGGGGCGAGTCCCGTCGGTTGACGGAAGAAGCAGCCCCCTTGCCCTTGGAGGCCATGAGAGTTCGGCTGTCGAGGTCCCTTGATGGTCGGGCTCGGGTCGGCTTCTGAAGCAGTGTTCCCACAGACGGCGCCAACCTGATGCGGTTTGTTTCTGGGAGACGTGTGGATGCACCAGGTGTGAGTTCGGACTCGATTTGTATTGAAGGAGAAAGCTGCTTGTCAGACGACCCTCGGCTGACCGAGCGGTACCTGCGACGGGCTCGGAGTGAGGTGGATGTCTGGGCTCGGATCAGAGGCTTCGGATCCGAGGTCTTGTGTACCTGCAGACGGTCCTGAAACACCGGGGTTGATCCCGGCGGCGGACCCTCCGACGATCTAGTCAGTCTCTGTGAGAGAGTAGCAATAACTAGGAGAATTTAGGTGGTGAAAGATTGGTTACCAGAAAAGGTGGGTGAGGGTCTAGTATTTATAGGGAATTCCAGTCGGGTTTGGACCCGCTTGGGGGCCGGGTCTGAACCCGAAAGCCCATGGGCCTGACGTGGCAGAAGGCCCAGGGGGTTTAGGGCTGACGTGGCAGTACCAGGAGTGGTATAGGGCTGACGTGGCAAAGCCCTTGGTGGTATTTGGAGCTGACATGGCGGATCATGGGGCTCCTGTGCTTCTGGGAGAATCTGGTGGCCTAGGTTGTGCCAGGTCATCTTCATTTTACACCAGGATGGGCGGACGGCCCGGAGGGCAGTCGTGGATCGGAGGCCGAGGACCATCGATGCTCGTCGGATACGAGGAGACCAGTTCTGCGGGGGTGAACTTGAGGTTCGGCGCCGATCCTGTAGTGGCTCGAAGCCGAGCCAGATTGTTGTTTTTCCTGTTTTTTGAGTGAGAGCTGTACTAGGCCCTGGTGGGGCCCCAAGCCATTTTTACCCTACCACAGTTGGTTACTACAACTTTCCCTTAAATCCTAGTCTTTTATCCTTAACCCCTAGATTAATCCTAGCCCTTTATTTGTCCCAAAATTTAGTATAAATACCTTTCCCCCCTAGCCTAGTTATTCTTGCACTCTTCATTCTCCAAAAACCTATAGTAGAAAATACAATTATTAGTAGTGAGTTATTAGTAGGAAGTGGGAACAAAAGATTGAGAGAGAGGGTTGGTGCGTGCTTGCAACAAGGAAGGCCGACTATTTGGAGCTCTCGGGTTGCATCTTGGAAGGCTCAGGTTGCACATCAAGGAAGAGGAGGAGCATTCGTTTGGCAAGTTTGAGAAGGAATCTTTCGTTTAGGAGGTGTTGTAAATCTTACTCTCCAAATAAGGTGGGTTGTTTTTCTATATTTCTAACTAGATATCATGTTAGGGTTGATTGAAATGATAATACATGAAAGAAACTAATAAGAGTAAGCTTAATTTGAAAAAGGACTTGCTTGTTGAGTTAATTGATGCTTGATAGATTGCATATTATCTTGTCATGAATCTTAAGTTGTATGCGAATCATTTTGTAGTCATGGAATGTATGAATTAAAAAAAAATTTAACATCAAAAATAAGTACAAAATGCTAATAGGTGAAATTGTTGTTTTATGTGCTTAGATGGACTTTCGTGATATAGGTTAGAATGAATAAAATAAAATATGCTTTTGGGGTTTATAAAAGAAGGAGAAACAGGAAATTGATGTAGGAAGTATTAATACTAAGCTGTGTGAGAAATGTCAAAATGATATATATAGAAATAGTAGTATGCAATCTCAATTAATTGTATAAAAAATGTGTGTTTAATTACTGGAAAAATTATTTTAAATTACTGGAGTGTCAAATTATGTTTAAATAGACATTATGGAGATTTACAGGAATTTTAGTAAAAGCAAAACTAAAATAAGAGCTTTTGAACATCGAAATGTTCTAATGAACAGAGAGATGAATTAAATAAAATGAGAGTTGTAGTCAAGACAACTTGAGCCTATAGCTCAAGTGGTCGGTGAGCTATTTAGCGCTACAGTAGTGCGGGTGTGTGTGGGTTGAGGTTGCTTGTTCGATGCTTGTGACCACCATTCTTTTATGTGCAATTAAAATTTAACCAGTTTTCAGACAGAGAGTATATAACTCTCCATCTTCTCTTTATACCGATGAGCACAAGTAGCCAGATGGCTAGCGCGTGCGGCTGTGTTCTCTTGGGTCGTGGGTGATTCCTGGTGCGGCCAGAATATATTTTTTTGACGAAAAATGATTTTTGGGGACTTTCTTGATGGGTAAAAATTCCGAAAAAAATGCTATTATTATTCTAAAATCACGTGTGACTTATGAAAATTAATTGGGAGTTATTGGAAGGAAATAAAGTGTATTTATGAAAGTAAAAGTGTAGTTGGAACTATAGTCTTACACTCGTATAATTTTGTAAAAGTGTATTTTTGCGAAGAAATTGAGATAAGTGTTAGAAAAGGAAAGTTGGAAGAAAGAAAGTATAATTTGTGAAGTGTTATATGGATTATTCTTGCTAAAAAATAGTGTAATAATGGTGAGTTTGTGAACATTCACTTTGACTATATAATTTGTGATATGATTTTAATGTGGAAATACATGTTAAGGCATGATGTATAATTGAACTCCATGTACGATCATTGACTCATGAAAATATTAGAAATCATGTGGTTGGAAAAGAGAAATGTTCTTGAGTTTGACAACTCAGATTGTGAATTTGTGAATTGAAATTGAAAATTAGGGTGTAGCCAAAACTCACACCGGCAAGTGAAAAGTGATGAAATATGATTATTGAAATTAAAAGGACCAAGTTTGGGTCAATATGAAATGAAAGAAATGAGATCGGTAGTAGTGAGAGGGCTAACTCTAAGAGATTAATTTTGTTCATGATTTCATTAAATTAAGAATTAGTACATAGCGAAGAGGTGATGAAAGCGAGAGAAAAACACAAGTATGAGGGCCTCGAGTCTACGATGTGGGTGTGATTTACAGTTTGTCTTCACGATGTATCGTGACATGATGTGGGCACTACTCCGGAATTATCGAGATCTTGGCGACGCTTGTGGGGTTTTTGGTAACTGCGAGAGGATCGTGTGCCATGAAGGAGGCTGAATTGTCCATAGATAGTCTTCACGATGCGTCGTGACATGACGTGGGATTTCCCTCCAGTTTTTCTGTACATGAGCTCGTACTCATAGGACATCTCGGATACTTACCGTAGTTACAGTAGTAGATTAAGTCATGATGAGGGATTGAACCCTACAAGATGAAGAACGATTAAGAGGCTTGCCCTCGGACCTATGTAGTATGGAATGCATAGAATCCGAACAAGTGCACATTAGTGTCATGTAATATAAATAATTGCATTAAGGACTAAGTGCACAATCACAACACGACATCAATAGAGTATTCCCCTTAGTTTGATATGTGACAAGTTTGTGTTTGTTAAATATGAAAAATCAATTATACTGTTTCCGGCATAGAAAAGATGACCGTGTATAATATTCGTCAGTTGAATGAACTGACGTACCCACAATTTTGTATGCAGGGTAAATGACATGATAAAGATTAAAGGAGAACTGATGCTTAGAGATTATTCAAATGATGTTGTACTTTTATATAAATATTGTAAATTTGCTTCCGTTGTAAAATATAAAGTGTAAAGATTACTTGTAACTCTGATGTAAAGTGAAAAGTTTTAAATTCCTTGTAAAATTATACGAAAGAAGTGTAAAGATACTGTGGAATCTCGAATTCAGTTGTATTTTGGAATGCGGGTATTACAGGATCTCGACGAGCCAACCCTCTAGTCGCCGAATTTCGATGTCTCGTCGGCTCAAGATCACCTGCAGATGGTTCCGCTCGCTCTCAGCCCGGCGCAACCCCAACTCAATTTCATAAAGGCATTCTCGGCACCTGGTCAAGCACAGCCTCGTCGCCCCCAAGCCAGCTTCGGAACGAAACTCCTTCCCAGAGCGAGTAGGTTCGGCCGAGTGGGTCACCTCGACAAGCTGAAAAGATCAAAGCAAACAACGGGGCTCAGTAAATAGTCACAAACTCTCCACATCCGACCCCTGAACAAAGGCTACATGCACCTAGCGAAGTCTAAGTCCCTTGTTTAAACACTTAGTCAAATTTCAAGCAAACACTTGGAAAAAGAGACACATGGTCGAGCTCCAAAAATTCCTTTCATTCATCACAAAAATACGGTGGCCAGTCCGCAATTAGGCAATACAAGACAAAGCTCAAAAGACAAAAAAACAAGAAAAAGGAGAAGAAATAAGGGGTCGACTTCTTTCCCGGGGCGTCGAGATTGGACGGGGACAGACCCTCCAGAAGGGGCCTCGATCGCCAGCGGGGTCACCTGCACCTCGCCAACGACCTCGACCTCGCGGTCGTCTTCATCATCGCCGTCCTCCTCCTCCGACTTGGGGTCGAAGCCTTCGACGTGGCCGGGGAAGAGCCTCCATTCTGAGCAGTCCACCTCAGGGAATCGCTCCGACACTTGAGTAAGGGCTTGGGCGTAGGCCTTGGCCATGTTTTGGGCAAGGAAACCTTGCGCCTTCGCCATGGTGGCCGCTTCGGCTTCCTTCACCGTGGCAACCTTGGCTCCCTCCACCTCGGCCAGCTGCTTGGCCGTCTCCTCCTTCTGCCGAAGACGGTCGCCCTCGAGCTTCGCAACAAGACCCTCGAGGTAATCGAGCCTCGTCGTCCTCCCCTCGAACTCGACCCTCAGCTTGTCGAGCTCGGTGCCCATTCGAGCCTTTTCGGCTTGAGCCCGGTCGGTCTCCTGCTTCAGCTCCTTCTCTAACTCCGTCATCTTCTCCGTGAGATGACCGAAGTGGACGAGGATCTGCAACCGAACAACAAAAAGTGCAAGGAGTTAGAAAATCAAACAATGCTTACTGATACCACCGAGCGAGCAATCTCGATCGTATCGTTGCCTGCCTGGCCGGCGTCCATGGCGGCCCGGTCCTTCGGCGTCGCCAGGTGCTTCACCACCTGCGTGCTCGTCAGGGAGTCACGAAGGAACCCATCATGCTTCCGAACCTGCCAGTCCGGAATATGGATCCTCTTGTGCTCCTCCGTCAGGAGCTCCTCGGCCGTCACCGTCAGCCGGGGCGTCTCCATCCCGAGAGCTACGGCGATCGGGAAGTCGCCTACCTCGGTCGACGCAGAGGCTACTCCTGGGCTTGGGGTTGGGGTCACCACGGCCGAAGCCTCCACCCCCTCGACCACGCTCGCGACCCTCGGAGTCTTCGCGGGCGGCAGCTTGGAGAAGACCCTCTTGCGCTTCTTCGACGCCTTACTCCCGAGGGCGGCCCTCTGCGCCAGCACTGCGGCGAAGTCCATTGCCTCTACATCAAACAAGGAGTTGGTTAATAATACAAGTTAAAATAAGCAAGTTTAAAAAAAGGGGAGGGGGGGAGGTAGAAAGAGTCGCGTACTGGGATATACGCGACTGAGCCCTCCCCTGAAGAGAATGTCTTCGGTCAGTTCTCTCCAATCATACTTCGGCCTGTCCAGAAGAGTCCGAACTGCCTCTTCTTCTTGAGGATGAAGCTCTGGTGACTCCTTCACTCGCTTCGACGCCTCCTCCACAAAACCGGTGGGTATAGGCCACACCTCCGCACTCCGCGCTATGAGGTACTTATCGCGCCAGTGCTTTATGGAGTCGGGGCAAACGACAAACCAACCTTTGTGCCTCGGAGCCAGGTAGTACCGGAACTCCGACCGGTTCTGCTGATGAAGCCGGTAAATTGTCTGAAGTACCCTCAGCTCCGACTCAATCCCAGCCGCTTGGCAGTGGAGCACGAACCCATTGATAACTCTCCACGCGTTCGGCATTAGTTGAATGGGGTTGACCCCAAACCACCTAAGCACTTGAATCGCGAACGGGTGGAGAGGCAGCCGAGCCCCAGTGATGAAGGCATCAACCGGCCAGAAACACATGTTCACTGGCATCGGCAAATTTGCCCTAACCCCGGGACCCGGCAGCATCAGTTCGTACTCCTCCGGAATCTGGAAGCAATTCCAGATCACTGCCAAGTCCTCCAAGCTGAGGATAGACACCGTGTTGTCAGCCTCGGAGGTCTCCTTCGCCGCGTTCTCCTCGAAGGTCCTCCCCTCCCGTGGATGATGCGCTCTGTATGTTCATCCGGAAGTTCTCGAACCCTTTGGAGCCCGGTCAGTGGCCCTGGATACCTGCCGAACGGCCCCATGTGCTTCGGATCATCCACTATGCTGTCTCGACCGGATACCCTCTTGCTCGGAGAAGGGACCTCGGCAGTAGGAGGGGAGGGCTCGGAGACAGGAGAAAGAGACATATTTATACTTGAAAAAAAAACTAAGTATGAATTACCTTGAAGTGATGTGTGCGGTCGGAATTTTCACCGGAAAGCGATGGATGATCACCGTGAGCTCTCACCAGCACAAATTCACCACCTGAGTAAAAGTTTGGAGAAGTGAAAAATGAGAGGGGGGTGAAGTTTTATAGAGCTTGGCACACAAAACGAGGTTAATGGGCCCAAAGAGCCAACCCATTTACACAAGGCGACAAAATGATCTGAACCGTCACATTAGCTGTACTGTCGCATTAATGGCTGTCACATCTGTCAGGGTTGTCAGAATCTCAGCTGCCATCGTATTAATGGCTGTCACATCTTTCAGAAGTGCAGGAGCCACCAACTAAGCCCGACGTTTCCTATACCACCAAAAATCACAACCTAGGACCTCGGCACATGCTACCGAGAGTTCTTGCCACCGACCATGTTACATGGAAAAAATTGTACCTCGGCACATGCTGCCGAGAGTTCTCACCACCGACCATGTTACATGAAAAAAATTGGACCTCGGCACATGCTGCCGAGCGTTCTCGCCACCGACCATGTTACATGGAAAAAAGTGGACCTCGGCACATGCTGCCGAGCATTCTTGCCACCGACCATGTTACATAGAAAAAAAAGTGAACCTTGGCACATGCTGTCGAGCGTTCTCGCCACCGACCATGTTACATGGAAAAAAGTGGACATCGGCACATGCTGCCGAGCGTTCTTACCACCGACCATGTTACATAGAAAAAAGTGGACCTCGGCACAAGCCACCGAGCGCTCTTGCCACCGACCCTCTTACATGGAGAAAATCACCTCGGACTTCGGCAAAGGTTCGCCGAACACCCTCTTCGCACCAACAGCCTGGCCGAGGTACCTACGCTCTTCGACAGAGGGCGCCGAACCCCATTGACCTCGGCTTCCTTCGTAGCAAGTGTTCGGAGGGGGTCGGTGACGAAGCCGAAGCATCTAGGCCATGAAACGGAGGGAACAACATCGAATCGTCTACCTAAATATTGCAAAAAAAAAAGGTTAAAAATTGGGGGAGATTGATTAAAGGTTCTAAAGAATAATTATAAGCTCAGGGGGATGCTCTTGAACCCCTGGGTAAAAAATTATTGCCTAGAACATTTAATTAAGATCCCCGAACTACAAATCAGCACTCCGCTAAGATAGAGAACAATCTAGAGCGTGCTACTAACTCGGAAATTACCACAATGTCCCATATAAAGATTCGGCACCCCTCGTGTGGACCCCGATACAACTTCGTAAGCCATTAAAACAGTAAAACTACTCCTCAAAGGCTGATAAAACCCAGTCTTCGGGAGTGAGGGGCTCGTGATATGGCTAAAAATAGGGTTAAATCGGAATCGTTCAAATCGGGCGCGAATCTTAAAGCCTGGGGGTAAGATGGTAATTTTACCAACAAATGGGTCTGAAACGGGTACTGGGTCTTCTCTTCAGAGACCCAATAGCCCGTGAACGGGTCCATCTCAACTGGGTGCGGGTTTCGACCCACAGCGAACCCGGTCCAGCAGGATAGAATTAGGGTTTCTGATTAATCCTAATCAACGGCCCTGATTCGTATCTATCCTTTCACTGGGAATTAGGGATTACATTCCTAATCTGATCCTAGGGATTACATTCCTAATCTGATCCCAAAGGTGGCTATAAATACCCCCCCCATCTACCACCATTAAGAGGTAATCAATTTTTTTGCCAATTTACGCTCTTTCATAATCTTCTCTGATTACTGACTTGAGCATCGGAGGGTACATCGCCGGGATCAACCCCGGTGTCTCACACTTTTTGCAGGTGAACGGCGGAGTCAACAGTCAAACTCCGACGGAGGAAGTTAAGGTTTGGCTATTCAGTTTTCCTAAGAATCCACAAATACTATCTGTTTGCCCCCACACCAGATTTAGCGGTAACAAGCTCTATATTTATGAACTACATATGTATAATAAAACTGTATGCTTTTATCATCTATTGGACCATTGTTAATGGTACTACAAGTTTAGGAACTAATAAAAATATGTGGTAGACATATGAGACTCAGAATCTCTTGCCAAAAGGTGAAGAGATTCAAGTCCTTCAAGGTATAATAGATGTTGTAGAAAGAGCAAATGAATAACATTATATCGAATGTCTTATTTGTTGATCTGAACTCCAAAGTATTCTATCAATCCTCAATATCCAAGTACCAGCTGATGGAATTGGAATAGATTCAGGAATAGCTAACAAAATGTCAATAATCTTCTCTATCTAACGAGGCACCCCATGATGCACAGTTTCATACCTTAAAAAAAAAACTAAATGCAAGAATAAATCACTACAATCATGAACATAAGCTCAAATTCCTGAAGTTTTCTGAACGATCTTCTAAAACCAACAACAAAATACAGTTCATTGCATGTTCTTCAACTCATCCATATAACAACAATCTCTCAAGGTCTAAAACCTTAATAATAGGAACTCTAAACATGCCATTAAAAGTTATAGCTATTACAAAAAAAAAGGTGTACTATCTAAATCATGCTACACTCCGCGATAGCTTCATATGACTTGTAGCGCCCCGAATTTCTAATATAATATCTTAGAAAATACGTGGCACAATTCTCAGCATCCACTTCAATGTAATACTAAACACAACCAAACACCAATAAATTCTTTCAACTTTCATTACAATAATCATTTACATAGCACAGCGGAATACAATACATCTTAAATTACAACTTTTTTCTTTACAACAATTTACAATTACATAAGTC
This sequence comes from Hemerocallis citrina, assembly GCA_017893485.1. Classification (NCBI taxonomy): domain Eukaryota; kingdom Viridiplantae; phylum Streptophyta; class Magnoliopsida; order Asparagales; family Asphodelaceae; genus Hemerocallis; species Hemerocallis citrina. The sequence goes on from CM030363.1 coordinate 17,664,922, forward strand.
ACTATATAAATTGAACTCAAGCATCCAAATCCCAAGCTCTAAGCAACAACCTGTAAATATGAGGCTATAGATAATCCTAACCCCCAAAACTAAAGGGGTCAGCCATAAAGGTGTGAGAGATATAAACAAACAACATAAATAAACATTAAGCATGGATTCTTAAACAACATGTAATAAACAAGAATACATAAAATATGAAGTAGCAAGGAAACATGTAAACATCAAGTGAAATTAAACTAAGTGTCAAGTGTAGAAAATAGGAGAACCACATGCATAAAACCAAGTCAAGAAAGCACAAGTCTATATGCGGACTCTCTAATGCGTACTTGTCGAAGTCTATGCATCCCACTCTACATAGGTCCGGTGCAAGCCCTTAACGTCTCCACATTATAGGGTTCAATCCCCGCTATGCAACTAATCCTACCACGAAAACTACTACGAGATAAAGATAAACTGTGAGTATTAGCCCATGTCCCGATAATTACGGAGGTCAATCTCTATCCACAGATAATTTCGGAGACTATTTCACTCACACCTGGGAATCTTCGAGAATACCCCACACCGCAAGAAATGGCACCTCATCACACAAATACCACATGTGCGTCGCCTCGATCCCAATAATTTCGGAGATCAATCCCATACCACAGGTAATTCCGGAGACTATTTCACTCACACCTGGATAATTCCGGGGATTATCTCACACCGTAAGTCATACTGAGGTCCATAACTCATATTCCTGTTCATCATATCACCACTAGTGCTTGTCCTTATCATTTAGGTTATTTAATTACTTAACGAATCTCCTAAAGTTGGTGTACCCTACCGGACTTAACTCAAACATCTGAACAACTAAAATGCCTCAACAGGTCCAAACATAAATAACTCAACCGCCGGTATACTAGGGTCACACACACCCTCTAGAGACTCAAACTCGAATGTCCAAACCAAACTTCCAACATAAATTGCTCAACTCAACATCTTGAAAACGTATGTTCAATAGAAGGTAAGGTATAAAATAGTAAGTTATAGACTAAAACATTTGGAGAATAAATCATTTGAAAGAACATTCAAAATTATAAGAATACATCAGTACCAGTCGACTATAGATTAAGGTAAGTTGACTGTCCAGAGAGAAAATCTAGTGGCTTTGAGGAAAATAAGTCTAAGTACTATAAGTCGACTGAAAAAGGGTCATAGGTCGACTGTCCAGAGAAAATTCCAATATCTTTCAGAAAATAATTCTAAGTGTAGAAGTCGACCGAAGAAGATATAGGTCGACTGTCCAGAACGTAAAATTACAATAATTTCAAGAAAATAATTCTAAGTGTACCAGTCGACTGAAGAGGTCCTAGGTCGACTGTCCAGAACGGATTTTCGAGAAAAATCTAGAAAACATAGAAGCCGGGTCGCATCAGTCGACTGAGAAAACACGCCAGTCGACTGTCGGCCTACAGGCTGCATACATTTGGTTGTGCACATTCAACCGATACACAGTCTTTCTTCATAAAAATGATTTCTACGAAAAACATATTTTTTATATGGTCAAATACAACTAGTAGAATACAAAATAGTCCATAAAACTAGATCAACTACTTGAACTCATAAAAATAGAGGTTTTGTTGATCTCTTTCAATTAAAACATGATTTTGTGCATATAATCAAAATAGAGTTTTCTTAAAATAGTTTACTGATCGCTGAAATAGTTCGTATTCAGATCCAAACCATTTGAATATAAAAAACTCAAGAAAAATCCCAATTTGGGTGTATTTCCTCAATCTCAACTAAATTCTCAAATTTCTAATTCTCATGTCGAGATCTCTTGATTCATAACTTTACCACTCAAATTTCTAAAAAAAAAACTGAAACTCTACCACAACTCATAACCATAATCAATTTGTAATCACATACCACTAGGGTTTCATAAGATCCAATTTTCATCCATCCATCCAATTCATAATATACATATTCATATTCAAACCCTAAACATGCTTTCTAGCAATAAAATTCAACATTCAAGATCCATGAGGACATTCATATCATTCACATACATAAATCAAACAACAACCATTTGCATCGCTCACATACAAAATACACAAAGAACAAACAAAACAATTATATCACTCACCTTAAATGAAGAAACCTTGATAAGAATCATTTCCTTCGCGAGATCCAAAATCTTCTTCCCAAATTCTCCAAAAATAATAAACTTTAGGTTGTGCAGCGAATGACGGCTGCGTTTCTTTTAAATACCCGGAAAAGAAATTTTTACTGTTTTTAGACACTTTTGCAAAATAACCCCTTGAAAATACAACTTTACATAAATAGATCCCTATATTTGGAAACTCAATAAAATCATTTAAATTAGGATTTTAAAGCAAAATAACTCCTCAACTCCAGCCGGTACTAATTAAAAGCCCAGAAAATAGTTTTTTCACTTTTACTCCTTAACATGACAAATTTGCAAAAAGGTCATTTTTTTCTTAATATTTGCAAATAGATCCAATAAATATCAGAAAAATCCAGAAAAATTACAATTAAATGCTAAATAATAAATAATGATTTTCTATAAAATATTTTTTGGCTTTTGAACTCCTCAAGAAAATATTTGCATGTGTTTTGCACGTGTAAAAAGATAAATTTCTCTGAAAATATTTATTAAATCTCCAAAAAATTATTTTAATTCCTTATAAACATTTAAAAATAATATTTAAAAATACGGGGTACTACATGACTTGTCCTCCAACGCACTTACATCATTGAGAAAACATAAGAATGCATGTTAGCAAAGTTCATCATTGAGAAAACATAAGAATGCATGTTAGCAAAGTTTGAATAAAGGTATTGGCTGTACAAAAAATAATTGAGTTGTATAGTGCTTTTACCTTATCGTAGTATTCCACTAGCTCATCCAACTCTACCAGTAACTCCTCTGCTCCTTACACCCAGTCCCCTGTCCTTTCCTCTTGTTTCGAGTTGTCGAGTAGAAGGTAGCTTCGGAGGCCTTATAACTTGTTCTCTAGGCTTGTTAATCTTGGGGTTCTTGCAGCTCCTCGTATTATGATTGAACTCCCAACACTTATGGCATCTTTGAGGTTTGCCTTTGATTGTCATAACCTCCTTATCACCTCTTTTTACTATATTTGGTTGCAATATTTCAAGTTTATCATCTTCACCTCTCTTTCTCTTCTTTCGTGGCCTACCAGGTTTCCTTCTCCATATAGGTGGTTCTAACAAATAGCCTTGTACCTGATTCTTTGGCCAAAATCTTGCATCTCTAATTGGATAAAGGCTTTCTTTGTATGCCCTCCTATATGCCCCACTTCTTGTAGATGTTAATGTTATCAACGTAAGCTTCTATCTTTCCACCCTTTCTCAATATGGCTGCCATACCATGTTTGCAAGGGATACCTGAAAGTTGCCATAAGTAACAACTACATGTTCTAGCTTCTATATCCACAACCATACTCTCATTTCCAATAGTAACCTCATAGTTTCCATCCACACAATGTAAGACACCGAAACTGGAGGCTCCTTTCCTTTTCTTAGCAATTTTGTTTAAAATTGCTGGGCATACTTCTTGCTTCCACATCAACAAATTTGCTTTTTTAGAAGATAACCTCCTAGTGATTAGTCTTCTAATGATATTCATCAAATTGATTATAGTTTTATCTCTAGCCTTTAGGATCCAGCTATTGAAGGACTCACAGATGTTGTTTGAAACCATATCACTTTTACTCCAAAGTGGAAATCTATGCCTGCACCAATGATCCCTGTTGGTTGTGGTCTCTAAATACTCGCATGCTCGAAAATTTATACCCTTGATTTCTTCCATCAACTCCAAGAATTCCTGCTCGGTGCCTGCTTTATCTGCTGCGTGCACTTTCTCTTGCAACTTAGGCCCTCTAAGTCCTGCAGTAATCATGTTCTTGAACAAGTGCCTTATACCGAACCTATGTTCTACATGTGGAAATACTTGTTCAAAAGTTTGGACCAAGCCCTATAATAATAAAAACATGACTATTTTACATACATATCACAATTTAAATATAACTTAAACTAAATATATAATGGAGTTAGAAAGTTATTTATACCTTTTGTCCATCAGATATAAAAGCGATGCCTTTGTCACCGAGACCTCCCATAGTTGGTTGTGGATGTTCCAAAAACGAACACACGCATTGCACATATGCCAATATCTAAAAGATATATCTTGAGACCCCATTCTACACCAAGTAACGAGTACCCAAAACACTTATTTATCCTATTTCTTTTTACAAAATGCAGACAAATATTCATATCAAACGTATAGGGTTTATACTTTATAATCTACTCTATGTCCATAGAAAAATGCTTAGCTTGTGCAACTATTATAGAAGTATATATTAGAGTGCACTAATGGCTATTGGACAATGATCTTCCCAAGGTTATTGGAAAGACCAACAAGCCACTTCCCTTGCAATAGACCAGGAAGGATGGTTGCACACTGGGGACTTGTGTTTCATTGACTCTTCTGGACAAAGAATCAAGAGTTGTGTCAAATACAAAGGGTATCAGTTATCAGGTAAATGAACCGGTTTGATTTCACGAAAGAAGAAACTCTAGATTTTGGGGAAGAAGAAGAAAATTGAAAAGAGAGTTGAGATTCTTACCGTTGCCGACCGTGCCGACCCCACCTGTAACTCCCGTTTTTATTTTTTCCTTTTTTTGTTATTGATCCCAATTGTAATCTCCGTTGTAATTGTAATTCATTTCATCTGTCGCATTTTATGTTGAATAATATTTATTCTAATGTTATTCATAATTTATTCCTGATCTTAATTGATCATGCAGAATCTACTCCTTGTGTTCTAAATTCAGATTTAATTTTATAAATTTTGCCTTATCTTCTTGGGTTGTGAGTTATTTTCCTATTTGATCCTTGTTGTGCCCAAAGCCCATATCCACCTCCTATTGGATCTCTCACCCAAAACCCACTAACCCAGATCAACGCCCCAAATTCTCCTAACAGACTAATCCCTATGATTTCTCCTAATCACTCCCCTCACTCTCCACAATCAGTAACTCCCAAATTTTGAATAACTAAATCCCTATTATTAAGCCCTGTAATCCCTCCTCATTACTAATCCAACCTAATAACCCCTTTTTATTGTGCTCTATCTCTCTCCCTCTCCTTTCTGTTATTTCCCCACACACAACAGAATGACAACCCCTTCTTCGACTTCTTCTCCTCCTCGCCTTCACCCAAAACCGAACCCAAACCACCATCACCTTCACATCGTCAACCTCTCCACCGTCTCCGTCCCATCGTCTTCCTTCACCGAAACCCTCCCGAACCCATTGTCGAACACCATCGTCACCACCTCCACTATAAACCCAACTCCACCATTACCCATATCTCATTACCATCCCCATCGACTTCTGCTCCTCGTCTTCACCACCACGACCTTCACCGTCACTTTTCGCCATTACCCATCACCTCCGATCTCCATCGTCAACCGCCTTCACCCCGAAACCATCCCCCGCCTTCGCTCCCTTGTTTCGAACCCAGAGCAGAGCATCGCCCCATCGCCCAGTCGCCTTCCATCAATCGCCGCCCCGCCTGCCGTCCATCCAGTCACCGACCACAGTCGTCACGTTGAAGACCCCACTGATGCATACCTTTCCCTCGTTCTCTGTTTCGACGAAGAAGGAAGAAGAAGCAGCAGGATCCGATTTCGACCGTTGGATCGCATCGAAATCCGAGCACAGCTATCCGATCTGATCGCTGTTTTGTGTTTGGTCACAATAGATCCGGGTTTTGGTGTTCGCTGTTTGGCCGATCCGGTGTGGGGGAAGATTTCGATTGGTTGTATTCGCTGTTTGGTGTTCTGGCATGTAGCAGATCTCGATCCCCTGTGTTGCTGTTGTTGCTTTGCTGGTTTACTTGTTTGGATTGCACGCAATTCGCACGTGTCTAGGATTCTCATATTTATCGGATGTAATCGTCAAACAGGCAAGTCATTTCTTATCGAATATTTATTGTATCATATTCGATGTTTTTATTGAAACCCGCAAGTAGATCCAAATTGATTATCGTACACTGTTTATTGTATTCTATCGTTGGGATGCCACGGATTTACACGAGCGAATCCAAGTGGTAATCTCGACTTCGTGCCGTCTTTTTGTCTCTAATGTATAGGGATCTTACATACACCCATGTAGTTATAGTTATTGAATATAAGAATAGTAAATTAATGTCACACTTCATATCATGACATTAAGAATAACTATTGTAGATTGTATATTAGGGTTGATTGTTTATGTGATTGCTATTGATAAATCAGTTGAATTGTAATTAGTAAAATTATGGACATCATCGACCTTAATACCATGTTCACATAGGAATGACTCGCTGTGATATATGATTATTAAACTCTAATTTATCATTCTTAATTTTTAATCGTTTTATTCAAAATAAACATGTTGACTATTCTGAAAATTACGTCAACCTGAATCTTGTTGTGCTGTTTCGACCTATATAACTTCTTTAAAATCAGTCGCTTACTGAAAATGAAACATATCCCTGTTTGTCTAGATGTCAATAGACACCAGAATTTTCGAACTCCAATTTATATCTCCCGAGTTATGACTCTTTTACTACTGCCGCGCTGTAATTTCAGATTCATGTACATACCATGTTAGGCTAATAAATTAAGTGGACTAATGATCAAATATGGCCAAGATAAATTCCAGATTTGTGGATAACATGCTTAAGGTAATAAAAATTATTTTTTTTGATTTTTGTAATAATTATTTACTGCCTTTACAATTAAAACTAGTTAACATCTACACCCAGCCAAAAACTAAAATCTATAAAGATTACTGAATTTCGCCTAGCTATCGTTGTCGGAATGTAGACTTTTAAGTATGCGTTGGAACCGGGTAGGAGTCTAGTTTCTAGACCACCTGACGGATCCATATTTGCTGTCCTATAGCAACGGGAATTCTGATTTTGGTGCAACAATCTACTGCTGTCCAGAATTGGGTTCCTATGTCTAATAATATATAATTATATCTATAATGTTATTTTTAGTGTATTTAATTGTATATAGTATATTGCATGATCTTATGGTTGTTTTGTCACATTTACTAGTGTCCCTTATTAATCGCATTATTGTATGATAATTGAATAAAAAAAATAAATCAAGTCGGGGTTAAGGGTTGATTAGGGTAGTTGATGACATAGTGACTGTACTCGGAAGAGGGGCCCGTGTTTCCCTAATTATCGGTCTATCGGTTATCGGTCTATTGATTATATCGGTCATCGGTTAATTGCAGATTACTGACTTCAGTATCTCGATTGATTCGGTTATCGGTCATTATTGAATATTGATCCCGAGTACATGAACTATAGAATCTACCGCCTTAGTCTAAACGAAATTGATTGTATGCATCGAACCTGTGGTACGGCACACATGGGACACAGTAGTACGTGCATTAGCTAGGATAAAAGAATGAATAATAGACCTAAGGCTCTCATCACATTATCATTGCATATTGTTATCTTATTGACCAATGTTATCGTTATTATTGCCATTATTGATATTGTTTATCGTTATCGTGATGAATCATAGTTATTGCATATTATACTATTATCCCTTTGTCACTGTTAACACTATTGATTTCAACATTTATTGAATTCATTGCTATACCACCATTGTTATTGTATCTCTGTTTCTCTACTTGCATGTCCACGACTTGCTCTAAGGACTTTCTTTTTCCTCTCTTTAGATGAGCAACTTACAGGTAATCAAGGAGATTTACCTGACGGAATAGGAGAGCAGCATTGGTGAAGGAGATGTTTTATTGCGCCGCTAAAATAAATGTTGTTTTATTTAATGACTTTAATAAAATTGGACAAATGCTATTTCTTTGTATTTGGGCTTCAACCCAAATATTGTTTGTTAAATTTCCAGATGTTGGGTTATTTGATGTTGGTTCTTTTTATGCATTAATTTCCAATGTTGTTATTTATGTGATTATCCTTTCATTGCATGAGTGGTTGTTTTATTACTTGTTTATTCTGTTGAGTTAGGTCAATGACAGCCTATGGATGACACAAGTCATTCGCGGGGCCGTGTCACGTGCTTGCATTTCGTGTTTTTGGGAAGCGGGACGTGACACCGCCTTACCGAAATCTACCATTTTGCTGCCAAAGAAATTATGAAGGTAGAAAAAAGTAATAAAAGGAAGAACAAGAAAAAATTAAGGAAAAAAAAAGGAATGAAGAAAGGGAAGAAAGTGATTGAATATGAAAGAATAAGGGTAAAAAAGTAATTTAATAATTATAACTTAACGGAAAGGGTTAAGTTAACGAAACAATGAGTTTATTGTACTTTTTCAAACGCTGTATGTGCATTTTGTACTCGATCAAACGTTGGGGGTGTTTTGGCTTTTGCAAAAACAAAAACAAAAAAAAAAAAAAAAAAACTCTCCTCCGCTCCAAATCCGACCCGCACCACTTCCACCCTCACCCAATCCTAACCCTCCCCTCCAACAGATTCAACCCCGAAAAAGGTAGCGGCGTAGCAGCCGCAACACACTTCTCCACTCCGGCCACAAGACGACGACGACGACCACGAAGAAGAAGCCATGGCTGTTTTCGCCGACCTCGACGATTCTCCATGTTCCGGAAACAGGTGACTTCAATTTCACCTATTTTGTTTGCAGATCACATTTCGATTTCTCTCATCCTCTGCAAAACCCTCGCGATTTAATTATTGAAATTTGTTGGATTTAGATTTGCCTAATGTAAGAAACTGATGTTGAAATTCGCAATTCCCGTTACTTGAAATTGGTTAGGGTTTTGGGTGAATGGGTTTGTGGTGAAGAGGCTGTGGTTGTGGTGGTCAGTGACTGTCACTTTACCCCATCTCTCTCCTCCACACCAATGCCTCATATCTATATGCTAAGTTCAGTTTGATTGTTTTTTTTTCCCTCCCTTCGTTTTGATGAAAATTTGTTTCTTGATGTGGGGATTTGAAATTGAAGGGTCAATTGCGTTGGGGGTGAATGGGGCTGATAAAAAATTAATGAAATTTAGGTAAAGAAGAAAAAGAAGAAGAAGAAGAAGATGGAGAAGATATCGGCGGCTTGTTGCATGGAGTGGAGCATCGAGCTTGAGAAGGGCCTCCGATCAAACAATCCCGGTATCTTTGTCTAGAACTTTCTCGGTATAGATTTGTTGTTGTAGTTGTTTTTGGTAGCAATCTGTAGTCTGTACTATTAGGTATGCATATACATGAAGGCAACAATCAAATTACTAGGCCCCTGCTACTCCACTGTTGGGCCAATGGAGATCATCTCATGATTGTATCTCCCCAGAAGGCATCAAAGATCCATCTCCAAGTCCTTCACGTGCCCAAGACGATATAAGATGCCAGTTATATATATATATATATATATATATATATATATATATTTATATATAAGCAATGCTCCATTGCAAACGGGTCCGTGCAAACGGGTATGCAAACCACTGAAGCCGTTGTTCCCAATAATGGCCGTTATTAATTGGAGTCCAACAACGGCTTAGATTATAACCTAGGCTGTTGTTGGGAACAACGGCTTAGGTTATATTAAGCCTGAAGCCGTTGTTCCCCGTGCAAACGGGTATGCAAACCACTGAAGCCGTTGTTTCCAACAACGGCCGTTATTAATTGGAGTCCAACAATGGCTTAGATTATAACGTAGGCTGTTGTTGTGAACAACGGCTTAGGTTATATTAAGCCCGAAGCCGTTGTTCCCCAACAACGGCTTATAAATGGTTTGCAATGGAGCATTGCATAAAGAAAATGCAGACAAAGCACATAAAGAAGTTAAAGAAAATCCAACATGCTAGTGTTACTACTAACCATCCAAGTGTTGAAGAATGCCTGATTTCGTAGCTCCTCCTATTCTGAAAAGTGAAGAGATATGAGAGAGTGTGATCTGAAAAAGTGAAGATATGAGAGAGAGATAATAAGTGATGGTAATTTATGTTTTTGGGGGAAAAACTTTTGGGGGAAAATATTTTTTGGTAGGGTGATTGTGAGCCATTGATTTTGTTTCAATTGAATGAGAGCCACTTGATAGTTTTTTTTCAAATTGCCTTGATATATATATATATATATATATATATAGGTGATATGAAACAAATAATGGTTAAGCAAGTAATTTTTTTTTTTAACTGTGCAAGTAAAAATTTGTTAAATAATATTTCTATTATTGTTTATCTTGAGAGCCATAATGTAGATCATCATAAGAATTTGTTAAGCAACAGAAGACAAAATCATTAAGTAATATATAGCAATTTAACATCAAAGCGCAGCTTGAGGGAAATTATGTTAAGGCTCCCAATTTGTGTGTGTGGACATTTACTGCTTTCAACCAATGAAGCATGATATGATTATTGGGTATGTGTACAATGCGAAATAGGTAATCCAATACTGTGATTCTTCTTGTAAATATGATATGGTACAAGTAGGGATGCTTGGAATAGATTATCTTTATATATTTAAATATGAAAGTTTAGGTATGTTTATTTTGTGTTATAGCAGAACTTATGAGTAGACGTACTCACAAATGTATTTGTACATAACTAAATGTGTCCATTTAAAAAAAAATATATATTAAAAAGAATTGAGTACTATCTTAGGTACCCACCTATAGTACCCAATAAGTGCCCGCACCCGATGCATATCTGATCTGTGGCATAAGTACTGACCTCCAGAGACTACCTATCGTTCCTATAATTTATGCTCGTATTGTACTTGTGATTTGAACATTCATTTAATTTCCAAGGATCTCTTCCTCTGTCTGATCCTTCTCTCAATCCTGATTACAGGTCGACGAATTGAAGTAATAGAACAGACTGGGCATAGACTTCAACAATGGAGTACTGAGCCCGGTATTACATTGGGAGTATCAAATATGTATGGTTTGGTTCCAGGGGAGGATAGGCTATTTGCTAACACAATCCTTCTTCGTCTTGCTGATGCATTTCGCTGTGGTGACATCAACACAAAGAAAATCATCCTAAAGATATTCTTAGTAGAATCTAAGCACTTGATAAAGGAAGGAAGAAGGTATAATGGCATTCTGTCAAAGCAGAGGGTACCTAATTATTTAGAGCTGCTTAGAAGAGTAAAGACAGTTTTTGACACAAGTGATGTCGAGGCTAAGTGTCTGGCTTTAAGGCTATTTGGATGCTGGGCTGATCTTGCAAAAGATAGTGTTCAAATACGATATATGATACTGCTGAGCCTACAATCTTCACATGTTTCAGAGGTAAAAGGCTATTGACTCTAGATGTTTTTTGTTTTAGAAAAAAACTTTATGTTGCTTTTAGTTATGGTTTATTCTTATTTGAGAGCATTTCTGGTGTAGGTTAAGGCATCACTATTTGCTGTTGGTTGCTTTTGTATATTGTCTGAGGACTTTGCATGCATCGCTCTGGAGATACTGATTGCTATGATATCATCCACCCAAACATTGTCTGATGTGAAGTTAGAAGCAATTCGTAGTTTCTCCAAAATGCGATGCTCTTTTTCTAGGGCAAATAAAGCTTACAAGGTACACCATCTATATTATTCTGTTGTTTCTTTATGGATATTCCCTTTTGGATTTGATCATTTTTTTCTATGGAATCAACGCAGTTAAACATCAGTTAATCATATATCATTATAATCCAAAATATTTTCAGTTGTATCACATTTATTTCAAAGTACACAAATTTAATTTAAGAAAGAAATCTGTGTGCTTTATATACGTTAAAAATTGTTTTTGTTATTTGTTTGTTTTTGTTTACATATTTAAAGATGGCTTAATATTCATTCTCAGATTTGTGCAGTACCTTTAACATGATATGAGAGGAATTCCCTTTAAAAAAAGCTATCTTCCTATCTACATATGATTTTAGTTATGATATGAATTTTTGAATACACCATATGAATGAAGTTTTTGTCCTCTGTAATATTTATTTGTCGACTGAATCCTTTTATTTTTGAGACTGCTCAAACCAACATTTTCTCTCTTTGGGCCTTGATTATTTGAGACTACATCCATTATCATTTTCCTCTCACTGATTTGGTAGTCAAAGTTAACATTGACATTCACTATCCTTGCAACCCATTCGTTCAGGTGTGGAAATAATTAGTAGATGTTATAGATAGCTTGATGAATTAAATAGCATAAATTGTTAATGGTTATGCATTTATGCTTGTTTTTCGCTTGCCGGATTAAGGAAACAAAAGGACGAAAAAGGAATAAAGTAGAAAAGATAGAAAAGGTATGTCACATAAATAATCACACAATTTTGAATGTGTCAAGAAATATGTTAGTATTATGTTGTTGGGTTATTTAGTAGTTTGTTATCTATATTTACATAGATAACAAAAGGAAACAGATGCATGCATTAGAAAAAGGTGAGTCACTTAACAAACCTTATGAATGAAGTTGGAAATGAGTATTTGATGAATACAAGTTCGCATATACTTGTCTAAACGAAGAAAAGTAGTTAAGAAACATGCGGGAAAGATATTCTTTGATATACGCAAAGGAGCGTTATACAAGGAAGAAAGATTTTATGCTTAATCAATTTCAAGTATTCCTTAAGAATCTAGACCATTAACAAATGCTATACTTGCTTTAAAAGAAATGGAAGATGTCTAAGTCTAAGTAATTTAAATAGATAGTGAATTAAGAAATCCTTTTAGCGTAACTCAACCACTAGTACTAGAATTTCCTAGAAGATTTAGATAATTGGTAAGGACAGGCACTAGTTGGGCGTTGTACTCTCCTGTCAAGGGGACACGTGCGGCGTGGTCTCGTCTGGGACACGTGCGGCGTGGTCTCGTCTGTTAATTTCTGGGATTTAGTGATAAGAACGGGATGCAGACGTAAGTCACAATTCCTGTCGGAACTTAGGAAATGGACTCTTAAGTTTCCGTCTATGTTCTGGGTTATCAATACGAACAAGGAGCAAGAGTGTGACTCTAAGTCTCTGGGCGGAGTAGGGGTGGCCCTATCGATTCGCCTTATGTTCATGATAACTTTGGTAGGGGCAGGAGTGGAGAAGGACCATGATTCCGGCAGAGCTGATGATCACCGGCCTGACCGGGAATGGAGAGGGACCACGATCCTGTCGGAGTGGAGAAGGACCACGATCTGAACGAACAGGGTGACACTGCCGTTCAGAGTGGAGAAGGACCACGATCCGACTGCAGGAGCGGAAATGGACCGCAGGTACTGCAGACTCTACCAGTCACTAAATAAATGTCAGGAACAGGAAGGAGTACAAGAGTAGGATGCATGGCGAGGGATTGAACCCTATTATCTGGAGAATACGAACTCGATTTGGGGAGTATGTAGTATGGGATGCATACGTTTCCAAATCAAGTTTGCATTAGATTAAGAGCACGGGGTGCATATGATTTGTGCATTAGAATCTAGATCATGACATACACCGACACTTATGATTTGACATTCACGTTTCTTTTCTTCAGCATTAAATATTGATTGTTGAGGATTTTGGAGATTGTGGTTTTCATCCGCGTTGCGTTGTATTCAACTGACGTGCCCACAGTTTGCTAATGCAGGATCGCTGATCGTGGAGCAGGAGACTTGAGCTGCGGAAAGCATCCAAGTGTAGGATAAAGTTTCCTTGTGCAATGTAAGTTTCTAATTTCCTGTAATTTTTTTTCTGTGTTGTGTACTCATTGAAGTAAAGATTCTGGGTAAGTGTCACGAGCTCCCAGTGTGTGGAACTCGGGGCGCTACAATACTGTTGTTAATTTCATTACCTTTCAATTTCAAGATTATTTTTGTTCTTTTTTATTGTATAGTATTAGCTTAAAAAAAGTAGTTGTCAGAGCAGTGTCAGTTGGCATATGCCAAATTATGGGGAGAACTAACAGTTTCACTTATGCACGTTCTAACAAAGAGTCCATTATGCAATACATCATTTATTATTCTGCTTTTTTTGAAACTTTGTATTTAGAGAATTTGATTTAATACACAACTTAAATGGCGTATTTTGTTGGACCTATTTTTGTGAATCAGGTGGATTTGCTATTATCATATGCAAGTAATGATTGTGCTTCCCTTTTTCGGGCTAGATCGCTGAAATGTTTATACTTTCTCTTTAGTAGAGGTGCCTCGCTCTTAGCTTTCGAGGGAAATGTACTTTCTGTGTTGCTCGGTATCATGGATGACAAAAAGCTATCGCCAATATTTCACTGTGGAGCTTTACAAATTTTGCAGAAGGTGATATCACTAACCTAAGGTGTTGACCTCTATTATTTATGTGAGTTGGACTAGAAACATTCCGTTAAATTTTGAAAGTAGATATAATACTTTTTTTATTTAGTTTGTTTAGATAATTGTGTTAGAGTTAACCTTTTGGTGCAGTTAATCCACATGGAATTGGCGAATCTCAAAGCCATTTCACTGGATAAAACACTTTGTATTTACTTTTCTAATTCCATACTATATAGATGGAAAGAATAGAGGGAGTCAGGGACCCTGTACTTCTTATTGAGCTATGTGGCCCCATGATTGTCACTCTCATGAAATCTACTAGCATGTAATACTAATGGTACAATTAGCGTAACTCGTTTATATTGTGGGAGAAGTGATGTCATTGGTTAGCCTCCTTTTATTTATTTATTATTAAAAATTTTGTGCGGGTCCAACTTCTGTCTAATGTCTTGAGTTTATATGGACGTGCACCATAATATTTACTACCTATTTTAAAATACTCTTTCCATTATTTATTTTCTCAGTTGAATTTAATGTTTCTTCTAAAACATTTCTCTTTTGATATCTTAAGAAATTACATGTAGGCCATAAATCGGTCATATACATTTTTATACTAAGTTCATCAAAATTTTATAATTTTATGGCTTTTTTTTGGCTTTACGTGCATTTGAATTTTGAGAAATCTAGTTTAATGGGAAACCTCTAGTCCAACTCAATCTCATTTCCAGTTACTGACTAATGGATTCTAATTTCAGGTCCTCTGCATTATTTTCCCAGATCCATCTCACACAGATACGGGTGATTTATTTAGACTAGTCCTGCTTGTGAAAAATGCAACTGAATCTTCTGTTAGAGCAGAGAGATGCCTTGCTATTCACCTCCTTGTAGACATCGTCTGTAGCTTAAAGGGAGCAATAAGAGAACAATGGTCTTCCTCCCCTGAAAAGTGGGATGGCGTGTTATCAAAATCACAAAGTTCTGGTGATATCTGTGATGGAAATGGCCCCACACTTCTAGTTTGTCATGTCATTACAGTAATCTCAGACCAGATGAATTCCCTAGCAAAGTGTTTAAGTGTAGAGTCTGGTGGTGCACTTTCTGAAGCAAAACAAGAATTCAGGAGCCTCCTTAACCTCATTCTTCGTATAGTTTCTGAGTATCCAGCATTATCTCATTCGGTTCTCATAAAAATACAATTACTGATACAGGTTCTCGTGAGTGTGAAAGGAAAAATGGAGAACTCTGATATCTCAAAGTTATTACTATGGACTTGCAGGTTCACAATTGCTGTCCTTAATTTACTTGGTGAAACACGTGCATTTGATAGTGAAGTCTATCACATAACGAAGTCTCTAGTGGAATGCTTGAACCAAAATGGATCTTGTAGTTTTGATACATATGAAATTTTTTCTCTTAATATATTTCTTTTTATGTTTAACTGCCTTACGAAAAATAAAATTAGCGGGATGGACTCCGAGGAATCAACAGTTGTAAACTGGGCTTGCCTCGAATGTCGTGTACTCGAGTTGATAAAAAACATGATAAAGGTAAGGAATTATTGGACAGCTTATAGAGCTGGAGTATATGCTTGCTGCGAAGGTGTATGGTTTTCAGCTGCATTTACCTTCAGGAAATTAATGGATAATTTGCAATCAGATCAGTGTCGCTCCTGGATTAGGTCTTTGATTCTTTTGGCTGGTAGTGAAAGTGAAATCAAACTGCTTCTATTTCCAAAAGTAGGAACCAAGATAATTAGCTTTATGCAGAATGAAAAGGATTGTGGAGACACTTTTAGCAGTATAGAAAGAGACCTGGACGAGTATGGTGGTCAAAGTGATGATTTGTATGGTTGCAAAAGTGAGTTTGTGAAGATATATAATAGAGTTCGCACTTCTGAGGAAAATTTAGCATCTTTTGGGGCTAATGGTGTCTATTATTTCCAAAGGTGGTTCTTGAGTGTTAGAGCCAAAGTTCTTAAAATTTTTGTTGATATGTTAGATCTCTTGAGCTCACATGCATTTACCGAGGAAAAACTTGTCGTCGGGTTACATACTAAGCCTGCACTTGCTTGTGGATTTGCTGGGCTTTCACTTCGGTTGAATAACATTGCAAAGGAATATGATCTCCTTTCTGTATCTTTTCTAGATATTGACTATAAAAGTTTTACTAGTATCTCAAGGCAGGCGCTTGGCTGTTCTGTTCTAGCGTTCTGTACTTCCTTTGCTCTTTACTCTATAAACTCACCTGCCTTCAAGAATACCTTTTCCAGTAGTGTTGGTGAGATGATAAAAATTTCACAAATTACAGTTTTAAAAGACTTAATAGAAAGATTGTGGAATCTAGATGAAGAAGTCGAAACTGAACTTCAGCAGTTAATGGCTGTATGTATAGATGCATTGAACTCCATGCAATTGGGAACAGAAAGAAATCATTCATTGGTTACTGATGAGGCATCTTTTTTATTGTATAAGTCTATGATAGTTGATGTTCTCCGCATTCAAGAAGATTCAAAGGGAGTGGAAGATGAGGAGGGTCTGCATCAGTATCTTCTGCAAGGATTGCAACTTCTGTCTGGCATAAGTCAAAGATGGATTGATATACCTTCCTTGCTTCCCAGATACTTCTTCAGAATTAGGTATGCATGTCCAAAGCACCTCTTTGTAGTTCAAATTTATATAGCTTTAATTCAATCCTTGCATAGAGGAAGTAATTACTTCACACTGAAACACATCTATCTATGTTGCATGGATAAACATGTGACACGGATAAGACGGTGGCACGGTGCAGCCTTTTGTGTAAAGTATAGGTTAGGGACATAGGTGGCCATGGCCATATGTGATATGCATATATGCATATACATGGGAACACAATGCTTATTTATTTTTATATATTTTGTATATTAAATTCTCACACAGGTTATTAGGCATATTTACCATTGAAATTTGATTCAATAGTATGTTTTGAATGTTGGATGTACATCCAACTGCGAAAATTCAAATCAGCAAGTTGTTACTCATTAAACTTTGATGGTCTAAGCGGGTTCGGTAGTTTGAACTTCCAATAATCATATATAACCTTAAATAGTTATAGCCCCTAATTCTAACTTTAGTCTCTCATTCGTCATCTACTTCTCATGTCACTTTTCACGCCACTTTGTCATACACCAATCTTTTTGCTGTTTCTGGAAAATGCAATTATGATGGTTACCTTGACATATTGCTGACTGCTGACATGGGTCAGACATGCCCCTTCTGTCAAGTTTTGACCCATATATGGATTTAGCATATCAAATATGTGTTGGGCCAATGTCTGGAAATTGCGTGACGTGGATATGAGACTCATTTTGAAGTGTGACAAGTGTTTGTATCAAGTATTGACATACTTCATGCCATGCTTGTAATCTTAAATATCTCAGTGATTGTAATGATGGAAGACAAAAAATTGGCTTTAGATAATCACCGGACTCATCCTTTGCCCTTTTCTTTTTCAGTATTTTTTAGACAACTTATCAATCTCTCTCCTTTTTTTTATGAACAAACAAATATTTACTCTTGTGCAGGCCTTGTATTGGTGCAGAGCTTTTCATTTTCAGTGCAGCTCCCAAAAGTACTACTGAACTATCTGCTATACCAGGTTCCAAATTGTCTTTAAATCTGTGTCTCCAACTTAAGAATGCAGCAAGCAACCCTCATGTTCAAATTACCAAAATTTACTGCATACTTGCTGTGTGTCAATCTGACTGTAAAAAAGGGGAAAAGCAACCACAATGCGGCTTCCAAGCTCATGAAACAGACGAGATGATTGAATTGTACGATGTACTATTGCGTCACATTACTGATAGAAAGATTTCTAAAGAGAACTTTGATATTGATGGTAGTGAATTTGTGACCAGCTTTGTTTGTCTTGAATCTAATAAAATGGGACAAGGTTTTTCTACATGTTTGATAGATGTTTCATCATTTCCTGAGGGCTCGTACCCAATCAAGTGGAAGAGCTGTTGCATTGATAAGAATGGCCGTCTTTGGAGTCCGTTATCTTTGAATGCCGGTGCAGTTATAACTATTAAAAAGTCGTGATATTGCTCATAGTATGATGTAGAGCCTTTATCACTTCCTGAGCAGGCCGAGTCAACCACAATATCAACAATAACAGCGAAGTCTTATTCCCAAATCTTGAGGTTGATTGTACATGAATCCTTTTTCTATTCATACCTATTAGTATGTGCTTTGAAAATTGTTTATAACCAATAGGGACGCAAATGACATTTGATGTGGATTTCATGAAATTCCTGAAAACCTTGAACTAGAACTAAAATCATTGTTAATATTCACTGATTTCTTGGTTCTCTGTTCTTGTCATCTTATGCTCACCGCACTGTGATGCTAGAGGAGATGAGCTTAGTCTTCAGGGCCAATGCACTGGCTGATAAGCAATTTTCATGTATCTAAATACAAACTTTATATTATAGTTAAAAATTGTTTGGGTATATTAGGTATTATGAGATATTAATCTTTTTGTTGACACGACTTTTAGTATTTTGTTTGTCACCATCAGTAATTCTCTTATTTTCAAAATCTTACTTTATTCATGAAATTTTGATTGCGTAGTTTTATTTATAGTGTTTTCTTTGTCACCATCAGTAATTTTCTTATTTTGAAAACATTTTTTTATTCATGAAATTTTTATTGTTTAGTTTTATTTTAACGCTGGACTCATTGTTCAGATGTAAGCATTTAAGATTCACCACTGTTGACACTAGAGTTATTGTTCTAGATCTATAGATGTTTACCAATTAAGTTACTTGAGTTCATCTATCCATTTTTTCGAATGATAAATTTGTTAAAAGGGCAAAAATCAAAGTATCTGGCCTGAGTATAAAATGCCCATACAATATTTTAAAAAATACATTACACCCATTCATCTGTTAACTCATTCCGTTAACTTCGAATTATTAAATTACATTTATAGCCTTACCCCTTCATATCTCGATCTCCTTTTTCTTTCTGCCTTTTTTTTTCATTCTCAAACATTGAACAAAACCAAATTTCAATCTCATCATCTTCTAAAAAATAGATTGTGCTTTTTAATTGTTCTACATTTATTTTTTAGTCACGAAGTTAATGGTCTTAGTTTATGTATTACTTAATTGCAATTCTTTCAGGATTGTTGGTGCACCAAGATACTCAAATTAGAACCTGGGTTATATTTTCATATGCATTGCTTGGAACTTTGACAATTTGACTTTTACAATTTTTGCAATTTGACCTTTACTTGGAACTATAACTCAATGATAACTTTAAACAGTTACAATTAGAACCAGAGTATATTTCCATATGCATTGCTTGGAAGTTTGACAATTTGACCTTTTTAATGAATACCATTTGTGAAGCCAGAGTGATTGATTCTTAGGCAAAGTGGAGCTCAAAGTACCAAATGATTATTGAATGTACACACGAGTTAGCACTAGCACCACATGCAAGGAAAGATAAGGCTAAGGTTTTTTTGGACGCTGGCCTAAAGTACAGATAATAATGAGAATCATATACATTACACGATATAATCAACAGCAATTGGTAGTATCCAGTACTCACCCTATGGACTTATTCACCTACCTTCATCTTCCTGGTCATCATCATCATGGTCTTTTTTTAAAACTAATTAAGTGGACCCCACTACCATCAAGGTCATCAGGTTTGAATTTGAGTATCTCGGTGCACCAACAATCTTGGAAGAATGCAGCTAAGTATTACATACACTAAGACCTTTAACTCCATGACTAAAAAACAAATGTAGAACAATTGAAAAACACAATATGTTTTTGAGAAGATGATGAGATTGAGATTTGGTTTTGTTTAATGTTTGATCTTTAAGAAAGGGGAGAAAGGAAAAAGAGAGAGATATAAAAGGGTAAGAATAGAAATGTAATTTAATAATTTAAAGTTAACGGATGAATGTGTATAATGTATTTTTTCAAACATTGAATGAATATTTTGTACCCAGGTCAAATGTTGGGGGTACTTTGATTTTTGCCCAATAAGTATTTGTTTAAGACAAGAAAATAACTATTCTAGAAAATGCATATAGTTTGTTTAATTACACTTCAGGTGCCTTTAGTTTTATCTTTACAATTGTAGAGACTTGTCATGAACCTGCAATAGATTACAACAAAACAATACGACAATGGTACGAACAAAGAAAATTTTATATTTACATAGAGCAAAAGGATATATCCACTAAACGCACCGGAGCGTGCGCGCACACACAGAGAGAGAGAGAGAGCATCTGTAGTCGTCGACGTCCAAAATATGGGTATTTGGCATATAGCAGTGGAAAATATAGAAATGAGTTGTAGTCGTCTAAACCCAAAATTTGGCTTTAAACATTGGACGAAAGATCATTTTCCGTTTCTGTTTTTTTTTAATATAAAAAAAAATACCATATCCCGTCCGATACAAATCTCTGAGGAATTATTTGAGTATATGAACCCATACAATAACTTTAGGTTTAGAAGTATAGAAAAAAACAAAAATGAGAAGAAAAGAGTAGGAAGGAACATCATTTGCCGATTTTGACTTTTTCTGATTTTTTATTTTTTTAAATTCAATCGTCCGTCCAAGCTATTTAATAAAAAAAATTTGAGAAAACTTAATGAACGGTAGATCATCTTCCGAAAGTCAAAATTTGGCTTTTACCATTTCTTCTCACAAATTTGGCAGTCTACTGTTTATATTGTCGGAGGACTTTGCATGCATTGCTCTGGAGATACTGATTGCTATGATATCATCCACACAAACATCGTCTGATGTGAAGTTAGAAGCAATTCGTAGTTTCTCCAAAATGCGATGCTCTTTTTCTAGGGCAAATAAAGCTTACAAGGTACACCATCTATATTATTCTGTTGTTTCTTTATGGATATTCCTTTTTGGATTTGATCATTCTTTGCTATGGAATCAACGCAGTTAAACATCAGTTAATCCTCTATCATTATAATCCAAAATATTTTCAGTTGTATCACATTTATTTCAAAGTACACAAATTTAATTTAAGAAAGAAATCTGTGTGCTTTATATACGTTAAAAAAATGTTTTTGTTATTTGTTTGTTTTTGTTTACATATTTAAAGACGGCTTAATATTCATTCTCAGATTGGTGAAGTACCTTTAACATGATATGAGAGGAATTCCCTTTAAAAAAAGCTATCTTCCTATCTACATATGATTTTAGTTTTGATATGAATTTTTGAATTCACCATATGAATGAAGTTTTAGTCCTCTGTAATATTTATTTGTCGACTGAATCCTTTTATTTTTGAGACTGCTCAAACCAACATTTTCTCTCTTTGGGCCTTGATTATTTGAGACTACATCCATTATCATTTTCCTCTCACTGATTTGGTAGTCAAAGTTAACATTGACATTCACTATCCTTGCAACCCATTCTTTCAGGTGTTGAAATAAATAGTGAGGTAGACTTTTGCTCTATCAGTGGCATAGTATTAAAGGAGGTGATATCTCTTCACAAGTCTGTACCACTTTCCAACTTGTCTTCGTGTGAGGAAGATTAAAGTTTATGTCTAGTTTCATTTTTTCTATTGGCTCCTTGTTTTTGCCACACATTATGGAAGCTTGGATTCTCTAACACTATACTATATATTACGTCTGTTGGTTCTCAATAATATATGAGAACTTATTTGTTCACTTATCAATATGTTAAGTGAAAAAAAAGAGTCATTTTTTTGATTAATATGATATGCTGGGTTCAATCTCATCAGTGGCAACTAACTGAATATCCCCCCCCCCCATTTGTTGTATCTTTTTAAACGAGTCATCTTTCTGCCAGTATCCTTTCTGCCACTATACTATATATTACGTCTGTTGGTTCTCAATAATATATGAAAACTTATTTGTTCACTTATCAATATGTTAAGTGAAAAAAAAGTGTCATTTTTTTGATTAATATGATATGCTGGGTTCAATCTCATCAGTGGCAACTAACTGAATACCCCCCCCCCCCCCCCCCCCCCCCCCCCCCCCCCACACACACACACACACACACACACACACACACCATTTGTTGTATCTTTTTAAACGAGTCATCTTTCTGCCAGTATCCTTTCTGTATGACCCAAAGGCTAGTGCAGTGGAGGCTGCTAAGATATATATATATATATATATACACACACACACACACACACACACACACACACACACATTGTTAGCCACTAACCATCAACCTAAGATTAGAGTGATGTAGTTTCTTTCCGACGAGACGAGATTTTAATTCTTCTGTTTCTAACATCTTTAATCCCAAACTTTCTGAATTATTGATAAAAATATATACTAGTGCAAATTATTCTGTTTATTATGTGCTTGGACTGTTTACAACAGTACCATGATGTTTGGGACCAGTGCTGCATGGATGTTTAGTATAAGTGTGAACCGTTACCAATACTTATACTTCGATACTAGACTTAGTAGCACATATGCCTTTTGACTTGCCCTATTATATATAATGTATTATTTTTTGTAGTCTCTAGATGTGTCAGAGACAAGTGCATTTATTTAATTTGACCCTTTCATCAGACACCCATAGAGAAAATGGATAATTTTAGATTTTTATCACTTATACTTAGCTATGTTCTTTTATATAGTTATTTACTAATTCATCATGTTTGTGTGTATATTTGGCCAAATTCATGATGTATTGTGGGTCCTCAGTTGGCAGGGTTTTTTGGACCTGTGTGGCTGTGTGCCCATATCTATTGTGTTCATTCACAGAAGGGGTTCTAAATAATTCCCTACTTAAAGGTGTATTTTCTTTGGATAAACATGCTGTTAGCCGGAAATTGTTTATATAATAGCAATGTAACTAAATCCGTACATATTTTGGCTCCGACGAGGCACATATGTTTTCAATTTTCTGAGAATTTATATGTTTATCAGATGACTCCATAATTGCAAAATTCATTTTCATCATGTACTGTTAATTTTTGCAGGCTGGTAAAACACTGATGCCAAGTTTACAAGAAGATGAATTGAAAGCTGAAATGCTATCATCACTCTCAAAATTGACCATTAATTCATCTGTTTTAGTTTTGCAGCAGGTATTAATGTCATCTTCATAGCTAAAGTTTCTACTATAGTTTAACTCATAACCACATTTATTTTCATTTATAAAAAAATCAAGGTCTGAGCAACGGGATATCTAGAGTTGTCTTGTTCTTGTTTGCAATTCTGAGATGAGTTTTTTTTTCTCTATAGAATTCTACGTCTTAAAATGAATTAGTTTAACCATTTTTTTTTGATTACTACTTAACCTTCTAAGTTCAACTTGTAATTTTAACCTTATGAGTTGACAATTATACACATGCAATCTTTAGACTGATTAATACTGTTGTTAATTTCATTACCTTTCACTTTCAAGATTATTTTTGTTCTTCTTTATTGTTTAGGATTAGCTTAATAAAAGTAGTTGTCAGAGCGGTGTCAGTTGGCATAGGCCAAATTATGGGGAGAACTAATAGGGTTTTAGGGGGGTATGTTTGATTTGTAGGATTTGAATGGGAAGCTGGGAATAGTCTGGTAAATTCGGTAACTTTTGAATGCGTGTTGTGGTGGATGAACTTATGGATCAGGAGAGTTTTAGATGAGACACACAGAAATTGTGAGAGAGATTACTATGATTTGGAAGCTAGTGGCAGTGCTATGAAGCACAAACACTTTTATGTGAAAGCCGTGTCGTGTGCCTCGTGTTGGACATTCGTATCAGATGCATGTGCCAGATATGACACTATCTATTTTTCATGTGCCTCGTGTCACACAATGTATCGGACATGAGACTATCTATTTATGTAGTTTTTTCAAAATTTCACTTGTATCGGTATCTCGTGTCGCATCATGTGTCTTGGCTTCATAAGAACGGATGTTCCAACTGATGAGAGAGATGCAATACATAAGGTTGTGGTGGTGGAATAAGTTTGACCGAAAAAGAGATTTTTTGAAGCAGTGTCGCATCTGACATCAATCCTAGTAGTCATCACAATGATCCGATTCTTTTTTATTCAATGCTGTTTTTGAAATCCAATCTTTAATGATATAACTTAACCATAATGCAAATATGAATTACCCCCTTTAAGAATTTGTGACAAATAGGAAAGTATTGCCAAAAGGATCAAATACTCCTCATCTCCAACAATAGTAAAAAAAAGAATTATAGATACTCCTTAGATTCATAAATGGTCATCTTGGACTTCTGAGTGTCTCATCTAATTCCACATACCTTTGTAGTTGGGAAAGACATGGATCACAAAATTGAATAATCGTTACTTACCTTTGGGGTTTGAATGAGCCGCGCTCTGATCCAAAATTCCCGTTTTGGACGTGTTTTCTTTTGGTCAACGGGATATGGGTGGGTTTAGTAGGTTTATATTGAAACATTTAAAGCTCTCCCTTTTTTCTTTCGTAGAATGATATAGATATTTAATTGTTTGAAAATACAAGATTCTTGTTTAAAACAACACATTTTCTATCTTGTTCTCCACATGTATGAATCAAGATATAGATTCCATAATAGAAACGAAATAGTTGCAATTACCGATTTTATTTATCATGTTGACATTAACACAAAGACATAAAGGCGTAAGGCAAGTCTAAGATGAAGGGGCTTATATTGCCCGAGGTGAGAGCGGCCAAAAAAGAAACATGTGTGAAGCAAGGTGATGAAAGTTGAATATTCAATAGAATAATTATGTAAATTATTTATAATCTATATAATAAAACACAAAGAAAGCTATCAAGTGGCTCACATTCAATCTATCCCAAAATCAATGGTCCAGATTTGATCTCACAAAACATATTTTCCCGCTCAAAATTTCAAATCCCACACATTTCAAAATTCACACACTCTCTCCCTCTCTCTCACAAAATTAAAAACCCCCCTTTCTGTTTCTCACTGTCCCGTCTCCATCTCTCCCGAATCCCGTCTCCCTCTCTCTCACCGTCTCCTTTCTCAACCACTCTCTCTCTCTCACCGTCTCCCTCTCTCTCTCTCTCTCTCCGCTCTCTCTCGCCCAAAATTACCACCCCCACCTCCACCTCCAGTCGCGAACCCTCTCTCTCCCCACTCTCCCCGCCGCCCCGCACCTTCAGTCGCGTCCTCGCACCAAACCAAGCCCGATGCCGCAACCCCCCTCCCCTCGCTTCTCCCTTCCGCTCTCTTTGCAACCAGCGATACTGCGACCCCATCCAACCACCGACTCCCTCACCTTCACCGATTTCACCATCTCAGGTATGATCAAAATTTCCTGTTTTGTGCCCAAAATTCGCAATCATTTTTTTCTTCTTAACCCAACAGTTCTTGATGGTCTGATCAGCACTCTAATCGTGAATGGTTATGCGATCGAAAAACAGTTCTTGATGGTCTGATCTGCTATGGCATTTTCAACTTTATTATTATGATGATGAATTTTTATGTTCGTTGGTTAGTTATACTTTGGGTTTTGTATTTTGTAGATTTTGGATGCTGGTCAGAAGAGGGTAGGCGGAGCTGTCTTGCTCAAAGGAATCGGCCCTAAAACGGTTAGTTTCTTCATTTATGTTCTTTCACGATTAGCAAAATGCCATAGGACAATTGGCATTTGCGCTAACTTCTAGATTAGCAATTGCCCTAGATAGATATCGAGGAAGTTGTGATAATGCTTTTGTAAAAGTATGCTATGTCATGTTTAGATGGAAAAGGGAGGACTGAGGAGGTTTAGATGATTGTTTAACTTTAACAGAGGTAGAATCTCTAATTTTTAACTGTGGATTGTTTAAATTTGATTTTGATGGGGTTATGTTGGTTAATTTGGGATCATGAGATTGTTGGGTTGGAGTCAAGTAAGTTAGTAGAGTTTTATTTCATTAATGTGTTAGTTTATTTATATGATTGTGATTATATTTAATTAGTTGTTAATTATATAGTTGCTACTAAGCTCATGCTTTGATGACATATGTTTGAATGTCTGTTAGTATATTTGTATGAAATTTGCATGTGTCTTTTGTTGCTTTATGTTTGTGAAGATGTTTTTGTATGCAAGAAATCGTACAAAGGCTACGAACTTATGTAATCTTTTTTGTATAGCCATATGTAATCTTTTTTTGTATTTTTTAGATTCTGAGAATATTTTGAGATTTGTATCAAGATGTATTTTGAGCATATTTATAGGCCTTGAGATTAATGAGAAAGTATGTCATTATTGATTAAAAAAAATTTGTGTTTGAGTTTTTGCTCTTCCTCTCTCTCCTTTGTGTGATACAACTGAGATCCAAATAATTAGGGTTTGTGATAAATCTTAATACAATTTTAGAGTTAGTGATTAATTCTAAAATCTACCCCGAATTAAAAATCCCTCAAATACAAATTCCTAACCCTAATTTTCCAAATCCCTAATACAAACCCTAATCCACTAATCCCTCCTCTCCCCCACCTTCAGCCGCCAAACCCACTTCATCTCCCGACCCTTCTTCTTCATCTCGTTATCAAGATCCCGACCCAAGAAATCCCAGCCATCGTCCCCGACCCTTCCCCTCATCGACTTCGCCGACCCATCACCACAACCCAAGTACCACTGCCCTCGCCTTCTTCCTCCTACCCATCCCCGACGAAATCCCTTATTGTCGTCAACCTCCAGCCCCTCCCCGACCTCGACCTTGCCCTATTACCGATCGCCAGCAACCCCAAAACCCCAAGCCCCACTTTCCCCCTTTTTTCCGTCGCTCCTCGCCGCTAGCGACGCCCAGGTCATCGCCGTCCGCCGCCCCCCTTGGGCCCTTGCTTCTCTTGCTGCCTCGCTTCTCTCTCTTGCTGCCATTGCCGCTCTTCTATTGTTGCTGCGTTGCTGTGTTCTTTGTTGCTGTCCAACTCCGAGTTCTACGCTGGTTTCTTCGCATTCGGTATACTCTTTCCACTATTAGATATTTGTATTTTTCTGCCATATTATCTATTATATTATCTGATTTGCCTGTCGTCCACAAAATAACTGAGATTGAGTGTTCCACATGCTTAAGTAGAGTACGACTCAATATTGAACTTATTACTTGCTAAACACTTAAGGATTTAATTATTGATCGTAAGGTTGGATTATTAATTGGGACTGTTAAACTTGATTCAATTCTTGAAAACCCATCAAACCTGTTAACTATTAAAATTCCCAACTTTGATCCGCACTTACATGTTGGTAAAATTAATCCTTTAATATTCTTGGAAATTCTCTATTTAGGGTTAGTTTTACATCAATTTTCTTTCTACTTAGTTGATCAAAGTCGATCTAAGAGGTTTTCTTTCTACTGAGTTGATCAAAGTCGATCTAAGATGTTTTTGGGGTAAGATGGCTTAGGTTTTTTATTGTGTGGTTGTAGATTTTTTTCTAGCTGCTAAAAAATCAAGCATATTGGTTGCTTTCAGGTAGGTTGGTTTTCAGGCTAAGTGTTTGCAGCTTTATTTTTTTGAGGACAAAAGCAATCAGGGAGATTTATCATTCATTGGAAACTTTTCTTGTGATAATTGAGTAAGAAACTAAGAATTGTGTACTGCTGGAGAAACTGTTAGAAATGACTAGGAAGCTTATTACTATCTGTAGCCAGTTTTTGGGAAATCACAAACTCTATGAAACACTTTGAGAACTCTTAGGCAAATACCAGCATGGGATAATCAGGAAATATTCCAGTTTTTGATTCCCTGTTATGCCTTCTGTAACTTTTGTTGTACCTGGAATACTTAATTGGTGAATATAAAAGCTTGGAAGTTATCAAAAGTCACAATTGGTT
This sequence comes from Hemerocallis citrina, assembly GCA_017893485.1. Lineage (NCBI taxonomy): Eukaryota > Viridiplantae > Streptophyta > Magnoliopsida > Asparagales > Asphodelaceae > Hemerocallis > Hemerocallis citrina. The sequence continues at coordinate 17,693,003 of CM030363.1, forward strand.
TGTGTGTAAAACTTGAGTTATATCTGAAATTTTTTAAGTGTTCGTTGAGATATTTCTGTTATATAACTACTATAATAGTTAAATTATTGGTCTGTGTTTGAATTTTGAACTAATTTTAGACAATAAGGTCTATTAAATTCATAGCATATTAGGAAATGACTACAATGATGCTTTCCTGGGAATCATGGTTACGGGGGTGCAGCTATGGGATAAATAGTAGGGCAAGGGGATACACCTAAATTTTTATATTATAAGTTGTATATCATATTTGCATAATTTGAACTCAAATAACACTCAACAATACAAATTTCAGCTTTATATCCAAACTAAGAGATGTACAATCCATAAGAAAGTAATTATTCTAAATAATCCATCATAAAAGTTCAGCTACCTATTCGCATTAAGAGATCTATAATCCACAGGAAGTATTATACTTTCTGGTCAATTACAATATCAGTAAATATCTATAATGCATGCAAAAGTACTAAGAGTTAACTGGTGTAAGATGTGAAGAGTATTTGAAAGTTTTAGACTATGAGATCAAAAAATGTTTGAGAAGTGTCTAAATGTCCAATGTGTAAGATATATTTTAAAATTTACGACATGTATTAGAAGTGTCTGATACTTATCCAAGGAGTGCCCATGAATTGTCGGTGTCCGACATGGGTATGGCTCCAAGATTGAATTGTCCATGCTAGATAGATGATTGAACTTAAACAAGTTGTCTTTTACAACTGTAAAATGAAATGTTTTAATTTTTAAATTATTTTGTAGGATTTGCAAAAAATCTCGGCTTACCAGTATTTTCAAATGTTATGAAATTGTGTAACAGCATTTTTACTTTCTAGCTTAGTTATAGTTGTAACATGTTCTTTATTAGCCCTTTATGTATACTGTGGCTGTCTCCTATTTGTCTTAATTTTTCAACAATTGTATTGTATTATCTGTATTTTTACTCCATTTTTTCATATGTAGGATCCTTTTTCCTTTGATCAATGTAGTTTTCACTTAGAGACCTGACTAGCACCCACTGAAGTCCAAATTTTATTCCATATATATTCATAATATTTTTGTTGTTGTGTTTAATTCATTAAGTGCCTCCTCATATGCCTCCTGTTTGGATCCGTATTGACACATAGTGTGCCCCTCAAAGTTTTTATTTTGTGACCGTTTCTATGGCCCTTTTAGAGACTATTCCTGCTTTTACTGAAATGGAAATGGTCATTCTAGCCACAATTGCAAACTTGTGCACCCCATAGCCCAGCTGCTTTTGAAGTCTATATGAACTCCGCTTCTTATCTTACTAGTGTAATGTCTCAATTGTAATTTGTTCATTTTGCATCTTCTTTGTTTTCCTTTTTTTGGGCTTGCTACTTTAGAGAATCCCTCAGAATGAAAAATTTAAATGTAGACACTGTCCCCTGGTTTGTTTTAATTATATATGTATATGCTTGTGCTTATTATGAGTAAGATTTAGTAACTTTTTTATTTTTTATGGATCTGTTCTTGTAGTTGCCACAACAGGAATACTTATACGATTGCGGCCTTTTCTTGCTTCACTATGTGGAGTTGTTTCTGGAGGAGGCTGCAGTTAGTTTCAGTCCATTCAAGATTAGAACCTTCTCCAGTTCCGTGAGTTATCTTTTTTTTACTGTACAATTAATTTATTTGAATTGTATGATATTTAAATTTGAAGATTGCTTGATAGGTTGTGAGATATATTCTATCTTTGTGCTAAAAAAACCTCTCATATTAGTTTTCAATATTCAAAGTAAAAAAAATGATTTCTACTGTTATATGGTGGGAGCAGGGTGTTTGTCACGCCTTGCTTCCCATTTACAGAAACACGGGCACGTAACTGAGGCCCAGAGAATGATATAAGTATACCAACTCATATCATCCATAAGCTGTACAATACCAATAAGCTCAACAACACAAATAACAATAAAAATTACATGAACAATAATGGAATAAATAACCAATACCTAAAATACAAGAACTTCGGATCAAAATGCTCGAGAATATACAATGTAGTAACGGTTCGCTACAACTAGTAGCAACAGGAAAGTAGAGAAATAGCAATAGCAATTCCATCACGGCCGTCTAAAATCCTATCATCAATTTCTTTCGGTAACTCATTGTCTGTACTTGTATAAACATTAACTAAAAGGAAAGAAAGGAGTACCCGTTAGAGCAAGCTTCAGGGGCGAGTAGTAGCAAGCAGTGAAACAAGAAAGTATGATATAACAAGGAACAAAGAACAAAGAACAAAGAACAATATGATCAAGTACGATTCAAGAATACGTGTAAACTTGTAATTGAAAATGAGAAACATGTAATGTATATTCTATCGATAACAAGGAATCATGTAATGGGAACATGTTATGTAAACGGGAATCATGCAACTTGTAAACAGGAATCATGTAACTTGTAAACAGGACATGCGTGTTAATCTTAAATCTATCAATCTTCTATTAATTCTATCTAAGTCTCATACCACAAGTTCGGGTGCATGCAATCTACTGAACGTTTATAGACTCTAATGGTGAATTCTATAGGATCATGTACTCGGGTCTTTCAATGACAATAACATGAATCATATCATGTAAACAGGAGCGTGAAATCATGTAATCATGTAATTGTGTAATCATGTAATGGATTCTAGAGGTGGCCCCCGTCGTCTCAAGACGTGACACTTAGTTCCATATAGCTTGTAACAGAAACAAGTAAACATGTAATCATGAGTCATTATTAAAAGAAATACGGGCCTCCTTCCGAGTACACTTTCCTATATTGTCCACTACTAGGTCTTTTCCTTATTATTCCGGCTTGTTATAGTTTTACAATAATTACTCATGAACATGTAACCAATGAAACGGGTATCAAGGAAATTACAAGAAGGTATCAGGAGTATGCAATGCATGATGGACAAGTTCAATTCATTAAATGCGAGAGATAAACATTTTTACAATTTAGAACATGAAGTTACAATTTCTGGACAACAGTACACTACTATACGAAAATTGACTTTTCCGCTGCTACGAGAAAGTGAATTAGATTCCATCAGGGGTTCTAGAAACTAGACTCCTTGCCGGTTCCAACACATTCACACGACACATTCTTATTGTAACAACTACGTCTACCAGATGTTCTTTATAGTTCTAGTGTTCTGGCAGGACTCTGGGTCGAATTCTTATATATATAAATCGACTGTAAATTCATTCAAAAATCGTACAAAAATCATAAAACAACTCCTAATCATGTTCAGTAACATAGTGGTAAATCTCAGGTCTTAATTCTATTGATAACATATTATTTTAATCAGTTAATCATGACGGTATGCTTCTAAACTGTAATCATAAATTAACAACGTTACAGTACAAGGTCAACAACCACCACCTGAAAGTAATATACTCGGGCGATTTTTCTTCTCCCTCTTCTTCCTCTCATCTCCTCGTCAGATCCAGCCTAAATACTTATTTTCTCCAGCTACTCCCTTCATTAATTGTGTTCCCCTTGTCGTCTTCTCCAAACCCTTCTCGTGGAGCGCCCCCTTTCGTGGTATTTCACTTCTCATTCTCCTCCCCCCTCCGGCGCTCTCCTCTCCGTTCGTTGGTTTCATCGGTTTCCTGCCGCGTCTTCTCCCGATCCGATTGTCTTCTTCCGTCTCTTCCCCGTCCGTCTCGACCTTTCCCGTTTGCCTTGGGGCATTATCTGGCCTGAGTAGCTTCAGCGGTCGCTTTTCCTCTCCTGCAGGTGTTCGACGCTCGAAGCCCTCTAGTCCCCTCAAGTTCAGTGTCTCCATCCGTCTCGAGCTTCACCGTAGGTAACTCTTGGATCAGAGGCCATTCCCTGTAAGTATTGTTTTGTATTTTTGTGTTTTCTATTTAGTGCGTTTCGCTTGGTTGGCGGCGATCTCCTTGCTCGCTTTTAGTCAGCATTTGCTGACTTCGATTCAGTTTAGTAATCGTTCTCCCTAATTTCAGATCTCTCGAGGTACCCCCTTGAGAGCGTTCTGTGGTTTGTTTTATTTTGGAGTACTGTATCGCTTACTGCCGTTTTTGGTTTTTTTTCTCACCCTCTATCGTCTCTCCCTAGTGGAGTGTACTGTTATTCTGGACAGGCTTCTTCTTCCCTAACGTTCTCTTGCTCTCTTCTCTCTTTTCCTTCGGTAATCGCAGCCGATTTACTCTCTCAAGAGTATCGGTGCGCGTGCCTTGTGCCATTGACTCTGGTTAAGAGGTAGTGTTCCTCCCTCCTAGCCTTTATTCTGTTGACTGAGTTTCTTTTTGGGCCTTGTTCTTTCTGTGTGACAGCCCATGGCCCTTTCATGGGTACAAGTGGTTAAAAAAAGCTAAAAAAAAGGCTTGGTATTCACTCGAGCGATGTCATTGGGCTCGGCCCATCTGGTCGTCTTCGATCTGATCTCTTGAAGCTTCCCAGCAATTTCCTTCTCCCTTCTTCCCGCCACTCTCTACCTAAACCCTCTTCATCTTCTATTTTCCCTAATCCCTATTCTCATCGCTCTTCGCTCGTCTGCTTTCGCTGTTTACAGCCAGGCCACATTAAAAAATATTGCGGGGCAGCTATGAAGTGCCTTTTCTGCCTTAAAGACGGCCACTCTCGTCCAAAATGTTTCGCTCTTCAGCGGTTGTTGGGTATGTCGATCGGTGTCCCGATTGCAGACCAAGTTCTGGCTGCGCTTGATTTTCTGGCATTGCAACGTAAGTTCTCGGCGGAATCCACTCTTATCCCCAAAATAAAAAAAAATCCTTCTAAATCTCCTCTCCTCCCCACGCCCCCTCTGAGCAATCGTCTTGACGAGCCTATAGTCCTCCCTACGATTGCCAAGGTGCCCCCCTCTACTAGTCCTGCCGCCCCGAACGTATTACAAGTGTTCATTCCTCCCGTCGACCTCTCGGATCGATTGAAATCTTTTGACACTTACGGTGCCATTTCTTTTTCTGGAGGATCCATCCCCACTTTTACCCTGAATTCGCTTCTCAGCAATTCGTGTAATGTCAAGAATTGGGATTGGTTCCTATGTTCATGTTCAAACGGCGACGTGGTTATTCGCTGCCCGTCCCCGAAATTGCTCCAGGATCTTATCGAGAAGGCTTCATTATCGGTGGGTGCTATTTCTCTGTCCATTCGGAAATGGTCTCAAGTGATTCCCCCTCAGTCGGAATCCAACCTTATTTCTACTGTGGTGACTTTACTGGGTCTTCCCCCCTTCTGCGATTCGTTGCATAGAGTGGGGAATTTAGTGTGCTGTGTGGGTAAATTAACTAGCATCTCCTCTGCTTCTAAACTCGCGTCCGGCTGTATACAAGTGGAGGCGGTTTTTGATATTCCTATTAGTTAAGAGCGAATTGAGGCTTTCGTTCTTAAGGACGGTATTGTGTCTTATCCTGTTTCAGTTCAATACCACTCTCCCTCGTCCTCTAAGGGACCTAGTCAAGATTGTTCTGCTATTCCTTCGCACTCTAATCCCCTTGCCTCCAAAGCCCCGTCACCCTTCCACTCCGGTTCTGTCTCTTCCGTTAAAGCCCTTTGGAAGGCTCCTCTGAAGGCATCGGCAAAGAAAAAATTCCAACCTCCTAATAAACCTTTTCTGTCTTCCGGCAAGTCGAAGATATCGCCCGCTAAACCCCCTAATCTTGTATGGATCAATCCAGACATCAATTCTCAATCTTCTTCTAAGTCGGTCTCCAAGGTGTCTGATCGTCAGATTGCAGCTCCTTCGGCCATTGCCTCTTTATCTCAGCTCCCGGAGGTTAAGCTTCCACCTACTACATCCCTTTCTGCTCCTAAGGATTCTCCTCCTACTTCGAAGAGTTCTAACCCCGACTCCCTCTGGCCCAAGTGGGAAGTTAATCCGCATTTTGAATCCGACTGGCAGTTGTTTCAAAAACAAGCTCATTTCTCTTCCATTACGGCTACTGATCCCGTTCTTCCTCCCATTAAGATCAAAGCTGATAAATGGTCCAAGGCCCCCTCGTGGACCGATCTTGACAACTTGCTGGAAGATGAAGAAGCGGATCGTAAAAAGGACTTTGACAACAAAAAGGTTAGTCTTATTGTTTATTGGTGTGCTTTTTCCTTAGTTAATTCCTTCCAGTTGCTTTCTTTTTATTTTAATTTGGATTTTCCTATCCCCTTCTTCGGCCAGGTGTCTCGACACCCGCGCCTTCTCTCTCCTGGCGTTCTGCTGTCGGAAGCATCCTGTTCAATGTCTCCCGACATTAGAATTGCGATGCACGCTTCATTAAGCGCATTTTATCCCAAATTCAGTGCCTTATTCTACACGGGTTTGTTTCCGTATGAGACGCATTGTATCGGATCGGTATCTAACATTCTTCCACCAATGTTTTCTCCCAATAACTTTATTTCCTCGGTGGCCGATTCTTTGGCCCCTCTCTCTTCAGCAGAGGTCTCGTTTGTCGCTAAGTCTATCTCTAGATCCTCGGCAGCTCCTACATCTACCCCCCGCCTGATCCGATCTAGTGCTCGCTTAAGAGCCAAATTAGCTGGCTCTTCTTCTCATCCTCTTTCGGTCTCTAGTCCCTCCGTCTTTAAGTCCGATTCAGCGTTTTCTCCTCTAGGATCGATTTTCCATCTCCAATTTGATCGTTGTTCGGATAATGAACTAATCTCAATATTGTCGGACTTAGGTTTTGTGCCTATAGCTTCTCCCTCATCTGTGGCCTTTGCCATAAGAAAGAATGAACGTTCTAGAGTCAAAGAGCACTACGTTGTTTAATGATTACGATTTCTTGGAACATCAGGGGACTGAATAGTCCCGATAAACAAAGATCTATCTTCATTCTGATTTCCTCTTCGCATTGCGATCTTATATCTATACAAGAATCTAAGCTCGAGGTTCCCTCTCCTTCGATTCTTAGATCGATCGGAGGTTCCATCATTTCGAATTGGATCTCCCTTGACGCGATTGGATCAAGGGGAGGTATCCTCTTCGGATTTAAAGAATCAATTTTCTCTATTGTTTCGATTCGTCGCCTCAACTTTTTTCTCATCATTCAACTTCTTTGGTTGCCTCTTAACACCAATCTCACGGTGATTTCGGTCTACGGCCCTTCATCTTCGGAAGGTCGACCGTTGTTTTGGAACGAGTTCCTTTCCCTGCAATCCCATTCCAACGAATTGTACATTTTCTGTGGCGATTTTAATGTCACGAGATTTGCCAACGAGAGATATAATAGCTCTTCGATTGGCAATCATCGATTCAATGAATGCATCCAGTCATTACAACTGTCCGATATCCCCTTATCGGGCAGATCCTTTACTTGGTCGAACCTTCGCCATCTTCCAGCTATGGCGAAGCTCGATCGATTCTTGGTGTCCAATGTTTGGATCAACCGTTTTCACAACTCCTTTGCTCTTGCCTTACCTAATCCCTCCTCTGATCACGTGCCCATTGCGTTACATTCCGACTTTCATTTCCCTCGTCACCATCAATTCAGATTCGAAAAATTCTGGTTGGAAGACCAAGTTTTTGTTAACCTTGTTAAAGAGTGTTTATCGGTGATATCAGGGTCTTCGGGACTAGGTTCCATTCTTCTCAAACTTCATGCAATCAAATTCGGTTGTAAAGTCTGGCGTAACGAAAGACAGTTCAACACCAATTTCCTTAAATTTTTTTTTCTGTCCATTGAATCTATAGATAAAATGGAGGAGCTTGGTCCGATCTCGATTGATTTATTCAACGAGCGGAATTCGTGTAAACAACAATTCTCGGATATTCTGCATCAAGAACATGTGAAATGGGCCCAGAGAGCTAAATTTCGTTGGCTTAAAGAGGGTGACTGCAATACAGCTTTTTTCCATAATTTCGCCTCCCACAGGCAAAGAAGTAATCACATTTCTTCTATCAATCATGAGGGTATTGAACTCTCTTCCAACGAAGACATTCATCAATCTTTCCTCAATTTCTACAAAAATCTTATTGGTTCTCCCAAACCAAGGACTCTGAGCCTGGACTGGGCTCACCTGTACGGCGATGCTCCTATCGACCTTTCTCCTCTCGAAGCTCCGTTTTCCTTGGAAGAAATCAAAGTGGCTGTTTTCGCTTTAAAAAGCGATGCGGCGCCGGGCCCCAACGGCTTTCCCGCCTTTTTCTTTCAAAAGTTCTGGGATTACTTCAAAGATGATCTTTATCGACTGTTCGCCGAGCTTCATTTAGGTTCCTTTTCTTTCGATCGTATCAACTACGCGCATATTGTTCTAATTCCTAAGTTATTAGGGGCAAACTCTGTGGCGAACTTCAGGCCTATTAGTCTTATCAACTCCACGTTCAAAATTATCATGAAGGTACTGGCAGTTCGTCTTGGAGAGGTCATATCTCCCCTTATTGATCCGGCTCAATCGGGCTTTATAAAAGATCGTTTTATTCTTGACAGTGTTGCTACAGCCCAGGAAATTATTTCCTCTTGTCACAATTCTAAATCTGAGGGTATTCTCCTCAAACTCGATTTTCAAAAAGCTTATGATAACGTTTCTTGGGAGTTCCTTTTCGAGATTTTAAGCAATAGGGGTTTTGGCCCCAAATGGATTGCTTGGATCAAATCTAGTCTATTCGCGGGTACCTCATCCATCCTCATTAATAGCTCGGAAGGTCACAAATTTAAGATCAAATGCGGGCTCAGGCAAGGTGACCCGCTGTCCTCCCTGCTATTCTCTCTTGTAGCAGACGTTTTCAGTAAACTCCTTCGCAACGCCTGGGACGCCCAGGTCATCGAAGGATTGGGAGAATCTCGTTCTTTCAATGGCGTACTGAACCTTCAGTACGCCGACGACACCATTATTCTGGCCAAACCTAATTCTCATACCCTCAGAAATCTAAAACTGCTTCTCTACTGTTTTGAGCTAGCGTCTGGTCTTTCTATCAACTTTCAAAAATCTTCAGTTGTTTGGTTGGGAGGCTCTCCTAACAGGCAGGATGAAATCTCCGCGTTCTTTAATTGTCCAGTCGCTACTTTTCCTATTACGTACCTGGGTATTCCTCTGAGGTGGGGTAAACTTCATAGATCGGATTGGTCCCCGATGATCGACAAGATCGAATCCAGACTTTCGGTTTGGTCTGGGAGACAGTTGTCTCGCGGCGGTAGACTTATTCTGCTCAACTCAGTTCTTTCGTCCATACCCTTATACATGATGTCTTTCTACTTTATCCCGTCTTGGGTTATCAAAAGAATTGATCGTATTAGAAGTAATTTCCTCTGGTCTGGTTCTTCTATTTACAATCCCGGTTCGCATCTTTGTAACTGGAAGCTCATCTGTTCTTCTAAAATGGCTGGTGGTTTAGGGGTTCTGGACCTTAGACACCAAAATCTAGCCTTGCTAGGCAAATGGTTATGGAGTTTTCTCAAAAGGGAGGATCTTCCTTGGATTAGATGTATCAAAGCCAATTACTATGTGGCCAATGATTGGTGGTGTTTCCCGGAACGCCCTCATAGGAAGTCCTCCCCGTTCTGGAAAGGTATCTGGAAAGCGGCAGCGGCTTTCAAGTGTGGTCTAAGCCATGGTTGTGCGGATGGATCCATGACCAGTTTCTGGTCTGATATCTGGATCGGTAACTCCTCTTTAGCTACCGCTTTCCCAACCATTTTCCGCCTTACTGCCAACCCCCGGGCGCTAGTTTCAGAGTTCTATGTCATCAACGAAGGTCTTAGAGAATGGTCGATTCCTTTATTGTCTAATCTTCCTCCCCACTTATCTCCGGAGTTCAATAAATTGCTCGAACTCGTTAACAATGTGGACTGGCATGAGAAAGAGGATTTCTTCTGGCGATGGAATTCGTCTAAGACTTTTTCTGTCCATTCCTTCTACCTTTTCCTCAATTTCAGAGGGATTAGAATGCCTTTCTACGATGTGGTTTGGAATTCTTGTGCTCCGTTGAAGGTGAAGATTCTAGTGTGGTTAGCTCTCAACAATAAACTCCTTACCGTTGAATTACTCAACAAGAGAAATTTAGCATGGGGGCAACTGTGTCCGCTATGCGAGTCGTTTTCAGAGGACGCGCACCACTTGTTTATTGGTTGCGATTACTCCCTGTCCCTCTGGAAAGTTGTCATTCTGGCTTGGGAATTGCCAGATTTTCCGACCAGTCTGTCCGATTGCTGGACTAAGCGTCCTCCCAACCGTAATCTCCACAGTTCATGGATTCTCTCCTTCCAGATTATCCTTTGGATAATTTGGAAAGAAAGAAATCACAGAATTTTCCGGCAAAATTACACTACCTCTCGCTCACTGGCTATCGAGTTACTACGTCTGTTCAACTTTTGGTCGACTTCTTTAAAATCAGAAGCTCGAGATAATTTGAAGTGTGATAGATTGGAGAAAGCTTATCTTTGTCTAATCAATCTCAATGCTATTTAATACCCTGTAGCTGTTTCGCGTTCTTTTTTAATGACTTGCTGTTCACTCTTTTTTCTTAGCGATGTTCTATTTATCAATTTAGCTGGGTGTTCTCATTTCTTTTCTCTATTTTGTTTAATCTTGCAGGATTAATGGGATGTTTAGCCTTTCCTCTTTTAGCTTTTGGGTTGTTGTTTTGCCTTCATGCTTGGGCTGTTCTGACCGGGTGTTAAGTTGATGTTTGATGCCAAGCCTCTGTTTTGGGTTGTTCTTCTTCCTCTCTAATCATTGTTTTTGGTGGGTCTCTGCTGGGTATGTGTTTCGGTGGCATTGGATCTTCTCGGTCTGATTGCCATCTTCTGAGCTCATATGTTTAGAGCTCCTTACTTTATTTTTTTCTCTAGACTTATCCCCCTCTCTTGTTTGTAATGAACGTATTCTCTGCTGATACGAAGTTTAACTAGTATATGTTTATATACGTTTATATAATGTTCTATGTTTTGTTTGGGGCTTGCGCTTGGTCCCATTGCGCTAGCAGTGCTTTTCAGACTGTTTAGTTTTCTTCTGGCACTTTTGTTATCTGCATGGATTATTCCGTTTTCTTTCATTCTGAGCTGTGCATGTTAGTTCTTCGACTGTCTGGCTTTGATTTGTGGCCATTGGTTCATGCTCTGAGCGTAGAGCGATTGCGGCCCATTTAGTCAGTTAGCCTCGGTTCGGGTGTTTTACCGATGGTGGAGCATTCTCGACTGTCTTGGTGTTTAGTAATGAAGTTTTTATCATGTGTTCGTTTCATGTTCAGAGTATTAATTGCTGAGGGTTTCAGAATTCCTTTTGTTTTCTGAGCTGGTTTCCCTCATGCTGTGAGGGTCTAGTGTTTGGACTTGGGAGCTACAGAGTTCTTACCGCTGAGGGTTTTTTCCTCGTGTGATTTCTTTCCTTGCTTCCACTAGCTTATCTTCTAGCTTGGTTCATCTTAATTGATCATTGCCCGTTCTGAAGTCTTCGCTTTCTAGTGTGGAAGCTGTTTAATAGTCTCTATTTCGTTTGCGATGCCGCGTTGGTGCTCCTGCCGTTCGAGATTTTAGGTCTCCGGCGTGTTTCTTCGACGGTTGCTGTAGTGATGGTTCATTTCGAGCTCGACGCTGCTGTCGATGGTCTTGTTCTGGTGCTTTTGCTGTTTCTTGAGATTATTGTTGTATATATTGTTTACATCTTGTAAATCGATTTCTTTCTGCATTAGGATTGTATGTACTTTATTATGATTTATATATTGATTTGTCTGGCTGGAGCCGTTTGGCTCTATCCGTTTCATCAAAAAAAAAAAACACAACGTTACAGTACTAAAATCAGTATATCTTGCACTCTACAAATTGGATTTCAGATCAGTCAGTTGTTCTGGATTCTAGACACAGCGGGCTACAACTTTCATATATAAAGTTTTAAATTTTATTAACATTAACCGGTTCAAATTCTGGTAGCAAATCAGGGGAGATAACATGACAGAATTCTAGTACATCATTTTAAAATCTCTATCTATAAGAAATTCACTTCTATAGCCAGAAATAAATTGCATTCATAATCAGAAATCAGAATATATTTCTACAATTAATCTATCAAAATTTATTTCAACGGTATTAAAATTTATGAATAAAACTAAACTATTGCATATAATTAAAAGAATTCATTCGAGCCCATATTTATCTATATGCACATATGTATATATGTATTCAATTCGTATTCGTGCAATGCATGAAGTGGCGATGAGGTTTATGATATTTCCGAGGGTATCTAATCGACCGAGGCAAATTGAACGATTCAATACACTATCAAACAGTTGATTCAAACATGAAGAGATCACAAAACATGTAACAGTACAGTGGTTTAACGATTTAGATCTACAAGGATATTCACATAGACATGGATGGTAAATGGAATTCGAGACATGGTAAACAAATATGGAACTACTTGCAGAATTCAATTTTTTTTTGTATGGGAACATAAAGAGTGTACAAGAGATGTTTGTCTTTTATGATGGTTACGATGCGGAGAAGGAGAATCGATGACCACACAATCAACGGCAGCACTGATAGTGGCGCGAACGACGATATCGAGCGATGGCAGCAAGTGAAGAGGACCAAGGAGCTTCAGGTGTATGAGGGAATGTTGTGAATTGCAGGCGATGTTGGTGAAAGCTATTGTTGGTGTTGCTGGTGGAGGAGAAAATGGCAGCGGTGAGTAGCGAGGTGCTGGTGTGTTGTCGGGTTGTGGTAGTGAGCAGCGAGATGACTGCGGGGGCAACGAAAGGAAGAAGTGGAGGCTCGGGTGTAGGAGGCGTCGGTTGTCGAGTTGGTCGGGAAGGAGGCTTCGGGTTTGGCTGTGGTAGGAGGCAGTGGAAGGAGCTCGGGGTGATCGTCAGGGTGCTACGATGTGGAGTCTTGGGTGGGGATGGTTGCAGTGCAGTGAGGGAGGGATGGTCGGCGAGGGCGGCTGAAGGTGGGTGTGGCGGTGGAGAGCAGCAGCAAGGGAGAGGGCGGCAGGGATTGGGGTGGGGCTTCGGTGAGAAGGCGATGGAGAGCTTCTAGTGTGACCCCGCTCCTCTAACCGACCCGTCATTTCGTAATTTGAATTGAAAACATATCAAACAAAGGCGATCAATCAGTAGTTGCCCTTATCCGACCTGAGAAAAGAGGCATAGTATTTCCGGCGAATGCAATGGCTTCTTTATTTCTTCATGTCCAAAAAAATAAGATTGTCTAGATCCGATGGGACAATTTCTTCATACTCCCTTCACCTAAATCGGAACCTGATTTAGCGGCTCTTTACAAAAGGCGTGAGGTGGAGCTTCGGGTTGTCGTGAGAAGGAGGAAGGAGTTGGTGTTGTCGATGGAGAGAGGGACAGCAACGAGGCGTCGGGTCTGTTGGTGTGCAGCAGCGAGGGAGTCTTCGGGTTGCAATCGGGGGAGCATCAACGTCGGGGTGATGGTGGTCGAGGTGGAGGCACGGGGCAGCAATGGCGAAGGTGGTGGCTACGATGGCTGCGGATGAGATGGAGTATGGGCTGCTGTTGCGAGCTGCTGTGGTGGTGAGGTGGTACGGTGGTCGTTTGATGGCAGGGCGAGGAGAGATGATGGGATTTTGATTGGGTTGAAGATGTAGAGATGGCTCGGGTTGTTGAAGACACAGAGGAAGGAGATGAGATTAGGAGATAATGTAGAGATTATGGGATGAGTTAGTTGTGATTAAGGAGAATTGATAGGGGTAGTTAGTGGGAGTAGTGAGATCATGGGCTGTGAGATAATAGGGGTTAGTTATTAGGCAGTTTGGGTTAAAAAAAATGGATTTGGGTTTCTGGTTTTGATCTATGGGCTTCATAATAAATCATATATATAGAATGGTTTAATAATGGACTGAGTTTGGATTTGGGTTTCACAATAAAAGAAGAATTAACTAATCAAATTATCGGAATGGGCTACAATAGGAGTTCTAAAAATAAATCTAATACAAAAGAATGAATTTAAGAGAGCGAAAAATAATTTAAAAATAATTAAGTAATGAAATCATAAAATGGATTAGGAGTTTGATCTTTACACAATATAAATAATCAAAAAGAAAGAAATGAGGTTATAGAATGAAATAAGATTTGTGTCAAAATATGTAATCAAGAGAAAATGAACAAGATTGTAGAATGAAATAGGATTTGGGTTTGAGTTCCACAAAAATAATTGAAGAAATCAATTGGATTCAACAGAATTACAGGATTTATGTCAAATGTTTGGAATACAAGAATTGGAGGAGAGAAAAAGAGAAATACAAATAAAATCCGTTCAAACGTAAACGGGGGTTACAGTTTGGTTGGCTTCACTTTAATGAAATAAATGGTGCTAAACATGTGTAACACACCAGCCTTTTCATCGCCTTTTATTTTAACTCACAGCAACATTCATTTGATGATATTAGTTATGTATTGAGAGTATACGAGGCTCATAGTAACTACGATTTTGTAGGTAAGAATATTCTGTTGCACATGATGATCTAGTCTTTATACTTAACTCCAATTGGAGTTACATGAATGTCACATGTCTTGTTCATGTTTTTTATATTATATATATCAAATATTGGTATTGGTAATCATTATTATGCATTATTTACTATATATGATTTTTATACAGTAGTTTACTAAAGTAAAAACATGTGCATTGCTATCAATGTCATGTGCTATGAACTAATCTTCTTAAAATTGCACCAATCCTTTATTATGGGATGAGAATGTGTATGTGCGGCAATGGCCTTGTTCCCAAAATAAATAATTAAATAATAAATGAAATTGCAGAAATTTGTTATACTTTTCACATGAAAAAGATGATATATTTTGAACCTCTTATCCACATTCTTGATTAAGTTTTAAGAGCACTGCATGATAGAATCTTCACTTTTTTTTGATGGAAAATTTGAGACCGCAAAGTTGTTTGCTATCATCTTGATTTGATAAATTTGACATGTTGATGGTGTCATGAAATGTCAATAAAGTGTAACTATTTACTTGTCCATAGTCCTAGAAATCATTCATTTCTGTATTTATATATGGTCATATAAACCCGTGTAATGATATTAACGGTAAGATAAAGGTCCCTAACTGAACTCAATTTAATGAGAGGAAGTTGAATTAGTTACTCCTAAGAAATGCTAATGAGCTAGTGATCCATACATTTGGGAGAGGTGGTAATATTTTTTAGTTTTTAGCAAATGCGATAAAAGATCTAGCACTTAGGATATATTCTAAAATATGGAAACTAATCTATTTAAGATTATTTTCGTATTAATCTGGTGGAGATTCATCCGTAATTAGCACTTTTCTACTTGCTCCCAGGGAGAGCACATCATATTAATCTTCTTAATTGTAGTGCTCTTCTTCTTTTTGCAGACATGAAACTGTTATATTTATATTGGCGGGACCATTAGTTAAATTTAATTATTAAGACTACCACCACCTGAAGAACAACAAACCTTCATCTGTGAAATATGTCTCATTACATTTAATTTGTAAATCCTACTCTATTTATTTATTTATTTTGTTGATTTCGTATTTATGTTAAGACTCCTTCAAGTCATCCACTGGACAAAATTTAATCTTTCATTTCTTTATTTCCTGTGTCTTCTTTTCAGCTAACTGTGGATTGGTTCACACCTTCAGATGCTTCTTTTAAACGAGCTCTCATCCGGAAGCTTATATATGATATTCTCAATGATCCATCGCAAAAAGTTTCTGATAATTGCAACAGTAGTCAGTTCTCCTCAGGATACCATGCAAATGCTATTGATCAAAAACCTATTAAATTTTTTCATAATCATCAGTGCGGTCCTTCAGAAACTGCTCTTAAAAAGGCAGTGTGCACGGTTACAGAGAACGGAAACAAAATCAATCATGAAACATCTGCATTTGCTACCCCATTTGCCCCATTTGACAAGCAAGAAAGATCAGATATGTATGAATTCCTTGAAAAAGGAGCAAACTCTTCAGCTTCCCCTGAGCTCCAGGTCCATAGTTTTCAGGAGGATGCGCCTCTTCAGAAGCCAAAATGTGCAACATCTCCAAAAGAGGTACATTATTTTGTCCATGATAAACCATTTCCTATAATTTAATAAGGTAAGCACCATATATCTTTCTGTGTTTGTTTACAATTAGGTAAGCTTGGCAGCTATACTTGTTTAATTTCAAGTAAGATAGTTATAAACTTAGACTGAGATCAAATTGTCATTGCTATATCCTAATTTGTGAAGAAATGTTTTGATTTACTGCAGTTAGATTTGATCCATTCTGTATGGCATGGTAGTTCTTGTTAACATGTCTGCTTTTTTTGTGCCTATTCAATACTTAGTCAAATTTAGAATTTTAAGATAGGTTTATATTCTGTAAGTTTTCAAGGCATACTAAATAATAGCCTGAAAATACATTATTTGTTGATAGTAATCCATATAATCTTTTTCTTGTGAATTAAATACTTGTAATATTTGCAAACTGATACAAAATAGGAAAAATGTGTGAGAGGGTGGGGGGGAGCACCAATAATTCTTGATCCACCTGATATTCTTCTAACCTGATCCATTTTTTGTTTAGTCCTTCAAATCACCCTCAAATCTCACAAAATGTTAATCTAGCAGTGAATGAAAGTCAAAAATAATATTTACTAGGGTTTTCCCCCATATCCACACCCCAAATCTTTGTTATTGTCATATTACCACCCGAAACCTTCATATTTTCATATCGGCATCTCGAATCAGTATGGTATTTCCAAAAACACACCTAATGTTTGCAAAGACTATATTGCTGTTTGCTTTCTTTTCCTTTCTCAAATTGTTAATCAGACCAAACAAAATCCAAGCAACCACTATCAATTTCCTTTTAATCACTTGCAAAAACATACCCAAGTAACCATCTAACTTGAATTACCTCAAATTCTCTCCGATAACTATTTTAGGTTCTTATTTCAACTTTTTTTGTGGCCATGGAACTTTGAAGATTAGAAATAAGGTTATTGTATTTATTAAGAGAGATGGAACATTCATTGAAGTGGGGATTGGGGGATGAGCTTTTTCTTTTTATTAGGTGATGAGTTGGGTGAGGATTTGTTGTACATATATGATGTATTAGTGGGAGAATTGAAGAAGATGAAAGAAGCGAAGAGAATCATTTTAAATGAAGATGGTTGGTGGTTGTTTAGGAAGTAAAATATATTCTTATCGAGCTTGGACCAATAAATAAGAAGAATATTTAAAGTTTATTCCTCACGGTTAATGGGAAAACTATTATTAGGTGATTTTTTGGAATCACTAAAAGGATTTTAGGTGGGAATAGGAAAATATGAAGAATTTAGGTGGGAATATGGAAATAGCAAAGATTTGATATGTGGATATTGGAAAACCACCATTTACTATGGTTTCATTGAATGCAGTTCGAGAGAGTGAGAAAATTGTGACTATGAAAGAGGAATTGAGCAGTGGTGGAGCTATGTGGGGGCCCGGGGAGGGCCTCCCCAAAATTTTGAAAATCCCCCTAGGATTATTATTATTTTTTTAAAACATCCCCTTAAGTTTTATGATTTGGCCTCCTAAAATTTATGAAGAAATCCCCACATATCTATATATAGCTATAAAATCTTTCCTTGTTCCCACGGGCAAAATTGTTCTGGCTTCGCCCCTAGAATTCAGGATTTTTTTATATGCCATTTTTGGAAACTATTTGCACTTATAGGACAGTTGCCAAAATATTTGTGTTCGTGGACTCAACAACTAAACTCGCCGTTCCCAACGGCTAGTTTAGTTGTTTCATGCTTGCTGTTGGGATACAGTGAGTTTAATGCTAATTTTTTGAGAAACTCACCATTGGGGACGGCGGGTTTAGTTCAAAATTTATAATGAAGACTCGCCGTTCCCAACGGCGAGGACGTTTATACTTAGACTTGCTGTTGGGAACGAGTTTAGTTCAAAATTTTCAATGAAGACTCGCTCGCCGTTCCCAACGGCGATGACATTTACACTAAACTCACTGTTGGGAACGGCGAGTTTAGTTCAAAAAAATTATATGGAGTTTTTTTTCGAAAATTCACTAAGTTCAACAAAATGTTTCACTCTGTGAAATTTTCTACATTCTCGCCGTTCCCAACTGCGGGTCTAGTATTAATGTCCTCGCTATTGAGAACGGCGAGTCTTCTTTGAAAATTTTGAGCAAAACTTGTTCCCAACAGCGAGTCTAGTATAAATGTCCTTGCCGTTGGGAACGGCGAGTCTTCATTGAAAATTTTGAACTGAACTTGCCGTCCCCAACGGCGAGTTTCTCAAAAAATTAACACCAAACTCGCTGTGTCCCAACGGCGTGCATGAAACAACTAAACTTGCCGTTGGGAACGGTGAGTTTAGTTGTCGAGTCCACGAACGCAAATACTTTGGCAAGTGCCTTCTTTCTGCAATTAGTTTCGAAAAGTGGTGTATAAAAAAAAAATCAGAATTGAGAGGGTGACTACACAAACAAAATTTTCAGATAATTTTGTTTATATTGATTTTTTCCCTTTATTATTTCTTCTCATGTATGCCAGGTTGTCACTTACAACTCTGAATAAATACCCTGTCTAAAGTGATCAGATATATGTGTATTGACATACTTTTATCGCATGCACTATCTTCTTATTACTTTGGTTAATTTATGTTTCTGGAATAGGAATGTGCAGACAGGAATGACAAGCTTGTTCCCTCGAGCCTTGACAAGGAAGGTTGCATTCCAGTGAGTGGGATCCCAACTATCCAGCCATTTTTATCCTCACAACATTACTCTAGTGAAGCTGGAGAAAAAATTGAGATGCCATTGGGTTCTGTTCAAAACAACCGTGAGACTGGCCTTGATTTGTGGCTGAAAGCTTCAAAAATAGATGAAAACGGGAAACAAGCATCTCTCGGTATGGACGATGGCGGTTATGTCTCAGATAGCACGTTTTCAACCACAGGTGAAGATGGGGAAGGTGGCCATGAAGATTCTCAGCAACTTGATGCTGATAAGTCAGATGAAGATAAGAAATGTGAAAATTCCCATGAGGAAGATAAGGGAATTGAGGACAAGACCGAACCAGAAGGCAGTGAGATGAAATGTCACGAATCTAGTGAAGCTGAAGCTGAAGTCAGGGATACTAACAAAGACTGCCACAAAACCAATTGTTGTCAGGGATCTGGTATGCATATTTTGAAAGAAAAGGAGTCTTTGAGATATCAAGCAATCCCTGCTGGTGAGTCGTCATTCCCTGAAGTCTCAGGTTTGCTGAAAAGAGGTATAGAAAGCATGAAGATAGAATTGCAGTACAAAAAACGTCGAAGGGTCTTGCCATCTGAAGGTGGCAGAGAGCAGAAATGAAACTTTTCTGGAGATGTGCCATCCTGAACTGCATTCTCTCCAAATTTTGATGGAAATTGAATCAGTAGGTTTACATGTATAAAAGAAAAAGAAAATGAATAGCAGTGTAAATGCCAAATGTAGCATACTAATAGCATTTCCATATCTTTTGTAATCGTTTCCAAATGATAGATATATAGATAGATAATTTTTGCCAAATAGTCGATAGATTGATAAATTCTTTCAAATGGCTGACAGGTGTAACTTGTTTATCAGTTTCTAAACTTGTTAACAGCAGCATAGATTTAACTTGTAAACAGCTGCTAGACATAGAAGGATATATGTCGGTCTTCGTGTATTTAAGTATCCTACAAACTTAGTTGCTTGCTTACTTGTTTGGTGGCTATTATGTTTGGTTAATGGTTGCTCCTCTGTTTTCTTCAAAAAGAAAGAAAGTGGTTGCCCCACTGTTAAATTACATTTATTCTTTGTAATAAGAGCGGTGTGATAATTGCTGGAGCAGTGATAATTTTACTTTCGACTTGTACAAACACAAAATGTATTCCACTTTTGTGAAACCCATAGGCAAAACATATTTCATTTTTAGTCCATTAAAATTTTTAGCCGATGCAGTATTTTTCAATGTTTTCCGTTTTATCGAAAATAAAGCACTATACCATTTTTCTTTTAACAAGCACTATATTTAATAATCATCATACTTTTCCGCAAGTTTGTATATACATCATACTTTTCTGTCAGTCACGTTAGGGGTGGCATTGGGTCCTCCCGGGCCGGGCTGAAGCCCGGCGGGTTTGACCCGGTCCTGGGCTTAGGTGGGCCGGGCCAGCGTCATTCTCGGGATGGGCTGGGCTTTGGCTAGAATATGGAGGCCCAGCCTCAACCCTTGGGTCACCGACATTGGAGGTTGTTTTATCAATCTCCGTACCTATTATCAAAGCAAAAGAACAAGATCAATGGACATAATACGAAATGAGGAATGGAACAAATGTTATGCTTAAGTGGGAGTTTGATTATTTTAATCTTCTCCTAACAATAATCCAACGTGTTATAACCTTGTTGGAAAAAAAACGTGGATGCTGAAAACACTTGAGATAATTTTTGGGACACCTTCAATTTAGACCGAAACTCAATAAATTTGAGGGGTTTTTTTTCCTTCTTTGCGTACTAATAAAACCCATAGGTTTAGACCCACAATCTTTTTTCACAATACACACCACACAACTAGCCACAAATACATGAATTACAAATATAAGTAACTCAAATAAATTACCACATGATTGTGGTCGCTTTATGGGTTCGATTTGGATATAGGGTATCGATATGGACGTCAGGGGTTGGAATCATCAGAGAAGGAGGAGATGGAGGTAGGGTTTGTTGTCGAATTCGAAGTGAGAAAGAAATGTCGGGGTGGAGAAGAAAGGTGGGGTTAGGGTTTCGATCGGTTGTGTTTGTATGGGTTTTTGGGGATATGGGGGGGTTTCGAAAGCAGGAGAAGGGGCATCGAGAGATTTCGAAAGGAGGGCGTCGAGTAATTTCGGCAGCAGGAGTTAGGGTTTCGATCGTCTTCGAATCCCTAACTCGTTAGGGTTTCAATCAGGAGAGCTGAGATCGGGAAGAGAGAAGATAGGCGAGGGTGGTTGCGATTTGAGAGCTAGATTTGAAGCGTCAGCCTTTGGATGTGGTATCGAGGCAAGCTAGGGTTTGCTTTCGAATGGGATTTGGAGAAGGAGAGAAAATAGAGCGGGAGATAGAGAGAGCAGAGGGATGAGATAGAGTAAAAGGTGGGAAAAAGGAGTGCGTAAGAGGAGTGCGCAAAGATGATATGGATGACAAATCAAGTCATTTGAGATTCGTTTGCCCATGCATTGAAGTGTTACAAATTGTGTGGCTGAAAAGTCGTTATTTTTTATAGTGACATGATGCATGGACAAATGAATATCAAATGACTTGGTTTTATATTTCTAGACTAATTTAGTTATGTTAAACAATGTGAACGGTTCAGATTATCCATAGGATGGATAGGCGTGGAGTTCTCACGAAGCTTATCGTGAGAACGGTTCTCACCGGATCGCTACCCTATATATATAGGGAAATGATTGAGTGAGAACTCTTTTGGTGAGAACCACGTGAGAACTTTTGTTTGGGACATTAGTTGAAAGATCTGAATCATTCATTTTGATCTACACGACTAAATTAGTCAATGGATGAGAAATCTCATTTGAGATTCGTTTGCCTATGCATTGAAGTGTTACAAATTGTGTGGCTGAAAAGTCGTTATTTTTTATAGTGACATGATGCATGGACAAATGAATATCAAATGACTTGGTTTTATATTTCTAGACTAATTTAGTTATGTTAAACAATGTGAACGGTTCAGATTATCCATAGGGTGGATAGGCGTGGAGTTCTCATGAAGCTTATCGTGAGAACGGTTCTCACCGGATCGCTACCCTATATATATGGGGAAATGATCGAGTGAGAACTCTTTTGGTGAGAACCACGTGAGAACTTTTGTTTGGGACATTAGTTGAAAGATCTGAATCGTTCATTTCGATCTACACGACTACGTTAGTCTATGGATGAGAAATCAAGTCATTTGAGATTCGTTTGCCCATGCATTGAAGTGTTAAAAATTGTGTGGCTGAAAAGTCGTTATTTTTTATAGTGACATGATGCATGGAGAAATGAATATCAAATGACTTGGTTTTATATTTCTAGACTAATTTAGTTATGTTAAACAATGTGAACGGGTCAGATTATCCATAGGATGGATAGGCGTGGAGTTCTCACGAAGCTTATCGTGAGAACGGTTCTCACCGGATCGCTACCCTATATATATATATATATATATGTATGTATGTATGTATGTATGTATGTATGTATGTATGTATGGAAAAGATCGGTTGTATGTATGTAGGGAAAAGATCGGTTGAGCACTCCTCTAGTGCTCACCACGTGAACACTAGGCCTTCGGGCGTTCATATCGAAAATCCGAACAGTTCACATTGATCTACACATCTATATGTATGTATGTATGGAAAAGATCGGTTGTATGTATGTAGGGAAAAGATCGGTTGAGCACTCCTCTAGTGCTCACCACGTGAACACTAGGCCTTCGGGTGTTCATATCGAAAATCCGAACAGTTCACATTGATCTACACATCTAAATTAGTCTAAATATGTAAAATTAAATCATTTGTGATTCATTTGCCCATCCATCATGTGACTATAAAAACAATGATTTTTTGCCATACAATTTTGTAACACTTCAATGAACGGGCAAATGAATTTCAAATGATTTGGTTTTACATATTTAGACTAATTTAGATGTGTAAATCAATGTGAACGGTTCGGGTTTTTGATATGAACGCCCGAAGGCCTAGTGTTCACGCGGTGAGCACTAGAGTAGTGCTCAACCGATCCTTTCCCTATATATATATATATATATATATATATATATATATATATATATATATATATATATATATATATATATGCTTTTGCTCCATTGAAAATGGGTTTGTTTTCAATGGGTTGGAAAACGCAGCTCTCAGCCGTCCGATCGATCTTGATCTTGATCAGCGGATCAGATCAAGATCCGCTTAAGTCTCCCACTAACGCTCCAAAAAGTGGAGGGGTAATTTCGTCGCTTCACGCCAAAAAACGTTTGGGACTTAGCATTTTTTTGGCGTGAAGTCTTTTTTGTCGAAAAATTCACTTAGGCTGTTGTTGGAGCCGTTGTTTCCAACAACGGCCTAGGTTGTTTGAGTTTTATTTTTTGAAAAAATTTGTACTTAGGCCGTTGTCTGGAACAACGACCTAGGTTGTTTTTTCAAAAAATAAAATTCAACTTAGGCCGTTGTTGGGAACAACAGCTTAACTATGTACAAGTGTTTTTCCAAACACTTGTACATACTCAGATCTTCATCTCCCTCACAACTCTCTCTCGCTAGTGGAGCTCTATAAACCCAATTCCTCAAACCGTAGCTGTCTCTCTATCGAACTGAAAACCCTACCTCTCTCTTGATCGTTGCTTTTCACCGAATCTCTCCCTATTCTCAGTCTCTAGCCCTCTTCCTTTGAAGATCCCAATTACAAAAAAATCCTAACCCATACAAAATCTATCCAACCCTAAAACCTTAATCCCCTTAAATTAGCCAAACCCTACTCCCCTTCTTTTCTCTACAGCAGCAACTTTGCGGCCTCCCGAACACCCTCATTGTTAAAGGTACTAATTTGTTCCCACTTGAATAGTTCTAACTAGGCTAATTGATTGGAAATTTTTCTCCAATATTTGAGTATACAATTGCTATATTATGCGTAGGTATTTATAGAGTAGGTAATTCTAGTTTAATTGGGGAAGTAGATGTAGTATTAGTTATTGTTGGTTGTTATTCGATGTTAGTAATAGCGCACAAAGCGAAAAAAATTTATGCAACTTTACGAGTACGTCGGACACGCCATACACAACCCAACGTAATTCGTAGAAGTGTGTTTGGATTCACGGTTTGAAGTGTACGACCGTGTATCGCTTTCAATTCATTCCGTGAGTGAAAGCGATACATCGGCGTATTTTGCAATCCGTGAGTCGAAACTGACCTCTACAAATTTGGTTGACTCATGTGTTTTGCCGCCGTCCCACTCCCAAAGTTTAGGAATTTTTTGATCTTGTTTGTGCGAATTTGTACCGTATATCAAACAACAACCTCCGTTCAAGAATGAGGGGAATGCGAGCGAGACACGGCCTTATCTTGCAAACCGTGGATCGAAATTTACTTGTAGAAGTTCTGTTACCTTGTGCGCGACAAGCCGGACCCAATAGAAGAGTTTTGTATTTATATGACGTCGTTTTCAACGTGTTGTCACTTATTTTTTTCGTATGTATATATATCGCAATCGTTTGTTAACAAGCTGTTTTATATATAATGTGTTATTAATTGACCAATAATATATTTTTACCCCAGATGAACAACGATACGGAGAGTTCTGCTGTCGGCGATAATTTTGTGCGGGTGAAACCAATCACTGATTCCATGCCGTTAGTCGAAGACCATCTGAAACCAATGTTAGGTATGACATTCCCCACTTTAGTTGAGGCCGAGAATTTTTATTCTTCATATGCCCGTTGTGAGGATTTTGCAATGCGTAAGGGTGGAAATAAATTAAAGGGGGGAATACAAGTAGATAAGTCATATCTTTGTAATAAAGCTGGGTCGTCGCCGAGTCAACATAGTGATGGTAGACGGAGAACAACCTGTAGAACGGGTTGCAAGACTTGCGTTCGTGTAAAATTGAACGAAGCAAGTAATACGTGGGTGGTGTATTTATTTCACGAAGAACACAATCACGAATTCATCTCACCCGGTAGAAGGCACCTTTTGCCCCGGAACTGGTCCGTATCAAATACGGACAAAAGGATAATAGATCAAATGAACCAAGCTAATATCCAAGCATGTCAACAAATGCTCTTCTTTGAAAGTGCTAATGGTGGTCACGATCAAGTAGGATTCACAGAAAAAGATGTTAGAAATTTACTTAGAGATTCGCAAGAAGAATTGAAAGGACACGATTCTACAATGCTAATTGATTTTTTTGAATCTAAGATACTGACGGATCCTTCATTTTTTTATGACATTCAAGTCGATTCCGAAGGGCGGTTGTCACATTGTATATGGGTAGATGGTATTTGTAGGATGAATTATGAAGAATTTGGCGATGCAGTTTGCTTTGATGCCACGTACAATACGAACCGTTATAGAATGTTATTTGTTCCCTTTGTTGTAGTGAATCAACATTGGCAATCGACTTTCTTAGGAGGTGGGTTAATTCCAAATGAGACGACCTCTTCGTTTGAATGGTTTTTTGAAAAGTGGTTAGGGGTTATGAATCATGCTCCATCCGGTATCGTCACCGATCAAGACTGTGGGATCGCCGCAGCAGTGAAGAAAGTTTTCCCCCAGACTTGGCATCGTTTTTGTATTTGGCACATTCTAGATAAGTTACCCTAGGAGGTGCGTCTTTCAAACGATGTCGACAAGTTTAGGGAGTTCATGAAGAATGTCATCTACAATTCTGAATATGTATACGAATTTGTAGAAAAATGGAATTTGTTGATTTTGCAATATGGATTGGAGAGTAACAAATGGTTGAACGATATATTTGATATCCGTGAAAGTTGGGTACCCATCTATGCTAAAGATTCTTTTTGGGCCGGCATGTTGAGTAGCCAACGGGTTGAGTCCGCACATTCTGCCCTGAAGCATAATACAGAAGAAAAAAAAATTCCTTGCATGAATTTGCCGTCATCTTCAACCGTTTTTTGGGAAGGCAAAGACACGATGAATTGAAAGAAAATCATCGTAACCGTGAGAAGAGACCGTAATTGAAGAGCGAATGGGCTTTGGAGGCACAAATGGCAAAAACATATACTTTGAAAATATTTTACAAATTCCAAGATGAGGTCACAAAAAGCTTCATATACAATGTGACATTTGTTGCCGATCTTGAGACACCGGATAGTTTAACCTTCCATGTGATACTCTGTGGAGAATCAGAACTGGCTCGCATTCTTCAATTATGCAAAATTAATGGAATTATTATATGTGCATGTCACTTGTTTGAATTTGTTGCCATTCCTTGAAGGCATATTTTAGCTGCACTTCGTTTCTGCCATCACACTTTCCTCCCAGATGTATATATTAAAAGAAGATGGACTAGGGATGTGATGAGAAGAAGTTATACATCAGTTCCAACCGAACCCAATACCAAGAATTTTGCTTCTTGATATTGTGAGTTGAGCTACCATACAAAACAAATTGTCGATCTCGGTTGTTCCTCCAATAAGAGTTACAAATACACGTTGGAGAATTTGCAGAAGATCATTGACGGGGTTTCTCAGCTACAATCCGGATTAGGTGAACAACCGGAACAGGCCTCACAACCACATAACAGTGTCGAACCCGGAGGTAGTTCACAACCGCATGGTAGTGCACAACCTCATGATCAAGGAAGTGGACACATACCTATACACATTAGTGACCCACAGCAATGCACGACAAAGGGAAGGCCTCGTGCCAAAAGATTGAGGCCAATTAGATAGCAACTCTGCATAAAAATAACCGAGAATGTGCCAAAGATGCGGCATTGTGCAAATGAATCATGATTCAAGAAATTGTCCAACTTTATTTGAAGGGTAAGACTCGTATTTTATTTGTTTGTCCCTCGTTTAAATTTATTATACTTTATTTGTGGTAAATGAGTTTCTTACTAACTAAATCTAATCTTTCAATGAAGGCAAGAAGTAATTTCTTCTGATGAAGACAGTTCTGAGTCGAGATATGACGATCCACTGTGAATTGTAATTTATAAAATGTAATGTTTCAGTATATTTTTAACTCTTTGTGCTATTTGGTTAATTACCTTTGATTGGTAACTGTAAATGTTCTTCAGACTTAAGTGTTGTTTGTTTGTGTGGTTTGTTAATATTGTTTTACATAAATGTTGGTTTGAACTCAATTGTATCAGCTGTTGGTGTACTTACAGATGTAAATATATATATATATATATATATATATATATATATATATATATATATATATATATATATATATATAAACCTAGGCCGTTGTTGGAGACAACATCCTCAATGATTTTGTGAAATTTTGTTTGGTATTCAATATAACTATTTAAAAAGGCCAACCAGTCACAGTGCAAAACAATATTTTTTTGATAACCTAGACCGTTGTCTACAACAACGTCCTAGGTTGTAGTCAAAAAAATGTTATTTTGGGGTTGCTCTCTGACTTGGAGAGGACAAAAGGAGCAACAAGTCATAGAGCAACACCATTTTTTAGTAATTGCCTTAGGCCGTTGCCTCCAACAACGGCCTAAGTTATATGCAAGAAGTTGTGATTTTGGGAGTGCTCTCTGACTTGGAGTAGACAAAAGGAGCAACAAGTCAGAGAGCAACACCATTTTTTAGTAATTGCCTTAGGCAACGACCTAGGTTGTAGTAAAAAAAATGTTATTTTGGGGTTGCTCTCTAACCTGGAGAAGACAAAAGGAGTAACAAGTCAGAGAGCAACACCATTTTTTAGTAATTGCCTTAGGCCATTGTTTAGGTTGTAGTAAAAAAAATGTGATTTTGGGAGTGCTCTCTGACTTGGAGTAGACAAAAAGAGCAACAAGTCAGAGAGCAACACCATTTTTTAGTAATTGCCTTAGACCGTTGTCTATATTCAAAAAGTTGTGATTTTGGGAGTGCTCTCTGACTTGGAGTAGAAAAAAGGAGCAACAAGTCAGAGAGCAACACCATTTTTTAGTGATTGCCTTAGGCCGTTGTTTTCAAAAAGTTGTGATTTTGGGAGTACTCTCTGACTTGGAGTAGACAAAGAAGCAACAAGTCAGAGAGCAACACCATTTTTTAGTAACTGCCTTAGGCCGTTGTTAGACAACGGCCTAGGTTATATTCAAAAATTTGTGATTTTGGGAGTGCTCTCTGACTTGGAGTAGACAAAAGGAGCAACACATCTGAAAGCAACACCATTTTTTATAAATGCCTTAGGCCATTGTCTCCAACAACGGCCTAGGTTATATTCAAAAAGTTGTGAGGTGCACCGTGCTCTCTGACTTGTTGTAGACAAAAGGAGCAACAAGTAAGAGAGCAGCACCATTTGTTAGTAAATATCTTAGGCCGTTGTCTCCAACAACGGCCTAGGTTGTAGCTTAATACTTGAAAAAGAAAAAAGTCATGGAGCACCCCTTTGTATAAATACCTTAAGCCGTTGTCTTTAATAACGGCCTAAGTATGAAGTTTTTGGGATTTTTACAATTTTCTCTTGACTCCTTACGTACAGTCTCTGTGTAAATTTATACCAAAGATAGATGATCTACACTTGTATATCGTTTAGCTATATTTTTTTATTTGCCCATTACTTCCACCTTTCAAACCAACATATAATAATGGTGGTTAAACTTACGAACCACAATTTCCACTAGTTAAGTTACAACAGCGATAAAACCAAAAAAAAAAAAAAAAAATTACAACAAACAAAATGTATTGGCTAAGAACCGGGCTTGTATGGCTGTGGTGCTCGCCTCTTCCGAGCAGGATTTCGATGCCGGAACGTGGTTGGCGACTCGGGGATTTCTTCTTCTCCTCCCTCCTCTTGTTATACGTCTCCAACAACCCTATCCTCACTCTCTTCTTCCTGCTCTTGTTCGTGAGATGGATGTGAAGTTGAAGCTTGTTGTTCTCTCAGCTCACGTTCCCGTTGTTATCCCATCAATGCAGCTGGCCTACCCCTCATACTTTTACGTCGGCCCCTCGGTGACCTTAATGCTCAATCCAAACATTCGGCCTCTCCCAAAACATCCAAATTGGTACGGCATGAAGCGAGCATCCTCTGAGCAAACCTCTTCATAGCCGTGCCCGCATTACTTTTTATTACCTCCGCGCAATTTTTTGCCATGTCCATCGTATTATCAATCTAAATCAAAAAACCCCAACAAAAATAATTACATAAATTCGGTAAATTAAACAATTCATGATCTTTAAATATAACGAACATTAAAAGAAATATGAAGATTGTAGTTACCACTCTACGTATAGCTGTGGCCTTCGGTTGGAACATGGGTTGTGAACTAGAATAGGCGGGTGGTGGTTCAATCTCCCTCTCCTCAATTTCTCGTTGAACACCAGCAGGTAGTTCTGTATTGGGAGAGATGTATAGACGTGTAATTGATCTGTACCATTGCATGTACTTCCCTTGCAGCTTGCCATCGTACTCTTCTACATCGGTAATTACAAGTTGAAATCGTCGCTCGTTCCATTCTGCAACGTGAACACGATGGAAATCTACTCAATCATTAGTAGGCATGCGACCGTACCCCTCACGGTGTGTAACTCATGATCGTATAGGTTTTTGCAGCTTGGGGGACTATCCTGTTGAAGACCGAACTGACGAAGGACTCTCTCCGGTCACGGATGCTCCACTATACCGAAGTTGATGAGTGGAGCCGTCGTCAGCCACAACTGCGATCCGGTGGTGCACATCGGTGGTAGTCTTCCCACCCGCTCGGGTGTATACGGTACCCAAATCACGAACTCTTCTCGTAGTTGGTCGAGCTCATCTCTATAGTACGTTATTACACTCTTAGGGTTGTCTTTGTAACTCCGACTACCAGCCCAATATATCCCTAAGGGTGCTAACATAACAGGATTTTCTGCTTGAGCCATCCAACTGTCCGCCGGTCTCCTAATGCGGGGACGACCCAAGTGCAGTCGCTCCCATGACCAAATCTGTAACAAAACCATCGGTCCGGTCATCTCTGTCCCATCTAGCGCTACATGACACAACGCCCTGTATAGCGTTGCCAACGTGCAGCTTCCCCAGCTATACCGGCCAGCTAAGCCTAGGTCGGCGAGCAATCGTAGGTACATGAGGTGCACCGTATCGCCGCATGAGTTAGGCAAGAGAACCCCTCCAATCACCGTTAGAATGTAGGCTCTGGTGTAGGACTGTACATAGTCATCGGGCGATGCATTGGTCAACGTCCCTTCAACCAAGATAGTCGGATTGATTGTCCTTGAAAAATATCATCATCTTTCGCGGCTGCCTCATCAAACTCTGTACCGAGCAGTTCATTGCACAACTCTATTTTATCAATGTTTATATTACCCGTCACGGCCAACCCATCTATTGGAAGACTAGACATCATCGATATATCCTGTAGTGATACCGTCATCTCTCCGACCGGTAGATGGAACGTGTGCGACTCTGGCCTCCAGCGCTCCACGAGTGCCGAAAGAAGTGCTTGGTCGAGTTTAACCTGACCATCGTGCTGATTCCATAGAAACCGGCCGCTACTAGGTACTCAACAATACGTGGATGCACCTTTATGGTCTCATGGATGCGAAAATTACACATCTGCGTCGTCCCACCCCACACTGCCGCGGATCTGTGGCGATCTTGCAAGGTCAGTTTGCCGGGATATATTGGTCTTGGACCACGACGTCCTGTCATCGAAGAGGATGCACCAACCTACACGAACCAAAAAATATAATTATTATTAATCTAAAATCAATAACACTAAATATAAAATTAGGGACAATACAAATTAATAGTTCTCACATTCTCTGTAGAATGTTCCCCCCGTGCTTCCTGGGATATCCTTCCCCTTCCGATTCCCCTCATTCTAGACATTTCTCTGTAAAAAAGTTCGCATATATGAAACTAATTACTCGCCAAAAATTAGCAAACACAAACCAATGAGATGCAAAAATTTCAAAAGTTCGCTTATACACGTCAAAACAACACAAATGAGATGCAAAAATTCCTAAATTTCGTCGTCAACTAGGGCACACCAAACACAAGCCAACGCAACTTGTAGAAGTGAGTTCCGACCCACAGTCTGAAATATACGGCCATGTATCACTTTTACTCTTTAAAAAAAAGCGGGAAGCGATACATTGACGTATCTCGCAAACCGTGGGTCGGAACTCGCAAATACAAGTTCCGTTGCATTGTGAATGGTTAGCCCAACCTACGTGCACCGTTTCGTATTTTTTGGACTTCGTTTAAGCATTTTTGTATTGAGACCGTACTAAAAAAAGTTTTGAGGTAGATTGAAGTTTGTTCATATACACGTCAAAACAACATAAACGAGATGTAAAAATTCCAAAATTTGGCCGTTGGGTCGGGCTCCCCGCACACAAGCCAACGCAACTTGTACATGGGAGTTCTGACCCACGGTTTGAAAGATACAGTCGTGTATCGTTTTCACTATTGAAAACTGAGCGGAAATCGATACATTGACGTATCTCGCAAACCGCAGGTCGGAACTCGCATGTACAGGTTGGTATGATTTGTGAGTGGCGAGACCAACCCACTCACACAGTTTCGTTTTATTTGGACTTCGTTTAAGCAATTTTCTATTCATAACGTATTCCACAAATTCCGAGGTGGATTAAAGGTTTTTTATATATACATCAAAACAACAAAAATGAGAAGGAAAATTTCCTAAATTTGGGCGTCAACTCTAGCACACCAAACACAAGCCAGCGGAACTTGCAGAGGTGAGTTCTGACTCTCAGTTTGAAAGATACGCCTGTGTATCACTTTATATCCGTTGTATTGAATAAAAATGATAAACGGACATATCTCACAAATCGTGAAACGGAAATTGCCTCTACAAGTTCCGTTACCTTCTACGCGGAGAGTCCGACCTACTCGTACAAATTGAATTTTTGGATCTCGTTTATTTGCTTCTCCTATATTCCACCACTACAACTAACACTACATCTACGAAAATGTCAACAAAATATATACAACATACATGATCAGAGCTAATTATATACTCTCTAAATTATAGACTAGACTACTACGCATAATACAAAAAAACCCAACTCCAAAATTGGAAAAAAATCAATAAATTAACATAGTTCATTATAGTAAATTGGGATTAAGTCAATACCTAGTCGAAAGAGAGAGATAGAGAGTTGGTGAAGATGTTAGAAGCCGCTTCGCGCTGTTGTAGAGAAAGGAAGGGAATTTGTGCTAGGGTTTAGATGATTTGGGAGTTTGGATGTTAAATTAGGGTTTGTTGTATTCGGGAGATGGAGAGAGAGATAGAGAGCTTTCCACAAGATGGGGAGTTCGAGAAGGCAAAGAAATTGATGCCAAGGAGTTGGGAGAGTGAACTAGGGTTTGGGGATGGGTTTCGGGAGCTCAAGAGAAAGAGAGAGAGTGTGTGTGACGAAGACAGAGTGAGGTAGATTTGGGTATGTACAAATGTTTGGAAAAACACTTGTACATACCTAGGCCATTGTTTCCAACAACGGCCTAAGTGAATTTTTCGACAAAAAAAACTCCACGCCAAAAAAATACTAAGTCCCAAATGTTTTTTGGCGTGAACTGACGAAATTACCCCTCCGCTTTTTGGAGCATTAGTGGGAGACTTAAGCAGATCTTGATCTGATCCGCTGATAAAGATCGAGATCGATCGGACGGCTGAGAGCTGCGTTTTCCAACCCATTGAAAACGAACCCGTTTTCAAGGGAGAAAAACCCATATATATGTGTGTGTGTGTGTGTGTGCGGGCGCGCGCGCGCGCGCATAACTGCATCAGTTAAAGCCTCGCCTCGAAATTTCATCAAATAACAGTAGGGTAATATCTTTGCCTTCGGAACGGTGCACCTGGTTTGATTATATAAAATAGTTTTGGAGGTCCAGCAAATTAATGGAAGTAGTAAACATATTATATGAGGAAGCAGTATATCTACCTTTAAGCTCAATTATTGTCTTCCTGATCATTAGCTTGAACTTACCTGAAATGCATATAATTTGTTAGAAACACTGCATAGAGTTTTTTTTAACTTCAGCATCAATTTTAGATGTTTGTAATAGTTATGCAAGGACATTATCATATATGTTTTATAGAGCTTACTCTAATCTCATAACCATTACGAGCATGTCTAAATACAATGGTAACGCAAGTGCAGGTGTGAAGGTATCTACAATACCAATAATCTAAACATTTATTTTTAAAATTTTATTTTTAAAATCATAAAGTTTTATTTCTAAAATTTCAAAAAAAATAATTTTTTATCAAAATTTTAAATTAATATTTTTAAATTAAAAAAATAATATTTTATAAAATTTTTTATAAGTTTTTGATTTTTGATTTTTTTGAATTATTTTTAAAGTTTTTAAAATTTAAAATTTTTTTGTTTAAATTTTTTTTAAAAAAAATAAAATTTTTATTTTCTGTATTTTTTGAATAGAAGAGAGAGAGAGAGAAAGAAATAATTAAATAAATAAATGAGTTGTTTTGGGTGGGGGATTTAAATTTAAATTTTGGGGGGGGGGGGGGGGGGGGAATATGTTTTTTGAGGTTAGATCCGGGCCATTGATTTTGGGAGAATTGAAGGAGAGCCACTTGATAGCTTTCTTTGTGTTTTATTATATAGATATGTGGTATGAAGTTCAAAACCATCTCAGTAACCAAAACAACTCAAATCTAATCGAAAACATCAAAACATCAACAGTCCAATTTTCGGCCTGCATATAATCAGACCCGAAAACTCAAAACTCCTCTTTTACTCAAAATTGATCTTTTTAATTTGAAAGCTCTTCTTGTAATTCATTTAACTCATATAGAATCACTCACAATAGTTTACCCATAAATATAAGCAATTTCCAACAAGTATTAATTAAGTTATACTCAGCAAACATCAAGAACAATATGTATGTCTATCGAGAGGAACAAGGGATTCAACCTAGTTAAGTGGGGAAGAGTGTGCAAGAGAGGGGAATTCGGGGGTCTGGGCATCATGAATCTCCATGATATGAACAAAGCCCTGCTGAGCAAGTGGTGGTGGAAGATAACTAATAATCATAAAGGGTGGTGGAGTCACTCGTTTGCTCAATTTCGGAAGAGACGTAAATTTCGATACGGAGGCAAAAGCCCGTCAGCGAAGGTTTCACTTATGTGGAAAGGAATAGCTAAGCAAGGCGAGCTGTTCCATTCCAACACTAGATGTAAGGTGGGCAACAGGTTGAACACTAGGTTCTGGAAAGACAAATGGTGCGGGCAGACATCCTTTATAAACCAATTTCCAAAGGCAGCGGAAGCAGCTCTTAACTTAGACCTATTAGTTGCAGATGTGCGGAAGAGGGGGAGACTAAGCTTCACAGTGTCCCACAATATCTCCCCGGAGAGTTTGTCTCAATTCGAAGCTTTGAACAGACTAATCCTTCAGGAAGAGGGTCTGGGCGACAGGTCAGAAGACGAGAGATGGTGGGACAGAGAGAACTCTAGACTTTTCTCGGTGTCATCCATGTATAAGTGGATCAACGACGGAGGAACGAGATGTCCAGTTCAAGCGGTCATTTGGGGGGCCCATGTTCCGTTCAGGGTCAAAGTGTTTTCCTGGTTGGTCTATAATAATGCGATACTTTCTAAAGTTAACCTTACGAAGAGAGGGATGCAGATTGACACGACTTGTGGGAGATGTTCCTATGCAGAAGAAGACACCAATCACATCCTTTTCAGTTGCCCTAGAGCTTGTCTTACTTGGGAGATTGTTTGTAGGGGTTTCGGGTGTAGCCAGATTATGAATTCCACTACCGTTATTTGGGGATCATTTAGAGAGGCCTTTATTAAGATAGAAGATAGGAGGGCTTGGGATATAGCAATTGCAGCTTTAATTTGGAATTTGTGGCTAGAGAGAAATGATTTACTTTTTCGCAATGTCTCGTACATATTTTCTCATTCTATGCATAAGATTTTCCTGTTTATACATGATTGGGCAGGTGCTCAGGAAGCGGCGAAGAGAACTAGGATTGCGGAAGGAGAGTAGTCTGGAGCTACTGGGTCCTTCCTCACAGTATCTACAGGGATGGGGCGAGCTATTTGCATTTTGAGGCACAATGGTTTTTGGTGTTGTTTGTCGAGTCGCACCCTATGTGTTTACAAGGGGAGACTGATTGTTCTAGCTGGAGATGTATGCTATGTATTAGGGCGTTGTTGTTTTATTTTGAACTCGAGTAGACTCGAGTACTTTTGATGTAGCGTGATGCATGTTGCTCACGTGTTTATTTATGTTGTTTTTAGTTATGTTGTACTACTGTGTTTCGTTATTGCTTATTAATGGAACGATGACGGACGTCATCTTTTATCCAAAAAAAAAAATGTATGTCTATATACACAGCAAAGGTTGGGTTTTTGTTTACTTTTGTATTAAACAACATACAATCTCATCATAACAAGTCAAAACTGCAAGTAGATGAAGGGAAACAGCCTACTCATAATTTCTGTTAGGTTCTTTAACAATCTCAAGTCATCTATATGTAGTTTTAATTAATCATCAATAGCAAGGTTTTCATGAAAGATTCAATTTTTAACTCATCCATCCATCCATAGTTCGTTATATCAACATACAATCCCTAACATACTTTCTAATAGGCAAATCATCATATACAACATGTATAGAACAATACAAAACAAATATATGTCATTCACCTTATTGAAGAATCAACCGAAGATAATAAAGAAAATAAGAAAATCTCTCCTTTCGCAAGAAAACCAAGATCCTCACTTTGAAACTCCAAGAAAATAATAATAAAGAAGTCTTTTCGTGTTATGCAGCAAAGAGATGGTTGCACCTCACCTTTAGGCTGGAAATAGGGTATATAGGGTTTTTGAATAGATTTGCAAAATATCTCTTTTAAATATTTCTTTACATATATAAATCCTTATACTTGGAAATTAGATAAAACCAACTTATTTTCGATTTAAAAACAAAACAACCACCCTAATATTGGCCGGCACTATTTTAAAACCCAGAAAAAATGAAATTGTACTTTTTTTCTTGTAAGTGGCAATTTTGCAAAAAGACCATTCTTTATCGAAACTTGCAAAATAAACCAAATGTATTAAAATAAGAAGTAAACTCTTTACCTCTGAGTTGACTAGGCATCATGCTCAGCCCAAAAATTCAAAAATCTGGAGTTTTCACTCCAAGTGGTAATTTTGCACAAAAGTCCATCTTTTTATAATATTTGCAAATAGGTCAAATAATATTCATAAAAATTCAGAAAATTCAGAAATAATATCTACTAACACATATAAGATTTTCTAATAAAAACTTCTGACTTTTACTTTCCAAGAAAACATTTGTACAAGATCCACTTAAATTCCATATTTGCAAAAACACCATATTTGTTTAAATCTTTACCAAATCAAATCTAAATAAAATTTAAATAGACTTTATTTTAAATGATGACCATGGAAAGCCCAAAACCAATAAAAATGAATTTTCATTATTTGTTTAAGATCCAAACGACTTTTTACATAAAAGACCCTTTCCTTCGAAGTATTTATAAAAAGAGTTTTTTTATTCAGAAAAATCCCAAAATTTAGGATATAATTAATTATAAATTGGAGAATGTATCCAGAAATTTAAAATTAGATATTTGCACCCAAAAAAATATTTGCACGTATTTTGCACATGTAAAATTGAGAAATTCATAAAATAGTCAAATAAATTCAAATAAATCTGAAAATTAGAATATCATAAATAAATGAGGAAAATCAATCATTAACCATAAAATTTTAAGAATTCAAAATTTCCTAACTCTGCACGTGTGTTGCACGTGCAAAATTGCAATTTTAAGAAAATAGTCAAAATAGTCAACTATACCAATTTAATATTATTTAGTAATGCAAAATAAATCATTTTATTTTGCAGGGTATTACAATAGTGGTGTCAGGCAAGTCCTGTTTGTTTCTCACTATGCCCAGTAGTAGTCGTACGGTTTCTTTTTTCCGTCGCTACAGTAAAAATATATTTATCGTAGTAAACTCTCACGCCCCTGGACCTCTTCAAAAGCTGTGATACGGGGATAAAGGCACCCTACGACAAATGCCCGCCAAGAGCATTAGAGTTGTACGTATGATGTCTTCCTTTAAGCCCCCTGCCCACGTTGAACAGCATAGGACATGGCGGATCTTTAGGGTTTCCCCTAATCTCCGACTTCACACTTGTCCTTACACTAAGTCTACCTTGTAGACAGGACAATGCCGCTACACCAGTCCTCACCAAATGTTATTACGTGCATAAAGGCACGTTGCGACAATTGCCTGCCGAGAGACACGGAGACTAACCCCCACCTGGAGCCCTACTCGATGCTCCCTGCCCGCGTTAAACGAAACTTAGGACTTGGCCAGACGTGACGACGCCATGCGCTCCCCTGACAGGTGAACACAACACCCTCTAGTGCCTGTCCTTACATTCCACAATGACTCGATCTATCCCAAGACTCACAGGTTGTACGGATATTAATCACAACTAGGGCCACAACTATAGAAATGGGGTTGAACCTACCATTACTTTATTACTATTTTACCTGATTCTAATGGCTCTAAATAAGGTTCTAATCCACTTTATTAATCCACTACTAGAGCTATCCTAGGTCACTTATGGGTTGTAGAATTAAGGGTTTGACTCATGAACTAACCCTATGAAAATTATCCAATTTACCGTTATTAACTTACTAGGCGATCTAGTTCTACCCGACCGTCAATATACTAGGCCATCTAGCAACTAGTCTCTCACCGAACCTTGAGGTCATAACTAGATGTTTAATAACCATTAGTTAAGTTCTAGTTCATTCTAACTTACTCATTTGAACTTAACCCAACCCGCACTAGGGTCCAACTGGGATTTCAAGCTCGGCCCACTACATGGGCCCACAAAGACTGGCGAATCGACTACATCGATTGCCACCGCTCGTCACATTTGGAGTTGCACACTACCTCGGCCCGAAGCAAGTCGCTGCTCCTGCTAATCATCGCGCTCCATGTCCTCCTGAAAAGTGGTAGCTCCTACGATGCCGGATTCCCTCCTTAGATGGCAGGCACGTTGGTGCTCGAGTCATCGCTCCAACACGTTCGGGGGCGCGGGTTCCTATCTCCCCGCCACAAATTCTATCCATACGGACCTAGTCCTAGAATCTCAACATTCTACCAAATGACCCTTAAAAATTTATACATAGTGTAAATCCCAAATTGAGGCATCATGAATGGGGAGATCCATCCTACACCCAACAACAATCACGCAATCCACCTATCTCAACTCTGTTCTAGTCCATCACTAAAGACCTAGAAATAACCATGCCACGACTAGGGGTACATAAATGACTCTAGAACTATTTCACATCAGTACTCAAGCTCAAAATGGCTTAAAAATAACATCTACAACCCTCAATTAGTCATACAAGGCTCAATCACATCAATGTCACTTCAAACAGTAAACTTGGATTCGGGTCTGACAGAACCAGTGCACTAAATAAATCATATAAAATCAAATAAAAAACCAAATCATGACTTCTTAGACTCTCTGGAAAGCCCAAAGTGTGTAATACAAAATCTTAGTTGAACATGTTCACAAATTCGGATGTTACCATGCTCAAAAATTGGGTTCTTTAACATGTAGCAAAATCATTTCCAGAACAGAACACTTTGTGCACAGTGTTAAAGAAAATTATCTTATATTTATTAAATGTTACTGGATTGACATGAAATTTAAGAACCAAGCATATAACTTACATTCACAACACATACCCAAAATTCAAGTCTTTTCATAAAGTAGATCTTGAGTTATGTCCTTTTTATTAACACCCAAAACAGAGCATTCAACAACAACATTTCTGTTTATCATTTTGACTAGCTAGGTTTGCATCATTTAATGATTATAGCTGTAGTCGCCCAAATTGCATGAAATTTAAAACTTAAGCTCTAGACAGATAATAGAACAGCATAAATTAATTTTAAGTAATTACCATGAGTACATAGTGAGTTCCAAGTATTTTAATCTACAACAGTAACATGCAGTAAGATCTGTTCTGTTTTTGACCAACATGCAAGTTCATATTTTTATTAATTATCAGAAAAATCATAAAAATCTAAAAAACTTACTGAAGGTGTACGACACATATATGATCATCTCCTAATTATTACAGACCAAAATACCTAGTAGTGTTCATTCTATTAACTTAGTACTGACAGAAAAAAATTGTATTTTTTAACAATGAAACTGTCTTGGTTTCTTTTAGCATGAATCTTGCCTTTAGACTCCTAATCTTTTTCATGTATTCAATTTTAGACATCACAAACGAGCTAACACTACATTCCAACCATTTCACAGCAATTTAAACAACCATGAGGTTAGAAACACCCACCTTGATGATATGATGAAGAAAAGGTCCTAAAAACTCCTAGCTCCACGCTTGGCCTTCTTGCTCCTACTCCTTACCTCTAGATCTCTCTCTCTTTCTCTTCTTTTTCTCTTAAAATTTTTTCAGAATTTGTGTGAATAGGATAGTGTGGAAGGGTGTGAGAGGGGGTGCTTGGGGGGGTGTGGCCGGCAAGAATTGACAAGGGGAAGAGAGGGATGCCAAGTGTCCAAGTGGTTTTTCCAAAACCATTAGCTCTTCGGCTTAGATGATCCATGGTTTGTTTTAAACCATTGGATCAAGGATGAAAAGATGATGAATGGCTAGATCTTTGTGCATGCAAAGGGGTATATTGATTTGTATTTTTAATAAATATAACATAAGTATGATGTACATTATTATGTACAAATACAATTCATACATACATATACATATATATAAAACTAATTGGAAATATAATTCAAAATATAATTTTATAAGTAATAGAATTTAGTTTGTGTACAAAACATGTGTGTAAAAATTAGGGTTGTTACCATCCAGGGATGCTCAGAGCGGAGTGGCTGGTTCATCTATGGGGGCATCAGTTGGAGGGGCGGCAAGAACGGTGGGCCCCGAAGGTACGACCAGGCATGCAGGTTTGGAGATCACCTCAGGGGGCTCAGGAGAACGAAATAGCGCTTGTGTGGTAGCCGAAAGACCCAGGCCGCACGTATCCCTTAAGAGGAGCGTTCCTCTTCCTAGAAGAAGTTAAAGAGATTTCTGTAATTCTGTAGAGGCTTGTGTTTCAATGAAATTTGTAACTAGATTCTTCTTATTGAATAAGATTTTTGCAAGTTTTTAAACAATGTTTCTGTGAATCGCATCTTCATAAACTCATACCATCTTTGTATTGTGAGTTTTTTTCTCAAATTCCAACAGTTGTTGGAGCAATTCCGAATGGTGAGCTTCTCCACACTTGCTTGTTTGCGAGTGGAAAAAGTGGCGTCGAACCAAGTGTTGGACTCTGAAGTTGTTGGTTTAGAGTTTCAACAGTTGTGAGGACAATTCTGAATGGTGAGCTACTTTGCACTTGCTTGTTTGCAAGTGGCTAAAGCGGCGTCGAACTAAGTGTTGGACTCCGAACTTGTCGTTTTGAAGAATTTCAATAGTTATGGGAGCAATTCCGAATGGTGAGCTACTTTGCACTCGCTCGTTTGCAAGTGACTAAAGTGGCATCGAACCAAGTGTTGGACTCCGAACTTGTCATTTTTAAGAATCTCAACAGGTGTGGGAGCAATTCCGAATGATGAGCTACTTCACACTCGCTCGTTTGCAAGTGGCTAAAAAGGCATCGAACCAAGTGTTGGACTCAAACTTGTCATTTTAAACATTACTACAGTTGTGTTCGTAATGCTTGTGACTCAGGTATGTACATCTCAGGCCAGAACAACAATTGAATTATTAAAGAATTTTTTTTGAAAAGAAGCTAAGCGGCTGCTTCTAAGCTGTGAGCCTTTATTACATGATTTGGCCATGTCGTAAGCATTGGCCTTATTGGAATAAAGCAATTACAAAATGAGGAAGCTAGCCTTCTTGGTATTTCATCAAGTGCTCGGCTTTCCAGGTTCTTGGCACCCTATTGCCCCCGGGTCTTCAAGTTGATATGCCCCAGGGCGGACAACGTTGGAGATCCTGTATGGTCCCTCCCAATTAGGAGCTAGATTTCCCTTCTTGCTGGGGAAGGAGATTGCTAACTTTCTAAGAACCAGGTTTCCTTCTTTATGGTTTGTCAGGCGGACCTTCTTGTTATATGACTGTTCGACTCTGCACTGGTAGATCTGTTGACGAATGGATGCACTTTCTTTGATCTCGTCAATGAGTTCGAGGTTGCCCCGGAGGTTGTTGGAATATTGTTCTTCATTGAAGACTAGAAAGTAAGGAGAGGGCAGGACAACTTCCAGTGGAATGAGGGCTTCAGAGCCATATTTCAAGTTGAAGGGGGATTCTCCTGTTGGGGTTTGTTTGGTGGTGCGAGAGCTCCAGAGCACAATGGGAAGTTGTTCAACCCACGTCCCTTTCACAGATTTGTCGAGTCTCTTCTTGAGGCCAGCAAGAATTTTCCTGTTGGCATTCTCTGCCTGACCATTGGACTGCGGGTGGGATATCGAGGAGAATCTCTGTTGGATGCCGAGGTCCGTACAGAAGTTGCGGATAGACGCACCTGTGAATTGAGCCCTGTTGTCAGTTACTAAGAGCCGGGGGATGCCGAATAGACAAACAATGTTCTTTCAGAAGAACTACTGGATTCTACTTTCCGTGATCGTTGCCAAGGGCTCAGCTTTGATCCACTTGGAGAAGTAATCGATTGCGACAACAAGGAATTTCTTCTGACCAGGTGCCGGAAGGAAAGGCCCGAGCAAGTCCATCCCTTACAAGGCAAAGGGGATCGGACTGGACAAGGAAGAGAGCTCAGCTTGAGGCGTCCGCTAAATGGACGAGAAATTTTGACAGGGAGCACATTGTCGGACATGTCGTTAGGCGACGCTTAACAGCGTGGGCCAGAAGTAACCATGATTCAGAATTTTTTGGGTGAGAGATCCGGCTCCCATATGGGTGCCCCCAACCCCTTCATGAACCTCTCTGATGGCGTACTGAGCTTCTTCACGGGAGAGACACCGCAAGTAGGGTCTGTCATCCACCGGAATATAGGAGCACTTGTACATTACCCCCTCAATAATCGTATACAGCTTAGCTCTTTTCTAACCTTCCTGTCTCCTCCAGGGTCTGAGGGGAGGATTACCTTTTCGAGGAATTCGAATAAAGGCTTCATCCAGTTCTCCTCGTGTGCTAGCGGAGGTATCACCATGAGCTCGAGATTTGCTTCTTCAATGTTGGTTCTTAGGAGGACCTCAATCAGAACAGTTCTATCTAGTCCTTAGAGGGAAGAGGAAGCCAATTTCGATAGGGCATCTGCATGCCCATTTTCTTCGCGAGGGATACGAATGACTTCTGCATCCTAGAAGGTGGCTAGAAGCTCCTTTACCTTGGCTACATATTTAACCATTCGGTCATCTCGGGCCTTGTACTCTCCTTAAACTTGGTTTGCCACTAACTGGGAGTTGCTAAATATTTTGATGCGTTGAGCGCCGATTTACGAGCCAGGAATAAACCTACAATGAGGGCTTCATACTCCACTTCATTCTTAGATGCTTGGAAGTTGATACTGAGTGAGTATTGGAGAATGAAGTTGTCTTGTCTGGCTATGATGACCCCCGCTCCACTTCCCTCAACACATAAGGATCCATCAACTTAGACACTCCAGAATGGGAGTTCTTTGCCGTCCTCCCATGGGTCAGGGATGGTGCTTTCCACAATGAATTCTGCTAGAGCTTGAGCCTTAATAGAAATCATCAGCGGATAGCTTATGTCGTGTTGACTTAGCTCGATGAACCACTTCATAAGACACCTCGAGCTCTCTGGTTTATGCATCACCTGCTTGAGGGGTTGGTCTGTACGAACGACCAATGAGTGGGATTAGAAGTACGGGCAGAGCTTGCGGGCAGCCATGATTAGGGTGTAGGCGATCTTTTCTATCTATGAATAGCAGAGCTTGGCATCTCGGAGGACTTTACTCACATAGTGGATTGACCTCTGGACTTTGTCTTCTTCCCTTACCAGGACGACACTGAGGGTTTGATCTGATGTAGCGAGGTAGAGGTAAAGGAGTTCCCTGGTTTGGGCTTGCTCAGGATCGGGGGATTGACTAGGTATGCCTTGAGTTGGTCGAAGGATTCCTGCTGTGATTGTCCCCAATCAAAGCCTTTCGCCCTCTTTGATCCTTGAAGAACGAGGGTCACTTTTTCCCTGATTTGGATAGAAAGTGCCCTATGGCAGCGAGACGTCCTGTGAGTCTTTGTACTTCCTTGACGGTGGATGGGGGAGCCATATTCAATATATCTTGGATCTTCTCTGGGTTGGCTTCTATGCCCC
This sequence comes from Hemerocallis citrina, assembly GCA_017893485.1. Lineage (NCBI taxonomy): Eukaryota > Viridiplantae > Streptophyta > Magnoliopsida > Asparagales > Asphodelaceae > Hemerocallis > Hemerocallis citrina. Next base: position 17,735,984 of record CM030363.1, read on the forward strand.
TCTGACTGCCTATAAACCCCAATAATTTTCCTGACGACACCCCAAAGGCACATTTAGATGGGTTCAACCACAAGTTGTGCTTCTGCAAGACATCGAATGCTTCCTGAAGATCAATCACATGATCTTGCTTACTGAGGCTCTTAACCAACATATCTTCCACATAGACTTCCATATTCCTTTCGATTTGTTCCTTGAAAACCTTGTTGATGAGGTGCTGATAATTTTCTCCTGCATTATTTAACCCGAAGGGCATGACGCTGTAACAATATATGCCTTGATCAGTTGTGAGAGAGGTTTTTGGAATATTGGGGGGAACATTCTGATCTGATTGTACCCGGAGAAAACATCCATAAATCTTAAGAGCTCATGACCGAAAGTGGCATGTATTAAGGCGTCGATGCTAGGGAGGGGGAATGGGTCTCTTGGACACGCCTTGTTCAGGTCTGTTTTTCGTTGGCCTTTTTTACCATTACAACGTTGGAGAGCCACTCAGGGTAGCTGACCTCTTGGATGAACCAGGTTGCCATAGGTTTATCTACTGTAGAACCCCGCATTTTCAAATATTATTTTAAAGATTTGAAAATGAATTAAAATGATTTTCTGGAGATTTAATAAATATTTTCTGAAGATTTATCTTTTTACACGTGCAAAATACGTGTAAATATTTTTGGTGTAAATATCCAACTTTATATTTTTAATAAGTTCTCATACTTATTATGGAGTATATTCTAAATTTTGGGATTTTTCTGATTAGAAAAACTATTTTTATAAATATCTCGAAAGAGAGGGGCTTTTATGTAAAAAGCCGTTTGGATCTTAAATAAATTATGAAAATTCTTTTTTACTGATATTTTGGTTTTCCATGGTTATCATTTAAATTTAAATATATTTAGATTTTATTTAAAGTCGATTTGGTGAAGATTTAAACAAAAAGGGTGTGTTTGCAAATATGGAATTTATGTAGAATCTTGTGCAAATATTTTTCTGGAAAGTAAAGGTCAGATATTTTTATTGAAAAATATCATATACATTATTAGATATTATTTCTGGTTTTTCTGGATTTTTATGAATATTTTATGATGTATTTGCAAATATTACAAAAGGGAGGGCTTTTGTGCAAAATCGCCACCCTGAGTTGTAAATCAAAAATTTTCTTATTTATTGGGCCGTGCGGGATTGCTGGATAGCTCAGTGATAAAAATATTTGATTTGGTTTTGATTTAGTTAACCTATTTTAACTAAGAAAAGGTTATATATGTAAAGTAATGAATTGAAAAAGGGCTATTTTGCAAATGTATTTCTAAAACCCTAATTCCTTATTTCCGGCCTGTATAAAATAGGGTGTGCAACCGTCATTCGCTGCACAACACAAGTTTTATTATATTTTTATTTTCTTGGTGATTGAAGAGGAGATCTTGGACTCTTTGCAAAAGAGGGGATTCTTCATCGTGCTTCGTGATATTCGCTTGATCTCTCCAATTATGTGAGTGACATTGTTTTATTTTATTTTTTTTTGTGTATGTTGTAGGTGAGTAGGTATAATTGTTTGGTTGTTTTGTTTGTTTCTCTTTGATTTGTGTATGTCATATGAGAACGATATGAATGTTTAGATTGATTGGATGTTGAATATGTATATATATGGATGGATGAAAAATTGGATCTTCGAGAAGAACCCTAGATATTTGTATGAGAATGATTTTAGATCGTGTTGAGAACCTAATATAAGTTATCAGTAGGCTAAAAATATTGGATTTTTGTTGCGGACAGTCGACTGGTGACTATTAGCAGTTGACTGCTACTGCTTAGATCATATTTTCTTAAAATATTGGATTAATGTTGATTTGATTGAGTTTGATAGATGCCATGCATTAATTAAATTAAAGATGAGATTTTTTGGACTATTGGTGAGTTGGATAAAAACAACCTGACCATGTTGAGGATAAATTTGTTTTGTTCATGAATCAACTATAGAGAATAGTTGAGATTTAGTTGAGAAATTTTGTGAATGATTAATGGTTTAGAGGACCATATTTTGAGGATTTGAGTTATGAGGATTTAAATTGGGGATTTGTGATTTTTGTAAAAGATGTTGTTTGAATTTGGATTTCTCAAATGCTAAGTTTAAATCTAATTATTTTGGTATTAACAAGATTTGGAAAATAAAAGAAAGTTATTTTGATATATGACTGATTCTTAAAAACCATAGTTTTGTCATATGTACGACCTAAATTCTTCAGACTGTAGGCCGACAGTCGACTGTTACGACCTTTCAGCCGACTGATACGACCCAGCTGCTACGATCTTGAGTTCTCTTGAAATTGGGTTCTGGACAGTCGACTGACGACTTTTACAGTCGACTGGTACCACCCAGATTACTTTTAAAGCTACTGTAGTTTTTCTCTCTGGTAAGTCGACCTATGACTTTTTAAGTCGACTTACAACACTTAGAATATCTTCTTAAAGAAATGTTGGAATTTCCTCTGGACAGTCGACCTATACTATTAGCAGTCGACTTCTGCTATACTTAGACTTATTTTCCGAAAATTACTAGATTTCTCTCTGGACAGTCGACTGGTGAGTTTTGCAGTCGACTGTAGATACTTAGATTTTATTGTCTTAAAAATGTTAGTTTCCACTCTGGACAGTCGACTGGTGACCTTTTGCTGTCGACTGGTTCTGATACTTCTCCTAAGGTATTTTGATATTCTTTAAATGACTAATTCTTTAAATGTTTTGGATCTATAACTTACTATTTTAAATATTATTCTTCTATAGAACATATGTTTTCAAGATACTTCATCGTTGGATTGGATGTTGGAAATTTATAAAGATTTGGGTTTTGTTGAGTGGAGAGATTTCTCCTTTGATCGTTTTAACGATGGATTAGTGAGTTTTGGTCCCGTTGAGGTCTCTAGGAGTTGAGTGGGAGTCCTGTGAACCGGCAGTTGAGATTTGTTGAGTTAGGCTTGAGGGGTCTTAGTTTAGTTGTTGTTGAAGTCCGGCAGGATACACTAACTCTAGAGATAAGAATTTTTGGTGTTTTAATAATAATCAACGTAAGTATAGGCTCATGGTTTGTTAGTCCAACTAGAGCCATTTAGCTGTTTGCGTGATGAAAGTCTACGGGCCTATTCACGGAGCAGGCAGGGTGCAGTGTATGTACCGGGTGTATCTCCACGTTAAGGGTCTTGAAGGCCTATTCGTGGGGTACACAGCAGGGAGATGATTCTCCGGATATGTGCACGTGTCGAGGGTCTACGGACCTATTTACGGAGCAGGCAGGGTACATTGTATGTACTGGGTGTATCTGCACGTTAAGGGTCTTGAAGGCCTATTCGTGGGGTACACGGCAGGGAGATGATTCTACGGATATGTTCACGTATCGAGGGTCTACAGACCTATTCACGGAGCAGGCAGGGTGCATTGTATGTACCGGGTGTATCTGCACGTTAAGGGTCTTGAAGGCCTATTCGTGGGGTACACGGCAAGGAGATGGTTCTCCGGATATGTTCGCGTGTCGAAAGTCTACGGGCCTATTCACGGAGCAGGCAGGGTGCATTTGTATGTACCGGGTGTATCTGCACGTTGGGGGTCTTGAAGGCCTATTCGTGGGGTACACGGCAGGGAGATGATTCTCCGGTTGTTGTTTTTGAGCTATCTTACATGATGCTTGCACGTCGAGGGTGGTGACGTCTATTCGCGGAGTATTCTGAATCTTGTTTTCCATCACCGTAGTAGGATTAGTTGCATAACGAGGGGTTATCCCTATGTCGTAGAGATCGTTAAGGGCTTGCACCGGACCTATGTAGAATGGGATGCATAGACTTCGACAAGTATGCATTAGAGAGTCTGCATATAGAATTTGTATTTTCTTGACTTGGTTTTATGCATGTGGTTTTCCTGTTTTCCTACACTTGACACTTAGTCTAGCTTCACTTGTTATTCATATTTCATGATGTTTTCATGCTTTACATCTTTGTTATTTCTCATTCATTTATCCTTGTTGTTAATACATGCTGTTGATGGCTTTATGTTTTATGATTCAATTATGTTGCATGTTTTTATGTCACTCACACCATTTATGGATGACCCCTTTAGTTTTGAGGGTTAGGGATCATCTCTAGCCTCATGTGTTATAGGCTGTTGCTTAGAGTTTGGAGGTTGGGATGCTTGAGATAGTTTTGGAGATAAATTGATGGAATAGAGCTTTGTGTAAAATTTTGTAAAAAGAAGTGTTGTAAAAGAAAGATGTAATTCAAGGTGTTTTGTATTCCGCTGTGTTTGTAAAGATTGATGTAATAAAAGTTTGGAATAAAATTATTTGTGTTTTTGGGCTATGTGTACTATTACATTGAAGTTGATGCTGGAAATTGTGCCACGTATTTTCTAAGATATTATATTAGAAATTCGGGGCGCTACATCTACTTCCTCTTTAATGGCTTGTTGTCGGTCCAGGGCAAATTTGCGACATTTCTGTTGGACGGGTTTAGCTTCAAGGGCTATGCTGAGACGGTGCATGAGAAATTCTTCTGATATACCAGGCATATCGGTAGCAGTCCAGGCAAACAAGTTTTGGTTCCCCCTAATGTATTGAACAATGTCTGCTTTGACTTGGTGAGGGAGGACTTTGCGTACTTGGAACATCCTGGTCCGGTTTCCTTCCAAAAAGGAACCTCCTCTAACTCATCTACTGGCTTTGAGACGGCTTGGTTTCCCCCTTGGGAGAGCTCTAAAGTTTCAAAGGAGAGGACCGGGCTCCCCACCAAAGTCATATAGCATTTTCGAGATATCTCTTGGCTTCCCCTGACTTCCCCCACTCCCATCGAGGTAGGGAATTCCATCTTCATATGGAAAGCTGAAGGTACGGCATGAAGCGCAGCTAGGCCGGGCCAGCCAAGGATGGCATTGTACTCATCCTTTACGTCGACAACCATAAAATCCATTGGCTCTGTTCGGGTTGTTGGGGCTTTGCTCACGGTTACATTAAGAGTGACGAATCCCTCGATGGTTACTGGCACCCCGAAGAATCCATGGAGGGTGTAGTCGACAGGTTTGAGACGATCTCGAGACAGCTTAAGGTCTTGAAAGGTCTCCAAAAAGAAGATATTGATGGAGCTACCGTTGTCGACTAGGATTCAGCGTACTTCATAGTGGCCATGTGGAGACTCACTATGAGCGCTTCACAATGGGGCATTCGGATGCCTTCTAGGTCCCTGTCTGAAAGGTCACGGGGACTCCGAAGCCCTTGAGTGGAGGGTGGTTTTGCACTGAGTTAACTTCTCGGATGAAGGCTTTTTGGGACAAGTTCGACTCTCCCCTCATTGGGCCTCCATGGATGAGGTGTAGGATCGCCTCCGATTCGAAGTCCTGGGACTCGTTGGTTCTTTCAGCTCGCTAGTTGGTCCCCCGAGGCGAAGGATCAACTCTGTCCTTCCTGACAAACTTGGCCAATTGCTCTCTCTGGATGAGGGCTTCGATTTCCTCTTGAAGGGCCCGGCAATCGTCCATGTCATAACCGTGGTCCCTATGAAAACAACACCACTTATCTATGCTCATCATCTTGCCAAGGGTATTCATCTTCGAGGGAGGTAGGAGCAATCCTTCCTTGCTGGTATCCATGAGGATAGCCGAGACACTGGCATTAATAGGGGTGAACTTTTTGAAACGAGGAGGAGGGCAACGCTGGCCGCTATTGTCTTTTTGAAGCTTCTTGGTACCATCTTCATCAGCATCCTTCCATTTGTTCTCGAACAGGGGCTCCTTCTGGTCATGGGGATGGAGGGCTTCGTCAGCCTGGATGTACTTCTCACTCCTCAGCAGGAGCTCTGAGAAGTCCCGGGGAGGCTTCTTGGCGAGGAATGCCTTTAGGTCGGCATGATTGGTGTTGTGTCGGAACACTGCTGAGGTCACTGACTGGTCGAGAGAGGCGATAGACCGAGCTTCGGTGGTAAAGCACGGAACATAGTCTCTCAGACGTTCGCCCTTCCTTTGACTGAGTGCTAGTAGAGATGCACTCGTTTTCTTGGCTTGGCGGCTACTGACGAAGTGGGTGAGGAAGAGTTCCTCAAATTGGTCAAAGGAGAAGATGGAGGCTGGGGACAAGCGGGAGTACCACTCTCTTGCTAGTCCTTTCAACGTGGCCGGGAAGATCTTACAGAGGAGCGCATCCGAAGCTTAATGGATCATCATAAGAGTTTTTTTAACTCTCGATATGATCAGTCGGGTCAGATTCCCCGCTGTAGGATTCAAAGTGGGGTGGCTTAAAGGTCTCGGGGACCGGAGCTTCCATGATGGCCCTAGAGAAGGGGGATTTGCTTTGGCAGAAATTATTGGTCCGTTGTTCTTCTTCGCAGTTGATTCTGCCCAATTGCCTTTCCATCTCCCTGAGACGGCGATGGACCGAGTCATCCCCTTGGTTGAATCTAATCGACCCTCGAGACTCTCCTGCATGTGGGGAAGGACGGGGAGGGCTAGTAGCATGTAGGTCATGGCTCGAGGTGATGTTAAGGGCTCGGAAGATGTCATCCTTGAAATTTTGGAATTCCGCCTGCGTGACTGGTGCCCCTTTGTTTCGGGGAACCCTTGGTGCTGATCGACTAGTTGGGGTGAGACTCCTTTGCTGACGATGAGGAGGGGAGCCTCTCCAAGTCCTGGGGTAGGGGACCTTCTAGATCACGGCCTTTGGGGAGAACGACCCCTCTGGCTTCTCTGGCGCTCTGGATGAGGGACCTCATCGTGGGCTCACATCTCATTCAAGCAGGTGCGGAGGTCGAGTCCGTGTTGACAGTTGACGACGGCCTGACGGAGGTCTCTCGAATCATGGGGACTATGTGAGGTTGTTGAGTCGGTGGAAGGATTGTGCATTGAGATGTGGCCATGGAGAGGGGGTTGTTTTTGACGGCTTCGACGGGAACCCCTCGACTAGGGATGACAACCGGGTCGGGTTGACCCACAACCCGCCCACACGAATCCGGCCCGCTATAATCCGGTTTAGGTCCGGATCGAACCCGCGAGTTGACCCGGGTCAACCCGGGTAGGAAAAATCGTGTACTCAACCCGCTCAACCTGGCCCGCCCAACCCGTTGACCAAGTCAAACCCGCCCGTTAATCCACGGGTTTGGACCCGTTTGACCAGTGGGTTTATTTTTGTCGTTTTTCTTTTTTTTCCCTATAAATACCCCCCTTAATTCAATCTAAAAATTCTCACACCTTACTCTCTTACTCTCTCTACTACTAGTCTACTACTACTCAATTCAATCTCAATTAAATCAAATTTTTTCAACAAAGAAGCAAGCAACAAAGAAATGAATAATTAATAATATGTGATTTTTTCACTTTTATACAGTTATACATATTATATGTATTTTTAAAGTGAAGTTGTCAATCAAAAAAAAAATTAAAAAAAAATTTAAAAAAAAATCAAACTGGTCCAACCTACGACCCGACCCAAAACAGGTTCGAACTTAATGGGTTCGCGGGTCGACCGGGTCAAAATATCCAATTTTGAACCCCGCCCGGTTAACCCACCGACCCGACACGAACCCGCCAAGTCAGCCTTCAACCCGGGCGGGTCCGACCTGACCCGGCCCGGTCGACCCGAATGCCAACCCTACCCCCAACGCAACCCTCCTACACATTGAAAGAGCCTGTTAAGGAGGCGGCTGTTCAGGCTGAGGCTGCTGAACTTGTTGGTCTGTTTGAGGAAGAACATCTTAGAGTGGGGGAGGAGGAGGAAAAGGAGTTGCTCTTCGACTGGACGCCGCTGCCTTTCCTTTTCCTTTCGAAGGCTTGAATGGAAACTGCTTTCACCGGTGAAATATGGTTCGATTGCTTTTTCTGTTTTCCACAGACAGCGCCAATCTTTTGCTGCTAATTTTAGTGTGGGAGAAAATAGATGATGTAGATTCTTCTAGAAATAATAAAAGCAAACGTGTTGACTTCTTGCCGGTGTTAACCATTTCTTGACGCTGCCACTGACCTGCAAAAAGTTCAAAACACCAAGATTGTTCCCGACGACGAACCCTTCGACGCTCAATTCAGTAATCGAGAAGATTATGAAAGAGCTTTTGTGGACAAAATACTGATTACCTTTTTATGGTGGGGTGGAGGGGTATTTATAGTCACCTTTAGAAACAGTTTTGAGATAATCATTTATCTCTACTTCCCGATATTTTTGGATAAGAAACAGAGTTTAAACCTTTCATGATAAGAGATTTGGTTTAAACCACCTCTTAGAGATAATCATGAATTTGAATTACTCTTTAAATGTCGTGAGTTTTTTCATAATGGGTTATCACCCTGACCCAGTAAGACAGACCCATTTTTGGGTTATCAGGCTTGAAAAAGACCCAGTTCCCATTTTTCGAACCCGTTTGTATTGGAAATTGCTGTTTTACGCCTGAGAGCTTTGAGATTCGCGCCTGATTTGAATGGTCCCAATTTAGTTCTATTTTTAGCCATATCAAAGTTCTCTTGCGTTTTAGCCAAATGTTTGTTGAGCGGTCTAGCTCATCAAATTGCTCTTTTGTCGACCAAACATTGTGTTGTTCGCTTGTATTGTTGACCAAACGTCTTGTTGCTCGTTTCATTGAACCGCTCTTTCGTTGACCAAGCATGGTGCTGTTCGCTTGTTTTGTCGACCGAGCGCTTCATTGTTGGATGAACATTTCGTTGGTCTAGTAGTTGAGTGCTTTGACCGTTGGATCTTGTGTATGTAGTTGACCTAGAAGCGTTGTTGCAGGAATGAACTTCGGAAGGCAATAAGACTGCAAACTTGTTGTTTGATCCCAGCAAGTTTGTTGAGACAACTCTGACGGAGTTAAATGTTTGAACTTGTTGTTTGCGCCCAGCAACTTTGTAAAGGCAACTCTGAGACTAAGTTGGATTTGGAGCTTACCATTTGATCCCAGCAAGTTTGAAGAGACAACAGGAAAATGTAGTTGAACGTTTATGCCTAACAAGTTTGTGCATAACAAGTTTGTAGGGGCAACTCTCAGACGGAGTTAATGTAGAGCTTGATGTTTGAACATAGCAAGTTTAAAAGTTGACTTTAAGACGGAGTTGGTGGTAGAGCTGGATGTTTGATCCCAGCAGGTTTAAAGGGAAAACTGATATGGCTAAAAATAGGATTAAATCGGGGCTGTTCACATCGGACACGAATCTTAAAGCTCGGGGGTAAAACGGTAATTTCACCTACTAACGGGTCTGAAATGGAAACTGGGTCTTTCTTCACGACCCAATAATCCACGAACGGATCCATCTCAACTGGGTACGGGTCCCAACCCGAAACACACCCAGTCCAGCAAGATAAAATCAAGGTCTCTGATTAATCCTAATCAACGACCCTAATTCACATCTATCTTTCCACTGGGAATTAGGGATTACATTTCTTATCTGATTACGGGGATTATATTCCTTATCAGATCACGGGGATTACATTCCTAATCTGATCCCTAAGGCAACTATAAATATCCCCCATTCACCACCATTAAGAGGTAATCAATCTTTTTCCAGTTTTATGCTCTTTCATAATCACTTCTGATTACTGACTTGAGCGTCGGAGGGTGCGTCGCCGGGATCAACCCCGGTGTCTCGCAGTTTTTGTAGGTGAACGGTGGAAGTCAACGGTCAAACTCCAGCGGAACAGGTTTCAGGTTTGCTATTCAAGTTTTCCAAGAATCCACAAATACTATCTGTTTGCCCCCACACCAGATTTAGCGGTAACAGATTGGCGCCGTCTGTGAGAAACAAACGAATAGCGGCCTCCCCTCTTCCCGTTGGTCAGATCTTCTCAAGCCATGCATCCAAAACAGAAGGAGAAGGCAGCGGTCTCCAACCGAAGAACCACTTCTCTTCCTCCTCTCCCTCCTCCAGTTCAAGGTGCTCCTACTCAACAGGCCCCTCCAGGGTCTCGGGGGGCTGCCCAGGGGCACTCCCGTCAGAGTCGTCCGAAGCAACATCCACCTCATGATCAAGTCGTAGGTCCCAATCCTTCAGTTGAATCTGTGGCCTCTCAAAGCCCTCCTGAGCGGGATCTTCGTCAAGTGATTGCCAACCGTCAAAAGGGGGTCGACCTCAGAACTCGCCTGAATGGATGGCGAGCCCTTGGTGGAGTCCATCAACCCGAGAACTCAGGGGCTTCAAGAATCCGAACCCCCCGCCGACCGAGGACTAGAAGATCCCCTCCCCTGAGGAGGCAAAGAGAGTCCCCTCAGCGTCATCGGCGGAGAACTCATTCTCCAATAAGCCGAGCCACACATAGGGACCGCCAAGCTGGAGAGGCACTAGTCACAAGGGCAGATCTTCAAGACTTCCAAGCGATAGTCTTAAGGGCCCTCAATATCGCCCCAAAGAACGACCAGAGGTCACCTACTCATGAGCCAGCTAGGAGCCACCGCCTTCACACTCTTAGTCCTCGTCCTTCTCCAAGCTACCATCGCCGCAGCCCCAGTCCATCCTCATACGAAGATGAGTCCTGGGGCTTGGCAAGATTTGATCAAAGAGAAGACTCAGTCTACTGCCGTCTCCACGAGATGGAGAGGCGCCTCGGCCAAATTAACAGGGAAGAAGAGCAACGGGCGACAAACCTCCGCCCGAGCAGACCTCCATTCTCCCGCACCATCATGGAGGCCCCCATCCCAGAAAACTTCAACGCCTCACCTCGAGACGTATACCGGGGAGTCGGACCCTGCAGATCACATAGAGAGTTTCAAAACTCTCATGATGATCCACCATGCTTCAGACGCCCTCCTCTGCAAGATCTTCCCTGCCACGCTGAAGGGGTCTGCGCGAGAATGGTACTCTCGACTCGCCCCGGCCTCCATCTTCTCATTCGATCAGTTCGATGGGCTCTTCCTTACTCATTTCGTGAGTAGCCACCGAGCTGAGAAAACAAATGTATCTCTGGTGACCCTCAACCAAGAAAAGGGTGAACACCTAAGAGATTACGTTCGACGCTTCACCGCCGAAGCCCGGTCCATTCCCTCCCTCAACCAGTCAGTAGCCTCTGCCGCATTCGAGCGCAACATCACTAATGCCAACCTCAGGGCGTCCCTTGCCAAGAAGCCTCCTCGGGACTTCTCAGAGCTCCTACTTAGGGTGGAGAAGTACATACGGGCGGAAGAGGCTCTCAACCCCCTTGCTCTTGAGGAGACATCTTCCGGGAACAAACGGAAGAACACAAGTGAAGAGGGGTCCCAAAAATCCCAGAAGGACAGTAATGGCCAGCGCCGTTCGACTCCACGTTTTGAGAAGTTCACCCCCCTCATTGCTAATATATCAGAAGTCCTTATGGAGGTGGACAAGGAAGGACTACTCCGCGCTCCCCCTAGATGAATACCCCTGGCAAGAAGAGGAACAAAGATAAGTGGTGCCGCTTTCACAGGGACCACGGCCACGATACGGATGATTGTCGGGCTCTGAAGGAGGAGATCGAAGAACTCATACAGCGGGGGCACCTGACCAAGTTCATCCAAAAAGAGGGGGCCAAGCATCCCCCCTGAGGAGCGAACAGGCGAACAAAAAAGCCCGCCGAGCCTCAAGACTCAGAGTCTCCCAACTCCTCCCAAGAGGTCTTCACCTTATTGTAGAAGTAGGATCTTGATTTTCAATAAGGCCGATACTTGTAACTCGGCCAATAGCATGTAATAATGGCTCGTCCTGTTGAAGCGGCCACTTAGTTTATCTCAATAAAACTTTACATTTTTCATTAAAAATCATTGCTCTTGCTTCTTCTCTATCTCTTCGAGTCACATCTACGACTCGTTAAATGGTGAGTTCGGAGTCCAGCTTCTTCTACATGGCTGCTCCCGCAACTCACTAAGCTCTAACAACGAGTTCGGAGTCCAACACTTGGCTCGATTCCGCTTCAAATAACTTGCTCTTCAGCGAGTTAGAAGTGGTTCACCATTCGGAACTGCTCCCACAACCGTTGAATCCCTTTAACGACAAGTTCGGAGTCCAACACTTGGCTCGATTCCGCTTCAAATGACTTGCTCTTAAGCGAGTTAGAAGTGGTTTGCCATTCGGAATTGCTCCCACAACCGTTGAATCTCTCTTAAACGACGAGTTCGGAGTCCAACACTTGGCTCGATTCCGCTTCAAATAACTTGCTCTTAAGCGAGTTAGAAGTGGTTCGCCATTCGGAATTGCTCCCACAATCGTTGAATCCCTCTAATGACGAGTTCGGAGTCCAACACTTGGCTCGATTCTGCTTCAAATTACTCGCACATAAGCGGGTAAGAAGTGGTTCGCCATTCGGAATTGCTCCCAGAACCGTTGAATCCCTCTAACGACGAGTTCGGAGTCCAACACTTGGCTCGATTCCGCTTCAAATAACTTGCTCTTAAGCGAGTTAGAAGTGGTTTGCCATTCGGAATTGCTCCCACAACCGTTGAATCTCTCTTAAACGACGAGTTCGGAGTCCAACACTTGCCTCGATTCCGCTTCAAATAACTTGCTCTTAAGCGAGTTAGAAGTGGTTCGCCATTTGGAATTGCTCCCACAACCGTTGAATCCCTCTAACGACGAGTTCGGAGTCCAACACTTGGCTCGATTCCGCTTCAAATAACTTGCTCTTAAGCGAGTCAGAAGTGGTTCGCCATTCGGAACTGCTCCTACAACCGTTGATTCTCTCACTTAAAAAGCAAGTTCGGAGCTCACAACTCTCTCCTAGAGTTGCTCCTCAAACTTGTCTCCCAAATGGCTTTCTCTTAGAGTCAAGCTCTTCGCTCTGCTCGCCTCCGAAGCGGACATCTTCTCAACGAGTTCGGAGCTCACAACTCTCTCCTAGAGTTGCTCCCCAAACTTGTCTCCGAAATGGCTCTCCCCCAGAGCCGAGCTCTTCACTCCGCTCACCTCCGAAGCGGACCTCTTCTCAATGAGTTCGGAGCTCGCAACTGTCTCCTAGAGTTCCTTCTCACACTCGTCTCCCAAATGGCTCTTTCCTAGAGTCAAGCTCTTCGCTCTGCTCGCCTCCGAAGCGGACCTCTTCTCAACAAGTTCGGAGCTCACAACTCTCTCCGAGAGTTCCTCCTCACACTCGTCTCACAAATGGCTCTTTCTTAGAGTCAAGATCTTCGCTCTGCTCGCCTCCGAAGCGGACCTCTTCTCAACGAGTTCGGAGCTCACAACTCTCTCCTAGAGTTTCCCCTCACACTCGTCTCCCAAATGGCTCTCTTCTAAAGCCAAGCTCTTCGCTCTGCTCACCTCAAAGAATGGGTCTTCCCATGGCTCTTACGTGGGTCTTCCCAGCACATCTTCTCCGCCCCTAGGAGTGGAGCTCCTCTTCAAAAATCCCCAAGACCAAAACTCTCCTCAACCTCATGAATACACGGATGTTGCCTGGCTATTTTGACCTTGAAGGAGGGTGAATCTTCATCTCACTCCTTAAGAGAAGTTGTAGATCTTCGAATTAGCTTCGAAACAAGGGGTCGTACGCCCCGAACCGACCTCCGTAGCACCGGGAACATCGAGAAGAACTCCCCAGGGACCTCGGCACAAGCTGACGAGCGTTCTTGCCACCGACCATGTTACATGGAAAATTGGACTTCGGCACAAGTCGCCGAGCGTTCTTGACACCAACCATGTTACATGAAAAATTTGGCCTTCGGCACAAGCTGCCGAGCGTTCTTGGCACCGACCATGTTACATGGAAAAATTGGACCTCGGCACCCCTTCGCCGAGCGTTCTTGCCACCGACCATGTTACATGGAAAAAATGGACCTCGGCACCCCTTCGCCGAACATTCTTGGCACCGACCCTCAAACATGGAAAAAACTTACTCTGCACCTCGGCAGGAGACCCCGAACCCCCCTGGACTTCGGCCTCCTTCTTAACACATATTTGGAGGGGGTCGGCAACATCGCCGAAGCAACTTGCCACCGGAGCTCAAATAAGAGAAATTATTTACCTCGGAATCCGTGCTCAAATGCGATTAACGGCTCAGATACAAGCAACCAAACAAACAACACAAAAAGAAAAGGGGGGCTACAGGGTCGGGTTCAGACCCGTTAAGGATCCAAACCCAAACCCTTTCTCTCTCCTCCCCTTCTTCCCCAACTGACTTGGCGCCAAAACCAAAAGAAAAGAACCCGCTCGTCATCTTCAACCTCTACGCCGAACACACCATGCCGTGCTCGACCCCATCCATTTCCGACGAGCCTCCTCCTTCTTCTAGCTCCGTCGTCGAGCTCTCAAACCCAACACATGCCGAGCTCCATCACCATGCCGAGCTACATCTCCAATGCCGAGCTCCCCCCTCCGTCCCCGGCTGTCTCCGACGTCTCCCTCGTCGAGCTTCATTATCTCCGAGTTCATCTTCAACCTCAGACCTCACCTCTCGTCGTCGAGCTCGGTCGTTCATCAGCTCCGAACCCATCGAGCCGAGCTCCAAGACGCCGAGCTCACCTCCACCGAGCACCTCCTCCAACGGCTAGCTCCACTCCGCTCGTCGAGGTCGTTCGCCATGTCGAGCTCCTCCTCCGTCTGAATTCCCGAACTGGCGAACTCCCCTTGCCGAGCTCAAACACAGCTCCATCGACGAGCTCGCCGCTCTCCGAGCTCTCCACAATGCCGAGCCGAACCCCCCTCGGAGAGACGAGCTCCGAGCTTTCCACGAGCGAGCTCCGAGGTCTCCTTCACGATCTCCGTTTGTCACCGAGCTCCTCTTCTTTCAAGCTCCACGGTGCCGAGCGCCAACTCCAACTTCGTCAAGCGGCCATCTCTTCACCAAGCTCCTCGTCCATCTCCTTTCACCCATGCCGAGTTCCTCTCCAACGCGAGCTTCTCTCGCTGTTGAGGTGTGGCCAGAGTCGAAGGGGGCGAGGTGGTGAATTCGGAGACGAAGGAGAAAAAGAAGAGAATGAAAAGAAGAAGAGGAGAAGAGAAGAAGAAGAGAAGGAAACGAAGAAGAAGAAAGAACAGCAGCGCACGGAAAAAAAAAAGTCAACGGTTGACTGCCACGGGGCGTCCACATGGACTTCGGACACTTTTTGCCGAGAGTTCTTGCCACCGAGCATGTTACACCAAAAAAATGGCCTCCTCTCCCTCCTCCCGATGCGCGCTCGCTTGATCATGATCAACGCATATGATCGCGCCACGTGTCCAGGTAATATTTAATTTATTTATTTATTTATTTGTTTTAATTATTTAAAAAAAATCCGAAAAAATATTTAAAAATCGAAAAAAATTAAATAAAAATTCTAAAAATAATTATGAATTCAGAAAAATTATTTTAAAATTCTTAAAAATATAATTATTTAATTAGAATAATTATTTAATATTTTCGATAATTAATTATTTAATTTGGAAAATGAATAAGAAATTCAAAAAAATGAGAAAAAATTCAGAAAAATCTGGAAAAATTACCAAAAATCTAGAAAATTCTGAGGATATTTTTGGGTATTTTACAAGCCCAGAATAACACCGTTACACCCCCGAGCAAGATCCAAACTCCCTTAAGAACACCGATAAAATCCCGTACGCCATTAGAACAGTAAAACTACTCCTCAAAGACTGAAAAACTCAGTCTCTAGGAGTGGGGGGCTCGTGATATGGCTAAAAATAGGATTAAATCGGGACCGTTCACATCGGACACGAATCTTAAAGCTCGGGGGTAAAACGGTAATTTCACCTACTAACGGGTCTGAAATGGGAACTGGGTCTTTCTTCACGACCCAATAATCTACAAAAGGATCCATCTCAACTGGGTACGGGTCCCAACCCGAAACACATCCAGTCCAGCAAGATAAAATCAAGGTCTCTGATTAATCCTAATCAACGGCCCTAATTCATATCTATCTTTCCACTGGAAATTAGGGATTACATTCCTTATCTGATTACAAGGATTATATTCCTTATTAGATCACGGGGATTACATTCCTAATCTGATCCCAAAGGCGACTATAGATACCCCCCATCCACCACCATTAAGAGGTAATCAATCTTTTTCCAGTTTTACGCTCTTTCATAATCACTTCTGATTACTGACTTGAGCGTCGGAGGGTGCGTCGCCGGGATCAACCCCAGTGTCTCGCACTTTTTGCAGGTGAACGGTGGGAGTCAACGGTCAAACTCCGGCGGAACAGGTTTCAAGTTTGCTATTCAAGTTTTCCAAGAATCCACAAATACTATCTGTTTGCCCCCACACCAGATTTAGCGATAATAGTAACCCTGAGATGGAATTGAACATAGACCTTACCATTTGATCCCAAAAAGTTTGGAGAGACAACTCTGTGACGGAGTTGAACGTAGAGCTTGCCGTTTGATCCCGGTAAGTTTGGAGATACAACTTTGAGACGGAGTTGGTCGTAGAGTTTGTCGTTTGATCCCGACAAGTTTTGAGAGACAACTCTGAGATGGAATTGGATGTTTGAACTTTCCATTTTCCCCGACAAGTTTGGATAGGCAACTCTAGGACAGAGTTGGTCGTAGAGCTTTCCGTTTAATCCTGACAAGTTTGGAAAGATAACTCTGAGATAGAGTTGGTCATAGAGCTTGCCATTTGATCCCAGCAAGTTTAACTCTTAGACAGAGTTAATCATAGAGCTTTCCATTTGGTCCCGACAAGTTTGAAGAGGGAATACTGAGACGAAGTTGGTTGTAGAGCCTGCCATTTGATCCCGACAAGTTGAGACAACTCTGAAATGGAGTTGAACGTAGAACTTGCTATTTAATCCCAACAAATTTGAAGATGCATCTCTGAGACAGAGTTGAACATAGAGCTTATCTTTTGATCCTGGCAAGTTTGGAGAGACAACTCTGAAACAAAGTTGAACATTTAAACTTTTTGTTTGCATCCAAGAAGTTTTATAGAGGCAACTGTTTGATTGAGTTGATGTAAAACTTGTTGTTTGATACTAGCAAGTTATTAGAGAACTCTTTGACGGAGTTAGACATTGAACTTGCCATTTTATTCTAGCAAGCTTGGAGGGGTAACTCTGAGACGAAGTTGATCATTGAACTTGCCATTTGCTCCTAGCAAGTTTGAAGAGACAACTCTAAGACAGAGTTGATGTAGAGCTTGCCGTTTGGTCCCAACAAGTTAATTGAGAACTCTTTGACGGAGTTAGACATTGAACTTACCGTTTGATCCCAACAAGTTAATAGAGAACCCTATGATAGAGTCAGGCATTTAAACTTGCTGTTTGATCTCAGTAAGTTTAAGAAGACAACTATGAGGTGGATTTGGTCGTTGAGCTTGCTATTTGATCCCACCAAGTTAGTGGAGACAATTCTAGGGCGGCGTTGGATGTCGAGCCTATTGCATGGTGATAAGGGGTGTTGGAAGGACTCAAACGAAGAGCGAAGTGTTGAACTCATTGTTTGGAGTCAACGATCTGTTGGTGGAGCTCAAGCAGAGTGTTCAGCATTAGACTCGTTGTTTAAAGTCAATAAGTTGCTAATGGAGCTCGAGCAGTGAGCGAAGATTCGAATTTGTTGTTTGGAGTCAACGAGTTGTTGATGGAGCTCGAGCGGTGATGTCAAACTTATTGTTTGGAGTCAACAGGTTGCTGACGGAGCTCGAGCGGTGAGCATGAAGTTAAACTCGTTGTTTGGAGTCAACGATTTGCTAATGGAGCTCAAGCGTGAGCAAGACGTCAAACTCATTGTTTGGATTCAACACGTTATTAACGGAGCTTGAGGAGTGAGCAAGGTTTCGAACTTGTTGTTTGAAGTCAATGGGTTATTATTAGAGCTTCAGAGCAAGCTATTGAACTCATTGTTTGGAGTCCACAAGTTGTCGATGGAGCCAGTGCGGTGAGCAAGGTGTCAAACCTGTTGTCTAGAATCAACATGTTTTTCTTGGAGCTTCAGCGGAGTGCAAGCTATTGAACTCGTTGTTTGGAGTCAACGAGTTTTCGATGAGCCTGTGCAGTAAGCAAGGCATTAAACTCGTTGTTTGGAGTCAACGAGTTGTTGATGGAGATCGAGCAGAATGTGAGGCATTGAACTCGCTGTTTAGAGTCAACGAGTTGCTGATGGGGCTCGACCGGTGAGAAAGGAGTCAAACTCGTTGTTTATAGTCAACGAGTTGCTGATGGAGCTTAAGCGGTGAGCAAGACGTCAAACTCATTGTTTGGAGTACGCGGGCTGCTGATGAAGCTCAAGCAAAGAGCAAGGCATTCAACTCATTGTTTAGAGTCAATAAGTTGTTGTTGGAACTTCAGTGGAGAGCAATCTATTGAACTCATTGTTTGGAGTTAACGAGTTATCGATGGAGCATGTGCGGTGAGCAAGGCGTTGAACTTGTTGTTGTTGGAGCTTTAGAGGAAAGCAAGCTATTGAACTAGTTATTTGGAGTCAACGAGTTGTCGATGGAGCCTGCACATTGAGCAATGCATTGAACTCGTTGTTTGGAGTTAACGAGTTGTTGATGGAGCTCGAGCAGAGTGTGAGGCATTGGACTCGATGTTTGGAGTTAATGAGTTGATGATGGAGCTGAAGCGGTGAGCAAGGAATCAAACTTGTTGTTTGGACTTAACAAGTTGCTAATGGAGCTCGAGCGGTGAGTAAGGCGTCAAACTCGTTGTTTGGAGTCTACGGGTTGCAGATGGAGTTCGAGCAAAGAGTAAGGTATTGAACTCGTTGTTTGGAATCAACATGTTGTTGTCAGAGCCTGCGCGAAGAGCAAGACATTGAACTCGTTGTTTGGATTCAATGAGTTGTTGACAGAGCTCAAGCGGAGAACAGAGCGTTGAACTCGTTGTTTGGAGTCAATGAGTTGTTAATGGAGCTCGTGCGGAGAGCAGAGCATTGAGCTCGTTGTTTGGAGTCAACGAGCTGTTGATGGATCACCCGAGCAGAAAGTAAGGTATTGAACTCATTGTTTGGAGTCAACGGGTTGTTGTTGGAGCCTATGCATAGAACAAGACGTTGAACTCGTTATTTGGAGTTAACGAGTTGTTGATGGCGCTCGTGTAGAGAGTAGAGCATCGAGCACGTTGTTTGGAGTTAACGATTTATTTATGGACCACCCGAGCAGAGAGTAAGGTATTGAACTCATCATTTGGAGTCAACGAGCTGTTATCAAAGCCTGCACGAAGAGCATGGCGTTGAAGCCGTTGTTTGGATTCAATGAGTTGTTGATGGAACTCATAAGCAAGTCATCGAACTCGTTGTTTGGAGTCAATGAGTTATTGATGGGGCTTGAGCGAAGAGTAGAGCATTGGACTCATTGTTTAGATTCAATAAGTTGTTGATGTAGCTCGAGCGGAGAGCAAGATGTTTGACTCGTTGTTCGGAGTCAGCGAGTTTTTGAAGGAGCTCGAGCTGAGAGCAGACCGTTGAACTCGTTGTTTGGATTTAACGAATTGTTGTTAGAGCTTCAGCGGAGAGCAGGACACCGAACTCGTTGTTTGGATACAATGAGGTGTTATTGGAGCTTCAGCGGAGAGCATAGCTTTGAACTCATTGTTTGGAGTCAACGGGTTGTTGAAGAAACTTGAGCAGAGAGTGAGGCATTGGACTCGTTGTTCAGAGTCAACAAGTTGTTGATGGAGCTCGAGCGAAGAGCATAGCATTAAACTCGTTGTTTGGAGTCAACGTGTTGTTGATAGAGCTCAAGTAGAGGGCAGAGCATTGAACTCGTTGTTAGCGAGTTGTTGATGCAGCTCGAGCATTGAGCTCTATGTTTGGGGTCAACGAGTTGTTAATAGAGCTCGTGCAGAGAGCAGAGCATAAACTCGTTGTTTGGAGTCAATGAGTTGTTGATGGAGCACCGAAAGGAGAGTAAGGCATTGAACTCGTTGTTTGGAGTCAACTAGTTGTTGATAGAGCTCAAGTGGAGGGCAAAACGTTGAACTCGTTGTTTGGAGTCAGCGAGTTGTTGATCGAGCTTGAGCGTTGAACTCTATGTTTGGGATCAACGAGTTGCTAATGGAGCTCGTGCGGAGAGAAGAGCATTGAAATCGTTGTTTGGAGTCAATAAGTTATTGATGGAGCGCCCGTGTGGAGAGTAAGGCATTGAACTCGTTGTTTGGAGTCAATGAGTTGTTGGCGGAGCTTCAGCAGAGAGCGAGCTTTGAACTCATTGTGTGGGGTCAACAAGTTGTTGATGGAGCTTGAGCAGAGAGCAATGCATTGAACTCGTTGTACGTAGTTAACGAGTTGTTGACGGAGCTCGAGCAAATAGCAAGGCATTGAACTTGTTGTAAGGAGTCAACGAGTTGTTGGATGAGCTCGAGCGGAGAGCAGAGTGTTGAACTCGTTGTTTGGAGTCAACGAGTTGCCGGAGGAACTTTTTCCGAGATTTATTGATATTGAAGTGAAGTTCTTTGTGTTTATTCAGCGTTGAAGTAATTATGTTCTTCTCTGTGCTGACAAGTAGTTGTGTACACTGGATGAGGCCTTCGGGACACCGAGCTTGCTTTTCTTCGCAATATGTAATGCTTGATGGAATTGAGACTTGTCTGTTTGCATGGCGCATCATGCGAGATGAAGTTGGAGGTTTCTTAGGCAAAGGTGGTAGGAAAGGCTTGGAGCTTGCCCGCCTAAGGAAGACTTGTCTTGAATTTTATCGTCAAAAGTTGAGGCGGCCATGGGGAGCTGTTAGCTAGCAGAAGACATGTGAAGATGTTTGTATCTCTTAGGCAGAACATTCCTCTATTGTTTAGCTGGAAGGACGGTTTGTAGATCATATTGTAGGATTACTATGCATATAACTGTTTCGGCCAGCTTTTATAATGATTATTTCACATGCAGACTTATTGTAGTTTGATGCTTGTATTATGGCCCATAGTTTTTTTGTACTTGTAAATATTTGTAGTGGCACTGGATCTGAATACATAGATTTGCGATAGTTCCGTGATCTAAAGAATTCTTTCATATGTTTGATCCTTGCTGTGTAACTTGTTTTGGAAGTTGATGAGTTATCGACTGGGTTCTTTGTAGCTAAAAGAACAAGGCTTCGAACTTGATGTTTGTAGTTGAAGAACTGACGATGGGGTTTGCATGAGGTGCATAATGTTTGATGAAGTTAAAACTTGTCTGTCTTGTACTCAGCTAGTTGTAGGAGAAACTCTGAGGAAGAGTCCTTTTCCAAACTTATGTATGGGTGTTTAGCTACTTGTAGGAGCAACTTTGAGAGAGAGTTGTTTTCCAAACTCGTCATATGGGTCCTCCAACTAACTGTGAGAGTCACAACGAGTGGCGAATTGAACTCCAAATGTTGCCTTTGCAAGTTTTATTGTAGTAACTACAATCTACAATTCTGGACCTCTAATATGTCTTTAAAATTTTTTAACTAGTTTCAGGAATAGATCGAATAGCGTGATGAACTCTGAACGTGCTTGGTTGTAGGTTGCTAAGGTAACTCCGATCCATGGGTATGAATTTCGAACATATAATCGATTTTAAGTTACATTTCTTCCTCTTTGTAGATCTCTTCCAACATTTCTTCTTGTCTACATTTACTGATTGCTTTTTGGGTTTCACATAATCGTTTCTTATAGTACCAAAATAGTTCAAAATTAGTGGGAAGGGTCAGATTGTTCTTCAAGGAACGGAAAATTTGGACTGTTGGATTGAAGTGAATCTTGAAGATATGTACACAATTTTCTTCGCATCGGTTCTAGTTCACACATGCAAAGTACACCATGTAATCTTTTTCTAGGGAACTTTCTTTGATGCATGTGTTGTACTTCAATCTTTCACTGCTCTTTCTTTTAGTTTCAGAAAAACATTTGAACATGACATTTGCTGAAAGGCAGAGCATGCTTGAAGCTCAGCTTAGTATTTTGGGAATGTGAGAGCAGCCCACATGGTTGAGAAAAACTGGGAAGGGTAAGAAACTAGTAAGGTACTTGCATTCCTTACACATTTTATATGTTCTAATTTGTACCTTAGCAACTTGTTTTCAATGAATCCAGTGCAAACGGAACTCTTCATAGGGTACAAAACACATGCAACTGGGACTTAAAAACAATTCAAATAAACTCTGAAAATGAGTGCAACGAAGTTGGAAATCAGAAGAAGAGAGTGTTTCTAAAATTTCGTAGCTTAGTAATTAGAGGCCACTAATTAATCTCTTGTGCTTGATTCCATTATGCGAAGATCTCGGTACATTCCACACATGAACAGCCTACCTCATCCCTCTTCCTTCTCCAACAACATGGAATTTCTTTCTTTACCCTATGCATAGTTTCCTTGTTAATCGAAAAAAAAATAAACTGTGATTAGCTCATTCTTTAACCTGCGTGCAAATTTCCTGATGCTCCGACGATGTTTTAGACTCTAATTGTAACTTGAATGAACAATACTTCATTGTTATTCTTTTGGAATGATGATTTGATCTTTAATATAGTACAGACATATATCATTGTGTATATTTCGGATTTTTTTAATGTATGTATATCTTTCTCTTTATGCTATTATATCTAGAGCATGAAGTTTGTGATATGTGGATATTATTTGTGTGACTTTACATATGGATTAAACATTTTTTTTTTATTTCTATTTGTCATACATATTAAAAATTGATGATAATTATCATGCATTAAGACAATTGAGACAATAAATTGAGATTTCAAAAGAAATTTTATGTGCCATGTCACATTAATCATCCATATAACTATATAATAAGATATATGATTGTATGAGCATCAAATGTCTGCCTTCACATATAGATTGCACATATTTTTTATCTTTATTGGTCAAACTAATTGGAAACTGATGACAATTATTATGTATTGAGACAATAAACTGGAACTCTAGATAATAATAAAAAAGATAGTTGCAATTGCACATGATAATCATCAAGTTATCATAACAAGATAATATTATGTGTGGTTGCATGAACATTAGATGTGTGGTCTCATATGGATTGCATATGTTTTTTTATCTCTATTTGTCATGTTCATTGAAAATTGATGATAATTATTATGCATTGAGGACAATAAGGTGAAACTCTCTATATAAAAAATATGTACAATGCACATGTTAATCATCTAGTTATTATAATAATTAGAGAATTTGAAATGTGGTTGTATGAACATTAGATGTGTGATCTCACACCTTAATTGTACATGTTACTCATAGAAAATTAATGGCAGTTATTATGTATTGAGACAATAAAGAGATTCTTAAAAGAAAGAAAAAATTGTGTGCAATTGCACATGTTATTTTTCTAATTATTATAACTAGAGAATTGTAGATGTAGTTGTATGGACATTAGATGTGTAACCTCACATAAGAATTATACATGTTTTTTCTCTTTATTTGTCATAGTCACTGAAAATTGATAATAATTATTATGGATTAAGACAACAAAATAAGTATCTCAAAAGAAAATTATGTGCAATTGCACAAGTTAATTATCTAGTTATTACAACTAGAGAATTTGAAATATTGTTGTATGAATATTAAATGTGCAGTCTCACATGGTACTGCACATGTTTTTCATCTTTATTTGTGTTAGGGGTTCATAGTTGTTGAAAATAGATCACACCAACATTTAAGGATTGATAGATGTTGAAAAGAGAAAACACCACCTATCTTTAAGGGTTGGTAGATGTTGAAAATATAAACTACCCACCTACCCACCATATATAAATAGACATCATCCTCTCATTTTATTTACACAACCAAGAATGGAAGCAAACAAAACACCAAGCAAGCAAAACAAGCACAATTGAGTTGTGTGCTATTTGGAGAGAAGTTAGGAAGAAGAAAGAGAGACTAAGAGAAAACAGAGTACTATAAGAGTTTTCTCAAGAGATATAATATTGTATCTTCTTAGAGATGGTTTGACTACTTTGTATTTTTCTCAAATTTGTGAAAGAGGTTTGTTTCTCCTATTATAAGAGATGGTGGAACTGTTCTCTTCTTATCTTTATAGAGAATGTATTGTAATCCCAATGTTCAATAGTGAAATCTTTCTACACTTGCTCGTGGTTTTTACTCAGTCTCATCTGGAAGTTTTCCACGTGAAATATTGATGTTCATTTTATCTTCATTTTCTCAATTTCACTTTAGTTGTGAGCTAGTTTTAACTCTCATAACTTTTCTAACAATTTGTCATAAAACTCATGGCATTGTATGTACTAATTATCTAATATTCATATAAAACAAATTTTTTATATTGCGGATGTTTTAGCTACCGTATTAAGTAAAAGTATTTTATACATTTTCTGAATGATCTCCTTAAATTTAAATTTTGGAGAGATAAAATCAACTAGGTTAACATCACCAATACTACAAGTTTCTTCCCTTTTTGATATGTGGGCGCGATGATCTGAATCTTTCGGGATATCATTAACAAACCAAAGCAATGCTAGCTCCCAAGTTTTGGGAAAACAAATAAACAGTCCATCACATCCTCGCACTTCAATCACTACTGCAAGTGATATATATGAATTCTAGTCCTCCAATTCAGCTCCTTGCATGCCTATATAACCGATTCTGTTCACTAATCATGATGATAACTGTTTGTTTCTGTTACTAATAAAACCATCTAACACATTCCCTTCACTCCTATGGCTCCCTCTACTCTTCATTAATCCTTCTTCATCTTGCTCTTATCAATCAAACTTGCCCTCTCTTCAGCTAACAACTTCATATTCAATGGCTTCAAACAATCCCCACCTTTACACTTTACTGGCAACGAGCATCCTGCAGCTCACCAACGACACAGATAGAATGATCGGTGACGCCTTCTTCTCATCCCCCTTCCATATGCTCAACTAACTTCCAAACCCCCAACTCCTTCAGCACTCATTTGTGTTCGATCGACATCATTACCTACGGAAATGGTGGTGGTAACGGTCTACAAACACGCTACCGCAGGGCAAATGCTGCCAGTACCAGGGGTCCAGGGCCTCATGGGTATGGGAAACGACGGGAATGCATGCATCAAATCATGTGTTTGCTGTCGAGTTTGATACAGTGCAAGGGTGAAGGGGCAGCCGGAACATACGATATCAATGACAATCACGTTGGTGTTGACATTAATATAGAGTGTCGTTTCAACCACGGCTTATTATCCTGATAATTCGAAGAGTAACAATCCACATGCAAGTCTTTCGGTTACAGAGTGCACAGCCGATTGAAGCATGGATAGAATACGATGGGACGAAAAGAATCCTCAATGTGTCAGTGCCACCTTTCAACGTGTCCAAACCACGCCGGCCGCCTCTCATTTCCTGCATGCCCTATCGATCTGGCTCCGGTCTTTAAAGAATACATGTATGTTGGCTTCACTTGGGCGAACGGGGAAGCTCACGAGCTATCATTACATTCTAGGGTGGAGTTTTCGGATGAATGGCTGGCATTGCAGATTCACTCAATCTCTTACAACTTCCTTTACCTGATCCGAATCAAGCAGCCGATACATCACAATGGACGTACTAAAAGAACCAGCCTCAAGAATTGGATACCAATTTTAATTGCTTCATAGCGATCTGGTAGTTCTTCTTTACTTGTACATTCGCCAAAAGGTAAATATGTTCGAAACTTTGGAGAAATGGGAACTAGACTACCCCCCACATCACATAGGATTCCATATAAAGCAACCAAGGGATTCAAGGACACTGATAACTATTCCAGAAAATGCATATAGTTTGTTTAATTACACTTCAGGTGCCTTTAGTTTTATCTTTACAATTGTAGAGACTTGTCACGAACCTGCAATATATTAAAACAATAAGACAATGGTACGAACAAAGAAAATTTTATATTTACATAGAGCAAAAGGATATATCCAGCCAAAATATGGGTATTTGGCATTTAGCAGTGGAAAATATAAAAATGAATTGTAGTCGTCTAAACCCAAAATTTGGCTTTAAACATTAGAGGAAAGATCATTTTCCAATTTTTTTTTTCTTTTTCCAAAAAATATCGGACGGGATATCATATCCCGTCCGATATTTGAGTATATGAACCCATACAATAACTATAGGTTTAGAAGTATAGAAAAAAAAAAGAGAAGAAATGAGTAGGAAGGAACATCATTTGCCGATGATGGCTTTTCTGATTTTTTATTTTTTTAAAATTCAATCGGACTGGATATCATATCACGTCCGTCCGAGCTGTTTAATAATTTTTTTTTTGGAGAAAACTCGATGGACGGTAGGTCATCTTCCGAAAGCCAAAATTTGGCTTTTGCCATTTCTTCTCACAAATTTGGCAGTCTACTGTTCACTGCGAACCCAAAAAATGGATATTTGGCCGACGATTGCAGCACATTTTTGTTAGGGATTTCCCACAGAAAACCCCTTCTCAGGATATTGTTGAGTTATTTGATGCAATCAATACAAACTATCAAGCACATATGAGATCATACCAAACACACCAAAGCATACAAATTTGTCCTGGTTGGGGCTTTCGCCTTAATCCGGGGGGGAAGAACCCAAGATGTTATTCAACTAGAGAAGATACAAGAATATTACAATTCTCACCACGACCCTCTCTCAAGCCTCACCAACAAGTACTAGTTGTTTACAATTAGAGAAACTCTCAAGCTTCGCCTTCAATGAAGTACTCTCTCTTGGCTTTCAATGGAGGCCAATAACAACAATATATAGAGATATAGAAAAAACCTAGTTTGATATCTTTATACAATAACCATTGGATATTCCTAAAGAGATAACCCTACGATAAGAGCCGTCAGATCTAACTTGAAGAACAAGTTGAGCTTCTCACGAATCACCAAGATCCGACCCAAATAACCCATTAGCGCCGCTGTCGGTCGACCGCACCTCAAAGTCGGTCGACTGTTCCCCTCTCGGGAACTTCTGCAAGTTGGGCGGTCGATCGCACCCCATGTACGGTCGACCGCAACTCCACCTGCTGCTGCTGCTGACTGTTTCCCTTGCCTCCACTCCGTCTCTAATCGTCTTGATTCCTCCATCGTCTCATCGTCTTCTTATCCAACATAGTATGCAAGACATAAACCCAACAATTTTTTTTTACCAAATTATTCATTTTTTGGATTTTGGCCAACGACTACAGATGCTCTTAAAACAATAAGAAAATGGCATAGACAAAGAAAATTTTATATTTACATAGAGCAAAAGGATATATCTACTAAACACATGGAGAGAAGGAGGGAGAGAGAGAGAGTGAGTATTACATGGTCTTAGGCTCTGTTTGGTTCAAAGGAGGGGAGGGATTTTAATGGAGGGGAGGGAAGGGGAGGGAAAGGGAGGGAAGGAATTTAATGAAGACTCTGTTTGGTTCAAAGGAGGAGAGGGAAAGGAAAATAATTATCTTCTTGTTTGGTTCACAAGGGGAGGGAATGGATTTTATAATAAAATTACTTTTATACCCTTTTACATACAATAAGAAAGTGCAGCTTGATAAGAAAGTGCAGCTTGATATAAAATTACTTTTGCCAAGCTCTTGGGATCGGAGAGCAGCTATGTCACAACACGAGTGATGGACACATTTGGGTTGGTTTGTAGATTATTAATCATCATTTACTAATTCTAAATTCACGTTGTTCTTATTGAGTAATAATCATTCTTTCTTCCTTTTTTCCACTTTGGAGTAATGCACATCTCTAGAGAAGTAAACGGTGAGTTACTATATAGTGTACTGCAATATCAAGTATCAATACTAATGCAGAAAGGAGTAATGCACATCTTCAAGATGATCATTAATAATATAACATATATAGACAAATGAATACAAAGATTATTCTTCAAGCAATCAAAAATAACAGGCGCCTAATTGCAAACGTCATCGAGCATGTAATGCACTAATTAGATAAATGAACAGTTAGCTGAATACACTGATGACTACAGTAAGCAGTGGCAGTGTGCCAGTAAAAAGAGGTAACGGAAAACTACTTACAGCGTTCATTATCAAGTGGTCGAAGAACCTCTCCTATGATCTGGCAAACACTTTGAAGAGAGCTACCATGTTAGTGGCACTGAGACCCTTCTTGGAGAAGGCTGATAACAATGTACTGAGGTCAGATGTCGGTAAAGGGATATCACTGTTAGCGGTGCTGAAACTTGCTGTTTTCGCATCCCTCCTTCCTAGTTGCACTGTCCATGAAGGTCCACCCAACTAGGGGTGTCAAAAAATACCATATTACCGTACCATACCGTACCATACCATTACCATACCATATATTACCGAAATCTTGGTAATACCATACCGAAATCTCGGTATTGTACCATACCGAAATTATATGGTATGGTACTGGTACCCAATACTAATACCATGGTATACCGTACCATACCAAGTAATTAATATATATTTAATTTAATTTTTATATTTAAAAACCCAGGATCAGACCTAGCTCCAGGCCCATTTTTCTTATTTTCTTTTTCAATTTTTCACCCCAGTTATACTAGTACTTCAACTATTCTTCTATTTTTCCTTCTTCCTTTTTTTTTCTTTTTCTGAATCTAGGGCACACGCACTGATTGACCTACGCACCTCGCTGCCGAAGCACCACGCTGTCGCGACACCGCCTACCTTCTTCAGCCCCATCGGTACGGTATTTTTGGAGGATTTTTTTGACTAATTAGGAAATATTAGAGTTTAGTTGGTGTATTAATATAAGATCCATCTTCTTCTTGTTCTTGTTGGGTTTTCTTGAGATCTTGGGTATTATTATTCACAAGTAAATTAGGAATTTAGAATGTAAAAGATCTTCTGATTTGATTTATCAAATTAATTTTTGTATTTTTTTAGGAGTTAATATAGGTAAAATCTTATTTATGTATTATATTTGTATCATAATCCTGAAATTGATTTATATATGAATCTTCTAAATGAGATACATACTAAAAAAAAGGAGTAGAACAATACACAGAAATGAAAGAACCATCAAATATCATGAATGTTATGAACGGAAAATAACAATACTGTTGCCATTCTTTATATATGAATCTTCTTAACTTCAAGAATTGTTGTCATTCTTTCTCTGTATGTTGAAGCTATCCAATTATATCTAATGTAGCATATTGCAGAATGTTGAATCTAATAGAGTAGCATATTAAATCAATCATATTGTAGAATGTCGAAACTAATTTTCATACAATAAAGATGCATTATATTGAAACTTATACATCTCTGAAATTGTACAACAATAAAGTCTACAACCCTGATTTGTTGTTTGGCCTGGGTGGATTAAGGAACTTCTTCATATATATATATATATATATATATATATATATATATATATATATATATATATATTGTAGAATGTCGAAACTAATTTTCATACAATAAAGATGCATTATATTGAAACTTATACATCTCTGAAATTGTACAACAATAAAGTCTACAACCCTTATTTGTTGTTTGGCCTGGGTGGATTAAGGAACTTCTTCATATATATATATATATATATATATATATATATATATATATATATATATATATAATTATTTATGTTGGAACTTCTTCATATACTAGGTTTGCCCGTTGACACGTGCCTACGGCACGTCTTCGGAACGGTGCATCTTATTTGATCATATAAAATAGTTTTGGAGGTCCAGCAAATTAATTGAAGTAGCAAACATATTATATGATAAACTTTTGGGGATCCGGCAAAAAACATATTATATGATTTTTTTTGAATTATTTTTAAAGTTTTCAAATTTTTTGTTTTTTTAGGTTTTTAATTTTATTTTTTAAAAAATTTTTTTAATTTTTATTTCTTAATTTTTTGAATAGAAGGAGGGGGAGAGAGAGAGAGAGAGAGGAAATATAATAATTAAATGAATATAGGAGTTGTTTTGGGTGGGGGATTTGAATTTGAGTTTTGGGGGGAAACTTTTGGGAGGGAAAAATATGTTTTGTAAGGTAAGATCTGGACCTTTAATTTTTGGGGAATTGAAGGAGAGCCACTTGATAGCTTTCTTTGTGTTTTATTATATAGATATATTTATGTTGAGCTTATTTATCCTTCATTTGCCATTTATATGAATGTTATTTTTTTAAGCTAATTGATGTCCGGTAGTACCATGGTATTACCAATACCGTACCAATATTCCGGTAGTATCGAACTCGGTAGTACCAAAATTTTGGCACGGTAATGGTAGAGAAATTTGTGTACCAAGTATTCCGGTACGGTAGACGGTAAAGTAATGATAATACGGTATATATGTATGTATATATGTATGTATCTTACAGCAACAACCGAGTCACGAGCAGCCACAGCCACAATATCAGCACAGGATACAACTTCTTGGCATGTCGACTCCACCTGGGATTTAATTGTGTCTATCACATCAAATCCTCTAAGAGAGTTGCTGTTAGGGCCAGCCGTCTTCTCTTCAGTGACAGTGAAGCTTGATGCGTCGTCCAGTAGAACCGATCCATCACACCCGTGCTTTGTTCATCCATTTAGATTTAAAGGAGTCCAGTCACTTTAAAAAAATTAGCCCTACTTCTCTTCCCTCCAAATCTCCCCACTTTTGGAGGGGAGTCAAAATTGGCTCAGGAGGGGTGTTGCACTCCCCCATTTTCCTCCCCTCCCCTCCTAAAAAATGAACCAAACAAGAAAAGTATTAAAAAATCCCTTCCCTCCCCTCCCTTCCCCTCCATTTCCCTCCAACCAAACAGTGCCTTAGGGTCCCCACGCGATGTGCGGGATGACACCCTGGTTTGTATCGCCGCTGAAAAAAGAAGATAAAAAGAGTTGTGCAGAAGTTGGAATGCATCTGGAATGGAAGTTTGAATTATATATGCAGCCACCAAATCTTGATCAATTTGATACAACAAAATATGCATGTTGTTGATTATGTTGTTAGCAAAAATAGGAGAACTCGTAAGCAATGAATAATCAATATGAATCATGGACTAGATTTAAGGTATACAATTTCATCAACATTTACCACAGCTCCATAGGTAGGGCAGGGCGACTGCTATTCTTCATTTGTAAGGAGTAAATAATACATTCTTGGTTTTGAAGAAATGAAAATGGTAAAACTCAAAAGGGTTAATGACCTAAAGGTACACAAAGTTTATACTAATACCTTATACATAACTGAAGTTATAGTTATACTCCATTAGTAATCAAACTTTTTAAAATTAAATCAAAAGGCACTGGCATTAATTTTTTAATAGAATTAACATGAAATTACATATTTCATCTTTTCTTTTCCAGTTCTGTTTTTTTCTCCAATTTTTGGTGGGGATGAATGTGGTGGTGATGGGTTTCGGGGAGGAATAGTTTTTGGTGGGTTTCGGAGGTGGTGGTGATGGGTTTTGGGGATGAAGGTAATGGTGACGGGAAGGTGAAGTTAGAGATGGTGGTCGATGGTAGTGGTGGTGGTGGTAGATGGTGGATGTGATGGTGATGGTGGTGGTGGTGGTCGGTGGTGAGTTTTCCGGTAGAGGTGAAGAAGAAGAGAAGAAGATGATGAAGATGATGAAGAAGATGAAGAAGATGGATTTCGGATATGGTTAATGAGTTTGGTTTTGGATAGTTGAGAGTATTTTTATAATTTAATATGCTTAACGAGTTTAAACCGGTTGAGAGGAATATTCGGTGAATATTCCACTATTTTAACGGAGAAGTGGATGGCGTGGACATTTAGGTTCAATTGTAAAAAAGTTTGGGTACTATATTGCAATTGTATGTAGAAAATTATCACAAATTTTGGATGCCTTTAGGTCCTTAACCCTACTAAAAAAGGAATGAAAACAGATCATACCAACAACAATATTTATATATATAGTTGTTCTGTTGTATCTTCATATTGCATAGAACCACATGAAATATCATGAAAGTAATAAAAGACAAGATATCTAGAAAAACACACATTATTACAATTTTAGGTTTTTCGTACAAAGTCCAATATATTGTTTATTTATTTGTGTTCAAACTTTAAAGGATATATATAGTTTAGAACAATAGTGGAGGGATTTAGAGCATTTGCAGTCGTCTGCTAATTATCTAAAATATGGAAAAAATAGAAAAAAAGTCGCTGTACTTGTCTGCCAAATACCCAAAATTTGAGTGGCACTTAAACAGTAGCTGGCCAAATATAGCAGATGGTTTGGCTTTAGCCAAATTATAAGCGACTGATGTGGCTAAAAATGGGGTTAAATCGGAACCGTCCAAATTGGGCACGAATCTTGAAGCTCAGGGGTAAAACGGTAATTTCACTTACCAACGGGTCTGAAGCGGGTACTGGTTATCTTCCCCGAAGATCCACTTACCTGCGAACAGATCCACCTCAACTGGGTGCGGGTCTCAACCCGCAGCAAACCCGGTCCAGAAGGGATAGAATTAGGGTTTCTGGTTAGACCCTAATCAACGGCCCTGATTCATATTTATCCCTTCACTGGGGATTAGGGATTACATTCCTTATCTAACCACAGGGAGATTACATTCCTAATCTGATCCCAGCGGCGCCTATAAATACCCCCCATCCATCTCCATTAAGAGGTAATCAATCTTTTTCCAGTTTTACGCTCTTTCATAATCTTCCCTGATTACTGACTTGAGCGTCGGAGGGTGCGTCGCCGGGAACAACCCTGGTGTCTCGCACTTTTTGCAGGTGCACGGCAGGAGTTAGCGTCAAACTCCGACGGGACAGGTATACAGGTTTACTATTCAGTTTCCCTAAGAATCCACAAATACTATCTGTTTGCCCCACACCAAGTTTAGCAGCAACAGATTGGCGCCGCCTGTGGGAAACTAACGAATAGCACCCTCTCCTCTTCCCGTTGGTCAGATCCACTCCGGCCATGCCTCCTAGGAAAGTCAGATCCAGAGGGTCCAACAGAGGACCCAACCCCGATCAGCAGCAAGAAATCCCCATCCAACCTACCCAACAGCAGGGGCAACTTCCTGCTCCAGCGGAAGACCCGCTCCAACAGGACCTTCCTCCTCCTCCTCCGAATCAGCCACCTTCTAAGGGTCCTAACCCTCAGAAACAGCCTCTCCATCTGGACCACGTCTCCGTCCACAACGCCTCTTCGGACTCTATGGCCTCTCACCATCCCCGGGCTTCCGATCACCACCACGCCATCCTCAATCGGCAGAAGGATGAGGACCTTCGCCGCCATCTGGATGAAAAGCGGGCCCGAGAGGGAACCTCCCGCCAGCACCGTCCGGATGAGCGATCTCCTCACCGCCGAGAATACAGAAGGTCCCTTATCAGAAGGGGGCGGAGAGAGTCCCCCGACCGTCACAGAAGAAGGCCACACTCCCCCGCAGGTCGGCAACAGTCTAGGAACGATGAGGCACCCATCACCCGTGCCGAGTTCCAGCAGTTCCAAGCGACCGTCCTACAAGCTCTCAATCTCCGTCCTAACACTAATGCTCCGAAGATTCCCTCTCCTCCTCCAGTCCGAAGTCCTCGCCGACGGTCCCCATCTCCTCCTCCAGCCCCCAGCAACTCTAGGCATGTACCAAGTCCTCGCCGTTCCAGGAGCTACCGTCGTCGTAGCCCCCGCTATCCCTCTTATGAAGACCAGTCGAGAGCCTCGCCAGATTACCATCGGAGGGAAGATGCAGTCTATCGCCATCTTCATGAAATGGAGAGGCGCTTGGGTCAGTTAGACCGAGAAGAAGAGCTCAGAGGAAGGACCCTTCGTCCTAGCAGACCTCCCTTTTCCCGAACTATTATGGATGCACCTGTGCCGATCGGCTTCAAACCCCCCCAATTTGAGACCTATTCCGGGGAGACTGACCCCGTTGATCACATTGAGAGCTTCAAGACCCTAATGCTCATCCATCAAGCTTCCGATGCCCTCCTCTGCAAAACCTTCACCGCAACTCTAAAGGGTCCAGCTCGAGAATGGTACTTTCGCCTTGCCCCGTCCTCAATATTCTCCTTCGAGCAATTCGAGACCCTCTTCGTCACCCATTTTGTAAGTAGCCGCAGAACTGAGAAGACCAGCATCTCGCTACTGTACCTCCACCAAAAGAAGGGTGAGAAGTTGAGAGACTATGTGAAGAGGTTCACAGTTGAAGCCCGGTCTATAGCATCCCTCGACCAGTCGGTCGCTGCGGCAGCATTTCAATCTAATGTCCTCAATGCCAACCTCCGCTCCTCCCTCGCCAAGAAGCCCCCACAGAACTTTTCCGACCTCCTCCTCCGAAGTGAAAAGTACATTCGGGCCAAAGAAGCCGAGCACCGCCCCAACTTGGAGGGGTCTTCCTCCGGGATTAAGAAAAAGGGAACAGAAGAGGAAGGAGCCAAGAAGCTCCAGAAGGATAATGCCGGCCAGCGCCGACCTCCCCCCAGATTCGAGAAGTTTACTCCCCTCACCACAAAAGTCTCTACCATTCTGATGGAAGTTGAGAAAGAAGGGATCATACCTCCTGCTCAGAGGATGAACACCCCTGCCAAAAAGAGGGATAAAGAGAAGTGGTGCCGTTATCACCGGAACCACGGCCACGACACGAATGATTGTCGGGCCTTGAAGAATGAGATAGAAGCCCTTATCCAGAGGGGGCAGCTGACCAGATTCGTGAAGAAGGACCGAGCCGACCTTTCTCCCCCGCCTCGGGGGGCTAATAAGCGTCCGGAGCGCGATGACACGCCCGACTTCGAAGAGGAGCGTGTTCTGCACCTCATTCACGGGGGCCCAATGGGGGGCTCCTCAAACTCCTCTCGGAAAGCATTTATAAGAGAAGTCAATTCGGTCCGCACCACCCCTCCTCCCAAAGGCCTCGGAGTGCCCGTCACGTTCTCAGACGAAGATCTTGAAGGTGTCCGCACCCCTCATTGTGACGCACTCGTCATCAGCCTCCACATGGCGAATTTCAAAGTCGAGAGGATCCTAGTAGATAACGGCAGCTCCGTGAACATTATCTTCCTCGCCGCTTTTAAAGGCCTAAAGCTCTCCCGAGACAGACTCAAGTCCGCCGGCTACACGCTCCATGGGTTCACGGGAATGCCAGTGACTATTGAAGGGGTGATTACCCTCGACGTAACCGCTGGCAAAACTCCTACTACCCGAACGGAGTCGATGGACTTCATGGTCGTAGATATTCCCCGCAGCCTACAATGTCATTCTGGGTCGGCCCGGCCTAGCCGCCCTTGAAGCCGTCCCTTCTGCCTACCACCTCAAAATGAAGTTTTCCACTTGGGCCGGAGTAGGGGAAGTAAGGGGCAATCAGGAAGCGGCCCGTAAGTGTTACATGACCTCTACCCTCGGACCAGTCCTCTCCTTAGAAACTCTGGAAATCCCCCAAGATGCTGCTCGACCGACGTCCGAGTCGGTGGATGAATTGGAGGAAGTGCTCTTCTCTGAGCAGGATCCAACTCGCAAGTTCTTTGTTAGCAAGACCCTCCCGTCCGCCCTCTGCTCGGACATTGTACAGTGCATCCGAAGGAACCAAGACCTCTTCGCTTGGTCAACTGCAGATATGCCCGGAATCTCCGAAGAGCTCTTAGTCCATCACCTGAGCGTTGTTCCGGGGTCCAAACCGGTTCAGCAGAAGAGGCGCAAGTTTGCCCCCGAGCGTTAGCTGGCTATTAAAGAGGAGGTGGACAAGCTCTTGAAGGCCCGGTTCATACAAGAGGTGAACTATCCCGAGTGGTTGTCAAATATAGTAATGGTGAAGAAGTCCAATGGGACCTGGAGGATTTGTATTGATTTTACTGATCTCAACAAGGCCTGCCCCAAGGATCCCTTTCCTCTTCCGAGTATTGACACTTTGATTGATGCCACCTCGGGACATGAACTCCTCAGCTTCATGGACGCCTTCTCAGGCTACAACCAGATCCGGATGTTCCCTCCGAATATCCCGAAGACGTCATTCGTGACTGATCAAGGCCTCTATTGCCACAGGGTTATGCCCTTCGGTCTGAAGAATGCAGGAGCAACATACCAACGCCTTCTCAACAAGGTTTTCCAAGCTCAAATCGGCCGAAATATGGAGGTGTATGTTGACGACATGCTTGTGAAAAGCATCCGAGGCACCGATCATGTGACCGACCTCCAAGAAGCATTTGACGTTCTGAGAAAGCACAGCATGAGACTCAATCCGAACAAGTGTGCGTTCGGAGTCTCTTTAGGGAAGTTCCTCGGCTTCATGGTTAGCCAACGAGGAATTGAAGCAAATCCTAAGAAAATCAAGGCCATATTAGACATGGCCCCTCCCAAAAATGTTAAGGAAGTCCAGAGGTTGACAGGCCACCTTGCCGCCATAGGGCAATTTCTCTTGAAGTCCGGGGAGAAATGCCTCCCTTTCTTCAAGGCCCTCAGGGGGGCTAAAGATTTCGAATGTGGCAGCAGCAACAGGAGTCCTTCGACCAGCTCAAGGCTTACCTCGTCAATCCCCCTCTCCTCAGCAAACCGATCCCTGGTGAACCCCTCTACCTCTATCTGGTAGCCTCCGAGCAGACCCTCAGTGCAGTTTTAGTGAGGGAAGAAGACCTGGCTCAGAAGCCCATCTACTATGTGAGCAAGGTGCTTCGGGACGCCGAGCTCCGATACCCGAAGATAGAAAAGATGGCTTATGCCCTGGTGATGGCCGCGAGAAAGCTTCGTCCGTATTTTCAGTCCCATTCGGTGGTCGTTCTTACCGACCAGCCGCTGAAGCAGGTCCTCCACAAGCCAGAGACCTCGGGTCGCCTTATGAAGTGGTCTATCGAGCTGAGCCAGCACGATATAACTTATCAGGCTCGGACCGCGATCAAGGCTCAGGCCCTAGCAGAGTTTATAGTTGAGAGTACCATCCCCGAGTCCAGCCAAACAGCGAAGGGACCGCCTATCTGGTCGGTTTATGTGGACAGATCCTCCTGCAACGAGGGAAGCGGAGCAGGGGTCATTCTGGCAGGCCCAGATGACTTCATCCTCCAATACTCCCTCTGTATAAACTTCAAGGCCTCGAACAACGAAGCAGAATACGAGGCACTCATAGCCGGCCTTGGAATGGCCCAAAATGCAGGGGCGCAGCGCCTCCGGATCTTCAGCGACTCTCAGCTAGTCGTGAATCAAGTTCTCGGCGAGTACGAAGCTCGTGATGACAGGATGGTCAAATACTTAGCCAAGGTCAGGGGCCACATGGCACTGTTTGAAGAAGCCCTCATCCAAAGAATACCCCGAGAAGAAAATGCTCAGGCCGACGCCCTCTCCAAACTAGCCTCTTCCTCCCTTCAAGGTCTCGAGCAGACCGTCCTGATAGAGGTCCTTCTGAAGCCGAGCATAGAGGACGAAACCCCCGACTCCATGGAGGCACTACCTGTCCTGCTCGAAGGCAACTGGATGAAACCCCTCGTCGAGTTCCTAAGGGATGGACTCCTCCCCAGGGATCCCAAGGAAGCTTGAAGGGTGAGAACCCAAGCCGAACGTTACACACTAATCGGAGGTATCTTATACAAACTCTCCTTCACACAGGTAGATGGCCGACCCTACCTGAGATGCCTCTCCCCCGAACAGGTAGACTACGCCCTATAAGAGCTTCACGAGGACATTGGCGGGGCACATTTAGGATCCAGATCCTTAGCCCGCAAAGTATTGAACTACGGATATTTCTGGCCCACTCTCCTCCGAGACGCCGAACGGCACGTTCGGCAATGCAGCTCCTGTCAGAAGTACTCCGACATCCGACGCCTCCCTCAAGCTCCACTCACTTCCCTATCAAGTCCGATCCCTTTCGCAATGTGGGGGATGGATTTACTAGGGCCATTTCCCCCAGCTCCTGGTCAGTTCAAATTCTTAGTCGTGGCGATCGACTACTTTTCGAAATGGATCAAAGCCGAGCCCCTGGTCACGATCACCGAGAGCAAGGTTGTTCAATTCTTTTGGAAGAACGTGATCTGCCGATTCGGCGTTCTTAGGGTCCTGATAACAGACAACGGAACACAATTCACCGGGGCCACCTTCCGAGCCATATGCGAAGATCTTGCCATCCAACATCGGTTCTCTTCCGTTTCTCATCCCCAGTCGAATGGCCAAGCCAAAAATGCTAACCGACAGATCCTCTCCGGCATTAAGAAGAGGTTAGATAAGTGTTCCAAAGGCTTATGGGTCGATCAGATTCCCAACGTGCTGTGGAATTACCGCACCACCAAACGGACCCCCACAGGAGAGAGCCCATTTAATCTCACCTATGGGTCCGAGGCCATCATCCCCCTAGAAGTCAGAATACCGTCTCCTCGTCTGATAGCTTATGAAGAAGAGCAAAACGCCAGAGACCTCCGAGCAAGTCTAGACCTGATAGATGAGATCCGAGAAAGAGCTGCCATTCGTCAACAAAGCTACTGAAGAAGGATCGAGTCGGCATACAACAAGAGAGTCCGCTCCACGGACCTCAAAGAAGGGGACCTGGTCCTCAGGAAATTGGCCATCTCATTCTCAGGACAGAAGAGCAAATTGGCCCCAAATTGGGAGGGACCCTATAAGGTCACCAAAGTAGTCCGCCCCGGCACATACAGACTAGAAGATCTCGAAGGCAGGGAGATCCCTAGGACATGGAATGCCGACCATCTCTTAAAGTACCAAGAGAGAGCACCAACGCCTCTCTAAGCACTTGGAGATGTCGAACCGTTCCTCTCCTACCACTTGTAATAATTTTCTTTTATTTTTCTCTTGTAATAACGGCTCACAACTTTAGAAGCAGCCGACTTAGTCATCAATAAAGAAAGTTTTTTTCATATTTTACTTGTAAATATTGCGTACATCTCTCTGCCTTCACTCTTCACTTAACCAATGGTTCCGGAGTCCAACACTTGGCTCGATCCTACTCCGCAAGCTCGCTTCTAAGCGGGCTAGGAGTGGGTCGCCATTCGGAATTGCTCCTACGACCGTTGAACTCTAACAATGGTTCCGGAGTCCAATACTTGACTCGACCCTACTTCGCAAGTTCGCTCGTAAGCGAGCTAGAAGTAGGTCGCCGTTCGGAATTGCTCCCACGACCGTTGAACTCTAACGATGGTTCCGGAGTCCAACACTTGGCTCGATCCTACTCCGCAAGCTCGCTTCTAAGCGGGCTAGGAGTGGGTCGCCATTCAGAATTGCTCTCACGACCGTTGAACTCTAACAATGGTTCCGGAGTCCAACACTCGGCTCGACCCTACTTCGCGAGTTCGCTCGTAAGCGAGCTAAAAGTAGGTCGCCGTTCGGAATTGCTCCCACGACCGTTGAACTCTAACGATGGTTCCGGAGTCCAACACTTGACTCGATTCTACTCCGCAAGCTCGCTTCTAAGCGGGATAGGAGTGAGTCGCCATTCGGAATTGCTCCCACGACCGTTGAACTCTAACGATGGTTCCGGAGTCCAACACTCGGCTCGACCCTACTTCGCAAGTTCGCTCGTAAGCGAGCTAGAAGTAGGTCACCGTTCGGAATTGCTTCCACGACCGTTGAACTCTAACGATGGTTCTGGAGTCCAACACTTGGCTCGATTCTACTCCGCAAGCTCGCTTCTAAGCGGGCTAGGAGTGGGTCGCCCTTCGGAATTGCTCCCACGACCGTTGAACTCTAACGATGGTTCCGGAGTCCAACACTCGGCTCGACCCTACTTCGCGAGTTCGCTCGTAAGCGAGCTAGAAGTAGGTCGCCGTTCGGAATTGCTCCCACGACCGTTGAACTCTAACGATGGTTCCGGAGTCCAACACTTGGGTCGATTCTACTTCGCAAGTTCGCCCCTAAGCGAGCTAGAAGTAGTTCGCAAGTCGGAGTTGCTCCCACAACCGTCGAACTACTCTTACGACGGTCAGCGAGCCCACTGCTAGGTAAGGCTCGACTCATCACGCAAGTTCGCAAGATTAGGAGACCGAAGCGCTGCTCGGCACCACTGGCCGAACGCTCATGTCGCCAAACAGCAAACGACCAAGAGGCTGGCTGAGGGACCTCGACGCGATGAACACAGTCACAAACAAAATGACTACACAAAGCTACAAAGGACATGCAAGTTCAAGAAAGAAATGTTATTAATAATTAGCATACAATGCAAAGCGACTCTTCCATATAACAAGGTTACAAGGCCTTAAAGTACAAAAATTACAAGGCTGACCCACTACACTTGGCTTTGAAAACGTTCATCAGTGTCCCGTTCGGTCGTCATTTTGGCAACCTCGGCTGTCAATCCCTCTCCCTCCGTCCGAAGCTCCGCCTCTACAGTCTGCAAGTGACGGATCTCAGAAAGCAGATCGTCCCTCTCCGCTGCTATTTTCGACAAATTGTGCCGAACGCACTGGATCCGAAGGGCGTTGCTGAAGGCGGTCGGCGAACCTTCGTCCTCTCCTATGGGGGTCATCTCGGTGATCCTGCTCTCCAGACGTCGGATCTCGATGTCTCGCCGACCTAGGATGAGCTGAAGATGGTTCCGCTCGCTTTCGGCTCGGCGCAACCCTAGCTCGACCTCATAGAGCTGCTCTCGGCACCTCGCCAAGCACAGCCTCGTCACCCCCGAGCCTACCTCGGCTCGAGCGTGGTCATCCGAGCGAGTGGGCTCGATGTCCTGAGCTACCGCCTCGAGCTGAAAAGAAGAAGAGACAAAACAACAAAATTTCAAATATTGCTGAAGTCCAACACATGAAGCCAACATTCTCTACGCAACATCAGAAGCAAAGCAAAGGTTTTTATTCAAATAAAGTAGCTCTACAAACAATAGGACCAACGCTACGGCAAAGTTTTACAATAACTTAAGGGAACACAACACAACTTGTTTAGTGCCTCTTTGGAAGGGGAGCGCTCCGGTTCAAGGAAACGTGGGGGCGGCGACGCCTAACCTCCGAGCTCGATTCCAAACCAGCAAAGCGAGATCCCCCTCCGCCGCTAACTCTAGCTGTGGCACCAACTGAGGTGCCGCTAAATGAGACGACTACACCACTCTGAGCGTCAGCAGGACTCCGCCTCGCCGGAGGCAGACGAGTCACAAGTTCGTAGAAAGTGATTCCTTTCTCGCTCTCTTCGCGAGTACACGACGTACTACGAACGTTGGCCCTCTTAGGCAGAGGCTTGAGCGACGCGATCTCTTCCTCTAGATCAATAATTCTATCTCTCAGAACATCATCCTGTGCCGACATCTTCAGACGAGGAGGTCTTGATGAGCCCGCAACATTGGTGCTATCCGTCGCAAGCTGTCGATAATGGGTGACCTCGATCCCCCTGTCTATCGTAATCCTCCTAAGCTTGTCAATCTTGGCCAACAACTCTTGGCGCTCGGATGACAACTTCTCCAACTCGGAGGCTAACTCCGCTTCTTTCGCCGAATGTTCTTTCTCCGTTACCTCCAAGTGACGGATCTCGGCCAAGAGCTCGCTATTCTTTTGCTCGGCAACAAAAAGCTCCCTGCGAAGCCCCTCTGTCTCACCTTCGAGACGAGAAGCTTGGGGTTGCTTCCGTAGTTGCTTCAACTCACGACAATACCCCCTCGCAGCCGCCTTTATCTCCTCCAGCTTCAAGAGCATATAAAACTGCCTCTCTCGGCTATGAGAAAGCGCTCGCTTCGTCTCTTTCAGCTCCCTACGAAGATACGAAACCTTCGTGATCGGACCAAACTTCACCTGAAAAGCAAAGATAAATCTGATGCCCAACACTTGGAGAAATTTTGCAACTAGTCAAACATAAAATCCGAGGTCCAACACTTGGAGAATTTTTGTCCAAACAAAAAGTGTTTTCATTCAAAACTCAAAAGGCATTACAGGAGCGGTGGCCAGTCCGCGGTCAGGCGTTACAAAAAAAAAGCAGAAAGAAGACCAAAGACGCAACCAAGTCAGGGGTCGACCTTTTTGTCGCTCGGATCTGCCGACCCCCCGACGATTCCCAAGTCCTGGTCCACGCCCTCGTCCTCGGAGCCATCCTCCTCTTCATCTTCGGCCTCGGTCTCGCCCGTGCCTTCGACACCCTCAGTCTGTCCCTCGGGGCCGAGCATTGCCGAAGGGAGCTCTTCCTCGCCGTCCACAGGGTCGTAGAAGTGGTAGGAGGAGGTGTCGAACCCCGGGTTCCGAGCGGCGATATGAAGCAGGGCTCGGCCGTACGCATCCTCCATGTTCTTGAACATGTGCTCCTCGGCCTCTTGCTGGACAGCCCTCTTCGCCTTCACCACCTTCGACTGGTGCTTCGCCCTGATCCTCTCGGTCTCCTTCCGAGCCTTCTCCGCCTCCGGCCGGGCTTTAGCCAGCTCCTCCTTAAGCTCGGCATTCTCCTTCTCCGAGGCCTCGAGCTTAGCTGCCTCGTCCGTCGACCGCTGAATAGCTTTGGCCAGCTTCGCCTCCAACCCTGCCACCTCGGCACCGCGTTTTGCCGAGAGGAGTTGCTCAGCATCGAGCAGCTTCACAGCTTTTGCACGCTCCGACCTCTCCTGGTCGTACTGCATCGTCAGCTCCTGCTCTTTGCTCGCGAACTCTTCGAGCAAGAAGTTGAAGTGGCAGAGGGTCTGAAAAGAGAACAAACAGTTAAAGTCCGGACCTAAAAACTTAGAAAATTTCGAAAAAAAATGCTTCAAGAAGAAAGTGTTCGGTCCACTTACCGACATCGTGTTCCGAGCGATCTGCATTGTGGCGTCCCTGACCTCTCTGGACTTAAGCGCCGCTCGGTCCTTGGGGGTCGGCAGATGCTTCACCGCCTGCATACAGATGTTGCCGTCCCCCAAGAAGCCGTCGATCTTCATTACTTGCCAGTCGGGGACGAAGAT
The DNA here is from genome assembly GCA_017893485.1 of Hemerocallis citrina. NCBI lineage: Eukaryota > Viridiplantae > Streptophyta > Magnoliopsida > Asparagales > Asphodelaceae > Hemerocallis > Hemerocallis citrina. Next base: position 17,778,486 of record CM030363.1, read on the forward strand.
CTGCTTATGCTCCTCGGTCAGAATCTTCTCCGCTTCGTCAGTGAGGGGCAGAACTTGAAGGGATAACACCTTGCTCACGTTGAACGCGCCGCTCGACGAGCCGGGAGCATCGGTCTTCGCCGGTGGAGTCGGCGCATCCGAGGAAGGGAGATCGGAGGCCGCGACCTGGTCGTGCTCGGGATCGGCTTCCAGGACCTCGACCACCGGCAGGTCGGCGGTCTTTGGAACGGAAGGTATCTTCGGCGCTCGGCCGCCCTGAGGCCCCGTTGAAGGTCTCTTCTTCTTCTTCGCCTCTTGCTCCCTAGCCGCCTTGGCCTTCGCCATCAACGCCCTATAGTCCATACCGGAAGACTCTGCACAAACCGAATGAAAAAAAACTTAGAAATTTTTTTCAAGAATTTCAATGAAAAAGTAAAAATATCAGAGGCGTACTGGAGTCGATCGGACTGAGACCCCCTCGGAACAAAGCCTCCTCGGTAATGTCCTTCCAACTTAGCGTCGGCAGGCCGAGGAGTTTCTTGAGGACTTCCGTCTCCTCGTCACTAAGCACTGGCTCCTTTTTCGCTCGCTTGGGCAGGCCGTCCCTCGACCAAGCTATCGGAATTGCCCAGGGTTCGGGAGCTCAGACAATGAAGTACTTCTCCTTCCAATGCTTGATCGAGTCCGGGTTCTCGATCAACTTCACCCCTGTCCGCGGCGAAAGGTAGAACCTCTGCTCGTTCCTGTTCGGCTGGCAAGGTCGGTAGAGGCTCCGAAGGAGGAACAGGCTTGGCTCGGTGCCGATCTCTTGACACTGAAGAACAAACGCCAAGACGTGCCTCCAGGTGTTCGGCATCAGCTGGGCAGGACACAGGCCGTACCAATTGAGGACCTCGGTAATGAACGGATGCAACGGAAAGTGAAGCCCGGCGGCCAAGGAGTCGACCGGAAAAACGCACGCGTCGGCCGAAGACGACGTGCAGGCTCGGAAACCAGGTCCGGGGAGAAGTAGCCCACACTCCGCAGGGATCTGGAATCCTGTCCGGATCCGTTGCAGATCAGCCTCGATAAGGACCGAAGAGATATGGTCCACCTCGGACATCTCTCTCGGCTCGTTCTCCTCTACGGACTTGGCGGTGCCCTGAGTCACCTTCTCCAGCATCTCTTCGGAGTAGCTCCGTACTCCCCCAATGCTCGACAGAGAGATCGGTTGCCGACCGAACTCCCCTGCCGTCTTCGGCTGCTCTATGATCGTGACCACTCCCTTACCCTTCCGGGACCTCGCCGAAACATCCTGGAGCAGCTCGGCGACCTCCCCTCTCTCGCTCGGCCGGACCACGGTCTGCTCGGTCGGCTCCACCACCTCCTTCTCTTTACCCGCTCGGCTAATGACTCGGTCCGAGGCGGGGGTCTCATCCGAAGAAGTAATCTTAACCATTTTTTCTAAAGAGAGGGGAGAGAGACTGACCTTGAAGTGACTGTTACAGCCGAAAAAGTTCGCCGGAGCGAAGAAACGCCTTGCCGCGACAGCTAGCAGTGCCACCCAGGAGCTAAAAACTTCGATGGTGAAGAGTAAAAACTTGAGTGAGAAAGTAAAAGTGAATAATGAGATTGGGGGTGGGGAAGTGAAGATTTATAGTAAAAAGAAACAGTCTCTTGGGCTTCCTAACGAAAGGGCGCGACTCTTGATCGGCTTCTGAAGCGTTACGAAAGCCCAAACGACTTTGTACCCAAGCAGCAATGGTTGGCGAAAAAGTAAAACGATTCGATACAAGTTAAGTAGCTCGGCACACACGGGATCAAAATCCGAACGACGTGTGATCCGACCACGACATCAAAGAGCCCGGTCGGCTGCCGAGCAAGTGCCCATCCGAGCCCCAAAACGGAGAAAATTCACTTTTCCCTCAACATTCGTGTAAGATCTCGATCAGACGGCCCAGATCTTGCCAGCGTCGCTAAACGACAAGATAGCGTTTTCTTGGGAAATGGGCCCGTCTCGAGATTCGTGCCACCATCCAACGGCCCAGATCGCACCACGTTGCTCGGACTGCCGAGCCCATAGGCCTCCGGTCGGCTGCCGAGCAAGTGCCCATCCGAGCCCCAAAACGGAGAAAATTCACTTTTCCCTCAACATTCGTGTAAGATCTCGATCAGACGGTCCAGATCTTGCCAGCGTCGCTAAACGACAAGATAGCGTTTTCTTGGGAAATGGGCTCGTCTCGAGATTCGTGCCACGTTGCTCGGACTGCCGAGCCCATAGGCCTCCGGTCGGCTACCGAGCAAGTGCCCATCTGAGCCCCAAAACGGAGAAAATTCACTTTTCCCTCAACATTCATGTAAGATCTCGATCAGACGGCCCAGATCTTGCCAGCATCGCTAAACGACAAGATAACATTTTCTTGGAAAATGGGCCCGTCTCGAGATTCGTGCCACCATCCAACGGCTCAGATCGCGCCACGTTGCTCGGATTGCCGAGCCCATAGGCCTCCGGTCGGCTGCCGAGCAAGTGCCCATCCGAGCCCCAAAACGGAGAAAATTCACTTTTCCCTCAACATTCGTGCAAGATCTCGATCAGACGGCCCAGATATTGCCAGCGTCGCTAAACGACAAGATAGCGTTTTCTTGGGAAATGGGCCCGTCTCGAGATTCGTGCCACCATCCAATGGCCCAGATCGCGCCACGTTGCTCGGACTGCCGAGCCCATAGGCCTCCAGTCGGCTGCCGAGCAAGTGCCCATCCGAGCCCCAAAATGGGGAAAAAAGCCGCCGAGCGACTACGACCATTGGATCTTCCAGAAATTCGCGCCTCTGGTGATGGACGGTTCAGATCGTGCCATGTGTGCTAAACGATAAGATAGCGTTTTCTTGGGAAATGTGCCCGTCTCGAGATTTGTGCCACCATCCAACGGCCCAGATCGCGCCACGTTGCTCGGACTGCCGAGCCCATAGGCCTCCGGTCGGCTGCCGAGCAAGTGCCCATTCGAGCCCCAAAATGGGGAAAAAAGCCGTCGAGCGACTACGACAGTTGGATCTTCCAGAAATTCGCGCCTCTGGTGATGGACGGTCCAGATCGTGCCACGTGTGCTAAACGACAAGATAACGTTTTCTTGGGAAACACGTCTCCTCGAGATTCGTGTCGGGATCCGATGGCTCAGATCGCGCCACGTCGCTCGGACAGCCGAACCTTCAGACCCCGGTCGGCTGCCGAGCAAGTGCCCATCCGAGCTCCAAAACGGAGAAAAAGACCGCCGAGCGACTACGACCGTCCGATCGCCCAGAAAATTGCGCTCAACACAGACGAAGGGTCCAGATCAAGCCACGCCATAAATAGGTATTAAAAATCTATTTTCTATTTATTTTAATCGTTTTATTTATTTAAAATTTGCGAAAAAATTACTAAAAATTCGGAAAAATTCACTAGAAATTCTAGAAAATAATTATAAATTTGGGAGAATATTTTTGAACCCCTGAGCGAACAATTATTGCCTAGAATGTATTGTGAAGGCCCCCGAACGACTGGTTAACACATCGCAAAATTAAATAAATAATCCGAAAAAATAGATAAAAACTGTCGGATATTCAGAGAAGCACGAGAGCAGCTTACTGCTTCAAAAGTCACCTCACTACCCCCTTCGAGATTCAAAACCCTCTATTTAGACTCCGATACAACTCCACTAGCCACTAAAACAGTTAAACTACTCCTCAAAGGCTGATCAAATTCGGTCTTTAGGAGTGGGGGGGCTCGTGATGTGGCTAAAAATGGGGTTAAATTGGAACCGTCCAAATTGGGCACGAATCTTGAAGCTCAGGGGTAAAACGGTAATTTCACTTACCAACGGGTCTGAAGCGGGTACTGGTTATCTTCCCCGAAGATTCACTTACCTGCGAACAGATCCACCTCAACTAGGTGCGGGTCTCAACCCGCAGCAAACCCGGTCCAGAAGGAATAGAATTAGGGTTTCTGGTTAGACCCTAATCAACGGCCCTGATTCATATTTATCCCTTCACTGGGGATTAGGGATTACATTCCTTATCTAACCACAGGGGGATTACATTCCTAATCTGATCCCAGCGGCGCCTATAAATACCCCCCATCCATCTCCATTAAGAGGTAATCAATCTTTTTCCAGTTTTACGCTCTTTCATAATCTTCCCTGATTGCTGACTTGAGCGTCGGAGGATGCGTCGCCGGGAACAACCCCGGTGTCTCGCACTTTTTGCAGGTGCACGGCAGGAGTCAGCGTCAAACTCCGACGGGACAGGTATACAGGTTTACTATTCAGTTTCTCTAAGAATCCACAAATACTATCTGTTTGCCCCCACACCAAATTTAGCGGCAACATCGACGAAAGATAATCTTTCGTCTGAAACGTCGGACGGCGAACGATACACCGTCCCTTCAATTTAGCATACGACGAAGTTGTTGGACGAACGATAATATTCCGCCCCATTAATTAAATTAAAAAAAAAGTGACGAAAGTGTAAAGCAAGCCCGTGATCCACTTTTGAGCCAAAATTGATGGACGAAACAAGATTGGCCGTCGCTTGCATTTAAAAAATAAAAATAAAAAAAATCGAGCGACGGAATATTATTTCTCGTCGGGGGGGGGGGGGGGGGGGGGATTTAACCAACTTTCTCGGACGGGAGATTATCTCCCGTCCATTCGAAAAATTTTAAAAAAATAAATAAAAATGTTTCGATGAGGGATCGTTTATCGTCCAAGCACTTTGCGTTTTTTTAATTTTTTTTTTCAATCGACAGATGGTAAATTATCTTCCGTCCTATACGTTTTGCGTTTGCAAACCGCTACGACGAAAGATAATTTTTCGTCTCAAAATAAAAAACATGCGTCAAAACAAATAATAGCTTTGCACCACTACAGCGACATTCCTTTTTTTTTTATTTCCAATTTCTATATACCCAAAATTTAGCAAGCCACGACTACAAATGAGTGGTTGTATGCGCAGGTTCGAGAAAGTACATGGATGTGCATAGGATCCACATGAGAATCACTCGCCACTTTTGTCATATTCTGCAGGGTAGAGGAACAGTTGCTCTAATTGTTGACTCTATTTGTCAATCAGCAAATTCTAACATGTAGAATAGCAGTTGGTCTTTGGAAATGATGTACTAACTTGTTAACAGAGTATAGATAATAGATGATGTGAAACTACTTTAACCGGGATTTTAGCAAAAACATATTCATACTATCCAACGAATATATATAGTGAGCAATAAACCACATGAAAGAGCTCAAACGAAAATTCCATTCTAGTAAAAAATACTCATCTATGTGTGTAAATCATCTACTATATAAATTTAGTAAATAAAAATGCAAGTTAGGATTACGAATAAAAGAGTCATCTTTTTACCGGAGAAAGATATTCAATGTTCGGTAAATTCCATCAAACAACATGCCCCCCTTCTCCACTCCCGTCGCCTCGTTCTCATCCCTGCAAACCCCCAACCCCTATAAACAGAGAAAACCTCACAAATTAAATTCAGATCAACTACAACAAAACACACACACACACAGGGGGAAAAAGTCAAATTGAGACTCGAGAAACGAACATGTATTGATCGACATGCTTTTCCATAGTCTTTGAGGCAATCTTGGAGGCGACGACGTTCATCAAAAGCAAATTCAAAGCTACTGTCAGTAGTGAAACCTTCTTCCGTCCAAATTTCCCCCTAATAAGAGCATCTGTAGTCGTTTATGGTAAAATTATCCATATATGGATAAATAGAAATAAGATTTTCGATTCCGCTACACTCGTCGAAAGCTATTTTATAGCAATCTATAATATAATATTAAGAGACGGAACATGAAGTGCCGTCGGTGGTGAAAAAGCGCAAAAAACGGGTCCCATTCGGTCAGACGGCACATGAAGTGCCGTCCGTTCAACCAAAAAAAAAAACAAAAAAAAATTCAAGTGCCTTAAGTCTAGGACGGCACATGAAGTGCCGTCCAAGACATCTCAGTGCTTTTTGAAAATTTTTGGCATCTTTTTTAGCATCTTTTTGGCATCTTTTGGCATATAAATTTTTTTTTATTAAAACTCGACGGACGGCACATCAAGTGCCGTCCGGGATATGCGGCACATCCTTTTGTGGCGTTTAAAAAATCAGATAAAATATAATTTTTCCAAACGGACGGCACTTCAAGTGCCGTCCGACGATTAAAATATTAATTTTTTTCGTAGGACGGTGCTTCGAACGCCGTCGCTGACTTATCGATAAAAGCTATATCGATTCTCATTTATAGCAATCTACTGTAGCAATTTATCGATAATATCGATATATAGCAAACGATTGCAGCTACTTTTTATACCAAATATCGATATTATCGATATATAGCAAACGACTACAGATGCTCTAACATGCCAAATAAATTGTAATCCCGTTAATCTTTCATTAATGAGATCGGTGACTTCGGTCACTTTAACTTCAAAAAAAAAAACATGCCAAATAAGTTGAATAAGGAGAAGATACAGAAAAAAATTTATTGTGAAAATGAGATAGAATGAGGGAGGCTTAGATTTATCTTCTTCTTCAATACATGATTCCTCTCCTTCTTTTGAATGCTTTCTCTTTCTTTCTCTTCAAGCATTTGGCCACAAATATTATAGTTGCATCACCAGTGTTGTAGATAAGATCAAGTTAGCAAAGAGAAAGAAAAGATTTTGGGTTTGCTTCCCTTTCAAATAAAAGATCCAAGTCATTTCTCAAACATTAGAGTTCAATATCTCTCTGTTAGATTCAGAGATACAAAAAAATACTTTATTGAATTATTGGATTAATTATAATTGAGTACAATGTCTTCTATATATAGGAGACAAGTAAAGATTAAACTAATGCATCTATATAATAAAACACAAAGAAAGCTATCAAGTGGCTCTCCTTCAATCCCCCCCAAAATCAAAGGCTCAGATCTAACCTCAAAAAATATATTTTTCCCCCAAAAGTTTCCCCCCAAAATTCAAATTTAAATCCCCCACCTAAAACAACTCCTTTATTTATTTAATTATTTCTTTATCTCTCTCTCTTTCTCTCTCTCTCTTTTCTATTCAAAAAATACAGAAAATAAAAATTTTAATTTTTTTTAAAAAAAAATTTAAAACCAAAAAATTTAAAATTTTAAAAACTTTAAAAATAATTCAAAAAAATTAAAACATATAAATTTTTTTTAAAAATATTATTTTTTTATTTAAAAATATTAATTAAAAATTTTAAAAAAATATTTTTTTTAATTTTTTTTTTTGCAATTTTCGACATAAAACTTTAAAATTTGAAAAATAAAATTTAAAAAATAAATGTTTAGATTATTGGTATTGTAGATACCTTCACACCTGCACTTGCGTTGCAATTGTATTTAGATATGCTCATAGTGATTATGGAATTATAGTAAGCTCTATAAAACCTATATGATAATGTCCTTGCATAGCTATTACAAGCATCTAAAATTGATGCTGAAGTTAAAAAAAAACTCTATGCAGTGTTTCTAACAAACTATATGCATTTCAGGTAAGTTCAAGCTAATCATCAGGAAGATGATAATTGAGCTTAAAGGTCGATATACTGCTTCCTCATATAATATGTTTACTACTTCAATTAATTTACTGGACCTCCAAAACTATTTTATATAATCAAACCAGGTGTACCGTTCCGAAGATGTGCCGTAGGCACGTGTCAACGGGCAAACCTAGTATTCTGATATGATACTAAACGGAGTAATATAATATCTCACATCTAACATCCCCTCTCAAACTCAAGTTGGTTCAGCAATATGAGTTTGCAATATTGTCAATGTTCATGTTGCAGGGATAGCGCATGGTGGCTAGCATTGCTATAAATACCCGATACCTGGACCTGGCCCGGACCCGACATTGGACCGGAACTGACCAGATCTATACGGGTCCGGATCCTAAAATATGACCCGTTGTATTTTACGGTCTGGTTCGGGTCCGAGTCCGAGTCTGGGTCCGCCCAAAATGGACCCAACCCGGACCTGGACCCGTTAAAAAAACCAAAAAAATAAACATGAAAATAAATATTCTAACGTCCCCCCTTACCTTCTTCATCCTCAATTCTAAATTCTCCTCTTCCAAACCTAAAAATCGTGCATTCTTCTTCTCTCCTCTATTTTAAATCCTCCGCGCACTGCTCACGCTCCTACTCCTACCCGAACGGGTATGAATTTTTAAAATGACCCAAACCCGGTCAACATGGGCCCGGGTTCGAGTCCAATTTTTGGACTTGTAAGGGACCGAGTCTGGGTCCAGGTAGTGAAGGACTCAACCCGACTCGATACCATTGTTAACGATGGCGTAGGGGACGGCGCACGGTGGCACAGGGATGATGTTCGGTGACGGCGCATGGGACGACGCTCGATGGCACAAGGGACGATGCACGGTGGTGCATGTGATACCGCTCGATGGCACAAGGGACGGCTTATGGTGGCGCGGGGACAGTGCTCAGTGACGACGTATGGTGATGCAGAGAGTGATAGTAGAAGTAGTGCTCTTCAGCAAGAAGTAGTACAAGTAGTAATGGTAGTAGTTTGGGATGACCCTGAGCAGTCGAGATGGATGTCAGAATGGTCGTTGGGAATTGGGATGTCATCGGAATCTGAGATGATGTCGAGAACTGGTATGATGTCAGGATCTTCCTCTCTCAAACTCATGATGGATTAACCAATGTGAGTTTGTATTGAGATCTGGATGCGGAAGTGGGATGACATCAATAGGAGGTGGAATGAAGGAGACAAGAGTTGGGATATGAGTTGTGTTGGGAATTTTTTTTGGAAACAAGAAAATAGGAAGCGGATCAGATTTTGGATGTGAGTTTTGGGTAAGGAGTACGGAATAAGGGTATAGGGTTTTGTGGTTGAGTAGAATAAAGTTTTGGAAATATGGAGAAATAGTGGGTTTTTTTTGGGGGGGGGGGGGGGTTCGAGTAGATTAGGTATAGAGATATGGGGGTGTAGGTTTTAGGGTATAAGGAAAGTGGGTATAGGGAAGGTGGATTAGGGTTTAGATTTTGGGGGTTTCGGGAGCCAGGAAGCAGCTAGGGGGCATCGGGATTTTGGGGGATTTTAGGTCGTTGGGCTACTTCCAGGTGTTGGGATTTTGAATGTTTGGGAGCAACAGCAAAGGCAGCAAGCAGTAGCTACGCTCGGGGTTCAGGTCGGACTGGACTCAAGTTAGCTCTGGGGTGTGCACGTGTGGGAAGCGGTGGAAAGATGGATTAGAGGTAGGGGAAATGGATTTCAGGTCGAGATTGGCATCATCTTAGCTGCGGGGTGCACGCATGAGGGAAGAGGGAGAGGGTGGTGAAGAATGACAGCAAGGTCGGGTTTGGTGATGAGGTGGCTGCGGGATTGGAGTTCGGGTAGGAGGCAACAAGGAATTATGGGTGGAGATGATGTGGATCAAGGAGTGTGGGTGTTTGTGATGGGTTCATGATGAAGTAGGTGGAGTTTCGGGAAGATGGAGGCTTGCTGTTTGGTTGTTCGGGTTTGTTGGAGATGTGTTGATGGTGGTGTGCGGCTGTCGGGTAGAGGAGGTTGTAAGAAGGTGGCTGTTCGGGTGGTGGAGTAGTAGTAGTTGATTATGGTTTTGGAGATGATGAGGTTGGGATGATGTGGGGAAGATGGAGTAGGGGGAGATCAGGATGAAGATGATGGTAGTGGATTTGTGGATGTTGGGTAAATATGGAGAAGATGGCTGTTGATGGTGGGGGCGACGCACCAGTAGAGAGAGAGGGTGATTAGGGTTTGATTAGGAGACTTTGGGATTAGAAATTCATTAGGGTTTTAGATTAGGGAGTTAAGGATTTGAGATTTGATCGGGAGAGGAAGAGGGATGTCGGTGACGGGAGGTGGAGTGATTTCGAATCACTCCACCTCGACGACGATGAAAAAAATAGTATAAGCCTTACAGAAGTAGTGTAACGCCCCGAATTCCAAACACAGTTCGTTGTAATACACGATCTTTTACTTCAAATTCGTATAAATTTACAATGAATTTAAATTTTTTTGATTACAACATATTCTTTACAACAGCACAACGGAAATAAAATGAATACAACAGTAATAAGAATTCTTCAATCTTGTGACATTTCATCATAGTGACTTTAAGTCCCATGCCAAGTCCCATCCTGCAGCTAGAAAACTATGGGCACGTTAGTTGCATACAACTGACACAATGCTATAATACAACAATTTTTTAACTTTAGCAAACACAAACTTGAATGCAAATAGAAAAAATGACTACCCTAGTAGTGTCAGTGTAAGATATGACTTAATGCCTAATGCAGATGTTTACACTACGATGACACTAATGCATACTTGTTCAGATTCTATGCATCCCATCTACATAGGTCCGAGGGCAAGCCCTTAACGTACTCATCATTATAGGGTTTACATCCCACACTATGAAACCTAACCCAATGAATATATCCAACGCATAGTCACCAAGGAGTCGCACCCCTAGGATATTGGACCTTACCAGCCTACCCCTAGCCCACCTCAGTGGATTTACCGAGCGTATCCTCAGCCACGAACCCTAGCAAGTTGATCTGCTGCAACTATGAACCAAGCCAACCCTTAGCCCACCTCAGTGGATTTACCGGGCGTATCCTGTCCGTCCCGATCATTCCTATGAATTGTAGTCTCTTTACCGGTCTTTTCGGTGATAAACAAACATAACCCTAGCCCATATACATTGATTTACCGGGCGTATTCCTCGATCTCGAACCCCTAGGAGATGCACATTCTTTACCGGACATGTTCGTCGTTGTTTCTATCATATCTTCTTCTAGTGACTATCCTTATGTTTAATTATAACCATCACAACCTAGAGCTAGCTTACCCTATCGAACTTAAATCAACACACAAGAAACATTATCCCACACTGACTACTTCTCAAATTTCTTTATTCACAGATTGCTGGTCACTACCGGTCTCGCTCAGCCTCTAGATTCCACAACCATCTCAATATAGAGATCAATTATGTTCTATCTAACCTCAATATAAACATTTCATTCATTGTCCATCATTTCTTCTTTATCCACTTTTTTTATGTTTATAGATCATGAAGTATTCAACTTCTTGTACCAACATTCAATAACAATTTATCAAATCAAATTCTTGTAAACCATTTCTTGGTTAACCAACCCAACTATTCACTCTAATAATACTAGTATTATACACGTGCTGTGCACGTGGGGAAAATTGGGGAAATGAAAAGGGCCAAATTTTTTTTTTCTACCAGCACGTGCATTGCACGGGTTAGGTTAAGGACAAATTACACTAAGGCCTTCTCCCATTATAATAGTAGAGATTCAATGTTCTTTTGATTAATATAACCTTCATCATGTTTATTCAATACCTCAAGTATATTTCTCAATACAAAGGTTCTTTAAGATTAAATCGCTATTTCTTAATAAAAAACCTCTTTATGATTGATCACTAGAAACTTCTGATCTTAATCTCGTACTATGCTTTGATTTTTTTTATTAACCACCTCAATCATTTTCTTATTTCAATGGGTTAATATTCATGAAATTTTTACAAAAATGAGAGTTCTAGATTTGTATTTTACAATCAACTCTTAAATATTTTTAATCATGTGCATTTGAATTCAAAACTCATCTAATACATTATTTATAATGAATATGACTTTTAATCCTCAAAATATATCTTAGAATAATGTGAAAATATTTCCAAGGGTTCTAATATTATTCTAAAATATTTCTATGAAATTTTCCAAATTTTAAAACTTGAAGAAATCATAAAAATAAATAATAAAACCCAAAAGGGGTACGACCGGATTCGAACCCAAAACCAACTGCAACCCCAACAGTCGCCCAAACCAGTGAGCCAACTCACAGTTAGTGATAACTACCGCTCTGAAATTCTTTTGTACTCCAGAAGCGCCAACTCATTTATTTCCAAAAAAATACAGAAAAGGGAGTGCCTCCCAGGCTCGAACCCGCGACCAAAGAGACCCTACTCACGCGACACGTGGCAGCGCCAAGTGCGCTGGTGCCCGTGCCAACCACAAGAGTCAAGTGCTCAACTGACAGTATTTGGGTTCAAAATCTTTCAACTCAACTCTCTGTTTTCATCTCCTTTTAATATGTTCATTTATTTTGATTTCTATTGTTTTCCATCATAATTAATACTACTAAATTACATTTCTAAATTTCCAGAAGTGCTTTCTCCCTAATTTTATCAATAATAGCATGAAGTTGTTTCACAAATTATCTTAAATAGTCACTTTTAGAAATCTTACACTCATATACTTCAATTTGTAAAATTGACTACTCTCTATAACAAACTAGCATGAATATATTTTCTTTTAGCCATTATTCGTAGTTTATGAAAAATCCCACCTCTTATAGTTCACCTCTAATTGTAAATGAAGCTTAACAAGTTTACACACTTACAATTTGTATACATGAATTAATCATAGCATACTACCATATGCCTAACATCACTACAACATGCTCTAAATAGAATTTTAATTTGACAATATAACAATTCTATATTGAAATTTCCAACTAGCATGCATTAATTTCTCTTATTTCATCTACTACTAAAACTCTAGACGTCAACACAACATGCATCATAACAAGTTTAGAAACTAAAGAACTCATGCCAAACTTTTCATTTCAAACACAATTTATTTGAGCATGCAAACTACAAACAACTAGAAAGTAAAAGAAACACCTACCTCTTCCTTGATGCAAATAGTAAATAGAACTCCTAGAAAATGCTCCAAAGCTCCAATACAAAATTGCCTTCTCCTCCTCTAGCAATGAAAACTGATGCCTCTCTCTTGCCTTCTCTTTTAATTTTTGATTTGAGTTTGTATATTGTTCATGTTAAAGGAGGGGCTATTTATATAAATAATGTGTGGTTGAGATGACTACTACCCAAAATAACTCCCCACTCACTGACAACCTCTCCCACTCTCTCCTCACTCTCATGAATAGCCGACCAACCCTCTTTGGTGCACAAAAATGTGCACGTACACCCTATATGCACACTACTTCTCATATAAATTCTATTATTAATTGTTATTAAAATAGATGTAGGTGTATGTTACATATGACAAGTGTACTAGCTTTTAAAATGTTCATTTTAATGTAGAATTAATCATGAGCCTCAATTTGTAATTAATTTTTAGTCGGCTTCAAAATAGATTTAGGCCTAATGGGTTTAATTAAAAATAAAACATACAATTGTGACTAAAAAATTGAGAAGAAAAATGTGCATGACTCTAGAAAAATTTCGGGGACTAAAATGTACAAAATTTTACGTGCAATGCATGTGCAAAATATTAAAAATAATTTTTTTCTCTGGGATGTTACAACACTTCCTCCTTAGAATAGTTCCGTCCTCAGAACTACGCTTAAAGAGTGAGAAAAGTAAAAGAAATAAAGTTATAGGGAAAATCTATTTATTTGTAATTTTGTTATTTCTTTTCTTTTAAGGAGATTGTGTGGTACACAAGGCTCGACAAAAAATGTTTGGTTTGTAATTTTGTTATTTCTTTTCTTTTCTTTTTATTTGTTGGTTTTCTCCCTTCTTTTTATTTGTTGGTTTTCTCCCTTCTTCTTCTTCTTCTTCTTCTTCTTCTTCTTCGATTTTATGTCTCTCAATTATACTTGGTTTCTTCTTCTTCTTCTTCGATTTTATGTCTCTCAATTATACTTGGTTTCTTCTTCTTCGATTTTATGTCTCGCAATTATACTTGGTTTTATTGTAAACGATATTTGTAAATGAAATGTTGTAACAAACTTAAAACAGATTTCGATTTTCTTCCTTTCTGATTTTGAGGCACTTCTTTTTATTTTCTTTTTCATTCTGAAAATTTACACTCGTGTTGTATATTTTTAGATTAAAAATGACAAATGCATCAGAGAATACTGTTGTGGCTGAAGCGGTCCAAGGGCTGGTTGCTGATACGACACAACTGTTGACTGTTGATGTGGCATGAGTGCCAATACCAGCTATTTTACCTGTCTCGGTCTCCCATGGGGAGAAACTTGAGAGTTCAACGGGTAGAATTTCAAGAGGTGACAACAAAAAATGATGTTCTACTTGACTATCTTGAATTTCGCAACATTCTTGAACGAAGAAGCTCCAAATTTTCAAGAAGATGAGCAATATGAACAAGTCATCGCCGCTGTGGATGCTTGAAAAAATGTTGATTACTTATGTAGGAACTACATAATGAACGGATTAGCCGATTCCTTGTACAATATTTATATTGATAAAAGAACAGCTAAAGAACTTTGGAAATCCCTAGATCATAAATATAGACTGAGGATGTCGGCGCCGAGAAATTCATTATGGGTGCTTTTTAGACTATAAAATGGTGGATTCCAAAACGGTGATCAGTCTTGTTCAAGAAATTCAACTGATCTTGCATAAGATACATGCTGAAGTCATGAACCTAAGTGAATGCTTTCAAGTTGCTTGTATTATTGAAAAATTGCCAGCATGTTGTTTAGACTTCAAAAATTACTTGAAGCATAAGCAAAAGGAAATGTGCATTGAGGATCGCATTGTTAGGCTTCGTATTGAAGAAGACAATAGCAGTTCTGAAAAATCAGAGCCATCAGTTATGTGGTGGAACATAGTCAATGTTTCAAAAAAGTACAACAACAAGGGGTCCAAGTTAGGGCCTAAGGGAGGAATCTCCAAGAAGCCAAAATTTCAGGACAAGTGCTTCAATTGTGATAAGCTAGGTCACAAGTCTACTGATTGCAGACTACCTAAGAAGAACAGAAACAGAGAAACAAATATTGTTGAAGACATTGCTCAAGATGTTTCTGATATCAACCCCTTAACTGTGGTCTCAGAGGTGAACATGATGAGTTCAAACCCCAAGGAATGGCTTATTGACACTGGAGCTATTCGACACGTGTGCTCCAATAGAAGTATGTTCTCCACTTTCGAACCATTATAGAATTGGGAGAAGATGTTTATGGGGAACTTGACTAGTTCAGAAATCAAGAGCTAAGGCAAGGTGGTCTTGAAGATGACTTCTGAGAAGGAATTGACTCTGAACAATGTTGCATATGTTCCTGAAATACATAAGAACTTGATATCTGGTTCGTTGCTTAATAATCATAGATTTCGTTTAGTTTTTGAGTCAAACAAATTTGTTTTGTCGAAAAGTGGAATATATGTTGGTAGAGGATACATGAGTGGTAGAATGTTTAAATTCAATGTAATGACCATGGTCAAGAATATCAATAAAGCTAGCTTTTCTACTTATATGCTTGAGTCTTCCAATTTATGGAATGGTAGACTAGGACATGTTAATTATGATACTTTGCATAAGCTAATTAACTTGAATCATATACCAGCATTCAAAATTGATTCCAAACATAAGCGTGAAACTTGTGTTGATGGAAGACTAGCAAGATCATCCTTTAAAAGTGTTAAAAGAAATACCGAACCTCTTGATTTAATTCACAGTGATATTTGTGATCTAAAAATGACACAAACAAAGATGTGGTAATAAGTATTTCATTACCTTTGTTGATAATAGCACAAAATATTATTATATGTATTTTCTTAAAAGTAAGGATGAAACGATAGAGAAATTTGTTCTCTATGAAAATGAAGTTGAGAATCAACTTAACAAGAAATTTAAGGCGCTAAGAAGTGACCGAGGTGGAGAGTATGAATCGTCATTTACTGAAACTTGTGCTAGGCATGAGATTGTATATGAAATTACAATACCTTATTCTCCTCAGTCCAACGGTGTTGCTGAGCGAAAGAATCGTACATTGAAGAAAATGATGAATGCATTGTTAATAAGTTTTGATTTACCACCAAACTTGTGGGGGGAGCTATTCTTTCAGCTAATTACATTTTGAATAAGGTACCCTAAAATAAAGAAGAGAAAACTCCATATGAAATATGGAAAGGAAGATAGCCATCATATTTATTACCTTTGTTGATGATAGCACAAAATATTGTTATGTGTATTTGCTTAAAAGCAAGGACAAAGCAATAGAGAAATTTGTTCTCTATAAAAATAAAGTTGAGAATCAACTCAACAAGAAAATTAAGGCGCTAAGAAGTGACCAAGATAGAAAGTATGAATCGCCATTTGCTGAAACATGTGCTAAGCATGAGATTATATATGAAACTACAAAACATTATTAGCCTCAGTCCAACGGTGTTACTGAGCGAAAGAATCGTACATTGAAGGAAATGATGAATGCAATGTTAATAAGTTCTGATTTGTCATCAAACTTGTGGGAAAAACTATTCTTTCAGCTAATTACATTTTGAATAAGGTACCAAAAGAAAGGAAGGAAAACTCCATAAATTATGGAAAGGAAGAAAGCCATCCTACAATTATTTGCGAATGTAGGGATGCCTTGCCAATGTGACAATACCTCCACCTAAGAAAGTGAAATAGGACAAAAAATGGTTGATTGCATTTTTATTGGCTATGCACATAATAGTACTGCTTGTCGGTTCTTGGTATACAAATCCAATCTCTCTGATATACCAAAGAATACGATAATTGAGTCAAAAAATGTATCGTTCTTTAAAGATGTATTTCCATGTAAGTTTAAGGAAGAACCAAGTTCTTCCAAATGAACAAATGAGACTATTAGTGAAGATAGTGAAAACTAAGATGAAGAAGTAGAGGAGGAACCTAGACGTAGTAAAAGAACAAGAACGAAAAAAATATTTTTGTCCAGATTTCTTGAATTTTATGCTTGAAGATGAACCTCAAACTTTCAAAGAAGCGGTGAGCTCTAGTGTAACCCCTACTGCTCGTATTTGTATTTCTAATTATGATTTAATAAAATTCTTGAATTATTTTTCTGGTTGTATTTATTATTTTCCTTTTATTGTATGGTGTCATTTTCTCTCTCTTATGATCCATTTTATTTGATTCAGCTTCTTGTTCTCATTTTATTTTGGCCTATAATTTGTTCTTGAGCTTGTCTATTGTTTAAACCTATTTTCATGGCCCAATTGTCTCTTATTGGATTCTTTTTACCTTATTGGATACTACCCAGTTCACCCAAGCCCATATTGTTCCTATTTATACTCCCTAATTAAACCCTAACCCTAATTACCAAACCCTAATACATCTCTCCTCTCTCCTAGCCGTCATCTCTCTTTCTCCCCCCTCATCCCAACCTAACCCTGACCTCTGCCCCATCTCCCTCGTCGACTATCGACTGCCGGCGACACCCCAAACCCCACTGCACCCCTCCCTTTTTCTTCTTCCTCCTTGCGTCGCGACCCAGCAGCCCAACACCCTAGAACCCATCCCCCCTTTGCTGCTTCACTTTCGGCGTCTTGGCCGAGTGCCAGTCGCCGCTCTCCCGCTCGTCGCCGTCGAAGTCGTCCCCTGCCATCGCCGCCTCGCTGGTGGTGCTGCTGCCGCCCTTGCTTTGGGTTGTTGCTATCTCTCTTGGTTTGTGTACACATTACGTGTGTATACGTGCGTTTGGATCTCTCATTCTCGTCTCTCTCGTTCGTGTTCGTTGTGTTCGTTGTTCGGAATCCATTCCCATTATTCTATTTTTCATTTTCTTCGTCTTCATTATTAGGCAAGTAGCTTGTATGAGTTCTTTTTGTCATATAAGTTAATACCGCAAGTAATACTAGTATGAAAAATATAATTTTGCTCTCACGATGATCCCTACTTGTTTGTTTAAATGTGGACATCATCCCTTAATCATGAGTAGCTACAACAAGTTGACACCCATTGCATGGAAAAAATAGATTAGTGGACCTCTTGATTGTATGATTGTTCGTGAGACCCCGTATATTGTAGATAACCGTTGTATAAATGTTTGTTGTATGGATTATCTCATTATAGACCGGTTATTCATATTTCTATGCTGAATTGAGTAGCCCACATACACCATGTTTCATATGACATCTAGATTGAATCATTTGTAATAGAGTTGTTTCATAAAATGTCGAAAAGAACAATTGTTTTGTTGATGATCTATCTTGTACAGTAAATTCGACCCTGTTAACATCAGTAAAATGAATAAGTTTGTGAATATGAATTGTAGCCTCTGATTTCTAGTTTCAAGTCCTTTTGACAGATTTGAATTCCGAGTTTTTATGAATGAGTTATGGTCGTTTTACTGCAGACATGTCGTATTTTTCAGATTCTGAACTATATGTATTCTGTATGAAATATTATTTTAAAACTGATATTAAAATTAGAATTTGAACTCTATCTTTTGCTGAGTATGTATATATATGATTGGGAACAATCCCAAATTTTTGTGGAATTAATTAATGACTTTTGTATCTCTTTCATACTTATGAAACTAGTCGATATATTTCCAAACTGCATGTTGTTCAGTAAAGAATTATATTTTCAACCTGATTCTGTTCGTTTTTGTTGAAAACTTTGTGAATAAGAACTGTAGCCTTGTCTGTTTATTTTATCACCCTTTTGATGGGTCTGGATTTCGAATTATATTTTAGGAATTAACTTAGTTTTGGTACTGCTCTGTCTGAACTTTCAGAATTGAGATTTTGTTGCATTACTCTGTTTTACCAATTTTGTTGACTATACTTCTGTAATATAAATTCATGATATTTTATATTCTAAAACTAGATACGTTAGGGAATCTTCCAGATTTTTCTCAGATTTTATTTTGATGATTTTAACCTCTTTCCATGATTATAAACATGATTTTGTATTTTCTGGCTGAACATAACTTCTGTATTGATTGCTGTTTTCGACCCTATTCTTGTGGCTGATATGTGACTTATATATATGTGCTGGAATCGGCAGAGAGTCTAGTTTCTAGATTTTTTGGAGGATATGAATTTTCTATTATGCAGCAACGGGAATTTCAGATTCGGTACAGTAGTGTCTTGCTGTCCAGAACTGAAAATATTGTTATTTTGATGGTTATGAGTTGTTTCTATCAACCGTTGTGATCACTACCTCATCTTAGACTTGTTTATTGTTCATGTCATGTCCTTAGCCTGTTTTTGTTCGTTCACACATGTTTATTAATGATAAAAGAAATCAAGCCGGGGTTTTTTAGGGAAAAGATCGAGTAGTGGACAATATAGAAATACATATTCTAAAGAGACTCGTTTCCCGACTGTTTACTGTGGTACCTACTGTTTATCTCTGGATACATGAGGGCATGTTCCATGATACCGTTGCTGTTGTTATTACTGTTGGTTATTACTGTTACTGTTACTGTTGTCTAAATATATTGCTCTATAGAAATTCCGCTACAAAATCTTAAAGTGAAACTGTTTGATGTAGCTATCATGTGGTAAATAAATGGGACGCATGAAGTGCTACTTAATTAGTAATGAACATTAGATATATGAATAACTGTTTACACTATCATATCCTGTTGTGGTTACTGTTGACTTACTGTTACTTTGATTATTGCTACCGTTGACACACTGTTACTGTTGATCCTACTGTTACTGTTACACTCTCACTGTTATTCCGCTACTTACTGTCATTTGTAGATTGTTATATTTGCTACATTCTCCATGTTAGCATTACCTATTTAGTTTAGTTGTTTCCCTTCATTTTTCCTACTTGTATTGCTTACGGCCTAGACTTGCATCTAACAGGCGATATGTTTTCCTGTTTTCCCTATTTTTCTTGTAATTGCCATATGAGCAGGTTTTACTGATCAGTTGCCTCATGGAGTTGGTGAGCTAAAGTTTTGAGCTGCACTATTGGAATGATTTGCTTAAATAATTTGATGAACTATTTATATTTGTGAACTGTATTGAGACTTGTTTTGGGCTTATTGTCCCAGGATTATTATTTTATTTCGGATCTAGTATTTGTAGGAACATTTATTATTGATGCAATAAATACTGTTGAGTTATGATTTTTTTTACATGCCTGGTTGGAGTATACTGTTATATTTACTGTTATGATGAGTCACGCAGGTCTGTACAGCTTATGGATGGTGAAAACTATCCGCTGGGCTTAGTCACGTACCGTATTCAGTATTTTTTGGAAAGCGGGGTGTGACATATAGTGATGGTTCTCTATGGAAATAAGCCATTAAGAGCGAAATTGATTATATCTTGCATAATCATACTTGAGAACTAATGGATCTTCTACCAGGTAGTAAACCTTTTAGCTTCCAAGTGGATTTTAAAGAGAAAAATGAAAGCTGATGGATACATTAATAAATACAAGGCACGACTTGTTATCAAAGGATATAAACAAAACGAATTTCTGGATTACTTTGATACATATTATCCTGTGGCGAGAATAAATTCCATTAGGATGGTACTTGCAATAGCAGCCTTACACAATCTTGAACTACATAAAATGGATGTGAAAACAAATTTTCTTAATGGAGATTTAGATAAAGAAATCTACATGGAACAACCTGAGGGTTTTTCTACTTCAGGACAAGAAAACGAAGTATGTAAACTGGTGAAGTCATTATATGACTTAAAACAAGCACAAAAGCAATGGCATGAGAAATTTGACAATGTCATAATGATAAATAGTTTCAAAATCAATGAATGTGATAAATGCATGTATGTCAAAGACACTGAAAGTGGATGTCATAATATGCTTGTATGTAGATGACATGCTTATTATTGGAAGTAATGATAAGATGATTAAATATACTAAAAACAAGTTGAACTCGAGGTTTGGCATTAAAGACATGAGACTAGCTGATGTTATATTGGGAATTAAAATCATACGAACATCAGCCAAGCTTGTTTTAAGCTAGTCACATTATATAGACAATATTCTTAAAAATTTTGATAAAGATAATTCTGGAATTGCCAAAACTCCAATAGACATAACTTTACATTTATCCAAGAATAAAAAGAGTATGTCTCAAGCAGAATACTCTAGAATCATAGGTAGTCTAATTTACTTGATGAGTTGTATAAGACCAGACATAGCCTATGCAGTTAGTAATCTTAGTATATATACGAGTAATTCTAGAAGCAAGCACTGACAAGCAATTATAAGAGTACTGAAGTACTTGCGTTTTACTCAAACTATGAGCTGCATTATATAAGATATCCGGCTGTACTTAAAGGATACAGTGATGCGAACTGGATATTTAGTGATAATTCAAAATCCACTAACAGTGATCGCTAAATCCATGATGGAATCCGAATATATCGCACCGGACAAATGTGTGGAAGAGACTGAATGGTTATGCCACTTCCTTGAAGATATTCCAAGGTGGACAAGGCATGTGCCCTCAATCTGCATACATTCAGATAGCCAATCTGTAATTTATAAAGCACAGAGCAATATGTATAATGGTAAATCTAGACATATTCGTCGAAGACATAATACCATTGACAACTACTCTCTACTGGGGTTATCTCCGTGGACTATATAAATTTAAAGGATAATATTATGGATCTGCTAACCAAATGGTTAAACAAAGAGTTAGTTGATAAGTCATCAAGGGGAATTAGACTAAGCCCATGAAAGAATAAGTCGATACAATAGACACCAAACCTAGCTGACTGGAGATCCCAAGATCTAGGTTCAAAGGGATAACTAAATTGTAAAGACCATGTTGGATCACTGTGGGGATTTTTCCGTGTCCATTCCCATGACGAAACAATGATGCCCGTAAGGTAAAAGGTTAATCAAGGCTTTTAATGATTCTTATGCGTCGAAAATCCGAACAGAGTAATGCAGGTTACTCTTAACTAAGATATTACCTATGTGAGAGGGAAGAAGTGCCGCTTTCAAGGGAATACTGTAGGGCAATATTTCTGTTAAACTCTTACAGAACCAGGTGTATGTTCATGGCCAAAACGAACATAACAGTGAGAACTGAAATGCATTTGGAAGATTCCTGTGTGAGATATGTCATCGTTTACATATATGATAGAACAGTTCAATGACATCGCGTCTACTGTTCAGTTAGTAAAGTAAACATATTTTCACAAGGGAAGGTTCAAAGGGAAACACATACCTATCCTATGTAAGGTTCAACCACTGAATTCTATCACCAAGTCTATCGTGTCTGTGACTGTCAATTTCATTCATGTAGGGAATGTTAGAAAATGGGGGTATTGACATCATTTTACGAACCATTTTGAGGCATTTTTTTAAGATCCACTATGAATTAGTGAGAAATTTTTATTAATTTGTGTTCTCCTTCATGAGTAGATCAAAATCATATATTTACTTGCTCAAAACGGTTAAGGGGTGAATGAGAAATTGTCTCTCTAAGTGAGACGATTTCATTTCTGAAAATGAGTTGAGGGATTTTAGTCTCACATCGGGAAAAAATCAAAGGAATTAGAAGATGATATATAATATCTTTCTTGGCATTGTAAGATAGCAAGCCAAGAGGTTCTGGGGGGTGGTGGTGGTGGTGGTGGAAATCTCGAACCGCACAATCACATGCAGTTTGTGTGCGCCTGTATGTCCTGCAGACATGAATGCCAGACCGACATGAACCCTGTGTAGAGCCTCTTTTTGGCTACAGTTTGGATTTTTTATCCTGATCTATAACGACTAAAATAAATGAAGAACCGGTTTTGTCTGCCATTTATTCACGTAAACTGTAGAAACGATTTTGTTCGCCATTACAGTGGTGCATTCAAGTTTTTGTCTGTCGTTACAGTCAGTACATTAAAGAAGTTGTCTGTCGTTACAGTAGATGCAGTCAATGAGTTGTCTGCACCACCCCCCCTCTCCCCCCCCCCCCCCCCCCCCGGTTTTGTGCTTCAAGTCAAGTTCCATTCTTTGGTCATTTGGTGATAGATTTTAAATGCTGTCCAGTTCGAGAGCGTGATGTGGTGCCTGCGTCAATTCTTCTGTCATTGCTGAAGGCTAATTATGCACCTTCGCATTGGGTGAAGCCTGGACAGGGGGATAGATGGGATCAACGGTACGGCATGACTGCTGCTCGATTTTTAATAGTATGATTATTGTAACAGTATGATTATAAATGATTTTGTGACACAGTTGAATGCGATGATTATTTCCGGAAGTTGCTTGGGAAACTGGTGAATCAACTCTGGACTAAGTACAAGGCATACTATGGACAGAGTTAAAGAAATGTCATGCTCATAGCTAAACACCAAAAAATGAAGGATGGATATAATGATGATTTTTTCCCCGATAGTGGCTTGGGAAGAGCGTTGATCAGTTGTGGAGTGACGGCGGCATGCTATGGGAAAAGTTAGAAAAAAATAGTTTAATTCACACTAATTTATGTACACATCTCTACTACTATAATGGGAGAAGACATTAGTGTAATTTGTCCATCTATCAACCCGTGCAACGCACGTGCATAACTATTGTAAATGAGTTTTTAGATCAAATCCAGACTACGTCAGAATTTTTACTTTTAAAAAACTATATTTATTAAGACGTGCATTGCACGTGTAAACTACTAGTTTATAGAATAAGAATGTATATTATAGATAATGTAATGAAATTATCATGAATTTAAGCATTTATAAAGTGATTCCAGTGATTTATTAAACACTGGAGAGGTCATGTATTCCATCCAACCCCACATCGAGAGGATTAATATAGAAGAGGGATTTCTTGAGTGAATGAGTGGTTGGATGGAGTCATTTTATTCTAACTCTAATTATTTTTTTTTTTGATAAAAAATGACCCAGTCATCGCTTCATTAATTCGATATTAAAGAAACATAGTATTACTAATTACAAGGAACCCAATTACCAAAATACCTCATCTAAACACTAACTACCACCACGAGAATACAAAAGCATAAAAGCGTAAAAGCATAAAGTAAGATACAAGACAATGTCCTAGGCCAAGCCATCGATACATGGTACAATCCACAAAACCACAAAGACTCTATCTGGCATAGTGACAGACTCCCTCCCTGAGCTCGATCTCCAGCAATGAGTCCTACTCCTCTTCTTCCATTCTTAGTCGTTTCATTGCTCCCCTGTTACCTGTCCAATCATGTGTTAGAACCAAAATTTTATGCATGAGTCCCGAAAAAGTACATTTGATATTGCGAAAACATAAATCATTCCGTGTAAGCCATAAACCCCACATAATTGCTGAAGCTACGATACCCCACTCATCTTTATCTTTCTTACTAGATAGTTCTACCCAGCAGCGCCCCCAGACATCTGCACTCATCCTAGGACTATGAAGACTCCCAAAATGCCTACATATCGACTCCCATGCAATTTTGGCCTTAGTACACTCGAATAAAAAATGATTGGTATCCTCGCCAGCACCATCACATTCCCCACATCTCACATCGATTTGCATATTTCTTTTTTGAAGGTTGATCTTCGTTAAGATAGCGTCATTCATAACAAGCCATGCAAAGATTTTCACCTTCAAAGGTATGGAGACTTTCCAAATAAGCTCTGTGTCCTTACAACACAAGCCTCCATCGTTAATTCGCTTGTACATTGAGGATATTGAAAATTCCCCAGATGACCCCAGATGACCCCAATATCCACTCTCTGCTATCTTCGATGCCGATGTTGTAACGACCTTCTTCTTTGATAAACTTGTTAAGCTCAGTAAAATATAATTGTTCCCTCTATGATACTTGACCCCTGATCTCCAACTTCAAACTCTTATTAGCCCACACATCCGACACAACCGTGTTAGTATTTATCGTCGCCGCACCACCTGTCTTGCCAAAATCTTGTATCCTTTCCGTTCCCAATCCTGCATCTAGTGTGTGCATGGAACATGTGGCCTACCTTTGCCACTCCCCTCCATACCACGGAAGATTTCCCGAATGAACTTTTTCCTCCAAAACAGTACATTTTCCTGCTTCTGTACCTTGCAAAAGATTTGCACCACCAATTATTGCGTCGCCTCCTCATCTTCCACCACCACTTACATAGCAGTGCCTTGTTCATATCCCTCAGGTTCAGGATCCCTAGTCCGCCATATTCTTTTCTTTTGCATACTCTGCCCCATTTCACTAGTGGCATACCTTTGTTAGAATCATCTGCTCCTCTCCATAAAAATCTTCTTCTGCTTTTATCTATCTTATGGATCACCCACTGCAGAATCTCGTAGATAGACATTAAATACGTCGGCTGACTGCTAAGCACCGAATTTAGCAGAGTGATTCTACCACCAAGCGTGAGAAAACATCCCTTCCATCTGGCTAACTTCTTATCTATCCTTTCAATCAGAGGATACCAATCCTCTCTTTGAAGTGCCCCTGGTCTAATGGGGATACCTAAGTATACCAGAGGGAACATTCCCATTTCGCACCCGAAATAGCTCTTGATTGAGTTGATTGGGATGGATAGTTGGTCGCTAATAGGAAGGACTGAGGTCTTTGATAAGTTCACTTTCATCCCTGACCACGCACTGAAGCACTGTAGAGCCAAACCTATCGCACCCATTTCTTCCTCCCTGGCTGCTCCAAACAGCAGGGTATCGTCTGCATATTGAAGGATTGATATGGTTTAAGGGACTCCTTTGACTCTGATCCCCTGGATGATCCCTCGATCCCTGCCCCTACCGATCATTTCTGCCAGTCCGTCCGCTACTATAGCAAATACTAGCGATGACAACGGATCTCCCTGCCTGAGTTCCCTCTTGCATTTAATTTCTTTGCCCAACTATTGGTTTACCTGAATGAAAGACTTCCCCCCGTGAACACATTTCTTGATCCAGGAGATCCACTTGAATCCAAACCCTTTCAGTTTAAGTGCTTCATCGACACAATCCCATTCTAGCAAATCATAGGCTTTTTCGAAATCTATCTTTAAAAGAAAACCGTCAGCCTTATCCTTGTGCCCCCTAAAGACCACTCATGTGCAGAAGCCACACTATCCATGATATCTTTACCCCTGATAAATCCGCTTTGTGACTCTCCTACCACACCATTCATATGTGGAGACAGCCTTAGAGCTAGAACTTTAGTAATGATCTTGAATGAACCGTTAATCAAACTAATGGGCCTATAATCGTCTACCCCGGTCGCCTCTTTCTTTTTCGGAATTAAAATGACGTTTGCATAGTTAATCCTATCCAAATCTGCCTTATCACTGTGAAACTCATAGAAAATGTTCATCAGATCGTCTTTGATGATATCCTAATATATCTTGTAAAAGAAGATTGGAAGACCATCTGGCACTGGGGCTTTCTCCTGCCCCAGACTATTCACGGCATGCAGGACCTCCTCTTCTAAAAACATACCCTCTATGCCCTCACTCCCCTCAATTCGTGATGTACTCCACATATCCGGCCTTAGCTTACTCCTACCCTCTTTGGTAATCTCGAATAGGTTCTTGAATCTTTTGTCAACTTCCTGCCTGATAAGTCCTTCATTCTCAATCCAGGACCCGTCAATGATAAGCCCCCCAATATGATTTTGTCTTCTCCAACTGTTTTCCACTTTATGAAAAAACTTTGTGTTCGCATCTCCCTCTCTAAGCCATTGCACCCTTGCTCGCTGCTTCCAATATTGTTCCTCCATCTCTCCGATGTGCTTAATCTGTGCTCTATAATTCATCAGCTCCTCGATCTCAACTTCCATTAGATCCCTCCCCTCTTGTGTAGCTTCTAGTACTGTGACCTTCACAACCAACCCCCGCAGCCTATCTTGGTTAGCTCCAAATTCGACCCTTGCCCACTCTTTGATCCGCTTTCGCAATCTCCTCGTCTTTTCAACCCAGATTCCAACAGTGGATACCTCCCTGGTATTAGCTTCCCATGACTCCTGTATAACTAGACGGGTAGACGGAGACAACGTCCAGGCTTTCTCGAACCTAATGGGAAACCGTTTTTGATGTGTCTCTCCCCACAATCCATGAAAAGGGGCAGATGATCCGAGGTGAATCTAATAATCGACTTCACTTTTGCAAAAGGGTAGACGTCTTCCCAATCCGTGGACACCAGAATCCTATCAAGCTTTGCTAAGATCGGAGTAGATTGCATGTTAGACCAAGTATACTTTCTATCTGTTTGTTCCATCTCCATCAACTCTAGTTCGTCTATGATCGAGTTGAATCTATCTTGGTCGTATTTGCTTGGACCCCTACCTCCATGTTCGTGACTGTATCTAGTAATGTTGAAATCTCCCCCCAACACCCACGGGTCTACCCAAACTTGCTTGATATCCCTAATCTCATCCCAAAACCGATTTCTCCTCTTCGAATCATAAGGGCCATACACCGTAGTCACGACATGAATCCAATCATTTCTTCTCCTTCTAATTCTTATAGTAACCAAGAATTCCTCTATCTTGTGGCCCAACACTTCGAACATCTTTAGATAAACCCCTAAAGCAATGCCCCCTGAATAACCAATGGTCGGTTTGAACCTCCAATCAAAGTCCTTCGCCCACGTAGGGATCTGAAACTCTTCCGTGGTCGGATTCTCAAACCTAGTCTCTTGGAAACCACAAATAGACGGCCTTAGTCTACCCACAGTATTGCTAATAAGTTTCTTTTTACCCTTTTTTGCATACCCCTAACGTTCCAGAAGATGTAACATAAAAAACAGAATAACACCTATCATACCCTCTGTTGGGACGCTACCCTACTCCTAAGGCTTAACCCATTTAATGTTCTCTCTAATCTTAATAGCATGTTGAACCTGCTCTACTCTGTTCGCACTCATGTCAAGACCGTACAGACTAGCAAAGTATATAAGAGAATCATCGTTAAGTAAATTCACGACTGAATAATTCAAAACTAGATTACCTCCACACGCTGAAGCTGGTTCCTTTCCTTTTGCCGCGACCCCGATCAGATCTTCCTCGCTAGGACCCTGCAATTCCCATTTGTCCAACTGCCTCTTACTTTTTCTTGGGATGTCCATCCCTTTTTTGCTAGTGCAACCCATTTCAACTAACCCCCCCTCATTCTCCCCCTCCTCGACTTCGGTTACAGATATGAAATTGTCTTATCTAATCCCATCCAATGCGGCAATCATCTCATCCTCTTCCTGTGTTTCAGCTATCGGGGCCCTATTTACAATAAACACCTCCGTATCTGGCATATTCCCCCCCTCTTCTGAACCTTGATGCTGAGTAACCCCTAACCCCCCACCAATTTGATCAGCTGTCTTAGAACAGGGAGCAGTAATATTCGGTATAAATTTGTTCATCTCACCACCAAGCCCAACAGAGCCTGTTCCAACTTTCTGAATTGACTCAAACATATCCACACTTGGCCCACCAGGCCCATTAGACACCTTAGTTGACAATAAGGCCTTTAGCGCAAGCCTGATCGAGACATCGATATCCTCTTTAGAGAAAGACAACGCTACTTTAATTTGTTTCCAACCGACTTGATCATCGAGCCTTGCGCCTGTCTCTTCAGTAACTTTCCTTTTGAGTTTTCCTAGTTTTAAGGAGGTCTCTTCACCCGTCCTATCGCTGCACGTCTCTATCGCAACAGGGTGACCCCTTACTTTACATCATGTGATCTGTTCCCCTCTTCCCTCCACGTCAGCGCACGCAGGGCCCACTCTCTTAGACAAAAAGTTTGAAGCACGGTCCAGATTGAGTCGATGCTGATCCGAAGGCTGAGAAACACCTTTGAGCTTGACCTGAAGTGGACGGACTATGGCTCCTTATCGAACGGCCTATGTTCGTCTTCAACCTCCCGCTCGTCCCCACCTTCCTGTTCTGGTGCTTCCTCTCTCCTCAACTCTCCTAAAAAGGAGACAGATTTTTTCACCTCCGTAATCACCTTAACCTCAAATCTCTCCTCCTCGAAGTCGACGCTGATGATGGACGGGATGTCTTGCTTGTTGACGACCCCTACACGAAGTCGCGCGAATTCAATGTTGGAGTGAACCAATGTTCCTCTGTCGAGATCAAGAATCATCCCAAAACTCCTGACGACTTCTTGGAATCCTGTACGAATCCAACACTGGTATGGTAAATTGTATAGAAGAATCCATACGGAAAATATCGACTGGACCTTCAATGCCCTTTCTTTTCTTGACCAACGCCTGAACGTCACATAGAATTCCATTCCGTCGTTTCCCCTACCCTCCAACCCTTTCATTAAGAGCAGCTCCGCCACGCGATCCTCTTCATTGCAATGGAGTAAGAAGGTATTCGCCGATGTCACCGTCGCCTCCCATTTCCAATTTAGAGATGGCGTTGTGGTCGACTTAAAAAGATCGTTAATGTCAGCACTAGTTGGATGGATAGTGTGCACTTTCACCAAAACACAATTCTTATATCTCCTTTCGAGCTCTGCCATGATCGGAGTCGGCGTTATTTTCGCCATCGCCATTTTCCTCCTCCTCGCTGCATTCTCCTCTGTTATACTATTTTCCGATCTGAAGGACTTCACCGAAGAGCTCACTACTTTGTCGGAGCGGCTGTTTGCTTTGCCGTGAGGACACGCTGTCGAGATGTGCCATGATTGTTTGCAGATGAAGCAGAACCAGTCGTTCTTACATTGGTTGATCGAGTGGCCTCTTTGAGCACACTTATGGTAGAGTTGCCTTCCGACGACCCCATTACCCCCTGACGATCCCCAACTTCTCTTACTGTCTTCACCTCCCTCTCTTGCCCTGTTCTTCTTTGATTTGACGAGAACCCATACTCCTTCCTTGTCTTCCTTCTTCCTGAGCTCTGTCCTCTCCGGCGATTGCTGCTGCTTCGGGGCTCTATGCCCGTCGTCCCTACGATGCTCCCCCCTAGCAACCTCCGCATACGATCTTGCTTTGTGTTCCTCTGAAAACCGATTGATGACTCTATCGACATGACCTCTGTCTTGATCTCTTGATCGATCTCTATGATCGACATGATGATCCCTAGTTCGTGAGGCATACTTTCCTCCTTCCCTTTTCGCGCCTTCATCATGAAGTGAGCGACGCTTGTCAGCTCCGTCGTCTCTCGTAACTTCCCTACCCCTCTTTGGCAACTCCTTGCTGGACTGATGTAGTCGATGACCAGCTTGTGAGGAAGGCTTGAAGCTACGAGGGGAAGAGGCTCTGTGTAGAACTCTGTGGAAATTCCTTTTCATCTCTCTACTCTTGAAAATTTCTGTTATTTTCAACTTTTACGGTAAGATGATATCTAACTCTAATTATATTGATTGACCATATTTAAGAACTCTATAAATGCGAAGAAGTTTCTTTCATTTTTTATTAGGTATTAGTATTAAATGTATTTTAGAGAGAGAGAGAGATTATGTAATAGAGAGAAAGGGAATATATGCTTATATCACTAGCTTAAAGGGTAAAGGATCAGAAAGCCTAAAATTTAGAAGCGCAGTGGCGTATGTAGGCGATCTACAACAAAGTTTACCAAATAATATGATAAACTGCCACACAAAAAAAAAAAAAAGCAAAAGAAAAAGAAAAAGGAAAAAAAAAAAAGGATATGGAGTGGGATTACCTGCATACTGAAAAAAAAAAATGGGGTAAGTTTACTATATTTAACCCTTTCAATATAGGGTCTATCTATAAATGTTTTCGGTTTTGACAAAAAGGATAGAACTCCAAAGGAATTCTAGACCACATTCCATACACTAAATAAAGTCTGTTACTTACAACAATACGGAAGATGATAACCAGGAGCATGCAGTCCAAAAGAGAGGACATGTGAAAAAGAAAAAGCTGAAGCTAATTAAGGATCAATCACATAGAGTCTATAAATGTTGGTACACTATCCAATGAAGTGGTCCCGATCTAACATGATTTTTTGAATTTCACAGGATTATTTTGGACAGTGGTTTTTTTTTTATCGAAAAAAAAGTAGAGTATGACCACTCTATTTCATTAATAAGGAGTTAATAAAACAAACTCAGAGTACTGAGCTAAGTACAAAAACCTACGACACAAAAGTACATACATCCACCATAAATATGGGGGTGAGGCAAAAGACGGTACAAACATACATGCATCCAAGCAAACAAAGAAAAACAACTACCCCCAACAAAACCCTAGGGCGGTGGGGATCAATCACTCAACAGTACATATCTGGCAGGTCGGGCACATCTCTCAGTCTAGCGTCGGACCAATCTCGATATCCTCATCATCATACTCCTTCACCTGAAAGACGTTCGCGATCCTCCCTCTAGGACCTGCTCAGGCCCGGTCCTAGGGGGAAGCAACTAAAGCCCTTGCTTTAGGCCTCCAAAATTTTTCCATGTTTTAGGCCTCCATTTTTTCTTTTTCTCTTCTACTGAGTACTCACTCCCAGTCTCCCTCTGCCTATTCACCTTCCTTACTTGTTTTTTGTTTCCAAAAATGACTCCTTGAAATAAGAGGGTAGTTATTTTTGGTTTCCACTTTTCAAAAATGACTCCTTGAAATACGAAAGACCTCTTACTAATTCCCTAATTATAATCTGAGAGAATTTCTCTAAATCCCAATTCTCTGATCTTTCTCTCTCCGAAAGGCCACATCTCAATTCTCACATCTCTCTCTCATCTATCTCTCTCCGAAATTCTCTCTATCTCCGGATCGCTCCCAGTCCTAGAGTCCCAACCCTCAATTCTCCGATCGTGCGCTCTCTCTCTTTGATCTCTCTATCTCCGATCGGCGTCGCCGCCTCGCTTCCCCGGCCCGCTCCGCCCTCAACGACTCCATTGGCAAGGCGATCGGCCATCGCAGCATCGCTCCCAGGCCCCAGCCTCCCACTCTCCCTGCCTGGTAGCCTCCAGTCCAGGCCCTCCCTGATCCCTCAACGACTCCACTTCCATCGCCGGATCGCCCAGTCGGCGCCGCCGCGCCACCGCGCCTCCGCCTCCACTTTCCTTGCGGCCTCGCCCAGTCGGTATCTAATTTTGTGTTAATTTTTATTGTTAATTTATTTAGTATTAATTTTTAGTGTTAATTTAGTGAAGCCTTTATTTAGTGTTAATTTTAACTGTTTTTTTATTTTTATTGTTAATTTATTTAGTGTTAATTTTTAGTTTTGATCTAGTGAAGCCTTTATTTAGTGTTAATTTTTTTTTTATTTATTTTTTTAATATATAAATGTTAACTAGGAAATTTGAGTCAGGTTATTCGAAACTAAAATAAAAAAGAGTTGAAACTTTAATTATCAATAGAAAAAGAAATGTTAAGTGAAATTGATTACAATAATATAATAAATGATTTTGCATCTAAAAAAGCTCGAAAGATAACATTTTAATAAAATATATTAATTTTAACAAATTATTATTATAAATTTTTAAAAGGCCTCATTTCGCTTTAGGCCTCAGTAAGTGTTGGGCCGGCCCTGGACCTGCTGCGGCAACATTTGCCCAAAAGAAAGTACGATGTATAATGTGAGATAAAATACTCGTGTTCAAAGGCTACGTGTTCAAGTTAGTAATAACTTGTGCTATTGATTTGTTCCATGCAGATAAATCGTCCAAAGGCTATGTGTTCAAGTTAGTAATAACTTGTGCTATTGATTTGTTCCATGCAGATAAGTCGTCATTTCTATGAAAATCTATTCATATTCTAATCAAGTAAAACAAGTCTTACATATTGCCTACGAATCTAGCACATTTGAGATGGTTACTTGCATGAAATAAAATCAGCTATTCTTATTTGTGCCCAGAAGCTCATTGGTGACGTTATTTTACTTTCAATTGTTTAATTATTGTTTACTCTTAATTGGCAAAAAAATTATTGTTTAGTTTTCCCGACTATTATTATCCAGTAATTTGTAATCTCTAATATTTACCGTAAGATAGGGAAAAAAAAGGAAGAAAAGGCTTTAGGTGTAATTATGAAAATATCAAGATTCCATGTAGTAACATAAAAATAAAATTAGGCATAAATACAGGCTTTAAAAATCCCCCAAAAAACCAAATTTTATACCAAAATGATCCAATTTTTGAAAGTATTTACCAAACTGACTCACTTTCCAAAGTATTTACTATAATAACCCACTCAGATAGAGAGTTTGGTTAAATCTCATCGCTATCTGATATAACGAGTGTATGGTTATGTGTTTGAAGAAAAAACATCAAGTATAGCCTCTCTATCTCAGATAGCAAGTGTGTTTGTATTAAACTCGCTATCTCAGATAGCGAGTTTATGATTGTGTGATAAATTCTCCAATCGACCCTCGCTATCTGAAATAGCGAGTGTGTTTGTACTACACTAGCTAACTGGGATAGCAAGTATAGGGTATTGAAGAAAAAATTTCCAATCGAAACTCTCTATCTCAGTTAGCGAGTGCTTTTGTACTAAAATCGCTAACTGAGATAGAGAGTGTCGATTGGGAAATTTTTAAAGACTTTCTATTTCGCTCTCCCTCACTTCTCTCTTTCCATTCTCTCTCTAACTCCAAAAGAAACCCAAAACGAACAAACTCCAGCCTCCCAAATTCGTTATTTCACCAACAAAATCCGTCCAAAATCTTTTGAGATCCAATTCATCACTCACAACCTTCGCTACTCTCTCTCTCTCAAAACCCCAAACCAATCATCGAAGATCCCGAATTGCTCAATATTCTCGATCATAGATTCGAAGGTATGATTTGCATAACATTTTATCTTGTGCACTTTGGTAGATTAGATTATGTGTCTCATTTTTGTATAAATATGTATAGGTATGGATTACAATATTCCTATATGGATTTATTTTTGTGGTGAAATTATTCGTGACGCGAAGATAGGTTGTTGTTATAGTGCTGTTGCTCCTGAAATAATTTGGGCACCCCGTACAATTACAATGGTATAATTAGTCGATAAAATTTATGAGGTTACTAATTGGGTTAAAGATGAACGGAAATTTAAAATTTTAGCTCGATAGGCAGCGGGTAAAGGTGAAGGTCAATATTTTATGACCGTGCCCATAGCAGATGACAACGCTCTGAAGTCCATGATTGCTAGGACAATTGATCCAAATTATAGTTGGTACACATTAGAATTATATATTCAGCAAATCCAAATTATTAATGCCCAGTGTCACGCCCCACTTTTCAAAAAGGAATACGGAATACGGATACGTGACAAAGTCCAGTGAATGACTTTCACAATTCATAAGCTGTAAGGATCTTTTCAACATTTCACAGGAAGAAACAAGAAATAAACAGGAATAACCATCCGCGCATGCTTGAAACAAATTAATATAACCAATAGAATTACTTGAAAACAAGAATACTTAATCTCAAATAAACTAGATCTGGAAACAACAAGTTATATGTTTTGGGACAAAAAATGCCCAATACAAAATTCAAGTAGCAAAAATACAATTTATTCAAAATAGGGAAATATTTTCAAGCAAGAACTCTAGCCAAGCCTAGAACACTTGGTCACTTACTCCTTCAGGCAGTTGGTCACCAAAATCTGCAAATTTAACAATTTGCAGGAAAAGAGAACATGAAACAAAATGTCCGTCAGTGCAAGTTACGGGCCGCATGCAGTGCAGGCAACAAGTACGAAAAAAATAAAGAAAGTACAAAGTAGCGACAGAAGCAATCACTGAAATAAGCATGACATGAATGTGATAGAAAAACAGAGCAACTAACTCTAAAATCAAGAATCAGAATCAAGTGACATGATTAGGTAACAGGGTATGGGCAATATGTAACAGGTAAATAAGTAACAAGTGTCAGGTAGCATGTACATGTAACAGGAATGTGCAAGTGATCATGTTATTCTCAAGCTTTGTATTTAATCCTATCTAGGTAGCACTCCATGCATCACAAATTTTACGACATGGTTGCTAAATACATGCAAGTTACGTTTAGATCTAGTGGTGGGTTTCTATAGGGCCGTGTACTCAGGCGTCATGTAATAGGCAACAGAAACAAATCACGTAATCGTGAAATCGTGGTATCATGTAATCAAGAACATGCATGAATCATGTAGTCATAAAATCATGGCATCATATAATCATATAGTACGTAACAGACATGAATCATGTAATCACGAATCATGACATCATATAATTAGGTAGTAATAACAGGTATGAATCGTGTAATCATGAATCATGACATCATATAATCAGGTAGTTAATAACAGGCATGAATCACGTAATCACGAAATCATGGCATCAAGTAATGAGAAACATGGCCCCCTTCTGAGTACACTTACCTATATTGTCCACTACTACGATCTTTCCCTTAACCCCGGCTTGATTACTTGTTATTATTATTAAAGCAAACATATACGTGCACAAACAGGACAAGAAAAGTTTGGCAAGAACAAGAGACAGGTTCAGGTCAGACAGAAACATGCACGGGTGACAAACAACTCATAATAGACTAGGACAACTTGACTTTCAATTCTGGACAACAGGACACTACTGCACCAAATCTGAGATTCCCATTGCCACAGAAATGCAAATCTGGATCCGTAAAAAAAATCTAGAAACTAGACTCTTAGCCGAATCCAGCGCATATATACAAGTTACATAACAAGTACAACAACAAGGTTCAAAATAGCATTTTACACAGAATTCAAGTTCAACCAGAAATCGCAAGGTTTTATTTATAGGCATGAAAAGAGTATAAAAACACCATATTTAAATCTAGGAAAATTTTGGAAGGTTTCCTAGCATATCTAGTCTCAGCATATAGAATTTCATAAAATTTCGTTACAGATAGCATAGTCGAATAAATCGGGAAAATAAAATAATACAACAAACTTATGCATCTGAAGTTTTAGACACAACAGTACTAAAAAAGAGATAATTCACAAAATACAGCTCGAAATTCAAATCCGTCAAAAGGGTTATAAAATAGACATACCAGGCTATATTTCATGTTCACAAAGTTTTACTCAAAAGTGACTGGATTCAGGTTGAAAATAGAGTTCTTTACTGAACAACATGTAGTTTGACAATTATATGATTAGTTTCACAAGTATGAAGTAAATTATAAAAGTCATTAAATAAATCTAAGAAAATTAGGGTTTGATCCCAGTCATGTCTAGATATAACCAGGAAAATATTATGTCCAAATTTTACTTTTAACATCAGTCTTAAAATAATAGATCATGTAACGATCTCATAATTCAGAATCTGGAAATTACGATATAGCTGCAGTAAAACGACGATAACTCACACATCAAAAATTGAAACAGAGATCCATCGAAAGTTCTGAAAAATAGACATCGAATACTAAGAATCATATTCACAAAATAATTTATTTTACTGACCTTAACATGGTCTAAAACGTTGAACCAAATCAGGGTAGCAGAAAAACAAACTCTCTTTTCATGCATTTAATCAAACAACTCATATGCAATAGACCCAAATTAGAATATAACTAGTATAATGCATGTGCGATGCATGCGTACAAAAAACTCGACATAATTTCTAGCACAATTATATCGTCTCCTTGCCGGGGTACGGTTAAAAATTGGAGGAGTGAAATTATGTTGTAGACCTACATATATTCAAAAGGGGAAAAGGGGTGGGTTTTTTTTATTTACATTGGAAGTGATAAAAGAAGTTGATTATTGTTTTTTTAGTACGAACATTTAGATATAAGACCTTACCTTCGCTAAGGATAACTGAAGTTGTATTTGTTGGGAGCATGATTTGTCTAGTTTGCCTTCTTATATCACTCAATCTACCCGAGGCACAACTGTCGTCGAATTATGTCTGCCTTGATGAACTGTTGAAAGGTACATATTAATTAGAACATCATTGACTATGATTTTAATTTATAAAAGAATTTTAGTTTCGGGAGGATACCTTCTTGATTTTCAGATACTACATGAAATGGGGATCCAGATCTTGCTTGTCTCTTAATATCACTCAAACGGGCATTTCTTGGCATCTTCTTAGTGGGAATTTTCTATGAGAAACAATTAGTCTGAGTTGATTCTTAAAATCCCTAATCAAAAGCCTATGTATACACAAAACCCTTTAAAAAAAATTGAATAACCTAAATCGATGAAAACCCCAAACCTCAAATTAAAACGAAAAATCCCAAAAATCTACCTTGTTGGCTGTTGAGAATCTATGACAGCTTGGAGGGAGAGCAAGGGACAGAGTCGACGGCTACGGCGGCGGGAAGTCGAGGGGCTGTAGATTAAAATAGAAAACACATTAACCTAAGGATTTTGCATCATATCATAAAGTTGAATCTTAGATGTTTACAGAGACATTTGTTCTCCTCGCAAATGTATTATTTGTGTTCATAAATTGGAACTTATATATATCTCTACTATTATTAAGCATTTTCACTTCACATTTACTTCAATCTCTATCTCACTCAAATTAAACTCTCTTCATCTCAAAAAACACCCCATCCCGTCGATTCCTCTCTCTCTCTCAAAATCCCCACTGCCTCTCTCTCTCCTCATCGCCCCCCCCCCCCCCCTGCTACACATGATCCAAAAAGACCAGCTATTAAGTAGTCATGTTATATGATTTTGCAAAGTTAACAATAAACAGCTGGACAAACTGTTCGAATGCTCGGAATCAGCACTCCCATTTTAAAAACAAAGAAACTTGTTGTGACATCACATTCCTAAAAATAGGCTCATTATAGATTGAAATCTCACCAACCATTTGGTGGTTCTGTAATGTGGCCAACTACACCATACATACTAACTCACATGACAGCAACAAGTGATGCAGACAAAATCCATTATGCAATCTAAAATGTACCCACACCAGAAATAGATCCAACCATCAATTGCAAAGAAACAACCAACGAATTTAGTGCAATTTTCTCTTTAAAAAAAATTTAACAACTTACAATCTGCAACTTGACAGTCTTCCCATCCAGCTCCAGCGTTCTAATTTTTAAACAAAGCAACAACAACAACAATAATAATAATAATAATAATAATAATAATAATAATAATTACACCATAAAATCTTAAAATTACTATTAGTAATCATAATCATCTCAATTAGTCTGTTAGCAAAACAACAACAACAAAAATGGACGTTTTAAACGTATAAAGATCAGAACAAAAAGTGTAGCAATAATAACAGTAAGAAAGATTGGAAACTCACCATCTTGTGGCATTTCCTTACAGCCTGACCTATTTCCTCCAACGACTCACACTGCATCCTAGTCAACCTTGCAAATTTAGTCTCATTTGGGCTCAAAATATCGACACACTTCAACAGTTCCTCCGGAATCGGCGCTTCGACTCCTCCAACATCCAGTATCACATGCACCCCTGCATCATGTGTAGCCTACAGAAATTCAAAACTCCATTTCAATCACACCCAGGCTCCGTTTGGCATTACTCTTGGGTCTAATTTAAAATAAAATAGGCATATCACAAACTTAATTAAAAATGAGTTTAATCAAAAGTACTTTTATAAAACAGTTATATTTAGCATTTTTTTCAAAGCACCGAAAATTGTGCATTCTGCTTTTCAAAAAGTAATTTTACTTAATAGAAAAATTTTGAAGTTAAACATAATTTCTATTGGTACTGGCACTATTCAGTTGAAAAGCACTTTCGTTCACAGCAATACTAATAGTAAACAGAGCCACAAAAGTAGTAATCAATAACCACACTCGCAGTAATCGAAACCCCCCCCATGGCAATAAATATAAAATAATAATAATAATAAAAAAATGAAATATTAATTACAAAAAAAAAAACAAAAACAAAAACAAAAAAAACCCAACCTTAACAACGACGACATTGACCCGATCCGGAATCTCCCTCTGCAGCAGCACAACCCCCGCCCGTCTCACCACCTCCAAATCCCTCTCCCTCACCCCCTCCTTCGGCCACCCCCCCATATTTGCCCCGCCGACAATCACAATCGAGTTTTGCCCACCCTCCTGCAGCATCACCACCGCGTGCCCCATCGGAATTCCATCCATTCGACTTAGACAATCCAAGTGGATCCCACATTTGTCGGAGAGGGAGTTTTCGATGAGTTTTCCGTGGGTGTCGTTGTCGATCTGGTTGATGAAGAATGCGGGGTTGGCGAGGGAGACCTTGGCGGCACAGCAGGCCTGATTGGCGCCCTTGCCGCCAATGAGGGTTTGTTCGGAGGTGGCGGCGATGGTCTCGCCCGGGGCGGGGAGGCGGGAAATTTCCACGTAGATGTCGGCGTTGGCGGAGCCGGCGATGACGACTGGGGGTTGTTGCAAATCTTGAGATACTGAAAAACATCAGAAGGGGTTGGGTTTGAGGATTGGTGATGCTTTGAGATTCGGGCTTTTGTAGTGATGGGGGTTGAGGAATGGGGAGGAGGGGAGGGGAGTTGGGGGAAATTGGAAGAGTAGTGATTTCATTGATGGTGGTGGTGGTGTGTTGTGGTTGGAACAAAGTTTAGGAAATTTGCAAACAATGTCAACTGTTTCGAACTATACAAACTACTAAGGAAGAGACAGATTCGCCGGAGGGAGAGTAAGAGACGTTTTTGATTTTTGAGGTAGCGCGGATTCAATGAAGGGAGAGGAAGATATGGTTTCGTTTTTTGAGGGAATAGAATTTGAAGTAAATGTGAAGGGAAAATTACATTTTTTACTTATGATAGTGGAGGGGTCAGGGGCAAAAAATGATAGAATTAACTTTATATAATTTTTTTAGCCTTTTATGTTGATGGGGGCATGATAGTAAAAAGCCGCAAAATGGGGCTTTGCTTAATAATAGTATAAATGTAAAACATGATATATTAGATATTCAAATCAACATAGCATGGTTAATAACAAGTCTACTATGAGGTAACACGTCTAGCACATCAAATTGTAACAAATCTACAACATACAATAGATCACACACAAGTATACATATACATCAAGAAAACTATCTAGATCTAATTATTTTCATGTGGTGGTGACAACTATGATGATGGATCATGACTACGAATGGATCAAACGAATGGAATCAAGATTTAACAAGGGATCATCATGAGAACAAACACAAAAAGAGAGCGGGACTACATGTGGTATTTTGTATTTGTATACAAACAAAATAATATACAAGTTACTTGCCTTGGGTGTAGATGATGAATCCAACGAAAAAATAGAATAACGGGAACGGACCCCGGCACACGGTGACGATCGCGAACCAAGCGAATCTTGATGACGATCAAGATCAAGAAGATCAACGGCTGAGATTGCTGATGGTGATGATGATCAAGATCGGTCGATCAGATGGCCCAGATCCAGAGTTTGATGATGATGATCATGATCATATGAAATGGACGGCTGAGATCATTGTTCTATCTAATATGATCTCAAACAAGATGAGACGGCCAGGATTCAAAGTGATCAAAACCCCTGATCAACAGTGAGCGGCAATGGCGCTTCAGCTTGACAGTAACGACTGGCGGCGGAAGGGCGGCTCGATGGTGGCCGCAGGTGGTTGCAGCAGGGCAGAGAGACGCGAGGATCGACTAGAGGATGAAGGCGGTGGAAGAAGGCAGGGCAGCGAGGGGAGGAGGCTGTGCTTGGTGCAGTGGTGGACGACGCTCGAGCGGAAGGCGAGCGGAGCTGGTGGAGTTCGACTACAATGGTAGCTTGACGGGAATGAGGAGGAGCGGCGACGGGTGAAGGTCGAGAGGTTGAAGACGAGGCGGTTGACGATGTTGCTCTGTTTTGGAGAGGAACAAGGGAGTCGACAAGGGCACAGTTGATGCGACGAGGAGGGAGCTCGACTAGTGGTCGAAGATAGGGGCAGCAACGGGGTGGTCGCGACTGTGGTGAGGGAGGCAGACAGTCGAGGTCAGAGGCGAGCAGTGGCAGGGGAAGTCGACAAAGCTCGACTGCAATGGTGGCGACTTGACCAAGTAGATGAGGTAGGGGTTCAGCGAAGATGCGAGGTAGAAGACAAGCGGGGAAGGAGGTCGAGGAGCGATTGGGAGATGGAGAGGTGGTCGATTGGAGCAGCAAGTCAGAAAGGGGGAGACGACTGGCGGTTGTGGTGGGGAGAGGACACAGGGAGGTTGGGAGTTCGACGCGGAGGGACGTAGTCGAGGAGCCTGAGGTGCACAGGGATGGCGACGGGTTTCAGAGCAGGCTCGAGGAAGAAGGAGGTCGGGGGAGTAACAAGCGATGAGGCAATGGCGGAGGAAGAAGAGTTTGAGCGGTGGTTGGGTTTTGGGAAATCATAGAGGAAGGGGAAGGGGGTTAGAGGCGGCTGGGGTCCATATAGTAGGTAGGGTAGGGTTTAGCTAGGGTTAGGGTGTTAGATTAATATATATATGGGTTGAATAGGGTATTAGGCTATTTGTTATGGGTTGGATCCAATTGGGAGAAAGCTACAAGGTTTAAATCCAATAGGAAGATAATTAAAGAGAACAGGCTTTACAAAACATATATATATATATATACACATTAAATCATGAACAATCAAAACTAATAGTAATGATAATAACAATAACGATAATACTAATAAACAATCAACAAAATAACAACAATAACAATAATAGTTACACCAACAATAACAACAATAACAAAATAACAACCATAACAATAACAATAACAACCAGAAGAGCAAGGACCATAGAAATGGTTTCTCTCACTAGAAAACCCTAGAGAGAGAAACTCCCAAAATCAAATCTCCAAAGTTAGGCGATGGCAACTTCGATCGGGGAGGGGGGAGGAGTCCCTCCACACCCCTTCCTCCTCCTCCTTCCCTCCCACCCATTCCCGCTTCCGCAGCGGTGTAGAGGAGGTCAGAAATCGCCTAGGGTTTCGCGATTTCAGGACCTTTAGTTGTGGTCGGTGACGTCGATGTGGCATGGATGGCGTGTCCATAGAGGAACGTTGTCAGGGGAT
Source organism: Hemerocallis citrina (assembly GCA_017893485.1). Taxonomy (NCBI): domain Eukaryota; kingdom Viridiplantae; phylum Streptophyta; class Magnoliopsida; order Asparagales; family Asphodelaceae; genus Hemerocallis; species Hemerocallis citrina. Next base: position 17,820,078 of record CM030363.1, read on the forward strand.
GTTGTGGCGGCATCGAGGCACGAAGTTGGATGCTTCGAGACTCCAACGTGGAGGAGGATTAGCTTGTGGAGGTGCTCGGTCAGGTGTAGTCAGTCCGAGGTTTGAGTGGCCAAGGAACAGAGGAGGTAACTGGGCAACTAGAAGGATTTCATAGATTCTTCCAAATGGATGTCTAGTTTTCAGATTTCACGGTAGGTTCAGTCTCGAAGAAACCATGGAGGTTTTGGCAGATCCATCTGAAAGTGGTGTGTTTCGATAACTGCGAAGGCATGGTGAACAAGTACCACCACCTTGAGGACTTCCACTGGGTTGTGAGGCCGTTGGTGATTGCTTTGGGATTGTTTACTGCTCTCAAGATTGGGGTTTTCGTAGGGAAAGGAGTGGTGGGGAAGTCGAGGAGGAAAAAAGAGGTAGTGGTTCGGTGAAAGAAGTGGGATGGCAGCAGCAGGAGGGGCCAAATGAGAGTAACCCAAAGTGGCTTCCGAACCCGACATGTTGATGGACGTCGGGGGCTAGGTTAGCCGGGGTGGTTGGGGTTGGCCGGAGAGAGGCTAGGGGAAAGGGGAAAAGTGATAGATCTGATGCTGATTGAGTTGAAATTGATGGATTGATTGATTGATGATTGATCGATTGACTGAGTGATTGATTGATTGGTTAGTTGGTTTTTGTATATTTGAATTTCAAATTAGGGTTTGAAATTCAAATTATATTAGAGGATGAGTTGAGGGGAGCAAGCGTTACATTTGTTGGGCCGTGATGTTCGCTGGCGATATAGACCGTCTGTAGCATCGACCTAACGGTTGAAAACAACAACTATTGTTGAGGGTTGGATTTGACGCAATTCGGAAGAGGGCATTGCGGTAGGGTTGGTTAGGCTGATCCAAGACGGCAACGTCATTGGGAAATGAGTAAGTATGCCAGCAAGATACAGTGGTTGTCTTTGTTGTCATGGTGGACGCTTGGGGGAAGATGGAGGGAGTTTCTGGGGTGGAAAGTTATTTTGATGGAGTTTGAATTTCAATATTGAGTTTTGAAACTCAAATTACATTTGGGAGGTGATGAACGTGTGCGGGGGCTTTCATTTTGGCTCTTGGTCGAGATTCAGAGGTCTGATTGAGTTGCTTAATTTTATCCTTCATTGAACGGTCGTTGGTGATGGTGCTAATCCTCATCGTTGCGGTGTATGATTTTGTCAACATCGTTGGGATGATGTGTGAGTCGTCGATATGGTGGAGGATGTATGAGCTGTGACTGTTATGATAGATGTGCAAGTCGGTGCCGATATGGTAGATGTACGAGTCGTCGCTAGTTTGAGAGTTTTAGCGAGGTTGTTGCTGTGGTGACAATGGTGTGAGTCGTTGCAGGTCTGCTGATGGCCAAGTCGTCACAGAGACGGTGTTCGGGCTAGTCATCAGCGACGTCGCGAACGGAACATCGGCCACCGTGGTGGTGAATGAGCTAAGCATTCCAGATTAGAGAAGTGACAAGTCGTCACTGGATGGGCGGAGTGGCAAGTCATTATCAGAATTTTGATTAGGCAAGTCATTTCTGGTATGTTGTTCTGATTAGGTGTCACCGAATGGGGTAGAGAAGTCGTTGTTGGACTGGTGTTCAAGTTAGACGTCGCTTGAAGGTGCATGGGCAAGTCGTAACTATGGTTGGTGCTCGATGAGTCGGTATCTGATTGTTCAATAGAAAATTTGCATGCGTCACATCTAATAGGGGGGAGAACAGATTACAAGTGTCATCGTCTATAAGTTTAGCTAGGGGAGGGACTAGTTAATGTTGTAGGCTTAACTGGGTAATTGTTTTCTGTTGTTCCATTCTAGGAACAGATAAATGTTATATATTTGTAATACTTATTTCGTTAATAATTTATTAATAAAGCGGTGACGTGGTCACCTTTTTATAATAAAAAAAATAGTTAATAAAATTACATAATAAACTATGATTTGGTTTTAGCAATTTATTAAAATAATCTAAATAGTAATATTACATTTGATTTGGGCTAGAATATAATAGTTGATCAATTGGAAATAGAAAATAAGGTCAAAATACTCCATCATTCGAAAATAAATATAATTTTCGATAAGAAAATATTTTAATATAAAATCCAAGCCGAATTTAACAAATACTGAATTTATAAATATCGAAATACAGAAAATATTCGAAAAATATTTATTTACGAGAACGGGGGTTACACCCAGCCACATGTTAATTCTAGTTCAAGCTTCGTACGAGAAGTACTGATACATGGAATGAGTTCTAACCCACTTCAAACATCACATGCAATCCCACTGTCCCTATCAGAAGACACGTTCATAAATACAATAAGCCCGGATCCTACAGAAGTTGAGTTGCCATGTCAACCTAGTTTGGTTCAAGATTATGTTCAGTCAGCCAATGTCTATGGAATATTTCAAAATGCTACCGTCAACAATGAATTATTAGATGATGATGAAGAAGATGAAGAAACCGACGATGAAGTTGATGAGAGTGTAGAAAATGATGATGAAGTGGAAGAAGATGAATATGTAAATGTTAATCTAAATGAAAAAAATGGTAATGACGTAAACGTTACTGATGCCTTTAATAATGTTAATGTTCATGTTACCGAGGAGATGTTACAAAGTGCTAGAGTAAATCAAGTCCACAAGAGTCGCCCGGTTCATCGAATGTCGATGAATTGTACATTGGGCAATAGTTTCAATGTAAAGAATCAATCCAGCATGCGGTGAAGCTATACTCCATCAAGATATATCGAAAATTTGTCACATTGAAATCTACATCCACCATATATACCATGAAATGTAAATTGGCACCTAGAAAATGTATCATTGAGGTGATGGTGCAAATCCCACCAGTCGTAAGTGAGGGCGATTTTCTGTGGAGATTACGTGCAATCGTTCCAAAGGGTGCGACAAATTTTGTGGTGAAGAATATTGCAAGGCCGCATATATGTTTGAATCCCACGTTGACTCAAGACCACCGTAAAGTTGACGCTAAACTTGTATACAATTTTATTGTGAATGTTGTTAAGGCTGAGATAAGAATAACACCACGGGCCATTATTGAGATGGTCAAACTACAGTTCAATTATCAGAATTCGTATAGGAATGCTTGGATTGCAATATGAGAGATTATTTGGTACCTTTGAAGAGAATACACTAAGTTACCTTATCTACTATCAGCAATACAAGCAGCAAATCCAGAAACTACTGTCCATTGGGATAAGTATGAGTCTGGCCCCGGTGAGGAAACATTCAAAAAAGTATTTTGGGCTTTTGGTGCTTCGATTGAAGGGTTCGGGTCTTGCTGACCTATTATAAGCGTTAATGGAACACACTTATATGTTTGTTAATTACGGTTTCATCGGACGCAAACGATAGCCTTTTTCTATTTGCCTTTGCAATAGTTGATGGAGACAGTGTATATACTTGGACATGGTTCATGAGTTTTTTTTTGTCACAGATCGGGATGAGTTATGTGTTATCTCCGATCGTCATGCAGGTATATTGGCCGCCATGGAAATACAAAATGGAGCATGGAACGAACCAAATGCATATCATCGTTATTGTATGCGGCATTTCGCTACAAATTTCTTCACCAAATTTGGTTGCAAAGCTATGAGAAAAAAAGTTAAAATAATAGCATGTTAAAACCAACCAAAAAATTTCATAGTAAACTCATTGAGCTGGAAACTGTCAATGTGGAGGCGGCTACCTGGTTGAAGGAGAAACCCGTTCAGAAATGCGCTCTTCATGACGAAGGAGGTCATCGATATGACATTATGACTACAAACCTATCGGAGGTTTTCAACTCAGTTTTGAATGGTGTGCGTAGTTTATCCGTAACTGCAATTGTGGAAATGATCTTTTATCGTCTAAATTCTTACTTTGTCACTCTTCGGCAATTAGCAAACACACTTATAGGAGAAGGAAGTTTTTTTGCTCCAAGGGTTCAGGATTTGATCGATTTTCTCCATGAGAGAGAAAACTTGCATGAGGCCACAATGTTTCATTATCAACCTGGAGTTTTTCAGTCAAAACAGGTATACGAAAAGTAGGTGGCAATTCAAAAAGTGGGAACCTGCACAGTGTGAATTTGGGCACTAGAACATGCACTTGTTAGAAATTTCAGCTGTATCATATTCCATGTTCCCACGTGCTGGCGGCTTGTGCATATCATGCAATTGATTACAATCTGTATGTCGATATATTTTATTCTACTAGTGCCTTAGAGCAGACATGGGCTCTCACCTTTCATCCGACACTAGATCCAGCATATTGGCCTGTGTTTAGTGGACCATGCCTCATTGCTGATATGAGCCTGCATCGTAGTAGGAAAGGACGGCCGAAGACCACGAGAATTCGTAATGACATGGATGTAAGAGACGGGTCGAGCACGGGTACGGGGATGACTTGTTCCAAATGTGGTTTGAAAGGTCACAATATGCGCCGATGCTGGAAAAACTCAAGTCAAACTTCACAAAGCCGTGCATGAATTTAATTTCACATTTATTTCAAACTCATGTTTCAGGTTATTGTCTTTTGTATTACTTTGGTAATGGAATTTTGTTATGTATAATTTCGGTAATAAAGCCATTACATTTGTGGACTTTTATTATGTACTATTTTGGTTGTTTGAGTGTATGAATGGAAGGAAGACTGCTATGAGAATTGAGATGATATGAGAAGTGAATTTTGTGAATTCTGAGATTTGAGATTGAAATTGAGATGATATGAGATGTGAATTATGTGAATTATGAGGTTTGTCTGTGGGTTTGAGATGGATTCTGTGATGAGTTTGTGTATACAGGGATGAGTTTTAGAAATTCACAAACTGTTTGTGAAGATACCTAGGCTTGCTATCTCAGATAGCGACCCTAGTTCAAAGAGGGTCGCTAACTAAGATATCGACTGTGGTCATTCCAAATTTTCCAGGGACTTTCAAGTCTCTGGAAGTTAGAACTTCTCGCAGTCGCTATCTCAGATAGCGACCCTAGTTGAAGATATTCTCAAATTCACATAATTAACATCTCATATCATCTCAATCTCAATCTCAAATCACAGAATTCACATCTCATATCATCTCAATATCGGAATTCATATTCTCAAACCCAGAATTGAAGTTATACACACATGAAGACATTCACAAATTATAAAAACCTCACAATAGTTGCAATCTCAAACATTACACCTCCGAACAATGATATTATATAAGAGTAGCACTGGATTTCGTAGTCGCTCGAATCTTCATTCAACTTATCGGCGAACGTATCCTTCAACCATTTTAATCGAAGAGACTTCCCTATAATAGCCCTAGGATCCAGCTCAACCCCAAGATACTTTGTGATAAAAAACTTTGGATCGAAGTCCATTGTTCTTGTTACGACCTATCCATTGACGGGAAGACCTGTGATCACTGCAACATCCTGTAGTGTGATAGTATTCTCCCCTACCAGCAAATGAAATGAGTGTCTCCAGACACCAACGTTCGAGAAGGGCGGTTAGAAGAGGACGGTTGGCCTTAATTGAACTCATGAGGCCGATGCCGTACAGTCCGCAATCCCTTAACATCTCATGTATACATGGCGTGCCCTCGAAAAGTACACTACTTCGATTGTTCGTCCCAAACGTGCTTCGAACGATGTTGGCCTTGCAATATCAACAGCCTTGGGTCGAGAGGACCGAGACTGTAACTCCTGTTTTTCGTTTTTCGTATTTTTGGTGTATTTTTCTCTTTCTTGAGTATTTGTACTCTTTTGTATTTTTCTGGACCATATATTGAAGTTGTTTTCAATATATATTCATTTTGTTTCATTTTGAGTTCTTTGTGTTTGATTTGTTGTCTTCTTTCTTCATCGATTGTTGTGATTTCTCTTTATTTGGTTCTTGTTCTCTTGATTTTGCTCTTGGGTGTTCATGGTGATTTGGTTGGCTGCCCTAGTTCTAATCGGATTGCTTTTTATCCGTAATTGATCACCAAAGCCAAATTAACCTACAATCCTATTTTTTTTATCCTATGCTAATTGATCCAAATCAATCCTAATTGAATTAATCCTATTACCACTCCTATTGGATCCCAATTAAACCCACATACCCAAATACCCATCTCCTACTACAAACCCTAAACTACACCCTATATATTATCTCTCCCTAATAACCTAAACCCTAACCCTAGCACTACCCGGCCTTCCTCTCTCCGCTGCCTTGCGCCGCACACCCCGACACACCCCCAACTCCCAAACCTGACGCACTCTTGGCCGCGCCCAGCCCCTACTCCACTGTCGGACTGGCCTCACCCTTGCCGACCTGCCCCTAGCCCGACAACCATTACACCCGAGCACCCTCATCTCCATCTTCTCTCTCTCATCCCCTTGGTCTTGCCATTCGCCGTCGCGTCGTCCAGCAGTAGCAGCCAGGAGCAGCAGCGACCGCAAGGCCAGCCGCCACTCCCGATGCCATCTCTCTCTCTTGCTTTTGGGTTTTTGCACGTGCTTGGTGTGCACGTGTATTGCTTGGATTTCGTTGATTTGTGGATTCTTGTTCGTGGGTTTTTGTTTGTGGTCAGGATCCGTTCCTGTTATTCTTGGTGTTCTTCGTTTTTCGTCTTCGGTTAAGGCAAGTAGCTTGTACTCCAATTCCTTTGTATGATACAAGTAAAAAATACCGCTTATAGTATAGTTGGGTTCTAGAGACAACTCGTGTGTGTGTTATTTTTGACGGGTTTTGTCTCTATAGTGCTATTTGACCATAGTTGACTCACGACACAAAATTGACATGAAAACAACTAGGTTTGACTATTCTTGATCTATTCATATATGTGAGATAATTAGGGAAATTATGTGTTTGATGAGATCTATGTGATATGATGGTTGTGAATATGTTATATAGCCTATTTTACTATACCGTATTTGATTGTGATTGGAACAAATTTTGTATGATTTGTGTTGGTTTTATTTTCAAGAGAAAATCGGTATTTTGTCGATGGTCATTTTTTATTTGTATTTTAGACACTATTAAGGTCAGAATTCTTAATTTTTGTATTAGACATGAATTGTATAGCAATCTGTCTTCTTTCCAATCCCTCTGACCTTGATCGATTTCGTTTTCGTATGAGCGAGTTATGGCTATTTCACTACAGTGGTGTATCTTATTTTCAGATTTCGTTTCCTGATGATTTTGATGATTAAAGTATTTTGATACTAGTCCTAATTATATTATTTTGAACTGAAACTTTGCACAATATTTCTATACCTATCTAGGGATTATCCAGAATTTTGGTGGATTTTATTGATGAGTTTTATATGTCGTTTCATGCTTGTTTATGAAAGCTATACTTTCTGAATTTTGAACTATATTTTCACCCTATTTCCTTTTCCTGTATGAAAAATATTTATGAAATATGAAAGTTAGATTATTTTGTCTATTTTCATCTCCTTTTTACGGATCTGGATTTCGTTATATGGTTTGCGAGATATTGTTGTTTTCGTACAGCAGTGTTGGGAATTCCAGATTTGCCAAACTATCGTTTCTTGATGTTTTCTGATTTTTGTTGACTGAACTAATTTTACTGGAATATTATGAAACTTTATATTTTGATACTAGACGTATAGAGGATTACCCCAGATTTTTTATGGATTTATTTGATAAGCTTTGATGCTGTTTTCCTGACTGTGAATTCGTTTTACTGATTTCTGGCTGAACGTATTTTCTGGATTCAAATCAGTTTTGAGTTATGATTTTGTGAAATACTATATGTCTTATATATGATCGCTAGATTCGTGTGGAAGTTTATTTCCCAGATTCTTCAACGGATTCAGATTTGGATTTCTGTAGTAACGGGAATCACTATTTTAGTACTGTACTGTCATGCTGTTCTAAATATGAACATACACCGTTTTGCTCGTTTATGTGACCGTATATCATCTATGTATGTTTATTTGTTTCCCTGAAACTAATACTGATTATACCATGTTAGTTTGAAACTATTTCATAATAAAAGTGATCAAGCCGGGGTTTCTTAAGGGAAGATCTAGTAGTGGAAAATATGAAAATGCGTTCTTGGAAGGGAACTAGTGTTCCATACTGTTACTGTTACTGTTACTTTTACTGCTACTGTTACTGATACCTGAGTACACTGCCCAATTATGGTCCACTATGAAATCTAAAAACGAAACTGTTTGTTGTAGCAACCATGTGTTATATTTTTGAGCAACCATGTGTTATATTTTTGGGGCGCATGAAGTGCTACCTAGCTAGTAATACACACAAGACTGTAAGAACATAAGACTGATACTGTTAGATTGATACTGTTGGACTGATACTGTTATACTGTTACACTGATATACTGAGCTTACTGTTACTAGATACTGTTAGTTTCCATATGACACCGCATTCGACATAAACATCTATACTGTTAGTATACCATGCTTGTTAACCTTGTTTTACTGATTCATGCTAGTTATTACTGTTGATGCATTATTCCATGCTATTTGTTAGTTTTCCCATGTGCTTGTATCCTACGTTATAAGTTTTCCCATGTGCTCCGCCTCATTTGGGAAAGAAAACGTGCCCGGTTGATTTGGCAAAGTTGACGGACCCGGCTCAACCTACACAACAAATAACAATACACATCAATTTCACAATATACTATTTTATTAAAGCAAAATAAAATTAATCGAAGAAATACAATCATCTTACAGTTGGGCGGCTTTGTCCACCACCACGACCACTACTTGGAGGTCATCCATAACAAGTTCGTGGGCCCCCACAGCCTCGGTTATTTGGGGGGTCTACTACTCTCTCATTCTTCATGAATATTCTGCGTTCGTGCCATATCTAATAGCGATGAGAATCCTACAATTTTAAATGTATTTCGGTATATTCATATAGTAGAATTGCATACTCTAAAAACAAAATTGCATACTCTAAAAACAAACAATTTAACACCAATAATATACACACACTATAAATGAATAATTCAAAAATAATATGGACAAATGTTTAATAATAATTTTCTTATCAACAATATTCTTGCACATTCACGTTCACATTCACATTCACGGACTTACACATATAATTTCACATAATCATATTCTTTCACATTCACATAATTATAATCTTTCACATTCACATTCATAGACTTTCACATTCAACATGCTCTGGCCAATATTGTTTAAAACCAATAAAACCTACACCAATTCAACATGCTCTCAACAATAATATGGACAAATGTTTAATAATCATAATCACATTCATACCAATATGTGTCAATAGTTCTTATCATCAATTTAACACCAATAAAAGTTCTTATGAACAACTTACACATATAATTAACCAACATTGCGTTCTAAATTTCTCAACCCAAATCAACAATTCAGACTACACTAATCATCACACAAATCACCAATTCTCAACATTACGTTATAATTGCAAAATCTAAATGCTCACAAAATTAACCCACAAACAAAATTAACCCAAAATCTAATTGCAAATGTATGAAGACTTATCAAACAATAGATGAGTACTTTAGGATCTATGGTTCACAAAATCCTCTTCACCGTTCGTGCCACAATCCTATTCACCGCTCACAAAATCAACCAAAATCGGGATCTACGGTGTTGGATTTAGGGTTTTGAGAGTAGGAGTAGAGAGGGTTGAGAGTGATGAAGTGAATTTGGAGAGATTTTGGACGGATTTTGTTTGGAAGATCACAAATTGGGAGGCTAGGGTTTTGGTTTTCTTTCGGATTTGGGAGAGAAGATAGAAAGAGTGTTTCGATGAAGTGAGAGGAATCTGAGATACCGAGTCTATAAAAACTTTTCCAATTGACACTCGCTATCTCAGTTAGCGAGTGTGGTATAAACAACGAGTCTATGTCCAAGAATTTTTAACTTCATCCCCAATCTACACTCGCTATCTCAGTTAGCGAGTGAGAAACAAAAACACACGCTATCTGAGATAGCGAGTATGAACTTGCTATTTTTCTTCAAGACCATACACTCGCTATCTCAGTTAGCGAGTGTGGTATAAATACATTCGCTATCTTTAATTAGCGAGTGTTTGTAACACACGAGTCTGAACTTGATATTTTTTTCATCTTTTCCCCAAAGTGTGGAGAAACACATAACCATACAGTCGCTATCTCCGATAGCTATAATGTTTTAACCAAACTCGCTATCTGGGTCGTTTTGGTAAATACTTTCGGAAGTGGGTTAGTTTGGTAAATACTTTGAAAAGGTGGGTCATTTTGGTATAATTTTCAAAAAAACCCTATCCGTGCATTTGGATCTAATTTTACTCTGACTCGCATCTCAAAGCACCTACAGTAGAGTTGTAAGTTGAGAGGGGGCAAAAGAGGTTCATCAATGGCGTCGACGGCGGCGATCATCGGATGGTACGGCCCTTTGATCGATCTGTCTACGTCATCCTCCCACATCGATGGCTTTGTCCAGCTCCTCGTCTTCGTCCACTCCTCTCATCCTATTCAGGTCCACTTTCCATTTTCTCTAATTTTTGTAGCGTCTATTTCTTGATTATAATATTATTGTTTAGTTTTTTAACTAGACTAGATTTGTAGTACATATATTCAAAACTTGTGTATGGTGTTGTAGTGTCGTTGGCTTCACACAACCTCGTCTAATTATATTAGTAAAGATTCGTGGAACCAAATACAATGTGCTCACATTTGAGAGCTATGGCAATTACAATGAAGATTTGAAAGATGTAAAAGATTGGAACAAATTTACAATGTCTTAATCTCTAATCTCTAATATTATAGTGTCATTTGTCAATCTACCAAATCTACCAACCCGTGCATCGCACGTGCATAACTAATATGAAGGAGGTCTCAGGTTCGAGTCCTCACTACGTCCGATTTTCTACTTTAAAACAATTATATTTATTAAGACGTTCATTGCTCGTAAAAATTACTAGTTAATGGAACCGTAAAACCGTCTAGAAAAAAAAAACGAAAAAAAACGTGGCTTGTTGCAACATCGGCCAATTTCTTGCAATATCGCAAATCCGTTGATTTGCAAGGTATCAAACACCTGCAATTTACCCACTTGCAGGAATACAGATTTGCCCAACTGCAACGATCCAAACAGCCCATAACGATTTCTTTCCACTGAATTATATTTGGAGCTTTTGTCTTCTGGTTATCATTCCTTATTATATTGCTGCTTGAGTCTGATGAATAAGAAACTCTTCTGCAGAAAGATTATTCTTCTGATGGAGGGACAATACTGAAAACAGTTATTCAGGTTGGTGATGAAACAAGATCATATTTTTCTGTATCTCTTTGGCAGAAGCATATGGCGTCTATGGTAGTTGCTGGCGACATCATATTACTTCAAAGTGAGAACCTTAAAAATATATATATCATGTCTGTTTCTGTTTCTCGTTATTAGGACCACAACCCATATAAATCCTTTTTCTGCCCGACTCTTTGGTCTTCAGAATGCGGGTTTTAAGAACGAGTGATTGTCCTTCTCTGACCCTTACCGCCCAACTGGAGAGCGGACAAATAATGCGTTCCGTTTATTGATAATTGAACAGGGTCTATGGTCGGTCTGTGACCCTGGATGCCGAAGACGTCCTTGGGGCGATCTCGTAGTTCCTACGGGTTGGAGATGATGGGGTTGGTCCATGGATTTTCCTTCCTTTTGCCAAAAAAAGAAAATAATGACACTCATTATATGTTCATTATCTATAGTCTTATTGCTGTAATGTTTGTCATTATTTTTGGAGAGTGCATACATCTTTTATTTCTTGTGTTATCCATGTACACTGAGGCCTATGCTGAAACCAATTTAATTATCCATATTGTAATTGTGAGGACCATTCAGTTTTATCTTAAATATTGTGAAATCAAACAAAGCCAATTGCTAATATTAACCAAAAAATCGTGCCCACACTACTATAAAGGCGATTTCATACTTGTATTATTTCAGTACATATTAAAGAATCTCGTAGTGTTCGAGGAAAATGCACAAGTAATAAGGAATTTTATAGCCCACACAAGATAAATTATTTTGTTGATGGGTACAACAAATCTTTGTCATTGAAGTTTGTTTCATGAATGATAATTAAAGAATTTGTATCGTACGCCCGCATGTATCATCATGGAGAAATCAGTGATTCATAGGTTGGCCCTAAGGTTGTTAAAAATGATAAGCTGAATAAAATGTTAAGGACTACATAGATGGTGCATGCTGTTGAAATAGCACATTCATATATATTTTCCTGTGAAACCTCTGTTCATACAAAGGACCAGAAAAGCTTCTCAAGCATTTCTGGTTCTGGATGGAGGTTTGAGGAGTTTAGTTTGAAGTTCTGTTGATTTCATGGTTTTGGATTTTTAAGATACACTAGGTATTCTCTGTATTTATCTTTCAAATGTCTATTGAAAAGGGTCAGTCACCTATTGTTCTAGATGAAAATTAAGGTAAGTTATCAGCCTTTGAACTTGGAACCAATTGTTTCTTCATAATTCTTCATATCTTCTTTGTTTCCTCGAACTTTCAACTAGTTTTTTAGGCGGTCCTTTTGAACTAGAACATTTGAGTCTTTCACAGGTTTCTAGGGTTTGTCAATGTTTTTGTCCAGGTTTTCACTGCTTATTAGCTAGTTGATGTCTCATGCCAGCTGGTTCAACTGCCTTTCTGGCCTCATGACTTTTCTATAGTAATTAGAATAACAAGATTTGCTTTCTCTAGATAATCATTATCAATGTTGATCTTAGGTACTGTTTGATTAAGGGATCATGAGATAGATTTCTGACAACAAAACGAACACATCTTAAGTTTTCTGCTTGCACATCTCTGATGTAGGGATTTGGTGTTCAAAAATGACATTAATGTAAAAAAAAAAAAGGATTACATCTAATTATGTAAATCATCACTAGTTTTGCTTTGTGCAGCAGCTGTTAATTATGTAGTGTTAAGCTGTCTTACAGAAGTACTTATTATGTTTTCTATATTACTGGTTAACTGTTTATATTGTTTTCTATGCTTGACTCATGCTTTGTGCATTAATAGTTAAACGTTCGTATTCTTTCTATGCTTGACTTTTTCCAGATGTTAAGATCACAAAATTTAGAAATGACGTGGAGGCTTCAGCAATACATATCTCTTCACTAATGGTCCTGGTACACTCTTCCGAGTTAGGTGCCTCTAAAGGTAATACATTCTCCTCCACCCCCTTTAATAAAAGACTTTTACTTTCTGGGATTTCTTTTCCTATTATTATCCCTAATTTCGAGTTTAATCTTTTAACCATTTCTCATGATTGCTCAACATCCTGATCACAAAATATAGTGAGCTTATGTGAAATATTTGTCCCTCAGCTTCACGTTGATGCGTATTCTGTTAGCATATAGTTCACAAGGAATTTCTGCATCAACTATTTTACTGTAGTTTTGTGGTAACAATCTCAAGTTCATTATGGTGGTTGGATCCATCATAACATGGGAAATCACTCAGACATTTCCTGGTCACTAGACTCACTACTATGAATTGTCTTCCTTTCAATCTCTTTTGGAAGATGCAAATCCCTACTAATTGTAAGCTCTTTAGTTATTGTGACTCTACTTTATAACTTGGATTTAATGTATTGGCTAGTCTTATCAACTGTCATTAAGTTAATCAGACAACATCCGCAAAACATCACTTCACTTTTAGCAATTTTTTCCATAACGAGGCAAAGAGCTATGGCTTATTTCTTGTGGAAAGGAATATATGGTCTTTCTAGTTATTCTCAAGTCTCAGTTCTAGGAGTTACTTCATGATAGATATTTTTAATCTCTTAAATGAAACATTATTTCTGTACAGTTTCATCTTTCACCTTTCGTAATCTAAGAAAACCATGTTTGATTTTATTTACCTCACTATAATTCTCCATTAATTGCTGTAGTAAACTAGGTAAACTTTCATGCCAAAATCTTTTATTTTTATCCCTTCCTAAATTGATTTCTTTAGTTATTTTGGCCCATGAGGCACATCCATTTTTATAATTTACAAGAAAATTAATGTGCATAGAAATTGAAGCTTATTGTATGCATAATTTAGTTGTTTCTGTTTCAGTACTTGAGTGTTTTGGTGCTAAAAATAGTTATTATGGAGATTTTAGTGCAAACTTGACTGCTCTTTTAATAAGTTTAGACATTTTTTTTTGTAAGTAAATAAATTTACTGGTATTTCCTACCTGCCATCACCGTATCATTTTTTACAATTAAACAGTACATGCCTTTTAGTAATTTGTGCAATGATTCAATGTACTGTGTTTGGTAGATGAACTTTTCTCTTTCTGATGATGCAGACATTGATGGTTTAGTGGCACATGGAAAATTCGGGGAAACAGTTCGAGAAAAATTAAAGAAGGTAGTAAGTTGGGTGTACCATACTGAATCTGCTCTTCAGCACATCCAAAATGTGGGTTCCTGCCAAAGTGCCAACTATCCTTTATAATCCCCTTAATGCTTATATCGGCTTCTCTTCCTATTTTAAAAAGTTTAAGATCCTTTTTGTTCTCAAAAGTTTCATACCTGATGTCTGCATACTCTGTACATAGTATATATGGAATTAAATTATCGTAAATTAAGAAAGAAACTGTGCTTTTTAGTTTTCGACTAATATGCTTTTTAGCTATTCCAATATAAAATATTATCTTAAGTGATAAGTAATCACTTCTCAAAGTAAATGCTATACATTAGTAAAAACAACAAAATATTTATCTAAAATAACGTATAAAAATCCATGCAATTATTATATGAAATCACTAGTTGGGAAAAATGCTTTGTTGTTGTTGTTATTGTTGTTGTTGTTATTATATGAAATCATTTGGAATTTCTTTTTTCTTAGGAGTCTTAGATTTTTCCCTTTCTGATATAACTTTTACTATCATAACTAGAGTGTTGGGATGTAGTTGTATGGCCTCATAGTTAAATTATATGTGTTTTCATCTCAGTTTTTCATACTATGTTTCAAAGACATTGGAAATTGCGGACAATTATTATGCATTGAGGTTCTCAACGACTAGAATTATGAAGGCAAAAAGCACATGCATCACACATACTACTATCGATAATCTAGTGGGTGTAATGAGGAAGTCACTCTTAGCAAAGCTGAATAGGGATAGTGATGTAAAACTAACCCTAAAATAGAGAATTTTTAAGATTCTTAATGGATTAATTTTACCAACAGTAGTGCAGATCAAAGTTATAATTTTTAAACAGTTAATCGGTTTGATGGATTTTCAAGAACTGAATCACGTTAACAATTCCAATTAATAATTCAATTCTTACAATCAATAATTAAATCCCTAAGTGTTCTTAGCAAGTAAAAGATTCAATATTGATTTGTATTCTAATCAAGCAGGTGGAACGCTCAATCTCAATATTTGTGGTCGACAGTTAAATTGAATAAGATAATAGAGATGATAAAGTAGTATAACACAAATATTTGAGAATTGAAAAGAGTATACCGATGGTTCGAAGAACTCAGCGTAGATCTCGGGTTGAACACGAAGAGCACAACGATCAGCAACAATAGTAAGAGAAAGACAGCAGCAACAAGTCAGCAATGACAACAACCAAGAGAGGTGGCGGCGGTGGTCGATGGGGACCGTCAGAAAATTGACCGGAAAAGGATGAGGGCATTGGGCTGTGCTGGCGTGGGTGAGTGCTACACGGGGTCGCGAAGATAGGGGCGGTGGAGGTTGCAGTGGCGATGGAAAGCGGAGATGGGGGCGTCGAAGGTGATGGCGGCGCGGGGTTGGGTTGACGGGGGTGGACGGGAAGATGAAAGTGGGAGACGGGGTAGGGAAGGACGACGGAGAGAGCGAGGGGCGAGCGTTTTGACGGCGGTGGTGGTCGAAGAAGGTGAAGAGGAGTGGGTTGGTCGGGAGTTGGAGGAGGAAGAAGAAGGATTATGGTTTTGGATTTGGGGATTAGGGTTTTGATTTAATTGATTTGGGGATTTGGGGTAGTTTTAGAGTTTATCACAAACCCTAAAATTTTATTAGGATTTATCACAAACCCTAATAATCGGATCTCAATTGTATCATACAAAAAGAGAGGAAAAGCAAAACTCAACACAATAATTTTTTAATCAAGAATGACATATCTTTCTCATTAATCTCAGTAGGCTCAAAACAAATCTTGATACAAATCTAAAAAATATTCTAATGCAAAAAGAAAGATTACATATGGCTATAATTGCAAAAAAAAATATGGTACTGAAATAAAATAGTAAATTAAATAAAATTGATGTCCTCACCAGATAGATAATTCATATAACCACAAAGAGAAGGGATAAAGGGCTTAGTTTCTTTTGTTCGTAGAATGTTGATTTTTAACTATCTTCTTCATTTGCCCTAATAAATGTATAATTTGTGTTTCATAAATTGTTAGGATCAAAATTGTCATACTTCTTCAGCCACTCTATCTCTGCATGAGATGTTGGTTCCTTGAAGAAAACAACAAGAATCGACAATAAAATAGTATTCTTATTGATTGTATATCATCTGATACTTTTTTTTTACTACACAAATTTGTTACAATCTTTAAATTCCAAAATAGTATCATACTATCATTGTACAATTCTATATCGTAATTCATAAATTTATTTTGAGATAATTGGGTTGCAGATCAACTAGTTGCTATAAAGATATTTGTTTGATTATAAATTGAAATACATTGATTTTTTTCTTGCATTTTTTAACTTTGTACTGCCAGTGAATAGTTTATTTGTTTTTTGATGTTCTTTACTCAATTTGGCTGCATTCTATAGTTTTGATTGTTTGAAGTGTTTACAATAACAAAAATGATTTTATTTATTTATTTATTGGTTGAAACCAGAGAAAAGGACAAACAATCAAGAACTGGAAGGCACCTGACGAAAAGAAGTCTAGGAATTGTTTATCTATTTCTGAAGCATTGAGCCTTACTAACTCATGCTATGCAAACTTTCATGCACACATTAGTGAAATTGTTTTGCCATCTGTCTCTAAGCCTGATCAATTTGAAGAACTATTTGTCAGCAAGAGATTATTTTCAACAGTCAAGGGTAATATTGTAGAAGATTTTATATCCGAAGGTTGCAAACTATGTGCCATGCCAATAATTTCTAGGTATGCCGAGGCGAAAAACACCTATTCCTCCTGTCATTTTTCTTAATAAAAATAGGTCCTTTGTCATTGTGGAAACTATTTTGATGATTTCTGGTGGTTGTTAATAGTTCTGTCTCGAAGCAAGTCAAATTACCTCTCTACTGTGAGAAAAGTTCCAATTACCATCACGACTTCTGTCAGATATACAGACCTTTTCAGGTAAGAATCTTATAAATTCAAGTTCCTACTGATTAACTGTCACTTGAAATCTTATAAGTTCAACTTCATACCTCAACATGTTTTGTTCCATTCTCTATATGATTTTACTTGATTTTTTTAATATCAGTTTATGTTATTAAAATGCGAAGTAGTGTCATCCTCCAATTTTGAACCCCTGGCCTCTTGCAGTAGCGAAAGGAGTTGGGGATCCAAATCCTGCTCAAATTATACTTCGTGTCAAAAAATGCACTAGGTTATGCAATTTCACTTTTTAATCAATAACAATAAAGCAAGCTCATCACCTATAAGTCTCATTAAGTTGCCTGGATTACTGAACATAAAATTCTGCGCGATTTCGCAAAGAAAATATTGGACATAGATCCTGAATTCTTGTCACGGAATTTATCTCTCAAGACTCAAGTCTTGTTAAAAGACTGCACATGGTGCACATTTATGTTTTCAGATCTCAATTGTGCATGAAGTGTTACTGTCAAACGGGTGTGGATCATCTATTTGATGAGCCCTCATGAGTTTTTTCGCGCTGTGTATAAAACTTCTTACACTACAATTGAGGCACTTTATATAAAGCAGAGTAGAAACTTTTTGAATTTTTTACACTATTGTGCATATCCCCATGGGGGGCTATCCAAATGGGTGATCCTGTTGATTATGATCTATGGTCTCAAATGTCAACAGACACTGAAGCTCTCTGGTGGTTATGTGATTGGGATTTTGCCTTGTCTTTACTGGAAAAGCTAAGCAGCGAGTACCAGATACAGATATTGTTGGTCGGATCTGATTGGGACTGTGCATACCTATACTTGTTTTAAGTGCTTAGAATCTTAATCTTTTTGTTGCCTGTCCCATGGAAAGGGAGGGTTATGTTAGGTAGCTGGTAGCCAGCATGAAAATAGTCGGATACATACGTGCAATGAATCCTGGAGATACTTATTGTTATAAACATAAATGATCTTGCTTCAAAATGTATGTGGATGGTAAATCATGTGATATGTCTACATTATTGTCTTCTATACTTGGGCATCTGTATTTACGAAATTTCTGTATATTCATTCGGCTCTCCTCGAAGGATTAGTGAAAAATATGCCAATTGGTTCTGTGACAAATTTAAAGGAGTGTATCCCATTTAGCTGTTGGGCCTGATATGTCATTACAAAAAGAAAGAAATTTAAGCAATCTGGCAGCAGTCTGATTATTGCACTGTAAATTACTTGGAAAAATTTATCCAATACTATATCTGTATTCATATAATTGTGAGCAATTTCTACCTAACTGCTTAATTTTTGCCATCATGCAGTTGTATCTCTGGGACCAAAGTGGACAAATTCCTCTCACAGTAAAGAACAATGCTGCAGAGATGTTATTTGCTAATATTACTGCAAAGAATGTATATAGTAGCTACCAAGAAGCTATGAATCAAGGGCCTGAGCATGGAAACGATAAAAAACAACAGCGTCACTATGATTCGAGAGAACCGAGTTCCATGCAAGTTGATTGCAGTGGCCATAGAGTGAAGCCCAACTTTTACAAAATCTGGTTGATCTTAGTTAAATCACTATTACAGCATGGTGAGAATAGTCCATTTCGCTTTGAAATATGTGTGGATGGTGAGAAGGATGTCGAGAACGGAAGGTATGAGTTGGTTTCATTTACAATGCCGTGCTTCGAGACTGACAAGTTGTAATTCTTTGGGTGTCTATTTTGTTATGTTGATAGCACATGCATGCCACAGTTTAATAGAAATCTTTTTATGCCCTGCAACAGATTTGTTATTACAAATTCTGTAACAGAAGAACTTATGATCTCTTTTAACCGGTACACAAAAATAAGATTGACATATACCAACCAGATTACAGTTTTCAGAAACAAGTGGCAGTTCAAATACAAAGGAAATTAACAAACAAAATGAAAAATTTCCTTTTTTTTTTAATATTTTTTTTAAAAATTTATTTTAAAGTCATGTTCTAGCTTCTTCAATCTTGTTGCTTCATTTGCCGCTCTGCATGCTCTCTTTCACACTGGCTCATCCCTAAGATGATGTCAAGCATGGTGCCGGTGGTACCAAAGAAGACGAGTGGAGCCAATGATGTCTTACGTATGCCTACTGGAATTGCAACCAGAGCTCCGAGAGGGGATCGTCCAACATTCCTAAATAATAAAGACGGAATCGAACATGTGATCTGACCTCTTACTTTAGAGTGAGAAGCAAGCAAGCAAGCAAGCAAGCGATGCTCAACTGCACTACGAGTGCTTGGCACCCAAAACTAGTTTAATCCCCCTATTCCAAGTGTCGTAGATCAAGAGCAATCCGCTTGGATACCAATTGAAACAAACCCAGGAGAACTCATCCTTAAAATCTTAAAAATAGCTGGCAAGGAGAGAGAACTCAAGTTTATTTCACATTGGCTACCAATATAACCGATATGGGACTAGATATGGGACTAAATGGCTCCTAACATTTCTGCTCAGTTTAATCAGTATTATTTGCAAGCATCAAATATTTTTCAACAAATATGAATAATATAAAGATCAAATAGGATTAAAATCTTACTTAGAAACAGTGCAATCCTCCAATTGCTTCACCTCATTGCTGCCCTTGCTGCCGCCGCGATTCTCCATTGTTTCTCTCTCTCTCTCTCTCTGCCAAAATTTGTCACATGCGATGCACGTGTTGTCATGAACAAAGGGATTGGGTACTGGAACCAAATTGGGTTCCAAATTTGGACCCGACTCGGTATTGTGTCTGTGGGCCGAGTAAAGGCCCTTATGAAATGTAGATCCATTTACTGCAGGGGTCTAACTCCAGCTCACATTTGGCAGGGTGTTTGTTTCATGTAGCACGATCACATTTACCCAATACCCGGATTCAGCATTGGACCTGAACCGACCCGATCTATAAGGATCAGGGTCCGGGTTCTAAAATAAGACTCGATGCACTTCCCGGTCCGGATCGGGTCTGCTCAAAATAGAACCGACCCGGATCCGGACCCGGACCCGGATCCGTTAAAAAACACCTTAAAAAATATGAAATTTGAATAAGAGTGTTATAGGGATATATATATGTTGAATATAGATGTGTAAATATAATTTTTATTCATATACTTAAGTGCAAAAATTGTTGGAACCGTAAGATATCGGGTGCAAAATACTTACGTGCAAATATTTATTCCCCGCTACCGAACCCGACGGGTAAATTTTTTTAACTAGGACCCGGATCCGGTTCTTGCAAATCCGGATCTGGGTCCGAGTCCGGGTAGTGGAGGCCACGACCCGATAGAACCCAATACCAGCTCTAGTTTCATGTAATATGCAAGTAAAATTTTAATAAGAAAAATGTAAATGTAAATGTAAATATTTTTTTATTTTAAAAAGCTTTAAAGTAAATTTTGTGTGTGTGTGTGTGAAGAAGGCTGTAGCCACACACACCCATACATATCCCATATCTATATTAATTGAATACTTTTTGGTGCAAGTGAAATTCGAACTCACGACATCTTTCTGATCAGCGAAAAGGCTTACCAGTAAACTACATTAATACTTACTTTTAAAATAAAAGAAAAATAAAAAACTACACTTATTTTTTATTAATAGAATGAAAAAGCTTTCAAAATAGGTAGTGAGACTGTTAGTGACACGACGTTATTAAGAAACGACTAATGTACAAATTAATATTTTAATTTAGTTTATGGAACAAATTTGATCTCGAGCTATTTGTAGAATTTCATGTTTATACATGCTACTTTTACTATATAATTTTGTTAAAAACTTGGTTTTGGCTATGTTCCAAAAACAAACCAAAAAAGTCCAAATGCTGAACATAGTCCTATCGTTACCACAGTATGAACCAAGTACAGTTATGAAAACTAAGCAGTAGCAATCTTCATTAATTCGTCGGCGTGTCTTTTCTTCTTCTTTTTTTTTTTATAAAAAGAACAGGATTTTCTCCGAGGTTGGTAATTCTAATGCCTGAACGTAGTCTTTCGTTGCTCGTCTTCTATCCCTCAGAGCATCTGTAGTCGTTTGTAATTTACCCAAACTTTTTAAAATTTGAAAAAAATAGCGCGGTAATCGTTGGCCATTTACTCAAAAACTGGGTTTCACCGCTATAGTAATCGGCTATATCTGGCAAACGAAATGGCAATTGCCAAAATATAGCTAACGAAAGATAATTTTTCGTCCGTTCGATCGGAAGAAAGATTATCTTTCGTCGCTTATTTTTTTTATTATCGGACGATAGATTATTTACCGTCATTGATTTTTTAATTTTTTTTATTAAAAAATGGTCGGACGGGAAATTATTTCCCGTCCATTCCATTATAAAAAAAAAAAAAAATCTAAAATGTGCTGGGATGGGAGGTGATGCCCCGTCCCTTACATTTCTCATCTTATAATTTCTATACAACCACCCTATAGAGCAGCAATTGTATAGGTTAAATGTAGGTTTAAATATTAATTAATTAATAATTAAGAAATAATTAGGATTAAGTTAACATTTTTTAGGAATTAATTAAACTTAATTTTTTTGTTTACGTCGGACGGAAAATAATTTTTTGTCTGAGATTATAAAAGTCCAGAAACTTAATTTTTGGCATTCGACGACTACAGTGCAAAGTCATTTTTTCCATTTCTATTTGTCAAATACTCAAAATTTGGGTCTCCACGACTACAGATGCTCTCATTCCACCAACTTGTTCGCGATCTTCAAGAAGAGAAATTTAAGTACACAGAAAAGGAAAAGAAAAAAAAAAATGGTTGTATATGGGAAGATATTAACTTCCATATACCACAGGTAACTCATTTTAAAGCCAACATCATTTGTATCTACAAGTTCAATTGCATTTGAATGTAAAATATGTTAGTTCATTTGAGGGTAGTCATTAGAGTTGAACTGGACCATACAAATAAGACTAAATGTGAAAAAAACTCACTCAAGTATTACTGATTTATTTGTAAGATCGAACTCTCTAGTTAGAATTTTGTTAAGAAGAATATTAATAGAGGAGGTTGCAATGTGGGCTTATGCGTGTATTAAGTTTTTCATCTTTATTTGTATTGATTGAAATATGATGATATTTATTATACACTAAAGAATTTATTTTGTAAAAGAAGAAACATATGTATATTATGTGTTCAAGATCAAGTTTCCTTAATACAAACTAGTATTACTCTGTGCAAATTGCACGGCATAAAATAATTTTGAAGGACATAAAATTATATATAACTTCAAAAAAGTGTGAGATAATTGGGAGAAACTTATGAATATCAGCCCTACCGTAATGTTGAAATCTTCATTATCATCCACATATAAGCAGATTGTTTAAAGAATTACTGCCAAACCATAATGTTATCCAATTAAATAATACTTGTGATAGGGTAAAAATGGCCTGAGGCCCAACCAGGGCCCAATACAATTCTCACTCGAAAAGGTAAAAATAGCTATCTAGCTCGGCCCCGAACCACTTCAGGGTCGGCGCCGAACCTCCTGTTTGCCCTCACAGTACTGGCCTCCTCGTGCCGACGAGCCTTGGTAGTCCTCGGAGTCCGACCCGTGACAGTACCACAGGCCGTCCCCCCTCTCCGGCGAAGCAGAAGGATGACCTGGCGCAGCCTAGGCCCTCCGATTCCCCCCCGAAGCGCAGGAGACCCACGATCAGCCACGTCAACTCCAAATACCGCCAAGGGTTTCGCCACGTCAGCCCTATACCACTCCTGGTATTGCCACGTCCGCCATAAACCCCCTGGGCCTTCTGCCACGTCAGGCCCACGGGCTTTCGGATCCAGACCCGGCCCCCAAGTGGAACCAAACCCGGTTGGGATTCTCTATAAATACTAGACCCACACCCACCTTTCGAGGTAATGAATCTTTCGCCACTTAAATATACCTAATTATTGCTACTCTCTCACAGAGACTGACTAGAGCGTCGGAGGGTCCGCCACCGGGATAAACCCCGGTGTTTCAGGACCGTCTGCAGGTACACAAGACCTCGGATCCGACCCTTCCGATCCGAGCCCAGCCTTCAACACTTTTCCGAGCTCATCGTAGGTCCCAGAAGGTCAACCGAAGGTCGGCAGACGAGCGGCAATCTCCTTCAATACAAATTGAGTCCGAACTCACACCTGGTGCATCCACACGTCTCCCAGAAATAAACAGCATCAGGTTGGCGCCGTCTGTGGGAAGACACTGCTCCAGAAGCCGATCCGATCCAGACCCCCAAAGGACCTCGACAGCTGAACCCTCATGGCCTCCAAAGGCAAGGGGGCTGCTTCCTCCGTCAACCAACGGGACTCGCCCCCACCCACTGATAAAGCCAGACCACGCACGTCGAAACACAAGGCTCCCCCCCGGGAGTCACAAAGGAGCGTCGGCCGGCCAGCCCAGCCCGACCTCCGGGGAGTAATCCTCAACCGCAGGATTACCCACAACTGGGGAAGGGCCGCTTCCAACCCGGCCCCGAACCATCCGAGGCAGACCCACAGGGATGACGGCCCACGGGGTCGGCAAGGTGATAGGAACCGGGGATTATCAACCCCGAACCCTAACCCAAACCACACCCAGGGTCAGGATCCCGAATCCGAGGTATCCATGGATACACCATTCACCCTACACTACATCCACGAGAGGCCGGTGGGGGGAGAATCCGATACTTCCCAAAGAACCTTCACCCAGGAGACGAATGCTATTCAGTACAGCCCCTCTCCCGAGCTACAACCGCGGCCAGTCTCCTTCTCAGGAGAGGACCCCGAAGGAGTTCACCTACCCCACTGCGATGCCCTCGTCGTTAGCCTCCACATGGCCAATTGTGAGGTTCGCCGAATCCTTGTTGACAACGGCAACCCGGTAAATATTCTCTTCCTCAGAACCTTCGAAAGTCTCAGATTATCCAGAGGAAAACTCAAACCAGCCGGATGCGCGTTGCTCAAATTTTCGGGCGTCCCGGTCGTAGTGGAGGGAATTATTACCCTCGACGTCACCGCTGGATCGGCCCCTGTCAAGAGGACCGAGTCCTTGGATTTCATGATCATCCACGTCAAGGCCGCCTACAATGCCATCCTCGGCCGGCCCGGGCTAAACTCCCTCCAGGCGATACCTTCGGCCCACCATCTGAAACTCAAATTCCCCCCCAAGGGGCCAGCATCGTCCGAGGCAGCATCGAAGCAGCACGGTCATGTTGCGTTGCCACCAGGGGAGGGGGCGTACTCCCCCTCGACGCCGTTGAACTCGAACCCGAGAGAGACGGCCCGGCTCCCGAGCCCGTTGACGAACTGGAGGAGGTCCTATTCGACACCGAGGATGAGTCAAAATGGTTCCGGGTGAGCCGCTCACTCGCCGAAGACCTGAAGACGGGCATCATCGCTTGCGTCCGCCGCAACGTTGATCTCTTCGCTTGGAAGCCCTCCGATATGCCCGGGATCTCCGAAGACTTGATCATGCACCGACTGAGCGTCCTCCCTGACTCTAAACCGATCGTCCAAAAGAGGCGCAAAGTCGCCCCGGAGAGGCAACAAATTGTAAAGACAGAAGTGGACAAGCTCTTGTCCGCTTGATTCATCCAGGAAGTCAGCTACCCCGAGTGGTTGGCCAATGTCGTCATGGTGAAGAAAGCGACAGGGGGTTGGCGAATCTGCATTGACTTCACGGACCTTAACAAAGCGTGTCCGAAAGATCCTTTCCCCCTCCCGCGCATCGACGCTTTAATAGACGCGACCTCAGGGCACGAGCTGCTGTCCTTCATGGACGCGTTCTCGGGGTACAATCAGATCCGGATGTTTCCACCAGACATCTCCAAGACCTCGTTCGTCACCGACCAAGGTCTTTATTGTTACCGCGTTATGCCTTTCGGGCTAAAAAACGCCGGAGCCACGTACCAGCGACTCGTCAACAGAGTCTTCAAGGACCTGATCGGCCGCAACGTAGAAGTTTACGTCGACGACATGCTTGTCAAGAGCCGGGCTGGGCCGGATCACGTCGCCGACCTCGAGGAAGCCTTCGGTGTCCTCCGACGCCACAACATGAGGCTCAACCCGGCTAAATGCGCCTTCGGCATCTCCACGGGGAAGTTCTTAGGATTCATCGTCAGCCAGCGCGGCATTGAGGCAAACCCCGAAAAAATACAGGCCATCATTAACATGTCCCCGCCCCGGAATGTCAAAGAGGTTCAGAGGCTCACAGGTCGGTTGGCGGCAATCGGCCGTTTTCTCTCCAAGTCAGGGGAGAAATCTCTCCCCTTCTTCAAAGCCTTGCGCGGGAAAGGGGGCTTCGAGTGGGGTACCCATCAACAAGAAGCCTTCGAACAGCTGAAACAATACCTCGCCAACCCGCCTCTCCTCAGCAAGCCCGAGCCGGGCGAGCCGCTTTGGCTCTACCTGTCCGCCTCGGACTGCGCCCTCAGCGCCGTCCTCGTCCGAGAGGAGGAAGGAGTTCAAAAACCACTGTACTATGTGAGCAAAGTACTGCACCCGACCGAGACGAGATACGCGAAGATAGAGAAGGTGGCCTATGCCCTGGTTATGGCAGCCCGAAAACTTCGACCTTACTTCCAGGCCCACTCCGTCCAAGTACTGACCGACCAACCACTGAAGACTGTCCTCCACAAGCCCGAAAACTCCGGCCGATTAGTCAAGTGGTCGATCGAGCTGAGCCAGTTCGACATCAGCTATCATCCAAGGGCGGCCATTAAAGGACAGGCCCTCGCCGAGTTCATAACTGAGTGCACCGTCTCCGAGCAGCCTGACATAGAAGGGTCGGATCCGACCTGGGAGGTCTTTGTCGACGGCTC
The DNA here is from genome assembly GCA_017893485.1 of Hemerocallis citrina. NCBI lineage: Eukaryota > Viridiplantae > Streptophyta > Magnoliopsida > Asparagales > Asphodelaceae > Hemerocallis > Hemerocallis citrina. Next base: position 17,846,206 of record CM030363.1, read on the forward strand.
GTCATGCGAAACGGGGAGTGGGGCTGGCGTCATCCTTCGTGGCCCCGACCAATTCCTACTTCAATACTCCCTGCGCCTCAACTTTCCAGCCTCCAACAACGAGGCAGAATACGAGGCCATGATCGCCGGATTGACCCTCGCCCACCGAGCCGGTGCCAAGCGAATCCGGGCATTTAGCGACTCTCAGCTCGTGGTCCATCAAATCACCGGAGAGTACGAAGCCCGTGACGACCGAATGATGAGGTATTTGGCGGCAGTCAGACGACTCTTGGCGTTTTTCGCCGGCGCCGCGGTTGTCAGAGTCCCCAGGGAACAGAACGCCCAAGCCGACGCGCTATCCAAACTTGCCTCTTCTTCCTTCGAGGGTCTCGATCGAACGGTGCTCGTCGAGGTCCTCTTGAAGCCAAGCATCAGTGACCCAGAGCCGGAAGCGATGTGTGTGCAAGAAGGGACCAGCCCAGACGACTGGACCACTCTCATCCGAAAATTCTTAAGCAGGGCCGAGCTTCCTGAAGACAAAGCCGAGGCCAGACGAATCAGAATCCGAGCTGAAAGGTTCGTCATGATCGATAACATCCTCTTCAAACGCTCGTACACCTTGGCCGACGGCAAACCATACCTCCGCTGCCTCGCCAGGGACGAGGCCAGCTACGCCCTCAAAGACCTGCACGAGGGGATCGGCGAATGCCACATGGGGAGTAGGACACTTGCCCGGAAGGCCCTGAATCAAGGGTACTATTGGCCCACCATGCTCCAAGACTCACAAGACTTAGTCAAGAGGTGCGGCCCCTGCCAAAGATTCTCCCCTATCAAAAGGCTTCCTCAAGCCAACCTCCGATCCCTGGCGAGCCCTACGCCCTTCGCCATGTGGGGTATGGACATTGTGGGGCCCTTCCCCCCAGCGGTAGGGCAAAAGAAATTCCTGATTGTCGCCATCGACTACTTCACCAAGTGGATCGAAGCCGAACCACTATCCAGCATCACCGAGCGCCAAGTGCAACAGTTCTTTTGGAAGAACATCATTTGTCGATTCGGGATCCCTCGAATCCTCGTCACGGACAACGGAACCCAATTCCAAGGGCAGAACTTCCAAACTTTCTGTGAGGACATCGGCATCCAGCAGCGTTTCTCCGCCATTTGCCACCCTCAGTCTAACGGCCAAGCGGAGAACGCGAACAGGCAAATCCTCGACGGCCTCAAAAAGCGCCTTGACAATTCCCCCAAAGGGCTATGGGTTGAGGAGCTGCCCAGCGTACTATGGGCACACCGAACCACACAGAGGATCCCCACGGGGGAGATGCCATTCAATCTGACCTATGGGACTGAGGCAATCATCCCCGTCGAGGTCGGATTGCCTTCTCCCCGGATCATAGCCTTCGATGAAGACGACAATGCGTCCGCCCTGAGGGCCAACCTGGACCTCGTCGCCGAAGTGCGAGAGAAGTCCGTGGTCCGAAGGAGCATCTACCAGCAACGGATCGAGAGATTTTACAACAAGAAAGTCCGCCCCACCAGCATCCAGGCAGGGGACCTGGTTTTGCGAAAGCTATCTGTCTCTGATCCAACCAAGAAGAGGAAACTGGCTCCCAACTGGGAAGGCCCATACCGCGTAGTCGAGGCCGTACGCCCTGGTACATACCGACTGACGGATATGAACGACCGACCCATCAGCCGACCCTGGAACGCTGAGCACCTCATGAAATTCCTGGGAGAGCAAGCTTAGGTTCTAGCATGGCTTAAGTAAATTGAATCTTTTGTAAACATTCATGTGTAAAGGGCCGCTTCAGCGACCCCCCCCTGTCTGGTATAAAAGAAGTCTCTTTTTGTCAAAAGTTAAATACCTCGGCAACTCCGACCCGGTACCGGGCAATGGGGGCGGCACCTGGGTTCTCACTCGGGTCTCGTCCCCAAACGCCTCGGTAGGTTCGACCCAACTCCGGACCGGGGGTCTCCCTGTCGCCCTGCATCGATCCCTCACGAATCGGCGGAGCCCAACCTCGCCTACACCGCCCTTCACCACCCCGCTAGCCAGAGCAAAGAAGGAAAAGATAGCTTTATTCATACTCTTTTATTTTGTGCTGAGAAAACAAGCAAATACCGTTACAGGACCACTCCACTCATCTCAAACTAAAGGGAATCGCCGACTTAGGGCCCCTCGGATCCGGCGAAGGGCAGAATCACTCCGACCAAACGACTTGGAACTCTCTCTTCGTCATGACGGTCCTTCGGTTCTGCCACAGTCGACGCCCCGGCCACGGAGCTCTGGGCATCCACGGATCGCATGCGTTCCATCAGGTGCAACGCCGAGGGAGCCCCCTCTGCTCGCCGACCCCTCGAGGAAGATGTCGAAACACCCAACATAGTCCTATAGCGGTGTATCTCCATCTCCTTCTCCACTATCACGTCGCGAAGTAGCTTCTCAGAGGAAGGCCTCTGCACCGAGGAACTTGACATGGTATATCCAAGACCAACGCCCCCGAGCTCCCGATCCACCATCGCCCTCCTCAGCCGGCTCGCCTCCTCACTTAGGGCTTCAGACTTGTTCCTGTAATAATGGAAGGCCGCATCAGTGTCGCGAGCCCTCTTTCGATACCGAACCAAAGTGGCCTCTAAGGCCTCAACCTTGCCCCGAAGCCACGCCACGTCGGAACGAAGGGGGTCCACCTCAGGAAGGGGAGCCGTAACCTACAAGAGAACCAGCCCACTCAAGACATATAAGCTAAGAGGTTCGGAAATTCTTCGAAGTTGGAACACTTGGCCAGCCAAAAAACCCTCTTTTTATAAATTCAGTTTCCCCATACAAAAAATGCGGTGACCAGTCCGCGGAAGGCAAATACAATCGAAAGAAGGACAAAAATTATACAGCTTGTTTTCCCACCTCAATGTCAGCCGGATCCGCAGGGGGGTCGGCAACCGGATTATCATCGGACCCTTGTCCGCCAGGGGTCTTCGGTGTCCCCTCAATCTCCATATCATACTCGAAGTTGGACAGGTCAATAGTCGGATAAAAGTGCCTCACATGGCTGAGGGCCTTTGCATAACTGCTATCCTGGGCTTTGATCACCAGGATCTGATACGACTCAGTCACCTCTTTCTTCTCCTTCTCCGACATCTCCTCCTGAGCCACCCTCGCCTTCCCCCATTCCTCCTTCTCCTTGTCAAAAGCCGCCTTCGTCTCCGCCTCCTTCTTACGAGAGCCTTCGAGCTCTCCCTTCAATTCCGTTACCTCCTGCTCGGCCTTGTCAGCCCGGTCTCGCTCTCGCTGCAACTCCGCCTCGTAGAGGCCCCTCACATGGGCCCCCTGCACGGTCGCCTGCCATAGCCAGACACTACTAAGAAATCTTTCTTAACGACATAACCTGAAAGCTAGGGGGTTCGATTGACTTACCAGCACAGTGGCCTGCGCAAGATGCACGTACGCCTCGTCCAGGGTCTGGGACTTCATATCCGAACGGTCCCGAGGGGTCGCCAACTTATCTGCCACCTCCACGGCCTGGCGCCCCCGGACCAGGCAATCACCCTCGCGGATCGACCAATCCGGCGCCCACCTTCGCCGAAGTCTCTCCTCTAGACCGGGATCCACTAGGGGACCCTTCCCCTTATCAAGGTCGGCGGCCGTACCCTGATCCGGACCCCCCTGGACCACCGCGTCCCCACCCGTCTCCGACCGAGTCCTTTTCATCCTCGGCTGAATGGGGGCCTCGGAGACCACCTGGGACAACTCGGTCGTCTTCACCATGACATCCTTCTTCTCGGCCTTCTTCTTCTTCATGGCGAGCCTCAGCGCCTTAATCGATTCTTCATCCATTTCTGTAAAAAGATCCATTAAGAACAAATGAGCAAGAAAGTACAAGAAGAGCGAAAGGAAAGAAACAACCACGTACGAGGCACGGCCGGGCTAGGGCTCAGTCCGACGCTCGCCAGATGGGCCTCCGTCACCTTCCCCCAATTGATGCTATACGACAGACGGAGATGCTCAACGAATCTCCACTCCTCCGCCGTCAAGTCCCCCGGCCCCGGTGCTGCGTAGCTCGGCTTAGAATGGTTCCACCGAGTGGGGATAGCCCAAGGATCCTCACTCCGGATCACCAGATACTTTTTCTTCCAAAACTTGATGGAATCTGGATGACCGTGGACAACCTTCGCCCTACCTCGAGGCGAGATATAGTATACTCCCTCTGCCGATGAGCCGATCATCAACATCGCTCGGAACACACTCAGCCGCAGGGGTACCCTCTGCTCCTCGCACAACAGCACGAAGCAGATGATCTGCTTCCAGGAGTTCGGTCCAAACTGCATCGGCGCCAGGGACGACCAATTTAACACCTCCCGAACGAATGGATGGATGGGCAGCCTCAGGCCGGAGATAAAGGCGTCCACAGGGAAGATACAATACCTATCCGGCAGGGGGTCGGTCGGCCGAAGAGTAGAATTCGGCAGCATAAGCTCATAACTGGGCCCTATGTAGTAGGCCAACTGCAGAGCCCCCAAGTCGCTTGCCTCCAGAACGGTCGGGGATGCGTCCACCTTCAGCCTCTTCCGACTTGACGACGACGGCTGGACCCCCGAGGACTCCTTATCTGAGAGATCGTCGGGGTAGCAACGGAAAGACTGGGGTTGTGCAGACGACCCTATAACCGGTCGCTCGGGCCGCCAATCCTCGATCCCTTCTTCTTCGGAGCCCTCCTCCTCTTGGTCCGTTCCGGCGAAGGTGTAGACAAACGCCCCAGAACGGGCGGATTCCGAGGCCCTGCGGAGCCATCTCCCTCGGAACCACCCTCCTCTCCGGAAGCCAACCCTAGGGTCCGGACTTCGTCTGAACTACCGCCCCCCTCCTCAGAGTCGCTGCTTTCCACCACGAAATGCCTCCGAGATCGCAATGGCTTCACATTGTGTACAACCTCCTTCTCGCCTACCGGCCCCTCCCCCGAGGTCGGTTTCGAGACAGGCCTCACTCCCCCCCAGAGGTCGACGCCGACGAGCCGGACTGAGCCCTATCCATCTGTGCCTAAGCTAAACGGGGTTACCAACTAACCTGGGATCACCTCGGAAGAACGACCTTGCTGCAGGAAACGGAAGGGACGAACGCTGAAGAGTTGAAGGGTTTTTTGAAAAGTAAGGAGCAAGAAAGAAATGGGCGATGGGAGGAGAGGGGGGAACATTTATAGGGGATAGGAACGACTCCTCGATTTTCGCAGTCACTATTCACCGATTGACGTGCAACTGCCGCCTAGGAAATCACGCCACGTCCTCGAAACATGTGCTGCTGACGTCACCCAGTGCCAGACTGGCCGCTCGGTACGGGGGTCGGTTCGGGCAAAATAACGGCTCGCCTTCGCCGGCACTAAAGTACTCTTCTTCGGAAGATCCACTGGCTGGCCATCACCCTTACCAGCCCATAATTCCCCCTCATCTTGAGGTTCGGTCTGGCACCAGGGTACTTTTCTCAGGAAGAAACAACGGCTCGCCTTCACCCTCACCGACCCGTAATCCCTCGCCAGCTCGAGGTCCGGTCTGGCACCTGGGTACTCTTCTTCGGAAGATCCACCGGCTGGCCATCACCCTTACCAGCCCATAATTCCCCCTCATCTCGAGGTTCGGTCTGGCACCAGGGTACTCTTCTCAGGAAGAAGCAACGGCTCGCCTTCACCCTCACCGACCTGTAATCCCTCGCCAGCTCGAGGTCCGGTCTGGCACCTGAGTACTCTTCTTCGGAAGATCAACCGGCTGGCCATCACCCTTACCAACCCATAATTCTCCCTCATCTCGAGGTTCGGTCTGGCACCAGGGTACTCTTCTCAGGAAGAAATAACGGCTCGCCTTCACCCTTACCGGCCCATAATCCCTTGCCAGCTCGAGGTCCGGTCTGGCACCCGGGTACTCTTCTTCGGAAGATCCACCGGCTGGCCATCACCCTTACCAGCCCATAATTCCCCCTCGTCTCGAGGTTCGGTCTGGCACCAGGGTACTCTTCTCAGGAAGAAACAACGGCTCGCCATCACCCTTGTCGACGCATAAACCCTCGTCCTCTCGAGGTTCTGTCAGGCACCAGGGTACTCTTCTCCGGAAGATACAACGGTTCGCCATCGCCTTTACCTACCCATAAACCCTCGACAAGCTCGAGGTCCGGTCAAAGCCTCAGGACAACCCCACCAAGAAGGCCCTGTGAGTCGTCCTCCCATTTTTTCCACAACCATGAACACTCCCCCAAGGCTTGCTCCCGCACCCCCGCAGGAGTGGGAGGCTTGTGTGATAGGGTAAAAATGGCCTGAGGCCCAACCAGGGCCCAATACAATTCTCACTCGAAAAGGTAAAAATAGCTATCTAGCTCGGCCCCGAACCACTTCAGGGTCGGCGCCGAACCTCCTGTTTGCCCTCACAGTACTGGCCTCCTCGTGCCGACAAGCCTTGGTAGTCCTCGGAGTCCGACCCGTGACAGTACCACAGGCCGTCCCCCCTCTCCGGCGAAGCAGAAGGATGACCTGGCGCAGCCTAGGCCCTCCGATTCCCCCCCGAAGCGCAGGAGACCCACGATCAGCCACGTCAACTCCAAATACCGCCAAGGGTTTCGCCACGTCAGCCCTATACCACTCCTAGTATTGCCACGTCCGCCCTAAACCCCCTGGGCCTTCTGCCACGTCAGGCCCATGGGCTTTCGGATCCAGACCCGGCCCCCAAGTGGAACCAAACCCGGTTGGGATTCTCTATAAATACTAGACCCACACCCACCTTTCGAGGTAATGAATCTTTCGCCACTTAAATATACCTAGTTATTGCTACTCTCTCACAGAGACTGACTAGAGCGTCGGAGGGTCCGCCACCGGGATAAACCCCGATGTTTCAGGATCGTCTGCAGGTACACAAGACCTCGGATCCGACCCTTCCGATCCGAGCCCAGCCTTTAACACCTTTCCGAGCTCATCGTAGGTCCCAGAAGGTCAACCGAAGGTCGGCAGACGAGCGGCAATCTCCTTCAATACAAATTGAGTCCGAACTCACACCTGGTGCATCCACACGTCTCCCAGAAATAAACAGCATCAATACTGAAACTAAAAAATGCATGCAATAAAAAGATGTCGCAAATTCAACTAATTTATGTTAACAAGTATGTTATAACATCATTAACATTTGGTATACATTATAAACCATGCATTATAGGAATTTATTACCGAAATGACCCACTTTTTGAAAGTATTTACCATACTGACCTACTTTCTAAAGTATTTACCAAAACAACCAACTTGCTGTCTTAGTTAGCGACCATAGTGAAAACATGGTCGCTAACTGAGATAGCGAGTCTATCTGTCTGTTGTTTTCACTACTTGAGAAAAACCTGAATAAAAAAGCAAAGTATATACTCGCTATCTCAGTTAGCGATCTTATTTTCACTAGGGTCGGTAACTGAGATACCGAGTGCCGATTGAGAATTCACTTAATACCACACTCGCTTTCTGAGTTTCTTCTTCTCCTATATCTCTCCACACTCCTTCTCCCACACTTGCAGTGCTTGTAAATGGCTCCCGTCTGAATTTTTTCAGTCGTCGGTAGGTGTGAGACAAGGTAATCCAATATCACCTTATTTATTCACATTAGGTGTAGAATTCTAGATTCGTAGACACTAACCAAGTCGTCTCACACTATCATGGAAAGAAACTGCATTAGCTTTTCCCAGGTCGTCTCACACTAACCAAGTCTGTCTTACAACCAATTCCAAGTTACATGTTGACGACTGCAGGATGGGTACCAAAAACTGTTCTTGATCAAGTTGACCAAGTTATTCGGAGATTTGTTTGCAGGGATAATGACAGAGGAAGAGGCTTTTGATTAGCAAGGTCGGAAGAGGTTTGTCGTCCAAAAGAATTAGGGGGTTTCGGTCTAAGAAAGTTATCGCAAATTCATGAATTATCAATGTGCAAACAAGCTGCTCGGGTTTTGTCTGTGGATTCCTCGGTGTGGGAAAGAATTATGAGAGGTAAATACTCTTTATTTTCAAATATTTGGGACAGGAAATTAAAGCCTGGGTGTTCTAGAGCTTGGAGGGCAGTATATAGTGGAACTGATATACTTAAATCATCTACAAAATGGTATATTGCTGATGGCAGGAAAATAAATTTCTGGTCTAAAGCTGCCTTTGAAGAGGACCAAATCCACCAACAACAAATTGAAGATATTGAACAAAATGCAAAAAAATCATGGTGGAATTAATAGCGGGTAAAGATGTAGCCGTTGGAGTGCACTTGATCTCCGGCGGTGACAGAGTAAGGAGATTTGGCGAGCTTTACCACCGTTTAAAAATTCGCCAGATCTGGCGAGCGGATCGCACATTGCCAGATTAGCGATACGTTTGGCAAGGCAGTTGGAGAGGACTTTTTAGGATATTTTGGCTATCTCTAATATTATAATGGGAGAAGGCCTTAGTGTCATTTGTCATTTGTCATTCTTCCAACATGTGCAACGAACGTACATAACTAATATAAAGGATGTTTCCAGTTCAAATCCTCCCTACGTCAGAGTTTTTATTTTTATTTTTTGAAATTATTAAAACGTGCATCACACGTGTAAATTACTAGTTTTAGATAATTTGGATATATGGCTAGCATGGCTGGAGTCTTGGAGATGGCCCAAACTTTGGATTACAAATTACACATTACAAAGATGTGATGTGCACTGATAATTTAGAAATTAGCGGGGATCTTAAAGTGGGCGAATTTGTGTTGGCTGATTGTGAATGGGATTTATTGAGACTTGAAGAACATTTGGCGTAGATATGGTGCAAGTGATTTGTTCGATTCCTATCTCCAAGTCCTTAGAAGAGGATGAACTTTTCTGGAATGGTAATTGCTTGAATACATTCTCTATGAAACAAGCTTATGATCAGGTTTGGTTGTAGGAGTATGGCTCCAATGCTACTCTTATTGATGGTAATGGGTAGGGTGGAAAGAGGCGCTACAGACGAAGGTTTTTTTAGTTAGAAGGGGAGAATATATGTCTGCAATGTGGCCTCGCTGATGAGGATTTGGATCATGTCCTTTTTCATTGTGGTTAGTCAATCATACTTTGGGACTGCATGTTGTGGTCTTTGAACATCTCACATAAAGTTGATAGTCTTGCATCCTTTTTTGCTTTGGTAAAGGGTATTATTGAACTCCCAATCGACACTCGCTATCTCAGATAGCGAGTATAGTTAAAATAGGATCGCTATCTGGCAATCTTATACTTGGGCTTTTTTTTTCTTCCATGTTTCACTCGAAAACAGCAGGCACATAGACTCGCTTTCTCAGTTAGCGACCCTAGTGAAAATAGGGTCACTAACTGAGATAGAAAGTGTATACTTCATTTTTTTTTCAGATTTTTCCCAAGTGGTGAAAACAACAGGCAAATAGACTTGCTATCTCAGTTAGCGACAGTGCTTTCACTAGGGTCGCTAACTGAGATAGCAAGTGGATCATTTTGGTAAATACTTTCGAAAGTGGGCCAGTTTGGTAAATACTTGGAAAAAGTGTGTCATTTTGGGAAAAATTCGCATTATAGCACAGGTTTAGATAGAGATAATAGACTAAGAAAATCAAATAAAAATAATTTTATGAATTGTGTTTGCTTAAAAATTTAATTCTAAATTAGGGAATGAGGGTGAGTTTGGGAAGAGACGTGAGATTTTGTGAAATCGAGAAAGTGAAAGGGGAAAAGACTGTTTTTAAGGGATTGAGGTTTTTATTTTGTTTTTGTTTTTTTAATAAAATCGTATGTAGTGCACGTGTTAGTTAAATATGAATTCTTACTTTTCATCTACTTCTCTATTTCAAAATATAGAGAGGAGAGAGGAGGTAGACTCTCTCTCTCTTATTAGTATAAGAAATTTATATAATATATAATTCTGGAATTCAAACTCCCAAATTATGATATAGGAGATCAGATGTTAAAAATGAAAAGAAAAGAAAAAAAAAGTAAAAACCCCAAGTATAAATACTCTCTTCACAAAGTTTTTTGAGGTTAAAGGTAGAATAACGCCACCCTATTTCATTAATAAGAAATTAATAAAACAACCCCGGCGTACCGGGTGTACAACAGAAGTGCAGTGCAAGAAATGAAACATAATCCTCTAACAAAGTCCTGGGGGGTGGGTCTAATCATCCATACCAAGTACAACCTAAAGTAGAATAGATCCTGACAAAAAACACAGTAGAGGGAATTGCGGCTAATGGAAATCCGACGTAGCATAGTCCATGTGTGTATGGGGGACGCTTACCCCTCTGTCTAGTGTCGGTCCAAACTCTACCTCCTCATCATCAAATTCCTCCACCTGGAAGACTCTGGAAATCCTCCCTCTCGCTCCTATGGCAGCAGCTGTGGCCCAAAAAGAAATAAGATGCATGATATGAGTAAGGTTACCAGAAATACTATTACATGATGCACGAAAATAGTAATTATTTCTGTCAAGCCATAACACCCACGTGGTAGCCGCAATGGCTATGTACCACACATCCTTCATTTCGTGGCGCACCGAGGCAAATTTGGGGCTAATCCACAAATCCTCGTATTCGCTGGGGTAGTCATCTGCTCCTAAGGCCCTTAATACCTCTACCATAGTTGCCTTACTCCTTTGGCAGTGAATAAAAAGGTGATTGAGATTCTCCGTGTGCATGTTGCAGAATCCGCAGTTGGTTGCAATCTAGGGTTGCCTTTTGGCAAGGTTCTCTCTGGTGAGGATTGCATTATTGAGCACTAGCCAGAGAAGACCCTGACTTTAAGGGGGATTTTGGCCTTCCATAACAACTGTGCCCAGCTGGGTTTGCATCCTCTATAGTGAATTCGATGATACAGAGATCTAACAGTGAAAGCTCCCTTTATCTCGAGTCCCCAGCGCAGATGATCTGGGCCGTGAACACACCTCTGTTGGATCCTGTAGGCGAGGCAACAAACACTAGAGGGGGGGGGGGGTGAATAGTGTTTATTAAAATAAAATTGCGCAATAAGAATTTTTCTTCGGTACAGTCGACTTAGGAGTGAACCAGTCGACTGAACTAACCAAATAAAAGATAATTCAAACAACTCTGTGAAGTCGACTTAAAGTAGAAACAGACGACTTATGAACAGTTAATTTTCAGAGTATACGAGTCTGACCAGTCGACTGATAATGTACTGAGTCGACTGTCCAGACAAGTTTTATAGTACTAACACAACAGAGAAAATGTAAATGCAAGTAAGAGAAATACAACCACAGAGTGCACACGATGTATCCTGGTTCAGTCCTCCCGACCTATATCCAGTCCCCAAGCAACCCACTTGAGATTTCCACTATTCTTGAAAAAGTTTACAAGAATACCCTACGGCGTTCAGACAACAACCTCATCTAACCCGTAGTCCTTTCTCTCAACCAGAGAAAGCAACCCACTCTTCCACCAAGAGTGACACAACTGACTCTACAACCTAGAGTCCTACTCTCCAACCGAGAGGAAAAGAAAAACAATAAATTTGTTTTACAATCAACCTATAGCCTTGTTTGTGATTTTGTGATATAGTGCGTGGCTACAATAGGTTGACTTCTATCTTTAGTCCAGAACGAAATCAGATGTTATACTGGACTGAAAACAGAGAACCAAGACTCAATAATTTGAAAGCTTTTGTCTCTTGAAAAATGTAACACTTAAGATCTCAAAGAAAATGCTTAGAGTATTAGACCTTTTAACAGTGGATTCTAATCTCTATTTATAGAGATTGATTCACTGGACGTTGGTGAATCAGTTGTTCAACTGTCAACCAACAGATCTAAAAACATTTGAATTTGAAAAACGATTTTAAAAACACAAAACTGTCAAACGCACTTGAACAGTCGATTGGGTTGCCATGATGAGTCGACTGGTCAGAGTTTGAATAAGTTTAGTCAGTTTTGTACCGACTCAGTCGAATGGTATAAATATCGGTCGACTGGTACTCAACAGCTAAACTATTTCAAACTGTTTTGACCTTGTTTGAAGTTTGAAAAACACACATTTGTAAAAGAGTGAGTGTATGTGTGTGTGACAAGGCTTTACATCATACTAAGACTCAAGAAATATAAAAGATTACATTTGTTTACAAGACATAACAATATATGACACTTAAAGCATAGGTCTTGACTTGAGTCTTGAGTGAAGCTTTAGCCATTGTCTTTATCTGGAGCTTTTGCTTGTTCATTTGTTCAGCTGTATAGTAATGAGACCTTTGTGTATACAACCTGCAATTATAAAGTATAGCACAGATACATGTTGCAGTGTGTTGTGATCATCAAAATCAAGAATCAACATTCTCCCCCTTTTTGATGATGACAACACAATAGCTGATTATAATAACATAAAGAATACAAGCATAGAAGTGATATGCTCCCCCTATTAAAAGCACAACATGCATACATAAAGATGTATCATAAACACAGTAAACACAGCAATATCAGTCGACTTATAATGTGATCAGTCGACTTAACAGAGAAAAAAAAAAGCACAATAAACACAATAGAAGGTATTTCTTCCCCTTTGTCATCAACAAAAAAACATAAGATAACAATGAAAATAACGTTCTCTTACAGAAATAACAAAGTCTTTGTAAAAACTAACAGCAGATAAAAAGAAGGAAAAATACATAGAAAATAAAATTAAAAGTCATCAATCTTCGTCTTCTGTGTCTTCATCAACAGCTTGAGACGGTGGTGGAAATTGAGTAGTAAAAAGATAAGTCAGATGGGAGATTTTGGAGTCAAGGGAGTTAATATGAGAATCAAGAGTGTCTTGACGTTCCATTAGATAGTAACACAATGATACAGAGAACGTGGATCATCAAAATCAGCAGGAGGACGAGAAGAACTGGAGGCGGAAGATGGTCTAGCCGAAGTTGCGAGAGGAACTTGGGTTGGAAGAGGAGACCTAGGGGAAGTTCTAGATGGAGTGTCAAGAAGCTTCATACGGGCTAAACTAGCACGATCGAAGCACTCATAATGCTTAATAACATTGGTCTCGGAGTCGAGATCAATATCATAAGCAAGGAAGACACGAGTGAGGAGACCACCAAATGGTAAAAAGTGGGTATGAGACTGATGGAGTCTCGAAAAAATGACACGACCCCAATTGATATTAATTCTTCCAAAAATTGCATAAACCGCTTGTTGCAATTCCATAGAATACTGATCATAACTCCCTCTTTTGGGTAGAATATTATAAGCGAGTATTCTGGCAACTAGTTTTGCAATTGGTGTGATAGATCGACTAGTCATGGGGGGTCCATGATCGGGCAAAAAGATTTTTGATAGGATAGATGCATCATCTAAAATGATCTCCCCTAAATCAAGTCCCTCATCATCAATTCCCATAATAAGATTAATTCTCTCGGATGTGAGTTTAATCTTCTTATTTTTGACCGAAGAATAAACAACAATTTCTCCATAATCCGTTTGAACTACTCTCATATTGGTATAAAATAGATAGATGAGTTGTGGGTAATAGTCGGGTTGATTTTCTAAGGATAAAAACTCATATAGACTACAATGTTGAAAAAGAGAAATGAGATTGAACCTATCTAAATCATGAAATTGACAAATCTACCCGGAAAGATCACAATGTTACAAATAAGATACCACTTTTCTAAGAGTTCAGGACTCCTAAGATATTGAGAATAATCATTTGATGAAGAACTATCATCAACATGGGATCTCTTAGTTCGTTTCGGAGCCATTAAGAGATATAAGTGAATCAAACAAAGAGAAGTGAGATTTAAAAGGATTATACCAACAAGGAGAATGGAAACAAACAGCAGCAAAGAGATTGGAAGACAGCAGCTCCAAACAGATGCGACAGTCGACTTCCAGATCGATCTCCTTCTCCTTAGGGTTTCAGATTGGGGAAAAGTAAAAGTAAAAAATTGGGGCTGAGAGAGGGTTTTTAACAGAAAATAGATGGCTGGGATGGAAGAGGAATGAGATCAACGGCTCACACAGGAGTCATGGGCGAGTAAAAAGATAACAATTTGTCTCAAGAATTGTGTGATGAGTCGACGATGAAGACAGACTGACTCGCGACAGTAAACTGGTTTTAGGAGACAGTCGACTTAGTCGAGAAAAAAAAGGTATTTATAACAATTGATCAGTCGACTTAGTGAAATTTCAGTCGACTGGTCATAGAAAAAAGATAAGTATATATAGAAAATACGAGACAGTCGACTTAAGGAAATCTCAGTCGACTTAACAGAAATATTTTCAACAAATATCAAGAAAATTACATATCCCTAGTTCTCTTCTTAAAGTTATAAAAATGTCTTCTTTAAGGGGTTTTGTAAAGATATCAGCTACTTGTTTATCAATAGAGATAAAGTCTAAAGATATGTCTCCTTTTAAAACATGATCACGTAGAAAATGATATCGAATATCAATATGTTTCGTACGTGAATGTTGAACCGGATTTTTAGATAAATTAATTGCACTGGTATTATCACACATTATTGAAGGTTTTTCAAAAGAAATACCATAATCTAATAAGACTTGTTTCATCCACAAAATTTGTGCACATGCCAAACTTGCAGCGATATATTCAGCTTTTGTAGTAGATAGGGACACTGAATTTTGCTTTTTACTGCACCAAGAAACCGGGGAATGTCCCAAAAAGTGACATGTTCCACTAGTGCTCTTGCGATCAGTTTTATTACCAGCAAAATCAGCATCACTATACGACAAAGTTTGAAATTATCGGTGCATGGATAAAATAAGCCATAATCAGATGTGCCTTTAATATATCTTAAAATTCGTTTCACTGCTTTTAAATGAGACTCTTTAGGACTAGACTGATATCTAGCACACAAACATACACTGAACATAATATCTGGTCTGCTAGCGGTAATATATAAGAGTGAACCAATCATAGCTCGATAGAGTTTCTGATCGACACTCTTACCTAATATATCTTTGTCAAGGGTAGTAGTAATAGCCATAGGTGTGGATTTACTACTTGTACTATCCATGTTAAACCGTTTGAGTAATTCCTTTGCATATTTTTCTTGATTAATAAATATGCCATTTGAAGACTGTTTAATTTGTAGTCCAAGGAAGTAATTGAGTTCACCCATGTGACTCATCTCAAACTCATTTTTCATGGTGTTAGTAAACTCTTGACATAGATTATTATTAGTAGAACTAAAAATTATATCATCAACATATATTTGTATGATTAAAATATCATTCTTAATTCTCTTGATAAACAAGGTAGTATCTACTTTACCTATCTCAAACCCTGTTTCTAAAAGAAAAGTTTTTAAGCGATCATACCAAGCACGTGGTGCTTGTTTAAGACTGTATAAAGCCTTTTTCAATTTATAAACATGGTTTGGGAATTGTTCATATTCAAAACCTGGTGGTTGTTTAACATAAACATGCTCTTTAATAAACCCGTTAAGAAAAGCACTTTTAACATCCATTTGATAAAGTATAAAATTCATGAAACAAGCAAAAGATAATAAGATATGAATTGATTCTAATCTAGCAACAGGAGCATATGTTTCATCAAAATCTATGCCTTCTTCTTGATTATATCCTTGTGCAACTAGTCTAGCTTTGTTCCTAACAACTTGTCCTGATTCATCTAACTTTTTTTTAAATACCCATTTGGTACCAATAATAGTATGATCAGGAGGTCGTGGAACTAAATCCCATACATCATTTCTTATGAATTGGTTTAACTCATCTTGCATGGCATTCATCCAAAATTCATTCTCACATGCTTCTTGTATATTTTTCGGTTCAAAATCCGAGAAGAATGCTGTATGAGATATCATATTAATATGTGATCGTGTCTGAATACCATGGGAGATGTCACCAATTATTAAGTCATGAGAATGATCTATAACTTCAACAAATAATTTTGGTAAAGTTGGAGATATCACAATAGGATCAGTCGACTTGACAAGTTCCTCAGTCGACTGGTTTACATCAGTCGACTTGATGTCCTTCTCAGTCGACTTATCTGCGAGACTAATTTGTTCTAAAGATGTAATTACTTTATTTAAAGGTGATGAATCAGTTTCATCATCTTTAATTAAATTTGATGAAGACAGAGATTCATCGAATGTAACATGCATTGATTCTTCAATAGTCATTGTTGACTTGTTGAAAATTCTATATGCTTTACTCCTATTTGAGTATCCTATAAAAATACCCTCATTAGATCTAGGATCAAATTTATCCAAATTATCTTTAGTGTTCAGAATAAAACACTTACAACCAAATGTCTTAAAATAAGAGACTTTGGAAATTTTGTTAAAAAATAACTCATAACAAGTCTTCTTTAGCTTAGGTCTTATTAGAATCATGTTTAAAACATAACAAGCTGTAGCAACGGCTTCAGCCCAAAAATACTTAGGTAAATTGCTTTCAACAAGCATGGTACGTGCGCATTCTTGCAAAGTTCTATTTTTCCTTTCAACCACTCCATTTTGTGGTGAAGCTCTAGGAAATGCAAACGAATGTGTTATACCATTCTTGTTGCAATATTCTGTAAACGTTTCATTTTCAAATTCTCCACCATGATCACTTCTATAGTGACTATGGTTAAAGATCTTTGATTTTGAATTCGTTTACAAAAAATTGCAAATTCATCATAAGCATCATTTTTATGTTTTAAAAAGAATGTCCAAGTGAATCGTGAAAAATCATCTACTAAAACAAATACATATCTACTTTTATTTAAAGAAGCAACTCTAGTAGGGCCAAATAAATCCATATGAATTAACTCAAGTGGCCTACTAGTAGAGATTACTTCTTTTGTTTTAAAAGTTGATTTGATTTGTTTTCCTAGTTGACATGCATCACATAACTTATTCTTTTTAAAGGATAGTTTTGGCTGTCCTTTAACTAGGTTATACTTAGATATCTTAGTGAGATTTTTCATATTCACATGACCAAATCTTCTATGCCAAAGCCAAGAATCATTATTAGAAGCTATTAAAGAAAAATCATTTGAAAACTCATTTGTATTCAAACATAATTCATAAATATTGTTTTTGCAAAAACCTTGAAAAATAATGTTTTCCATAGTAGAATCATAAATTAAACAAGCATCTTTTTCAAATACAATTTTATAACCTTTATCACACAATTGACTAATACTCAACAAATTATGTTTTAATCCACTTACTAATAACACATTTTCTATAGTGGGGTTAGAATTTTTACCAACCATGCCGATTCCTATGACTTTTCCTTTGTTGTTATCACCAAAGGTAACTGTTCCTCCATTGATGCTTTGTATGGTGGATAAGAGATTGGCATGACCAGTTATATGTTTTGAACACCTACTGTCAAGTATCCAACGATCTTTCTTTGGTACCTATAAAATATTCAATGTGAATATGGTACCCTTTTCATTGGGTCCAAAACATATTAGTTAGGGAAAAACCAAACCCATAATGAGTTTGATTTTCCTTCATAAGCAGGAATAAAATTAACAGAATTACATACATTTAACATATATGAATTGATATATGCAGTTCTATCATTCAAATTCAAATTAACTGGAACCCATACTAGTTTGTTCTGTCCAGTCGACTTTACAGCATCCTTCACTCGACTTCTACTGTAAGTCAGTCGACTGGATGATACGATAGGTCGACTTATATGAGGTTTTGATCTTGTTAAATAAGATTCAGTTCTTCTGGACAGACGACTGGTGGATGGACTCAGTCGACTTGATCGAACTTTAGACTTGCTTTTATCACTAAAATTTATAACCTTAGGCTTTTCAAAAAATTCATACAGTTTATGTGTAACACTAGAAATAGATTCAGGTTTATTTCTACTAGTGTTTTTAGAAGAAGATTCTTTTATAAGAGAGTTTTTGAAACCAAGACCATATTTTTGACTAGATTTCACTTGATTATGAAGAACATCATTTAAATTCTCTTTTCCTTTATTGAATTTAGATACGTTCTTGGATATCTCTTCATAATTCTTTTTTAGAGATTCAAGATCCGTATCTAAACTTGAAATAGGAGAATTTAAAGATTTCACTTCCTTATCAAGGTTAAGATTTTCTCTAGATTCTTAACTCTAATCTTTTCCTTTTTCAACTCTTGAAAGATTTCATTAAAAGCATCAAGTAAATCTTCTGAATCATAATCATTACTTACATGATCTTGTGAAGCCATAAAACACATGTTTGCAACTTCGTTGGTTTCATCAATTTCTTCTTCTGCGGAAGAATCGCTATCATCCCAAGTTGCTTGATAAGCCTTTTTGTTTTTGGCAAACTTGCTCTTTGTGTACTTGTCCTTCTTGATGTTGAATGTCTTTCCTTCATTCTTTGTATTTTCTAGGGGACAATCCTTCTTCATGTGACCTGTTTTATTACACCTGAAACAAGTTGGAGGATCATTAGAATCTCTAAATTTGGAGTTGAACTTACCTTTCTTTAGAAATTTTTTGAATCTCCTTGTGAACATGGCTATCTCCTCTTCATCTTCTTCTTCATTTTCTGAGTCTGTCATGGCTTTAAACGCTAATGATTTCTTCTTTTCCTGTTGTGGTTCTGCATCCTTTTTCCGTTCTTCAAGTTGAACCTCATAAGCCATTAAATTTTCCACAAGATTCTCAAGAGAAAGTTGTGATAAATCATTTGCTTCTTCTATTGCAGTGGTCTTCTTTTCCCATTCAGGAGTGAGTGCACGAAGGACCTTTCTCACCATTTTTGCTTGAGTGTATATCTTTCCAAGTGCCACAAGTGAGTTTGTAATGTCAGTAAATCTAGTAATCATTTCGGACACATTTTCATTTTCCTTCATGCGGAACATTTCAAACCTGTGAACATGAACAGATATTTTAGATTCTTTCACTTTGTTTGTTCCTTCATGAGTTACCTCGAGTGTTTGCCAGATTTGATGTGCGGTTGTTGAATTTGACACACGGATGAATTCTTCCTTTGTAAGAGCACAGAATAATGCATTCATTGCTTTTGCATTATTCATTGTTTGGTTCTTCATGTCATCATTCCATTGTGCATATGGAATAGTAGGAGCAGTGTATTCTGTTTCAGTCATGTTCCATATTTCATAATTGATAGATTGGAGATAGATCTTCATTATGCACTTCCAATAGTTGTAATTTGTTCCATCGAAGAGAGGTTGCCTTTGTGTAGATTGGCCTTCATGGTACTGATTTGTATTTGAAGGAGTTGCCATAGCCTTTAACCTTGCTCTGATACCATGTGTTGGATCCTGTAGGCGAGGCAACAAACACTAGAGGGGGGGTGAATAGTGTTTATTAAAATAAAATTGCGGAATAAGAATTTTTCTTCGGTACAGTCGACTTAGGAGTGAACCAGTCGACTGAACTAACCAAATAAAAGATAATTCAACAACTCTGTGAAGTCGACTTAAAGTAGAAACAGACGACTTATGAACAGTTAATTTTCAGAGTATACGAGTCTGACCAGTCGACTGATAATGTACTGAGTCAACTGTCCAGACAAGTTTTACAGTACTAACACAACAGAGAAAATGTAAATGCAAGTAAGAGAAATACAACCACAGAGTGCACACGATGTATCTTGGTTCAGTCCTCCCGACCTACATCCAGTCCCCAAGCAACCCACTTGAGATTTCCACTATTCTTGAAAAAGTTTACAAGAATACCCTACGGCGTTCAGACAACAACCTCATCTAACCCGTAGTCCTTTCTCTCAACTAGAGAAAGCAACCCACTCTTCCACCAAGAGTGACACAACTGACTCTACAATCTAGAGTCCTACTCTCCAATCGAGAGGAAAAGAAAAACAATAAATTTATTTTACAATCAACCTATAGCCTTGTTTGTGATTTTGTGATATAGTGTGTGGCTACAATAGGTTGACTTCTATCTTCAGTCCAGAACGAAATCAGATGTTATACTGGACTGAAAACAGAGAACCAAGACTCAATGATTTGAAAGCTTTTGTCTCTTGGAAAATGTAACACTTAAGATCTCAAAGAAAATGCTTAGAGTATTAGACCTTTTAACAGTAGATTCTAATCTCTATTTATAGAGATAGATTCACTGGACATTGGTGAATCAGTTGTTCAACTGTCAACCAACGGATCTAAAAACATTTGAATTTGAAAAACAATTTTAAAAATACAAAACTGTCAAACGCACTTGAACAGTCGACTGGGTTGCCATGATGAGTCGACTGGTCAGAGTTTGAATAAGTTTAGTCAGTTTTGTACCGACTTAGTCGACTGGTATAAATATCGGTCGACTGGTACTCAACAGCTAAACTATTTCAAACTGTTTTGACCTTGTTTGAAGTTTGAAAAACACACATTTGTAAAAGAGTGAGTGTATGTGTGTGTGACAAGGCTTTACATCATACTAAGACTCTAAGAAATATAAAAGATTACATTTGTTTACAAGACATAACAATATATGACACTTAAAGCATAGGTCTTGACTTGAGTCTTGAGTGAAGCTTTAGCCATTGTCTTTATCTGGAGCTTTTGCTTGTTCATTTGTTCAGCTGTATAGTAATGAGACCTTTGTGTATACAACCTGCAATTATAAAGTATAGCACAGATACATGTTGCAGTGTGTTGTGATCATCAAAATCAAGAATCAACAACCTTGCACCGGTCCGTGTAATGTGTGATTGCAATTCAAGCAGTTGTTGATGTAACTCTGGGGTAACGGTCCTTCGGAAAGACGGTTTCCAATTTTCCCTCTTCCAAGTCTCGGCCACAGATATATTCGGGCGAGTCGTTCTCTCATATAGATTAGGGAAAGTCTCCTTAAGGGTATGGGCACCGCACCATTTGTCCCACCAGAACCTAGTGGTCCGTCCATTACCAATAGTCGATGTGACTGCTGAGTTGAAAGGTCCGCTGAATTTGGTAACACCTTTCCAGAATCGAGAAATTCTAGACCCTACTCGGAATCCAAAACTTCTCGTGCCTTTTCCCCGAAGGTACGGTTGAATGAATTCCTGTCATCCTTCCCCGTTGTGGTGAAAGACCTTCCACCACCACTTTCCCAAAAGGGCAAGGTTCATATCTCTTAGGTCGATGCTGCCTAGCTCTCCATGTTTCTTCTTCATGCATGCAATACTCCATTTGATCAGGTGGTATCCCCCCTATTTGAGTCCGCCCCTTTCCAAAGGAATCGCTTTCGGATTCGGTCAATCCGCTGGATTACCCATTTGGGAAGCTCAAAATACGACATGTAGTCAATAGGCAGATTAGACAACACTGAGTTGATGGGTACTACTCTGTCACCGAGGGAAAGCGATTTTTCTTTCCAACCCGACAGTCTTTCCTCCACCCTGTTTATGATGGGTAGCCAATCCGCCTTAGTAAGCTTTCCTGGCCTGAGTGGGAGCCCTAAATACTTGATTGGGAACTCGTCTGTCAAACAGTTTAGAATGGTTGCGTGGTCCTGTGCCTCTACATCGGATAGTGCAATTGGAATCAGAGCACTCTTGTGAAAATTAATCCTGAGACCTGACCAGACTTCAAAACAGTAGAGTGTCCTTTAAAGTATACTGTTTCTGACCTATTCCCGTTACCAAAGAGTAGGGTGTCATCAGCATACTGAAAAATCGTGCACCCTTGATTAGTGTTACTGCTAGCCACAGGCGTTATCCAGCCTTTCCTCCGGCAGTTGTCTAGCATTCCCCTCAGTACCTCTGCTACGATGGTAAATAGCAGAGGAGACAGCGGATCCCCCTGTCGTAGTCCTTTCTTGCAAGAGAACGGTAGACCCAGCCGCCCATTAACCGATATTGCCGTTTTACTGTTGCATAAACATTGTTTGATCCACCTTATCCATTTAGCCCTGAAGCCTCTCCCTCTGAGTGCTTCTAGCAAACACTCCCAGTCGACGGAGTCATATGCTTTCTCAAAGTCCAGTTTGAGGAGGAAATTCTTAGACTGGCCCGTATGGCAGTGATGGATAACTTGTTCTGCGGTAGCCATACAATCCAGGATCCACCTGTCCTTGATGAAGCCAGTCTGTGCTTTACTAATTAAACTGTCCATTATGTTTCCCAGGCGGATGGCCAGGACCTTTGTGATGATCTTAGCCTAGCATTTTATGAGGCTAATCGGTCTAAAATCCCCCACCCTCAAAGATTCCGCCCTCTTAGGTATCAGAACTACTTCTGCAAAGTTGAACATGCCCAATCTGAGATTGTTGTGGAAGAATTCATCCATTAACACCATAATGTTCCCTTTTATTTCTTCCCAGAACACTTTGAAGAACAACATAGGGAATCCGTCAGGTCCAGGCGACTTGTCTGCTCCCATTTGACTGATGGCCTTTTCCACTTCCGTTTTCGAGAAAGGTGCTTTCAAGTTAGATAGAGTTTGCGCTGACTCGTTCTGACAGTCCTGCCAGAAGTCTTCCCTGAGCGGGACCCTGAAGTCATTCTTCTTCCCAAATAGGTCCTTGTAGTAATCTTGAAAGGTTTTGGAAATCACATTTTCGTCTTGCGACGTCCCTGAATCTGTTTGTAGTGACAAGACTAGATTGGACATATGTCTTGCGCTTGCCACTCGGTGGAAGTAGGCCATATTTGCGTCTCCCTCTTTGAACCACGAAATCCTCAACCTTTGTTGCCATTTGATCTCTTTTAGCTTATAAAGATTGACAATATTTTCTCGGAGCTCTAGCAGCCCATTTCTTTCATCTTGTGACAGGACTCTCATTTCTTCCAGCCTCTCCAGTTCATCAATTCCTTCCAAAAAGGACTCTTTTGCACGCCAGATGGTCGAAAACCTAGACCGGTTCCACCTATGCAGCCACTTTCTCAATTTGCAGATTTTTTCACACCATCGGGATGCTGCATCCGTACCAGTGGTTGGGAGCGCACAGTTTTTCATTACCATGTAGTGGAATCCTTGGATTTCCAGCCAGGCCTTCTCAAATATGAATTTCCTTAGTCCTTGAGCTCCCTGTACCCCGACATCGAGGAGGACCAAGGTATGATCTGATGTGGGTCTAGGGATAGACTTAGCGCTTGCTAACGGGAATTTAGCCTTCCAATTCATCGACACAAGAATCCTATCCAATTTGGCCATAATCAGGATTGCTTGCATGTTTGACCATGTAAATAGTCTGTCATTGATTGGGATATCAATGAGCTCTAGTTTCGTGATCACCCTATTGAACTCTTCTCTGTGTTTGTCGCTAGAGCCTCTTCCCTTGTGCTCGAAAGCAAATATGGTGATATTGAAGTCCCCCCCGACAATCCAGGCTCCCGACCATCGTTGTCGAATACCGATGAGTTCTTGCCAAAAAGCGTCTCGCTCTGTAGCCATGTTCGGCCCATAGACGATAGTGATTGTCTGCATCCAATTATCAGATCCCCGCTTAAGTCAGATAGTCAGGGAAAACGTTCCGCAGAACTCCTCGGAGTAGGTGAAGATATCCGGGTTGAACCCAATAGCAATCCCACCCGATGCTCCTGCGGACGAGTGTAGCACCCATTCCTTGATTCTGTTACCCCCAATTCTTTTGAGTTTAAACCCGTTCACAAGTTTGGTCTCCTGTAACCCTACCACTTCTGCCTTGGATCTTATAATAACGTCCCTAACCATATCTCTCTTCCCTCTATCCCCCAGCTCCCTAACATTCCAGAATAGAGTATTCATTGGGAGACTAAGTCTAGGTTGATTGTGGGTGTGTGATGAGGTTTTGTCGAAGCCCGTTCAGTTTCCCAATCCCTAATTTTGTTGAGTAGTAGAGCATTACGCTCTATGTCACAAACTTCTAGGCCACATGTTTGAGCAAGGGTAAAAACATCTGAATCTGACATGAAATTTAAAATAGATGCTAAAAAATATTTCGTACCACCATCATCGAATTTTGTAGCTTTGGCTGCCGCAGCTACCTCCAGATAGTCATCTAGGGACTCCACATGAGCCCTCTTAGGTATCCGCTGTATCCTGACTCCAGCTGCCCTGCCTGACGTACCAGAGCTATAGGTAGGTGCTGATTCTGGCAAGGTGGATAAGACCATCTCGGGAGAGATGTCTTTCTGTGTGTCCGCCACATAATCATGCTCCTCTGACTCCTCATCCGTGAATGAGAACTCTTCGTCTAAGTTTAGTCGCCCTTCCATATCCTCATCACTATCTGCTTGTTCCATAATTGGGAGCATTTCCATAGCAGACCCTTCTGTGGGCCCGCTATTCGCCCCGTGCCGCTGCTCATTGTGACTAACCGAAGTTTCATAAGGCCCAACAACAGAGTAATGCATTTTGGACCCCTCTTTGGGCCCAATAACATTATAAAAAGCTCCCCCCCATACACACTTCTCACTTATGTGGGAGTCGCTTAACTCCCCAACTCCTCCGCGAGGCAGCATAATGCCCCCCTCGCGCTTTGAGCCTGCCGCTTGCGGTAGTGGGCCACGTGGCTTGCTCTGTGTGGCCGGGTCTGCGGTCGAGACAGAGGGCATAAGAGACGAGTCATTGAAATCCTTATCCCTCCCTTCTCTTTCGTCTTCGTTACCATTACCAACTTCATCTTCTTTATTTCCTCTTTGAGCTTTCCTCTGTTCGAGCACAGAGGCATCAGCGCCTGTGCCTCTCTTGCTTTGGGCAGATCCATTGCCAACGCCCCGCTCCTTGTTCGTCGTGTATCCCACCTTGGCATGGTCCCCTCTCGACCCACTTCCCAATACTACCAACTCTTGCTTCTTTGGGTTTCGACTATGCATATCGTCTTGCATGTCGACTTCCAGGTTGCTTTTGCCCTTTTTGGTCCTTTTGCAGTCTGTTCCCTTTACCTGCTCCGCTCGCAGTCCCTGTACTTGCTCCTTTGTCGAACGACTCTGCATGTTGTTTTGCAGGTCGACAAGCACGAAGCTTTTGCCTTTTGCAGTTATTGCGCAGTCTATCTCCCCTCTATGCTCCTGTCGCCTGGCCTCCCCACCAACCCCACCAACTTTGAGGCTTAGGCATCCATTTTTGGGTTTCTTTTGACCCTCCTTTTGGTGGGTCACCTCTGTGACTGCCAACCGTCCCAAATCTGGAATTGATTGTGGATTTGAATTTCGTGAATCTGGGCCGTTGGATCTGTTGGTCGAAGCTCTTTCTCGACCACCTCTGATCGGAGATTCCTTCACCGGTACAGATCCCTCCACCCCCTGGCACTCCTTTCCTCTCGCCTCTTTGATGAGCTCCCTATGCGCTCGTTCGATCTCATGAGCCCCATCGATGGTTAAGTCCCTAACTGGAGATACCACCTGCGCGTATGAGTGGCTGTCTCTGAGAGCTTTGGGGGAGGTGGGGGATGTGATGGCCAATTTGTCTGACTCTGACTCCGCTCGTTTGTCGAGTACGAATTGAATGAGGTATGAATCCACGAATGAGTATACTTTGGCAAATTGTGGCATCTGTGAGATATCAACGCTCCTGATAAGTATCCTTGCTGATACGACGGGAATGAAACCAAGAATTGGAGGTGACACAATTTCTTTGCGACCTAATCTCAGTGTCCCTTCATGGGCCATTTAGCACTCAACGCTTGCATTAGGTAGGTCTCGGAGGGCCTCCCTGATCGCACTTTGGCCACAACACACCACTGCCGCAGCCATTGCTCCTCCTTCTTGATGATATCCAAGCTGTTGGTGAGGCAGATTGGTGTGGGGTGGTCAGGCGATCTCCCTCTATTTATGGGGCGTTCCTTATCAATGTGGGTCTCGACTACATTGGTGCAGACATATGAAAGGTGACCCCACTTCATACACTTGAGGAAACGAACCTCCTTGGTGCACTCCTTGCGGTAATGCCCTAGCTCACCACAGTTAAAGCATGGCACTGGCTTTCGTTTGCCTTTTCTTTGCTTTTTTTGGTTTTCTTGTTGGGGGGGGGGGCTGGCTTTGCTCTTACCTTTTCGCTTTACTTCTTGCCACTTCTCGATTGAGTCTCCCACCTCAGCTTGCTCCACTCTCTCTGGAGTCCCCTCTGGTTCCCCTCTTTGGGCCCAGATAACGATGGACTTGAGAGGGTCAATGGGCTCAACCTGTGGTAGGGATTGTGCCGGTTGGTTTGAAGATGAGGCCAAGGGTTTAGTGGGAGGGAGAGACTACTTTGGAGGAAGGCTGTGATGTGTGGGTGCTCTCGGGGAGGGGGGTGGAGTGGTTGAGGTGCGATGTTGGGGATGGTGAGGAAGATTGTTGGTAGTCGCAATACTGGTATGGCTTCTGTGGTATTATTGTCCTTATCCTCTGTGATGATTCTGATTGTTGGGGTATCTGTGCCTCTCTGGTTGGGGAGGTTGGTCATACTGTCTCTGAGCATGGTTGTGTCTGTTGTTGTGATGTTGGCACATCGGGGGGGGGGGGGGGGGTCTTTTACGCCCATAGTGGCTCATAGGAGGACCCCCTCTATGGGCCCATCCCAACGGCCGCCTGTCCTCCCACTGGTGATGATGATACTCGGCTCTATCCCCCCGTCGATGATGTGCACACCGGTGTGCCCGCAGTGGGGAGATAGCCTGTCTGAGCCTAGGGGAATCCCCCTCGGGGGGGGGGGTCAAGGGTGGGTTTGGCTGAGGGACAGGGGAAGCCATCGGCTGAGGAGGGGGTGGCGGGGTTTCAGTAGTCGGTGGGGGGAGTTTGGGGTGATGGTGGTGTGTCGTGCCCTCTCATTGGGCCCGACCCCGCTGAGCTCCAACTCCGATAGCATCACGGAGTGAAGCTTGAAGGTCCAAAAGGTTGAGCAGGGCAAGACAGGTTGCCAAGTAAAACTGCAGGAGAAGGAGGCAGAAATGTTGCAGATAGTAGTGGTGAGTTTATTGTGGTGTTGGTGGGAGGCACAGAAGAAGAAGACAATTGGAGAAGAAGGGATGCAGGATCAGGGGGAGAGCCAGAGAAGAGGTCGGAGGCGGGTATAGGGGGGGATGTAGATGTTGGAAGGTAACTTCTAAGGTTGTCTTTTGATCATACCAGGTTTAGGATATGATCATACCAGGTTTAAAGCACTAAATTATATCTATATCTTATACTAATAGGAGAGAGAAAGTCTACCTCATCTCTCATTTCTCTATTTCAAAATAGAGAAATGAGAGAAAAGTAGATATTTATATTTAACTAATACGTGCACTATGCATTATTTTAATAAAAAACCAAAACAAAATAAAAAAACCTCAATCCCTCAAATACAAGATTTCACCTCCCACTTTTCCAATCTTACAAAATCTCACGACTCTTCCCAAACTCACCGCCGCCCCATCCCCACGTCGCTCCCGCCCCTATAGTAATATTCAATTGGATAAAATTATGATTTTGACAATGATTTTGTAAACCATCTGCTTATTTGAGGATAATAATGAAGATTTTGGCAATTACGATAGGAATGATATTCATTAATTTCTCCCAATTTTCTCACACTTTTTTGAAGTTCTATATAATTTTATGAGTTCCTCAAAACTATTTTAGGCTGTACAATTTGCACAGGGTAACACTAGTTTCATTATATGATATTTTATTTTATGTAAAATTCAACTCAAAAAAGGAAAAGAAAAGAAGAAAAATGAGAGATTTTGTGCACAACAGAGATAGCTAATTTATTTGTGTGATATATATATACTAGGTTTGTCCGTTGACACGTGCCTACGGCACGTCTTCGGAACAGTGCACCTGGTTTGATTATATAAAATAATTTTCGAGGTCCAGGAAATTAATTGAAGTAGCAAACATATTATATGAGAAAATAGTATATCTACCTTTAAGCTCAACCATCGTCTTCTTGATCATTAGCTTCAACTTACCTGGAATGCATATAGTTTGTTAGAAACACTGCATAGAGTTTTTTTTTAACTTCAACATCACTTTTAGATGTTTGTAATAGTTATGTAAGGACATTATCATATAGGTTTTATAGAGTTTACTCTAATCTCATAACCACTATGAGCATGTCTAAGTACAATGGTAACGCAAGTGCATGTGTGAAGGTATCTACAATACCAATAATCTAAACATTTATTTGTCGGAGACTCAGTTTGCAATTGAAATACCTCTTATTATTATTTCAACCAATATGAAATACATGAAGTTTTCAAAACTCTAATACAAGCTAATCATTTCTTTTATCTCCACTTTGTCTCCCCATTGCACCTTTATAAAAAAAATCAAAATGGATAAATAACAAATTACTTTAGCTGTCTTTCTTGAGTGGAGACTTTGCACCCGTCACTGGTAAACTCCAGTCATCCCAATCCTATATATCCAAACATACACTAAAAGTTCTTATATGTTATGTTATCCATAGTTTCTAATAACCAGTGAAGGGAATACTTCACGATAGTATTTTCTCTTGTAGTAAAGAAATTAATGTTGCATATTTGTCAAGTTATTTTAGGTTGCTAATCAGCTTACCTGTCCTGTTATGGTTTGGAATCCCAAATTGAGGGCACCAAATAATCCATCTCACTTGCGTACACCTTAAATCAAAACCAATAAACAACTCATCAAATAAATCACCAAATTAAATTTTTTTAAACTAAAAAAAATAAAACAATCATACCTCTCAGAACTTAAATCCCATGCACACACAAAATTCGTGTAACTCCTGTTTCCCTGTATTTGTATTTTTATACTGTATTTTGCCCTATTGTACTCTTTATAAATTTGTGATCCAGTATTTTGTTTCTATTCGAATAAAATCATCAAATTGTTTTCGACTCAATTCTTGGTCCTTTTATCGAATTCATTTGCATGCACTTTGTGTCATTCTTCATGAAGAATTGACTATTTCTTCTCATTTATCTCTTTATTCCCCATTTTATTGCATTTTGACCAATTCTCCTGCTGGGTCCTATTCAATTCGGATACCCTGATACCCAAAACCCGAAACCCGCACTATATAAACCCTATCTCCTAACCCTAACCCTAACCCCCCCATTTACTGTGTAAACCTAACTCACCCCGCCGCTACCCCATTTCCCTTCCTCCGCTCTTTTCGCTCACAGAACCCACTTCCCCTACCTCCGATCGCCTCTCCGTTCGTCCCCTCATCACCACGACCCCGCTCCTCGTCAACCCCATCGCCATCTCACAACCACCATCGCCTGCGTCATTCCCAGCGCCTTCATCCATCGAACCCAAACCCCCGAACCCATCATCCACCATTCGCCATCCCCAAACTCTCGAACCCAACCCATTTTCTCCGCCTGCGACCTCCACCCTCCATCGCCTCATCTCCCCTCATCCTCCTCGACCTCCGTCCACGCCGCTAACACCCCGAACCACTCCCCCAAACTCCTCCCCTGTTCGAACCACGAACAGAGCCGCGCGCGTCGCCTTCCACATTCGTCACCGCCTCTCCGTGGCCGTCGCAGCCACGCCGTCGCGTCGCCACAATCACAAAGCCACCGTCGAAGAACCCCCGCCTTCCCTCTCCCTCGCTTGCTGGTTCGTCGAAGAAGAGAACGAAGAGGAAGAAGACGCTGAATTGGGCGGGATCCAATCTCATGCATCAGATCGCTTCAAGATTCGTGCGATCGAGCCAATTAGATCGCTGCTTGGTGTTTTGCCACAGCGAATCCCGGGATCGCTGTTTCCTGTTCGGCCCCAGATCCGCTGTGAGGAAGCGATCAGTTTCGCTACGTTTGCTGCTTTGCTGTTTTGCCGCACCAAATCCCACCTTGCCGTTTGCTGTTCTGGACGATCTGGTGTGGGGGGAAAACTCGATCTACGGTTGATTTCGCACGTGCTTCACACGTGTTTTTGGGAGGCTTCGCCCAGGATTTTTCGATCCCGATTTCTTCAACAATCGGATCTATTCGACGTCATTTAAGGCAAGTATCTCTTGTACAATTTTAATTGTTCTAGTACAAGCATCCCTTGAAAAATACTACAAATAGTTAGAATTGTGACTCCTCCTTGACTATCGTTGTTGATCAATATCAATCCTCTAAAATTTTATAATTCTAAGAGTCACAAAAATTTCATTGTATTAAATTATAATTACTTGGACTCTTTTACCCCTTGAACACATGAACACATGATATTAAGGAGCCCTAGATTTGTAGACACATGGTATATTTTGTATTTGATGAACTTGCAACCCTTTGACTTAGAAATAATTATTACTTGCTGTTTGGACCACCAATATTATGTATTTATAATACACAATAATTTAGACGCCTAATAACAAATTTCCATGAAATCTATATACTAGTAAGTTATTCCCACATGTTGCTGTCCTGAATCTTCTTTTGCTGTTTCGACCCATTTAACATTAGAATCTGAACCCGAGACCTGAATAGAAATTGTATCCCTGGATGTTTAGATGTCTTTAGACTCCAAAATGTTCGAATTTGGAGTTACGGTCTAGGAGTTATTGCAGTTTTACTGCAGCTGTGTCGGTAGGCACAGATTCGCAAAAACTGCTGCACACATTTATCTTGCGAATTAAGTTAGCTATGTAAACAGCGAGCGCTTGACTCGAAATTTTATATGTAGTTGATGGACACCTTATAGGTCATCACCAATTTTTCTTAGAATTAATTAACATTATTTCAATACTATTTCATATGTATGAATACATATACACAAATTCTGCCTGAACATTTTAGTTGGATAATTTATTCATGTCGACCCTCGATTATGCCATATAATTACCCTAAGCTCATCCCATGTACATGACCTTGATTTCTTGACTTGTTTTGCACACATGTATGCTTGCTTGATAAAATAATAAATGTAACAAGCCGGAGTTTAAGGGAAAGACCATAGTAGTGGACAATATATGTAAGTATACTCAGAAGGGGGCCCATGTTTCCCAGTACTCGGTTCATGAACCTGTTGCACTTGATGTATTCATGGAGCCAGTTACTTGGCTCATGAACCTGTTGTATTCATGGACCCACTGTGTGGTTCTTGAACCTGTTAGAATTCACGAACTCGTTTCGTGAACCTGTTATTTAATTTCGTATTCATGAACCGTGCCTGCCTGATACCTGATACTTGATACCTGAAACCTGAGTACGCTGCCCTATAGACTCCATTACTAAGCCTAAACGAAATTGTTTTGACTGTAGTAACCATGTAGTAAAAGTATGGATGCATGAAGTGCTACCTAGATAGTAATAATTACAAGACTTGAACATGACACCTGTTACTTGATACTTGATGATATGATACATGAAACATGATACATGAGACTTGAAACCTGAAACTTGAACTTGACAACTTGTTACCTGATACTCGATAACTTGCTACTTGAGACTTGACAACTTGATACATGACACTAGACTTGAGACTCGTCACTTGATGTTAGATACCCCTACAGGTTCCCTTGTCACTTGCTTCACCATTAGTATTTGTTATCAGCCTGTTTACTAAGATGTCCCTCTTGCTAGCTAGTTCTTGGTTTATCCACTACTTGTTGTATCCATGTTACATTCTTGATTCCAATTCTTATCCCTCATTACTTATACTCGTTTTTACTATTTGTGGCCCTAGCTTGCACTAAGGGCATTTTCTCTTGTTTTTCCCTATTTTTCTTTTTTATATTTATTAAGCAGACTTTGGAGACGAGTTGCCTGCTGGAATTAGCGAGCAGACATTTTAGGCTTTGCTTGGAGCAAGAACTTCTTTAAATAATTGCTTTCCGTAATGTATTTATTTCTTCTGCTGTATAAGACTTGTTTCCGAGTTTACACTTGATCCAGACATGGGAACTATTTGAATGTTATTATTTGTTTAAATTGTTTTCTGTTGCTTAAAAAAAATTATTCATGCATGCTTGGTTATATATAAATATGGTTATATTCTTGTTATGATGCTGAGTCGATCCTACAGCTTATGGATGATGTAAAAATCATTCGTTGGGCTTCGCCACGTGCTCGTATTCCATATTTTTGGGAAGCGAGGCGTGATAATTCGAGTTAGCAAAAAACAGAGTAATCCCCTGCACACAAAAAATAAAAAAATTAGAATGAGAATTCGGTTAATGAGATGAAATTAGAGTCGTCACATCGCATATAGAGGCTCTCGATTCGGTGGAGGGGAGCCGCCGATACTGAGTCGCTTGATATTCGCGCTCGATTTGGTGACCGATACGGAATCAACAGCGGATCAGATATTGACGACGACCTCTTGATTGGTGTTCGACATTGGATTTGGATTTGGATTTGCTTTGAGATTTTCAAATTTTCAAAATTTTTAATTTTTAAATTTTTTTTAATTTTTGAAGTTTTTTTTTAAAATTTTCAAAAATTTAAAATTTCAAAAATTTCAAAAATTTTAAATTTTAAATTTTTAAATATTTTATTTTTTTTTTCATTTTAAATTTTTTTAAATAAAATTTATAATAATTTTTTATAAGTTTTTAAAAATATTTTTTGAATTATTTTTAAAGTTTTAAATTTTTTAGTTTTTAAATTTTAAAATTTTTTTTGAATAGAATAGAAGAGAGAGAGAGAGAGAGAAAGAGAAATAATTAAATAAATAAAGGAGTTGTTTTGGGTGGGGAGATTTGAATTTGAGTTTTGGAAGAAAACTTTTGGAAGAAAAATGTGTTTTATGAGATTAAATCTGAACCTTTAATTTTTTGGAGATTGAAGGAGAGCCACTTGATAGCTTTCTCTGTATTTTATTATATAGATATAGATATATAAATGTTATGTGAGTTACATATAACATTGGATGAAGAGAAAGTACAAACAGTATAAGAAACTGGAAAGTACATAATTGTATTCAAAACGTTTTTTTATAAAATAAATATAAAAACAACACGACTCATCAAGTCATTGAAAAAGTGTTTTTGAAAATTTGTTTTAAAAACAACGGTTATTCTGTTTCATTGAGCATGATTTTGATAAGTTCCTCATCTTTAATTACTTTATATAAGAGCATCCACACCACAGTCATTTTTCTCATATGCTAAAAAATGGCAGCTACAGTAATAGCAAATAAATCTGTTTGCTGCAGTGGTCGTTTGCTATATGTTTTTCATTTTTTAGAAAATAAGCGAGCGACGGTATATGTTATACCGTCTCATCGTTTAAAAATAAATTTAAAAAAATTAATTACTTATTAACTATTAAACTATATTAATTAAATAAATTAAATAATATAATAATAACTAAACCTATCCAAAAACTAACTAAACCTATTTATATCCACCTAACCTACCCACTAAAACCTATTAAAGTATATTAACTCCACCACTATGGTCAGCCGGTATATGATATGGCTAAAAATGGGGTTAAATCGGAACCGTCCAGATCGGGCGCGAATCTTGAAGCTCAGGGGTAAAATGGTAATTTCACATACAGGCGGATCCAAAGCGGGTACTGAATCTCCTTCTCACAGATCCGATAACCCTCAAACGGATCCACACCAATTGGGTACGGGTCCCGACCCGAGACGAACCCAGATCAACAAGAGACAAATCAGGGTCACTGATTTGACCAAATCAACGGGCCTGATTTGCTCTCACCGGGAATCAGGGGTTAGTTTCCTAAACAGACTGTGAGGATTTTTCTCCTAGCAGTTACACAGGGAATCAAGCCTCTGATCTCTCCTAAGGCGACTATAAATACCTCCCCTCTGCCACTGTGACCAGGTTAATCACTCTTTTACCACTTTAAGCTCTTTCTTTAATCACCACTGGTTACTGACAAGAGCGTCGGAGGGTGCGTCGCCGGAATCAACCCCGGTGTCTCGCACTTCCTTGCAGGTTGCGGCAGGAGGAAGAAGGCTCGGATCAGCTGTTCAGGTTTTCTCGAACTCACAAATCTTATCTGTTTACCCCCACACCGAAATCAGCGGTAACAGATTGGCGCCATCTGTGGGAAAGTCCACACGAACAGCCTCAGCCTCTTCCTCGTCGTCTTCTGCAACCATGCCTCCGAAGAAGGTCAGATCTAGAGGGTCCAACCGCGGGCCCAATCCTGCCGATCCTACAGAGGAAGCCCCTGTCAATCCTATTCCACAGCCCGAACTTCCTCCTCCGGCCCAGCAGGGCCAACCTCCTCCCAAACAGCAACCCAACAATGGCCCTTCCGGTCATAACGGTCGGAAGCAGAAGCAGCCCCTCAACCTGGACCATGTCTCGGTTCATAATGAATCCTCGGATTCAATGACTTCCCATCACCCCGACCTCCGCAACACAATCCTAAACCGCCAAAAAGATGAGGACCTTCGCACCCACCTTGATGAGAGGCGGGCCCGAGAGGGAGCCTCCCGCCAGCACCAGGGTGAGCGGTCCCCTCATCGCCGGGACGGAAGAAGGTCTCCGGACCGCAGGGGCCGAGCGACATCTCCCGAGCGCCGAAGGAGGAGGCCGCATTCCCCCACGGATCGGCATCTTCGGAGGAACAATGAGGCACCTATCACTCGTGCCGAGTTCCTACAATTTCAAGACACCGTGCTGCAGGCCCTCAACCTTCGGCAGAACAACCAAAATGCCCAAAGGGCTCCAACGCCCCCGAGGGTTCCCAGTCCTCGTCGCCGATCCAGAAGTCCTATCCCGGCTCCCAGTCGCCAGCTGCAGCAATATAGTCCCCGCAGATCCCAAGACTACCGGCGCCGCAGTCCCCGCTCTCCTTCCTATGAAGAAGAGTCCGGGGGATCGTATGATTACCAGCGGAGGGACGATGCCCTCAACCGCCGTCTCCATGAGGTGGAGAGGCGCATCGGTCGCATGGACAGAGAGGAGGAGTCCAGAGCAGGAACCGTCCGGCCCAGCAGACCCCCTTTTCTCTCGGACGATCATGGAGGCCCCCATACCGAGGGGTTTCAAACTTCCGCAGTTTGAAACGTACTCAGGGGAGTCCGACCCAATTGATCATGTCGAAATCTTCAAGACATTAATGCTGATCCATCAAGCTTCCGACGCTATGCTCTGCAAGACCTTCCCCGCCACCCTCCGGGAGTCGGATCGGGAGTGGTACTCCAGGCTCGCCCCCTCTTCCATCTTCTCGTTCGAGCAGTTCGAAACACTGTTCATTACTCACTTCGTGAGTAGCAGGCGAGCCGAGAAGACGAGCCTCTCCCTGCTCAACCTACGGCAGGAAAAGGGAGAGAAGCTGAGGGACTACGTGAAGAGATTCACCGCAGAAGTCAGGTCTATCGCCTCCTTAGACCAGTCAGTGGCGACGGTTGCGTTCCAGTCGAACGTCCTCAACTCCAACCTCCGGTCGTCCCTTGCCAAGAAGCCTCCGCACTACTTCGCCGACCTTCTCCTAAGATGCGAGAAGTACATCCGAGCGGAAGAGGCCGAGTGCCTCCCGAACTTCGGAGGATCGGCCTCCGGATCGAAGAGGAAGGCGACCGAGGAGGGGGGATCGAAGAAGACGCAGAAGGACAATGGCGGTCAGCGCCGTCCTCCCCCTAGGTTCGAGAAGTTCACTCCCCTCACCACCAGTGTCTCCACTATCTTGATGGAAGTAGAGAAGGAGGGCCTGCTACCACCGGCTCCGAGGATAAACACCCCGGCCAAGAGGAGGAACAAAGAGAAATGGTGCCGTTATCACCGGGACCACGGCCACGAGACCAACGACTGCCGAGCCTTGAAAAATGAGATAGAGGCCCTCATCCAGAGGGGGCAGCTGGCCAAGTTTGTGAAAGCAAGTGACCGGGCGGACCGCACTACTCCTCCGCCTCGGAGGGCTAACAAGCGCTCCGAGCGGCGAGATGAAACCTCCGAGTTTGAAGAAGAGCGGGTCCTGCACCTCATCCACGGAGGCCCTATGGGGGGCTCCTCCAATTCCTCCCGAAAGGCCTTCGTCCGAGAGGTCAATTCAGTCCACAGCGCTCCTCCCCCCAAAGGTCTCGGCATCTCGGTGACCTTCTCTGATGAAGACCTCGAAGGGGTCCGGACCCCCCACTGCGACGCACTGGTCATCGACCTCCGCATGGCCAACTTCAAAGTACAGAGGATCTTGGTAGACAATGGGAGCTCGGTCAACATCCTCTTCCTCTCGGCCTTCCAAGGGCTGCAGCTGTTGCGGGACCGTCTCAAACCGGCCGGTTACACGCTCCACGGGTTCACGGGGGTGCCAGTGACTGTCGAGGGGGTGATAACCCTAGACGTGACCGCTGGGAAGGCCCCTACTACCCGTACCGAGCCGATGGACTTCATGGTCGTCGACGTCCCGGCCGCATACAATGTCATCCTGGGTCGGCCCGGCCTAGCTGCCCTGGAAGCTGTCCCCTCAGCATACCATCTCAAGATGAAATTCTACACTCGGTCGGTAGTAGGAGAGGTCAGGGGTAGTCAGGAGACAGCTCGGAAGTGCTACATGACTTCCACGGGGGTCCGGTGCTCTCCCTAGAGACCCTGGAGATCCCCGAGCCAAATGTCCGACCCACATCCGAACCGGCGGACGAGTTGGAAGAAGTGCTCTTCTCGGACGAGGACCTGAGTCGAAAGTTCCTCATTAGCAAGTCCTTGCCGACCGCACTTTGTTCCGACTTAGTGCAGTGCATCCGGGAAAACCGCGACCTGTTTGCTTGGTCAGCCGCGGATATGCCCGGGATTTCAGATGACCTACTCGTCCATCGCCTAAGTGTTGAACCGGGGTGCAAACCGGTTCAGCAGAAGAGGCGGAAATTCGCTCCCGAGCGACAGCAGGCCATCAAGGAGGAGGTGGATAAACTCTTGAAGGCTAAGTTCATACAAGAAGTGAACTACCCTGAGTGGCTCTCCAACGTTGTAATGGTCAAGAAGTCCAATGGCTCTTGGAGGATATGCATCGACTTCACTGACCTAAACAAGGCGTGTCCGAAGGATCCGTTCCCTCTGCCAAACATCGACACGCTCATCGATGCCACCTCGGGCCATGAACTCCTCAGCTTCATGGACGCCTTCTCCGGCTATAATCAGATCCGAATGTTCCCCCCGGACATTCCGAAGACCTCGTTCATCACCGATCAGGGCCTCTACTGCTACAAGGTCATGCCGTTCGGGTTGAAGAACGCCGGTGCCACCTACCAGCGCCTCGTCAACAAGGTCTTCCAGAACCAAATAGGCCGCAACATGGAGGTGTACGTCGATGACATGCTCGTCAAAAGCATCCGAGGAACTGACCATGTTACCGATCTCCAGGAGGCGTTCGGCGTATTAAGGAAGCACAACATGCGGCTGAACCCGAACAAGTGTGCGTTCGGGATCTCATCGGGAAAGTTCCTCGGCTTCATGGTAAGCCAACGAGGGATCGAAGCAAATCCCGAGAAGATCAAGGCCATCCTAGACATGGCCCCGCCCCGGAACGTCAAGGAGGTACAGAAGCTGACTGGTCGACTTGCCGCTATTGGCCGATTCCTCTCGAAATCTGGAGAAAAATGCCTCCCCTTCTTCAAAGCACTCAGGGGGGCTAAGGGATTTGAATGGGGCCAACCACAATAGGAGTCGTTCGACCAACTGAAAGCTTACTTGGTGAACCCCCCTCTGCTCAGCAAACCTGTCCCGGGGAAAACTCTCTTCATCTACTTGGCTACTTCCGAGCAGACCCTGAGTGCTGTTTTGGTGAGAGAGGAGGACCGGGCCCAAAGGCCAATCTACTACGTGAGCAAAGTGCTTCGGGACGCCGAGCTCCGCTATCCGAAGATAGAGAAGATGGCATACGCCCTGGTCATGGCGACGAGGAAGCTCCGACCGTACTTTCAATCCCACTCGGTTGTCGTCCTCACCGACCAATCCCTAAAGCAGATCCTACACAAGCCTGAGACCTCGGGCCGGCTAATGAAGTGGTCCATAGAGCTGAGTCAACATGACATCTCTTATCAGCCTCGGACGGCAATTAAAGCGCAGGCCCTCGCCGACTTCATCGTAGAGTCCACCATCCCTGAAGTCAGCCACGTCCCAAATGGACCCCCTATTTGGACGGTCTTTGTGGATGGCTTCTCCTGTAGTGAGGGGAGCGGCGCCGGTATTATCCTGCACGGCCCTGACGACTTCGTCCTCCAATATGCGATCCGTATGAACTTCAAGGCCTCGAACAACGAGGCGGAGTACGAGGCCCTCATTGCCGGTCTCGGACTTGCACGTAGTGCTGGGGCGCAGTGCCTCCGAATCCACAGCGATTCCCAGCTTGTCGTGAACCAAGTCTTGGGCGAGTACGAGGCCCGAGATGAGCGAATGGAAAAGTACCTCGCCAAGGTCCGGGCCCTCATGAGCCGGTTCGAAGAAGCGCTCATCCAACGGGTCCCTCGTGAGGAGAATTCACAGGTCGATGCCCTCTCCAAGTTGGCCTCGTCATCCCTACAAGGTCTTGAACAGACCATTCTGATCGAGGTCCTCTCTAAACCGAGCATAGAAGACGAGACATCCGGCTCGGTAGAGTCGCTGCCAGTCATGCTGCAAGACAATTGGATGAAGCCGTTGGTGGAATTATTAAGGGATGGGCTCCTGCCCGAAGATCCCAAAGAAGCACGCCGAGTCAGAACCCGAGCCGAGCGGTATGTCTTGATCGAGGGCATCCTGTACAAACGTTCCTTCTCTCAAATTGACGGCCGACCGTACCTAAGGTGCCTTTCTCCAGAGCAAGCCGACTATGCCCTACAAGAGCTCCACGAAGGCATCGGCGGGACTCATTCCGGATCCAGATCCTTGGCCCGGAAAGCTCTAAATTATGGATACTTCTGGCTGACCCTCCTTCAAGATGCCGAGCGACACGTTCGGCAATGTAGCTCTTGCCAGAGACACTCCAGCATCCGTCGCCTCCCTCAAGCCAACCTCGCCTCCCTATCAAGTCCTATCC
This sequence comes from Hemerocallis citrina, assembly GCA_017893485.1. Classification (NCBI taxonomy): domain Eukaryota; kingdom Viridiplantae; phylum Streptophyta; class Magnoliopsida; order Asparagales; family Asphodelaceae; genus Hemerocallis; species Hemerocallis citrina. The sequence continues at coordinate 17,884,901 of CM030363.1, forward strand.
CCTTCGCCATGTGGGGAATGGATTTACTAGGGCCTTTCCCTCCGGCTCTGGGTCAGTTCAAGTTCTTGGTCGTAGCCATCGACTACTTCTCGAAGTGGGTCGAGGCCGAGCCTCTCGCCACTATAACCGAGAACAAGGTGGTGCAATTCTTCTGGAAGAACATCATCTGCAGATTTGGCATCCCCCGCGTCCTCGTGACGGACAACGGGACTCAGTTCACTGGCGCAGCATTCCGAGCTCTGTGCGACGACCTTGCCATCCAGCAGCGCTTCTCGTCCGTCTCCCACCCTCAGTCGAACGGACAGGCAGAAAACGCTAATCGGCAGATCCTCGCAGGCATCAAGAAAAGGCTGGACGAAAGTTCCAAAGGATTATGGGTCGACCAACTCCCCAATGTCCTATGGAATTACCGCACGAGCAAGCGGACCCCCACAGGAGAGTCCCCTTTCAACCTCACCTATGGGTCCGAAGCGGTGATACCCCTCGAGGTCGGAATACCCTCGCCTCGCCTCGCAGCCTACAACGAGGAGCAGAACGCCAGGAATCTCAGGGCAAACTTAGATCTGATAGATGATCTGAGGGAAAGAGCGTCGATTCGCCAGCAGAATTACCGAAGGAGGGTCGAGTTGGCCTACAACAAGAAGGTCCGACCCACCAACCTTAAACAAGGAGATTTAGTCTTGAGAAAACTGGCCATATCCTTCCCCACTCGGAAGGGCAAGCTGGCTCCGAACTGGGAGGGGTCGTACAAGATTACAAGGGTGGTTCGGCTCGGAGCATATCGACTAGAAGATCTAGAGGGCAGAGAGATTCCGAGGACCTGGAATGCCGACCACCTCCTGAAATACCAAGAAAGCACCCCGGCGCCACTCTAAGTATCTCGGGATATCGAGCCATTCCTCTCCTTCAATTTGTAATCTATTTTCATGAGTTGTAACATGTAAAACGGTTCGCCGTCGATTATCAATAAAGAATGCTCTTTCATGTTTTACAAATTTGTTCACATATCTCCTCCCCTATTTGTTATTTGTTATTTTTCAACCAATGGTTCGGAGTCCATGTCCGGCACGACTTTACCTCCTCGGCTCGCCCCCGGACGAGCCAGAGGTAGATCGCCGTTCGGAACTGCTCCCACAACCGTTGAACAAACTTACCGAAGGTTCGGAGTCCAACACTCGGCTCGACTTTACCTCCTCGGCTCGTCCCCGGACGAGCCAGAGGTAGATCGCCGTTCGGAACTGCTCCCACAACCGTAGAACAAACTTACCGATGGTTCGGAGTCCAACACTCGGCTCGACTTTACCTCCTCGGCTCATCCCCGGACGAGCCAGAGGTAGATCGCCGTTCGGAACTGCTCCCACAACTGTTGAACAAACTTACCGATGGTTCGGAGTCCAACACTCGGCTCGACTTTACCTCCTCGGCTCGTCCCCGGACGAGCCAGAGGTAGATCGCCGTTCGGAACTGCTCCCACAACCGTTGAACAAACTTACCGATGGTTCAGAGTCCAACACTCGGCTCGACTTTACCTCCTCGGCTCGTCCCCGGACGAGCCAGAGGTAGATCGCCGTTCGGAATTGCTCCCACAGCCGTTGAATTATGCCGATGGTTCCGGAGTCCAACACTTGGTCGCTATCCCCCAAGCTTGCTTCTCTGCAGACTAGGAGTGGACCACCATTCAGAGTTGCTCCCACAACCATCGAACGCACGCCATGACCGACGAGTCCCGCAAGGGGAAAGATCTCAGCTCACCCCTCAGCTTCGCAAGAAGAGGGAGACCGAAGCACTGTCCGGCAACATAATCCGAGCAATCCTGTCGAGAAGCCGAAATCCGAAACCCGTTGCCTTCGGTCGGCTGCCGAGCAAGTGCCTTTCTGACCCTGTAAACGGAGAAAACTCACTTTCTCCTCAACTTTCGCGCATGATCTCGATCAGACGGCCCAGATCTTGCCACTGACGCTAAACGACAAGATAGCGTTTTCTCGGGAACTGAGCCGCCTCGAGATTCATGCCATCATCCGACGGTTCAGATCCCGCCAACAGCGCTAAAACGACAAGATAGCACTTTCTTGGGAACTGCGCCGCATCGAGATCCACGCCGATATCCGACAACCCAGATCTTGTCAGAATCGCTAAACGACAAGGTACCGCTCCGTCAAGAGCTCGCTCGCCTCAAGACTCTAGCCGACGGCACCATGTGCTCGGCTCGAGGACCTCGGCACGGCCAACACACTCGCAAGCAAAATAAATACGCAGAGCCACAAAAGAATTTTATTAATGATCGGGACACAATACAAAGCAGTCTTTCCATAGTTACAAAATATTACAAAACAAAAATGCAGCGCCGACCCATTACACTTGGTCCTCAAACAGAGATGTCTTCGCTGGTCCCTTCGGTCGCCAGCCCATCCACGTCGGCCGAAAGCTCCTCCACCTCTTTCCGAAGCTTCGCCTCCTCGGTCTACAAATGATGGATCTCGTAGACCAAATCATCTCGCTCAGCAATTACTTTCGACTGGTTGTGCCGAATACACTGGACCTGAACAGCATTGCTAAAAGCTGTCTGCGAGTCGTCGTCCTCCCCCACGGGGGTCGCCTCGATGATCCTGCTTTCCAGACGTTGGATCTCGGCATCTCGTTGGCCGAGGATGAACTGCAGGTGAGCTCGCTCGCTCTGGGCTCGACGCAACTCCAGCTCCGCTCTACGACGCCGATCTCGGCGCTTCTTCGAGCGCGACTTCGTCGCCCCTGAGGTCACTTCAGCATCAGCCTCATCGTCCGAGCCGTTGGGTTCGGTGTATTGGTCTGACGTCCCGAGCTGAAAAGAAGGGAAAATGAACAGCAAGATTTCAATACACATCCGAGGCGCGACACTACTACAAATTCATATTCAGATGTAATAGCTCCCCGTACAACAAGACTGACTCTACTACAAAGTTGGGCCATAATCAGAAAAAACACAAAACGACATGATCAGGGTCTCTTCGGAAGGGGAACGCTTCGGTTTAAGGAAACGCGAGGACGATGAGGCCTGCCCTCCGAACCCGATCCTAAACCAACGAAACGTGACCCCCCTTCGCTACTGACCCTGACTGTGGTGCCGACCGAGGCACCGCTTGACGAAACTGCTGCACTACTCTGAGCGTCGGCAGGGCTCCGCCTAGCCGCAGGCAAACATGTCGCGAGTTCGTAGAAGGAAATCCCCCTCTCGCTCTCTTCACGAGTGCACGACGTGCTGCGGACGTTGGCCCTCTCTGGCAGAGGCTTGAGTGACGCGACCTCTTCCTCCAGCTCAATAATTCTGTCTCTCAGAGCGTCGTCATTTGCCAACTTCTTCAAACGAGAAGGCATTGACGAGCCCGAGACGTTAGCGCTATCGGTCGCGAGCCGTCGGAAGTGGGTGACCTCGATCCCCCTATCTATCGTGATCCTTCTGAGCCTGTCGACCTCGACCAACAGCCTTTTGCGCTCGGTCCACGCCTTCTCCAGCTCGGAAGTGAGCTTCTCCTCCGCCGCCGAGCGTTCTTTCTCCGCTAATTCCATGTGTTGGACCTCGGCCAAAAGCTCGTCATTCTTCCGCTCGGCGGCAGTAAGCTCTCTACGGAGCCGCTCGACCTCGCCACCGGGACAAAGGGCTTGGGGTTGCTTCCGCAATTGCCACAACTCTCGACAATACTTCCGCACAGCTGCCTTCGTCTCTTCCAACTTCAAGAGCATGAGAAACCGCCTCTGTCGGCTGTTCGAGAGCTCACCCTTCGTTTTGGCCAGCTCCTTACGAAGGTGTGCAACCTCCGTAACCGGGCCGAACCTTACCTGAAAATCAGAGATAAATCCGAGACCTAACACTTGGAAAATTCTACGCCAAATCAAACACAAAATCCGAGACTCGACACTTGGATAAATTTTGGCCAAACAAAATGTTTTCATTCAAAACCGAGAAAAAAGTTTACAAGAGCGGTAGCCAGTCCGCAATTAGGCTTACAAAAAGAAACAAAACAACGAAAGACTAAAAGAGACAACCGAGTCAGGGGTCGACCTTTTTGTCGTTCGGGTCCGTCGACCCCCCGGCCTTGTCCTCGCTGTTGCCCTCGTCTTCGTCTTCACTCCCGCTCTCCTCCTCGGAGTCGTCTTCCTCCTTACCCTTGGCCTCGGTTTCTCCTGGGCCTTCGACGTCTTCCGTCTCTCCCTCGGGGTCGAGCATCCCCTCGGGAACCTCCTCCTCCCCTTCCACGGGGTCGTAAAAACGGTAGGAAGACGTGTCGAAGCCCGGGTTCCTGGCGGCCACGTGGAGCAAGGCTCGGCCGTAGGCATCCTCCATGTTCTGGAGCATGTGTTGCGCGGCCTCCTCCTGCACAGCCTTCTTCACCTTCTTCACCTTCCTCTGGTGCTTGGCCGTGATCTTCTCGACCCTCTTCCGAGCCCTCTCCGCTTCCGACCGAGCGTTGGCCAGCTCCTCCTTCAGCTCGGCAACCTCCTTCTCCGAGGCCTCAAGTTTGGTCGCCGCGTCCTTCGACAGCTGAATGGCGTCGGCCAGCTGCTTCTCCAGCCCAGCCACTTCGGCACCCTTCTTCGCCGAGAGGAGCTGCTCGGCATCAAGCTGCTTCGCGACCTTGACACGCTCCACCCTCTCCCGCTCATTTTCCTATTCCTTGCTCGCGAACTCCTCGAGCACGAAGTTGAAGTGGCAGAGGGTCTGAAAAAGAACAACACATTAGAACCCGAACCCAAGGACTTGGAAAAATCTCAGAATAAGTTTCAACGAGGAAGCTCGGCCCACTTACCAACATGGTGTTCCGAGCGATCTGCATCGCGGCGTCCCCTGCTAGCCCGGCCTTTAGGGTTGCTCGATCCTTTGGGGTCGGCAGGTGCCTCACCGCTTCCATGCAGATGTTTCCGTCGCCCAAGAAACCGTCGACATTCATCACCTGCCAGTCAGGGACGAAGATCTGCTTGTGACGCTCGGTCAAAATCGTCTCTGCCTCGGCAGTGAGAGGCGGAACTTGGAGGGACAGCACCTCCTTCATGCCGAACGCACCGCTCGACGAGCCGGGAGCATCCCCCTTTGGGGTCGTTGTCGGCGCACCCGAGGCAGGAGGGTCGAGGACCATGACCTCCCCCTGCTCGAGGACCATGACCTTCGGTTGGTTAGTGGCCTTCTCGACCGAAGGCTTCTTCGAGGCTCGACCGCCCTGAGACCCCGCCGAAGGCCTCTTCTTCTTCGTCTCCTGCTCCGACCTGCCCTTCGCCATCAGAGCTTTGTAGTCCAGCTTCATCGTCTCTGCACAAGCCGAATGAAAAAACTTAGAAAAATTTTCATGAACTTTAAGCAAAGAGTATAAATACCAGAAGCATACTAGGGTCGATCGGACTGAGACCCCCTCGGAACAGATCCTCCTCGGTAATATCTTTCCAGCTTAGCGCTGGCAGGGCGAGGAGCTTCTTCTGGACCTCTGCCTCCTCGTCACTCAGCACCGTCTCCTTCTTGGTTCGCTTAGGCAGGCCATCCTTCGCCCAAACTGTCGGTATCACCCACGGCGCGGGGGCTCGGATGATGAAATACTTCTCCTTCCAATGTTTGATCGAGTCCGGATTCTCGATCAACTTCACGCCCGTTCGGGGCAAAAGATGGAACCTTTGTTCGTCTCGCCTTGGCTGACAAGGTCGGTAGAGGCTCCGAAAGAGAAACATACTCGGCTCGGCACCAACCTCTTGGCATCGGAGGACGAATGCCATGACGTGCCTCCATGTGTTCGGCATCAGCTGGGCGGGACTCAAACCGTACCATGTCAAGACATCCACAACGAACGGGTGGAGGGGAAAGCGGAGTCCAGCAATGAGGGAGTCGACTAGAAAGACGCACACATCTGACGAAGACTTCGTATTGGCTCGGAAACCCGGCCCGGGGAGGAGCAGTCCGTAGTCGGCGGGGATCCGGAAGCCCTTTCGGATCAGGTGAAGGTCGGCCTCCGTAAGAGACGAGATGGTATGGTCCACCTCGGACAGCTCTCTCGGTTCATTCTCCTCCACCGACTTAGCCGTGCCTTGGGTCACTTTCTCGAGGATATCTTCGGCATAGTCCCGTACGCCTCCCACACTCGACAGAGAAATGGGCTGCCGACCGAACGCTCCCGCTGTCTTCGGCATCTCCACGATAGTGACCACGGCTTTACCCTTCTGGGATGCCGCCGCGACCTCCTTAGGCGGCTCGGCCACTTCGCCCACTCTATCCGGACGTACGACGTTCTGATCAGTCGGCTCCACCACTTCCTTCCCTTTACCCCCTCGGCTTACTGCTTGCTCCGAGGCGGGGGTCTCATCCGAGAATGTAATCTTAACCATTTTCTAAAGAGAAGGGAGAGAGAATGACCTTGAAGTGACAACTACGGTCGGAAAGTTCACCGGAAACAAGAAACGCTTCGCCGCGTCAGCTAGCACCACTGCCAAAGAGCTGAAAACTTCGAAGGCGAAAAGTGAAAACTGGAGAGAGAGAGTAAAAGTGAATAATGAGACTTGGATTAGGGGGGAGTGAAGATTTATAGTAAAAAAGGAACGTCCCTTGGACTTCCAAACGAAAGAACGCGACTTTTTGGGCCGCTCTCGAAACGTCGCGAAGGCCCAACACTACTTTGTCTTCCCACCAAGTCAAGAAGCTCGGCACCGCAAGGTCTGAATCCGAATCACATGCAATCCGACCCCAGCAGCAAAGAGCCCGGTCGGCGACCGAGCAAGTGCCATTCCGAGCCTGCAAACGGAGAAAACCCACTTTCTCCTCAACTTTCGTGTAGGACCTCGATCAGACGGCCCAGATCTCGCCAGCGACGCTAAACGACAAGATATCGTTTTCTTGGGAACTGAGCCCGTCTCGAGATTCTCCACAATTTCTAACGGCTCTTACTGCACCGCGTCGCTCGGTTAGTCGCACCCTCGGACGTCCCAAGTCTACCTGAAGGAGCCAAAAAGAAAAATTTTAATTCAAAGTTTTAAGGCACCGCCCTCGGCGTGCCCCCCAGGCCCCATGTCTCAGTCGGTATTCCGCCGACCCACGGGGCCCAGTCAGAAGCGGATCGGCACATCCCCCATCTCTAACTCCTTCAGGCTGATAACCATCGAAAGCCGTCAGTCCGGAAGGAAGACAGAGATGGGGAGAAACCCATCATTCCAAAACTGCTGCAGTCCCTCGGATCCGGACTTGAGTCATCACCTCTTCTACCGTGACCTTCCCCAACCCTAGCACCCACCTCGGAGCAGCCAGAATCGGGAGAAGATAACGGTGGAAGAACGACCACCCGTCCTTCCGATGTGAACTCCCCTCTCGGATCCGGACTTGGGTCATCGCCCTTTTTACCATGACAATCCCGGATCTTGACACCCCCGTCGGGCCAGTCAAAATCGGGTGATGATCATGGTGGAAGGGTGACCACCCGTCCTTCCGAACAAACTCACCCCTCAGATTCAGACAAGGATCATCACCTCTTCCACCATGATCTCTGCCGACCCTGACACGCCCACTGCGGAGCAGCCAGAGTAGGCAGAAGATCTTGGTGGAAGAATGTTGTGCAATCTAGATACCTAAATAAATAGATAAAACTAGACACAAATTAAAAACCTCGCAAGTGCACGAATCGTTTATAGAAGCGTAGCAATAGCAAGGGTCGATCCCACAGAGATTGTAGATTCTAACTTACTAATCAATAAAAAGAATAAAAATCATAAAGAGTTGTTTTTGAAAGTCTAAGAGAAATTAAAAGATTAAAACTAAATTAAGAAGTGCTGAATCACAAATATTTATGAAGTAGTTGGGTTTAGATCTCCACCAATAGTCAATAATGCTAATTTACCTTCTGAACTTCTTCTTATTACTCATGTTTGTTCTCTTCAAGGGCATGATATCTACTCCTTAAAGTAATGTTTTCCTAAGCCAAGAATTAGGCATGGTATCTACTCTAATTCGTTTCTTTCATTAAGTATTTAGCATGGTATCTACTAAGTTGCACTTAAAGAAAACATAAGATCAGTGGAAACGAACAAACACTCAAGGTTCTAGAAATTGGTATCAGATCTAGATCCCTTGAGTTGATTAAACCAAGAACCCTTAAGGATTCCCTTGTTACAAGTTATGAACACGAGATACGGGTCATCTCAATATGCTCATATAACAGATTCAGATAGATGGTATGCAAACTTGATATTCTCAAGTTCTGTATGTCAGTCGACTGGCTGTCACCTCAGTCGACTGCTCTCAGAACTTTGAGAACAAGTTTGATTATCATAAATCTATATCAATTCAATCAGATTCAATCAATAAGTAAAGTAGAAGGATTCAGAAGAATATAGCACTACATAACTACGGCTTCAATCTACCCAACTATGAAATTAGTTCCACATAATAATACTTTTATTAATCAACAAGTTCGAGTACATGATTAACATAAAAGAATTGAAAAGAGAAGGAATAAACTGATGTAGTTCGGCTAGAATGATCGGCTGGCTGCCACACAGTCGATCGGCCGTTCCTTTCCTTATGCTTGCTCTCCTCTCTTCTTCTTCGATGCTGATAAAGTGCTCTTGTTGATGACTCTGGAACTCTGTGATTCGGTGATTCAGGATGCGTGGAAGTATATTTCGAATATTGCTTCTTGGTTGGTATTTATAGAACACGGCTAGAGAATTAGGGTTTGCACTTTTCTTTTTATAGAAAAGTCCTTTTTCTTTTATTTATTTCCTCTCTTGTTGCCCTGCGTATTATTTCTTTCTCTTTTCTTCTATTCTTCCTTTTCTGTTCTGATTTGGATTAGATTTGGACGAATCTTCAAATATCTTATCTTTTGACTTTGCCGCCTACCAGTCGACTTGTCTTCGAACCATTTGACTGTTCCAAGACTTCTGAAGATTTCATAAATGATCACGCAAGTCGGCTGTTGACAATCAACTTCTCTGGGCAGTCGCCTGTTGTAATGGACCAGTCGACTGATGATCTGCAATTTCCTGTGTATCATCCTGAATCTGCTTTGTTTCTCTGTTTTAGGCTGTTTCCTATGGAAAAGAGAAAATAAGAGTTAAATACCACATATAGAGCTTTTAAATGTCTAATTGCATTAAGATTATCGCTCCTAAATGCGAATAATATTGTGTTCATCAAATACCCCCAAACTTAGCTTTTGCTTGTCCTCAAGCAAAAAGTGAATTTATGAGCAAGGGAAAATAATAGTACTCCCAACCAAGAATTTTTATTATGTGAGCATCAGCACATTAAACTATAAACAACTTCAGATAAAGCAAAATTAAACATACCCACTTTCTCTAGTGCAATTGTTTAGTCATAACCCCCAAACTTCATCATATTTGTCATGCAATTAATGTAGTTATAGTATGCGACTACTCAATCTGTGATTATCCCCTTTTCTCTACTACAAACCGAGTAGCAAACTAGAGTTTTTTTTTTTTTTTTTTTTTTTTGTTTTTCCACAGTCTCTTCTCTAAAGTTGTCACTTGCCTTTTTACGCGAATGCAAAACATTTGTGATGAATCCACTCGGTTACTCAGCAAGTCACAAACTTTAAAGTGCTTTGCATACTCGTATTTTAAGTTGCCGTTTGACGTAAAGGTAAACATTGGTGATGAATACCCCTAGTTACTAAGCACCCAAAATATTGGAGTAGATTGACTTTATTCAAATATATATATATATTTTATCACTCTATTTACTTAAACTCAATTTAGGACTAGATCTAAAGGGAATAATCACCAGAAAAAGTATCACATTTGTTTATTGTGTATAATCGCATGACTCATATAACTTTGTAGGGAATTATGAAACTCAACAATCCTAAAGTAAATAAGTATCCTTACTCTTACTTTATAAGAAATTGTTTGTCCTAAAAAAAATTTCAAAAGACTCTAAATATAAAATAACTCTAATACCCCCAAATTTAGATGGAACATTGTCCTCAATGTTCGAAAGAGAATTTAAAAATAATAGGCATGTGTCACCATCTAGTAAGGAGAGACTGAAAATAAAAGATGAAAATAGAAGATGAATAAATAAAAAAAAATAGAGGGAAAGTGTAAATACTCCCCTGAAAATTGGGTTGCCTCCCAATAAACGCTGTGTTTTCTGTCTTCAGCTAGACTTGATGAGGTCATGCAATGTATTGAATGGTCTGAAGATGCACATTTTCCTCTTGCGGTTCTATGCTCATATCTATGTATGGCTTCGCCCTATGCCCATTCACCTTAAATGTTTGATTCTTCTCTTTGCTATGAACCTCCAATGCACCATGTGGAAAGACTTTTGTAACAATGTATGGCCCATACCATCTTGACATAAGCTTGCCTGGAAAAATTCTCAATCTTGAGTTGTATAGTAATACCTTCTGTCCTTCATAGAACTCCTTCCATGCTAACTGTTTGTCATGGTACAACTTGGTCCTTTCCTTGTACAACTTTGCATTTTCATATGCGTCGTGCCTCAACTCTTCAAGCTCATTTAGTTGCAATCTTCTTTTGGCACCTGCTTGTTTCATATCAAAATTGAACCTTTTAATGGCCCAATAAGCTTTGTGTTCCAACTCCACTGGTAGATGACAGGCTTTTCCAAAAACCAAACGGTATGGTGACATGCCGATGGGTGTTTTGTAAGCTGTTCGGTAGGCCCATAATGCATCATTCAAGCGCTGCGACCAATCCTTTCTCCTTGTGTTGACTGTCTTTTCCAAAATGCTCTTGATCTCTCTGTTGCTGATCTCCACCTGCCCACTAGTTTGGGGATGATATGGGGTGCCCACTCTATGTGTAATACCATACTTCTTCATCAACGAAGCAAACGGAAAGTTATTGAAGTGGCTTCCTCTATCACTAATTATTGCTCGTGGTGTCCCAAACCTAGTAAAAATGTTCTCCTGCAAAAACTGGACAACAACTTTGTGATCATTAGTTTTTGAGGGGACAGCCTCGACCCATTTAGACACATAATCCACACCAACAAGAATATATAAATAACCAAATGAGTTAGGAAAGGGACCCATGAAGTCGATTCCCCAAACATCAAAAAGTTCGATTACTTGGATGTTTTGCAGTGGCATTTGATTTCTAGAAGAGATATTGCCTGTCCTTTGGCATTTGTCACAAGTCCTGCAAAAAGAAAAAGCATTTTTGAATACTTTAGGCCAATAAAATCCAGATTGCAATACCTTGAGTGCTGTTCTTTTTGGTCCAAAATGTCCTCCACATGCGTATTGGTGGCAATGTTGTAGAATACTCATTTGTTCTTCTTCTGCCACACATCTTCTTATAATTTGATCAGGGCAAAATTTGAACAAATAAGGATCATCCCAATAGTAGTGCTTGTACATAGCCACCAGTCTCTTTCTTTCCTGACTTGTCATACCTGGAGGGAAAACATGAGCAGTGAGATAATTTACAATATCTGCAAACCATGGAAAATTTGAACAGTGAGATACCAGTCGACTGGTCCTGTTACCAGTCGACTGTCCCGATGATATGTTTATTTCAAATAGATGTTCATCTGGGAAATTGTCATTAAGTGGGGGCACAATTCTCTCTTCCTTATGCAGTAGTCTGGACATGTGATCTGCAACAACATTGTCGCTTCCTTTTTTATCTCTAATCTCAAGATCGAATTCTTGAAGCAACATCACCCATCTGATTAACCTAGGCTTAGCATCCTTTTTAGCAAACAAATATCTCAAGGCAGCATGGTCAGTAAAAACAATAACTTTAGAACCAATCAAATATGATCTAAACTTCTCTACAGCAAAAATAACAGCTAACATTTCTTTTTCAGTAGTGGAATAATTTAGCTGTGCATCGTTCAGAGTTCGAGAAGCATAGTAAATAACATGGGGTTTCTTATTGATTCTTTGACCTAAGACAGCTCCTAAGGCATAATCACTTGCATCACACATGAGCTCGAAAGGATGGCTCCAATCTGGTGCCATGACAATAGGTGCAGAACTGAGAAGATTTTTCAATGTAATAAAAGCATTTGTGCACTCTTCTGTCCATACAAACTCAACATCTTTAGTCAACAAGTCACAAAGGGGTTTGGAGATTTTTGAGAAATCTTTTATAAATCTTCTATAGAACCCTGCATGTCCAAGAAAACTCCTAATACCCTTGACTGTAGTGGGAGGGGGTAGTTTTGATATTATATCGATTTTCGCTTTGTCTACCTCTATGCCTCTTTTTGACACCACATGTCCCAACACAATACCTTGTTGTACCATGAAGTGGTACTTTTCCCAATTCAGCACTAAATTGCATTCTTCACATCTTTTAAGCACAAGCTGCAAATGGCTAAGGCATTCATCAAAACAAGATCCAAAAATGCTAAAATCATCCATAAATACCTCGATGAACCTTTCCACCATGTCTGAAAATATACTCATCATGCATCTTTGAAATGTTGCTGGTGCATTGCACAATCCAAAGGGCATCCTCCTGTATGCAAAAGTACCAAAAGGACATGTAAAAGTGGTTTTTTCTTGATCTTCTGGAGCAATAGCAATTTGATTATAGCCACTATAACCATCTAAAAAACAATAATGACTATATCCTGCTAATCTTTCTAACATTTGATCAATAAAAGGAAGAGGGAAGTGATCTTTCCTGGTTTCGTTATTCAGTTTCCTATAATCAATGCAAACCCTCCAACCTGTAGTCACTCTAGTAGGGATAAGCTCATTTTCTTCATTCTTCACCACTGTGACTCCGCTTTTCTTATGCACTACATGTATAGGACTTACCCATTTGCTATCTGAGATGGGGTAGATGATGCCAACATCTAGTAGCTTCAGAATCTCTACTCTTACCACTTCTTTCATGTTTGGATTAAGCCTTCTTTGTGCTTCCCTGCTTGGTTTTGCGTTGTTTTCAAGGAGTATTTTATGCATACATTTGGATGGACTTATTCCTTTGATATCTGCAATGGTCCATCCTATTGCATTCTTGTGTCGTAATACCCTCAGCAGCTTATCTTCTTCCTGTGCACTTAAGTTTGCAGCAATTATCACTGGTAGCGTCTGGTTCTCGCCCAAATATGCATGCTTCAAATGGTCGGGCAACTGCTTAAGCTCTATGTCTGGAAGTCTCGGTGCAGTCGACTGATTCCTGGTTGTGCCCGGGTCAGTCGACTCATCATGTCCACCAGTCGACTTGTCCCTTCTGCCAGTCGACTTGTCTGCAGAAACAAAAATATCATCAGTCACCAATTTTTCAAATACAGGTGCAAACTTACCTGAGTATGACTTTGGAGTTTGAAGGTGGTGTATTGTCTCTGCAATCCCCCAGTCATCGTACTCCTGTTCAACATTAGATAAAGTTAGAGATTGTGTAATTGTGGCTTGTAGTGGTTCAACGCTATGTACCTGAAATGTTTGATCAACAATCTCCTGAACCACATCAACATTGTAGCATTCATGATCATCATGTGGTAATCTTAGTGTATCAAACATTTTGAATTCAACTTTCTCTCCATTTATTTTCATGCTTATAGTACCCTTTTTAACACAAATTTTTATATCAGCTGTACTCAAAAAGGACCTACCTAAAATGATTGGCAGAGACGATGGCATTGAAGAGTCCTCCATGTCTAACACAACAAAATCAGCAGGCAAAATGAAATCGTTTACCTGAACTAGGACATCTTCCAAAATACCTCTAGGTCTTTTGATACTGCGATCCGCCAACTGCAACGTGATGGATGTTGGTTGGAGTTCCCCCAATCCTAGCTTTTCATAGATGGTGTATGGGAGAAGATTGATGCTTGCCCCCAAGTCTAGTAATGCTTTTTCAAAGAAGTGCTCACCAATCCTGCAAGGAATGGTAAAACTACCTGGGTCTTTTAATTTGGGAGGTAATTTTCTTAATAATACAGCACTCACTTCCTCTGTCAAGGCCACATCCTCCCTAACCTGAAATGTTCTTTTGTGAGTACAACATTCTTTCAAAAATTTAGCATAAGAAGGAATTTGTTTAATAGCATCAAGTAGGGGGATATTAATTTCTACCTTTCTGAGAGTTTCAAAGATGTCAAATAAATGTTGTTCTTTCTTTTGCTTGACTAACCTTTGAGGGAATGGTGGGACAATTGTTCTTTCTTTTTCACTTACCTTGTTAGAACCCAAAACTTTTGATGGTTGTGTTTCTGCTTCTTCGGTGGGTGCTCCAACCTTGTTGTCAATTGTCTTACCACTTCTGAGAGTTGTTACTGATTTGAGCTGTTCTTGGCCTTCAGGGTTTGGTATGGTTTGTGAAGGAAGTTTCCCTGCCTTTCGTTCGCTTAATTCTTTCGCAATTTGGCCAATCTGTGTTTCCAACTTCTGAATTGCTTGCCCTTGTTGGTTGGTTGTTTGATGTTGTTGTTGGAGTAATTGAAGAACTGTTGATTCAAAATCCAACTTCTTCTGTTCTAGAACTGGCCCACTTCCCATTTGGAAGTTCCGTGCATGTCCTTGTGTGAATTGAGTCCCTTGATTATTCTGATTATTGCTCCAGGAGAAGTTTGGATGGTTCCTCCACCCTGGGTTGTATGTGTTCGAGAAAGGATTGTTCTTTTGTGGAAACACTCATCGACCTACATAGTTTGCATGCTCCTGATCTGTGAAAGAAGACATGGGACATGTATCAGTGGTATGATCTACATGAGAACAAATTGCACAAATTTCGTTTGTTTGATTTTTAACTCCACCTATCATTGACATTGCATTAACAAGCATATCAATTTTCTTATTCATGTTTACCATTTCTAGTTGAATGTTATTGTTATTAGAAATTTCGTAAACTCCCTGTTTTTTGGACGGGCCCCTCCTTGTTGAGAATTGTTGTGAATTCTCGCTGAGTTCTTCAAATAGTTCAATGGCCTCTTCACCGCTTTTCCTCATTAAGATCCCGTTGCAAGCTGAATCCACAATTGCCTTGTTAGTATCATTTAAACCTTCATAAAAAGCTTGTACCTGGTCATCTTTAGGCATGTTGTGCGTAGGACGCTTGAGAAGTTTGTTCTTGAAATCCTTCCATGCTTCGAAGAATAAATCTCCATCTTTTTGTTGGAAGAGTTGAATCTCCCTTTTCAGCTGTTTGGTCTTTTGGGCTGGAAAGAATTCTTTCAAGAACTTTGTCGCCAATTGCTCCCATGAGTTTATTGATCCTGGTTCCAAAGAATTATACCATAGTTTAGCGTTAAGTTTTAAGGAGAAAGGAAACAAGATTAACCTGATTTGTTCAGGGGTAAGCCCTTGGACGCTTTGTGTCCTGCAAAGATCGAAGAAATCTTGTAGATGGAGATGAGGCTCTTCATCTGGCTTGCCACTAAAGTGGGGAACCATACTAAGTAACTGAGGAGATAGATGCATGTTCCCTGTAACATTAGGTTGATACGCAATGCAGGAAGGTTGCTCGATATTCTTAGGCGTGAATTTGTCCTGCATTGGCACTCGATTTGGCATTTCCTCACCCATTGCTGTATGTGAACTGGGTCTCTGAACAGTCGACTGGCTTGTAGAGACAGTCGACTGGTTTGCTACAACTAGCTTACCTAGCCTGTGCAAAGTGCGTTCTGTTTCTGCATCAATAGGTAGTAGCTCTGGACGAAGTGATCTCCTTCCGTGCATCCACCAAAATTCTGTAACCTAAAAGAAAAATAAAATTAAAAGAAAGAAAATAAAAACTTTCTACTGATCTGTAAGTTAAAATACTAAACAATCCCCGGCAACGGCGCCAAAAACTTATTGTGCAATCTAGATACCTAAATAAATAGATAAAACTAGACACAAATTAAAAACCTCGCAAGTGCACGAATCGTTTATAGAAGCGTAGCAATAGCAAGGGTCGATCCCACAGAGATTGTAGATTCTAACTTACTAATCAATAAAAAGAATAAAAATCATAAAGAGTTGTTTTTGAAAGTCTAAGAGAAATTAAAAGATTAAAACTAAATTAAGAAGTGCTGAATCACAAATATTTATGAAGTAGTTGGGTTTAGATCTCCACCAATAGTCAATAATGCTAATTTACCTTCTGAACTTCTTCTTATTACTCATGTTTGTTCTCTTCAAGGGCATGGTATCTACTCCTTAAAGTAATGTTTTCCTAAGCCAAGAATTAGGCATGGTATCTACTCTAATTCGTTTCTTTCATTAAGTATTTAGCATGGTATCTACTAAGTTGCACTTAAAGAAAACATAAGATCAGTGGAAACGAACAAACACTCAAGGTTTTAGAAATTGGTATCAGATCTAGATCCCTTGAGTTGATTAAACCAAGAACCCTTAAGGATTCCCTTGTTACAAGTTATGAACACGAGATACGGGTCGTCTCAATATGCTCATATAACAAATTCAGATAGATGGTATGCAAACTTGATATTCTCAAGTTCTGTATGTCAGTCGACTGGCTGTCACCTCAGTCGACTGCTCTCAGAACTTTGAGAACAAGTTTGATTATCATAAATCTATATCAATTCAATCAGATTCAATCAATAAGTAAAGTAGAAGGATTCAGAAGAATATAGCACTACATAACTACGGCTTCAATCTACCCAACTATGAAATTAGTTCCACATAATAATACTTTTATTAATCAACAAGTTCGAGTACATGATTAAAATAAAAGAATTGAAAAGAGAAGGAATAAACTGATGTAGTTCGGCTAGAATGATCGGCTGGCTGTCACACAGTCGATCGGCCGTTCCTTTCCTTATGCTTGCTCTCCTCTCTTCTTCTTCGATGCTGATAAAGTGCTCTTGTTGATGACTCTGAAACTCTGTGATTCGGTGATTCAGGATGCGTGGAAGTATATTTCGAATATTGCTTCTTGGTTGGTATTTATAGAACACGGCTAGAGAATTAGGGTTTGCACTTTTCTTTTTATAGAAAAGTCCTTTTTCTTTTATTTATTTCCTCTCTTGTTGCCCTGCGTATTATTTCTTTCTCTTTTCTTCTATTCTTCCTTTTCTGTTCTGATTTGGATTAGATTTGGACGAATCTTCAAATATCTTATCTTTTGACTCTGCCGCCTACCAGTCGACTTGTCTTCGAACCAGTCGACTGTTCCAAGACTTCTGAAGATTTCATAATTGATCACGCAAGTCGGCTGTTGACAATCAACTTCTCTGGGCAGTCGCCTGTTGTAATGGACCAGTCGACTGATGATCTGCAATTTCCTGTGTATCATCCTGAATCTGCTTTGTTTCTCTGTTTTAGGCTGTTTCCTATGGAAAAGAGAAAATAAGAGTTAAATACCACATATAGAGCTTTTAAATGTCTAATTGCATTAAGATTATCGCTCCTAAATGTGAATAATATTGTGTTCATCAAAGAACGACCACCCAT
Organism: Hemerocallis citrina; assembly: GCA_017893485.1. Classification (NCBI taxonomy): domain Eukaryota; kingdom Viridiplantae; phylum Streptophyta; class Magnoliopsida; order Asparagales; family Asphodelaceae; genus Hemerocallis; species Hemerocallis citrina. Next base: position 17,902,249 of record CM030363.1, read on the forward strand.
CCTTCCGAAGTAGCTCACCCCTCGGCTTCGGACATGGATCATCACCTCTTCCACCATGATCTCCCCCGACCCTAACACCCATGTTGGAGCAGTCAGAGTCAGGAGAAGACCATGGTGGAAGAACGACCACCCGTCCTTCCGAAGTAACTCATCCCTCGGGTCCGGACTACGGTCGTCACCACTATTGCCTCATTCTCCCCCGACCCTGACATCCACTTTGGGGCCATCAGGAACGGGAGAAGAACAAGGCAGAAGAGCAACCACCCCTTCGGACCTCGAAAGAGAAGTTACCCAAGGCAAATACCTCCGAGGTCTGAAACTATACATTGTTGCGAATGAAATGACAAAGGAAGTGGGGTACTTATAAGCTCCCCTCCAAGATCTGGCCATTATGACCCTCGGAAGCTGAAACGCCACGTATTAATTGAAGGAATCATCCTTAATGACCTAGGGAAGGTGGGACGCCGCACTAACCCCGAAGCACCATTAATGCCCTTGGGAACAGGATCGCCTCGAAACTCGTTGTGCTGGGTCGCCCGGCTGCCGAACAAGTGCCTTTCCGACCCTACAAACGGAGAAAACTCACTTTCTCCTCAACTTTCGTGTAAGATCTCGATCAGACGGCCCAGATCTCGTCGAGGACACTAAACGACAAGATAGTGTTTTCTTGAGAAATGTGTCCATCTTGAGAAGCGCGTCGTCATCCAATGGCTCAGGTTGCACCACGTCGCTCGACCTGCCGAGACCGGACGCCGTCGGTCGGCTGCCGAGCAAGTGCCTTTCCGAGCTCGCAAACGGAGAAAACCCACTTTCTCCTCAACTTTCGTGTAAGATCTCGATCAGACGGCGCAGATCTCGTCGAGGACACTAGACGACAAGATAGTGTTTTCTTGAGAAATGTGTCCGTCTTGAGAAGCTCATCGTCATCCAATGGCTCAGGTTGCACCACGTCGCTCGACCTGCCGAGACCGGACGCCGTCGGTCGGCTGCCGAGCAAGTGCCTTTCCGAGCTCGCAAACGGAGAAAACCCACTTTCTCCTCAACTTTCGTGTAAGATCTCGATCAGACGGCCCAGATCTCGTCGAGGACACTAGACGACAAGATAGTGTTTTCTTGAGAAATGTGCCCGTCTCGAGATGCGCGCCTTCATCCAACGGATCAGATCGCACCACATCGCTCGACCTGCCGAGACCCCATGTCTTCGGTCGGCTGCCGAGCAAGTGCCTTTCCGAGCTCGCAAACGGAGAAAACTCACTTTCTCCTCAACTTCCGCGCATGATCTCGATCAGACGACCCAGATCTCGCCGAGCGCACTAGACGACAAGATAGTGTTTTCTTGAGAAATGTGCCCGTCTCGAGATGCGCCACGTCGCTCGGTCCGCCGAATACCCATGCCATCGGTCGGCCGCCGAGCAAGTGCCTTTCCGATCCCGTAAACGGAGAAAAAAGATACCGAGCGATAACTACCGCTGGATCTCTCAGAAATTCGTACTTCTAATGATGAACGACCCAGATTGCGCCACGTGTGCTAAAAGACAAGATAGCATTTTCTTGGGATTCACACCGTCATCCGACGGCTCAGATTGCGCCACGTCGCTCGGCCTGCCTAGCCCCTATCCCTCCGGTCGGCGGCCGAGCAAGCGCCTTTCCGAGCTCGCAAACGGAGAAAAACGCTTCCGAGCGATAACAGCCGATGGGTCTCTCAGAAACTCGTGTTCGTCCATGATCAACGGCTCAGATCAAGCCACGTCATAAATCGGTATTAAAAATCGTTTTTTATTTATTTAAATCGTTTTATTTATTTAAAAATTGCGAAAAATTTGCTAAAAATCGGGAAAATTAATTTAAAATTCTAGAAAATAATTAGAAATTCGGGGGTATATTTTGAGCCCCTGAACGAACAATTATTGCCTAGAATGTACTGCTAAGGCCCCCGAACAATTAGTAAACACATCGCAAAATTAAATAAATAGTCCGAAAAAGTAAATAAAAGCTGTCGAATACTCGATATGGCTAGAGAACAGTACATGGCATCACCAAATCACCTCGCTACCCCCTTCGAGATTCACTCCTCCATTCAGACTCCGATACAACTCCACTAGCCACCAAAACAGTCAAACTACTCCTTAAAGGCTGATCACACTCAGTCTTTAGGAGTGGGGGGCTCGTGATATGGCTAAAAATGGAGTTAAATCGGAACCGTCCAGATCGGGCGCGAATCTTGAAGCTCAGGGGTAAAATGGTAATTTCACATACAGGCGGATCCAAAGCGAGTACTGAATCTCCTTCTCACAGATCTGATAACCCTTAAACGGATCCACACCAATTGGGTACGGGTCCCGACCCGAGACGAACCCAGACCAACAAGAGACAAATCAGGGTCACTGATTTGACCAAATCAACGGGCCTGATTTGCTCTCACCGGGAATCAGGGGTTAGTTTCCTAAACAGACTGTGAGGATTTTTCTCCTAGCAGTTACACAGGGAATCAAGCCTCTGATCTCTCCTAAGGCGACTATAAATATCTCCCCTCTGCCACTGTGACCAGGTTAATCACTCTTTTACCACTTTAAGCTTTTTCTTTAATCACCACTGGTTACTGACAAGAGCGTCGGAGGGTGCGTCGCCGGAATCAACCCCGGTGTCTCGCATTTCCTTGCAGGTTGCGGCAGGAGGAAGAAGGCTCGGATCAGCTGTTCAGGTTTTCTCGAACTCACAAATCTTATCTGTTTACCCCCACGCCGAAATCAGCGGTAACAGTATAACATATCCCGGCCGGGATATGTTATACCGTCTGACTTTTTTAATTTTTTAATTTTTTTTAAAGAATAAATCTGACCGTTGGATTAGAAAAAAATTAAAAAAAAAATAATATACGTGGGCCGGTATAACATATACCGGACGGTATATGTTATACCGTCCGACCCACTTTAAAAAAAAATAAAAATAATGAGATGGTATAACATATACCGGACGGTATATGTTGTACTGTCTTTTAAAATTTGAGAATCGCTATTCTGTTTTTCATATATGAGAAACGAATATAGCAGATTTGCTATAAAATGGCAAAATGAGAAACCATTGCAGCGCTCCGTTTCTTATAAAATGACAATTTGCCATTTATAAGAAACCATTGTGGATGCTCTAATAATTCATGAGAATAAGACCTACCATCACCCAAATAAAATCCAAAACCCTAAATTTTAACCAATATTACTAGAAAGCTCTACTGTTGTACTACAACAATACTTGCAATAATGTATGTTAATATAAAATTTTGGGATTGCAATAATGTATGTTAATATAAAATTTTGTTCACCCCTCGGTAATTTTTAGAAATATCATGTACTGCCAAATTAATAATAGGTCAAATTAAAAATAAATTTTCTCATGGAGCACAACTTCTCATGGGCACGATGGTGATGTGATCATATATTTGAATTTAGTAGAGGTGTAAGATAGTAGTCCGTTACCCTCTCTAAAATTCAATTCTATGATACTAGTAGTTTACACGTGCGATGCACGTTTTAATAAATATAATTTTTTAAAATAAAAATTTAGATGTAGTTTTAATTTGAACCTAGGATGTACTTTATAATAGTTATGCACGTGTGTTACACGGGTTGGTAGAATGACAAAATATTTACAAATGACACTAAGGCCTTCTCCCATTATAATATTAGAGATAAACCTGACCACCTATTCAGGTGTGTTCATCTTTTCCACTCACCATTGCTCTTTGTAACTATTTTTACTATCTAATATATTATCTTTCGTGAGGTAGGGTTCTCCCTACTTTTTACCGATATTATATATATCTATAACTATTATAATGGGAGAGATGGGGTTGTAAACAAATAAACAATTTTTTATTTCTTAGTGTGTGTCAACACGTGCAGCGTACGTGTTGGTAGAATTTTTTTTTTGTCCTTTTCATTTTCCTCCCCATTTTTCCCACGTGCATTGCACGTGCATTACACTAGTATATATAAATATAAAATCTCAGGATTCACTACCTACTCCCCTTTATCATCTCCATATCTTCCTATTTAAACCACACATAACACATGACACTCCCATAACCACCTGCTGTATCAAGCATTAGCTCTTTCCTTTTTTTTCCAAAGAATGGAGGTAGTAGACAGAGCCCAAGCCATTGCTTCCCTAAGCACAATCCTAGACACCACCATCCCCGCCGAGTTCATCCGGCCCAATCAGGAACGCCCGGACCTAACCACCTACCATGGGCCTAAGCCCACCCTCCCCGTCGTAGACCTCTCTGACTCTGACCGCAGTCGCATTGTACAACAGATTACACGTGCAGCGCAAGAGTGGGGGATCTTCCAGGTTGTGAACCATGGAATATCCTTCGACGTGGTTAATGAGCTGCAGAAGGTGGGGAAGGAGTTTTTCGAGCTGCCAGTGGAGGAGAAGGAGTTGTACGCAGTACAGCCAGCGAGTATGGAAGGGTACGGGTCGCTGAACTTGCAGAAGGATGCAGAAGGGAGGAAGGGGTGGGTGGATTACTTGTTCCATAATATATGGCCGGCTTCCAAGGTCAACTACAAGTATTGGCCTAAGAACCCTCCAGCCTATAGGTATATATAAACTCATCGTGCAGTAAGTCAAATTCTTATGACATTCTATGTTTGAGATTTTTAAAGTTTTCACTTTCTGGTTCAAAAACTACTTCTCAAACACTAACACACCATAACAACGTTCCTTTTTTTTTGTTATTTTATAACACCGTTCCTTTGAATAAAGAAATAAACATTAGGTTCCTAAGAGCATCTGTAGTCGTTTATGGTAAAATTATCCATATATGGATAAATAGAAATAGGAATTTCGATTTCGCTGCACTTGTCGAAAGCTATTTTATAGCAATCAATAGTATAATATTAAGCGACGGCACTTGATGTGCCGTCGGAGGAGAAAAACCGCAAAATTTGGGTCCCATTCGTCAGACGGCACGTGAAGTGCCGTCCGTTTAAAAAAAAAAAAAAAAATCCCGGCTGTGTGTCTAGGACGGCACATGAAGTGCCGTCCGACAAACAGCTTAATTGACCCAAAAATTAGCATACTTAAGCACATACATAAGCACATGAAGCATACTTAAGCACATACTTAAGCACATGAAGCATACTCTGACACTTACATACTTAATTATCCCACTGACACACTGACAAAGTTACACTTAAGCACATGAAGGTTTTTTTATTATTAAAACTCGACGGACGGCACATTAAGTGTCGTCCGGGATATGTGGCTTCTGACGATTAAAATATAATTTTTCCAAACGGACGGCACTTCAAGTGCCGTCCGACGATTAAAATAGTAATTTTTTTCGTGGGACGGCGCTTCGAACGCCGTCCCTCACTTATCGATAAATGCTATATCGATTCTCATTTATAGCAATCTACTGTAGCGATTTATCAATAATATCGATATATAGCAAACGGCTGCAGCTGCTTTTTTAATCAAATATCGATATTATCGATATATAGCAAACGACTAGAGATGCTCTACGATCTCGAGATAAGAGGTTGGATATTCATTTTCCTCTTCTATTTCACCTATGTTGTATATTTTCCTCTTCCCAGGGGTACAGCAGCACATATTGTATTTCTAGCGTACTATACCATCTTTCTATTAATATTTCTATTAATAAGATATTTTCCGTATAGGTCCAATGCTGCATTCGGATTTTTAACAGATCTAAAGTATGCTCAAAAAAGTTTTGTCGAGTACTAAATCTATATAGAAATTTCCTTAATCTAGCGGCAGAGGCACGGAGTCAAAGTTTTGATGGAATTCAAATTTCAAATTATTTTTTTTTAAAATTCGAATTACATGGGTAGATGCTTTTATCTACAAGTTTAGCTAGGGGAGAGACTAATTTATGTTGTGGGCTTAGCTATGTAATTGTTTTTCATTGCTCCGTTTTATGTTCCGTTTTAGGAACAGATAGATGTATATTATTTGTAATACTTCTTTTGTTAATTATTTTTTAATGAAACAGTGATGGGGTCACCTTTTTTCATTAAAAAAAGCCAAAAAAACAACGGGTAGGATAAAGTTTATCTTCTTCGTTATATATTTTGCATTCGGCTGTAGCAGTCCCACGTACGTGGGAACCATGAGAAGGGGGAGGTGGGGAGTAAGGGATTCCGACATGGTTCTGCACCACTAGAATGGCATGCTAGCAGATGTGTTGTGATTGGAAGATAAATCAAATGGTTTTGAAATTCTTATCAACTGCCTGTATATGTAAGTTGATAAGAATTATAAGTGGCAGAATTTTAAGATTACCAGAACTAAGTGGCAGAATTCACTTGAAAATTTGTCAGTTAATCAAAACAAAGATAGAATTAATCAGCCAAATCAACACAGTACTCCATTAGAGTAGTACAATTCAACATTAACAAGCCCTTTGTGTGTATTATGGAATAGGAAGGCAAACGAAGAATATGCAAAGTACCTAGTTGGTGTATTGGATGAACTGCTGCGTTGCTTGTCGTTGGGGCTAGGATTAGAGGAGGGAGTTCTGAAGGAAGCTTGTGGTGGAGATGATCTGGAGTTTCTGTTGAAGATCAACTATTACCCTCCTTGTCCTCGTCCCGACCTGGCTCTGGGTGTGACAGCCCACACTGACATGTCCGCCATCACCATTTTGGTGCCCAACCAAGTACCTGGCTTACAAGTGTTCAAGGACGATCACTGGTTCGACGCGGAGTACATTCCCGACGCCTTCATTATCCATATTGGTGACCAAATTGAGGTGAACGATAAATTTTACTGCATTAATAAATCCTTTTTGAATGAACAAAATCAAATCATTATTATGGACAATAGATATAATTATGTCACACTAAGAACAAGCCATGAAAAATATACCATTTCATATGATTATGAAAATAGCTGGCTCTAATTTTCAAAATTTCCTGTTTTCGACCATGGAAGTAACCCAAGGTTATAAAAGTTAATGTTGCATTGGAGCATTTAATTCACTCCGGCTAAGTAGCGACAGGGCCAGCCCTGAGTTTACGGGTCCCGAGACGAACTCACGAAATGGGGCCCTATACAAAATTTATGTTTTTATTTTTAAAAATTGTTAAAAAATTTTGATTTTTTTTTCTCCCTACCATTCTTAAAAATCGATATATATATAAAAAAAATAGATGGAGATTTAGAGATTTGAGAAGAAAAAAAATTCCATATAAACTCGAGCCCAACTAAAATAAGCAGGCCAAAGTACAAATTTTAAAAACAGAAAGTCCAAAAAGTAAATTTGGGGTCCCTAAAAAATATTATGCTCGAAATACATATCTATAAAATATAAATACAAGAAGAAATTTTTTTTGGGCCCCTAAAATTGCGAAAAATTCGGAGGCCCGAGGTGGCCGTCTCCCTGGCCTCCATTGGGGGGCGGCCTAGGGCCGATCCTGAGCTCCCGGGGGCCTGAGGCGAAAGACCCAAATAATTATTTTTGGGACCTATAATAACAATATATTTATTTTACTCGTAAAATACGTGACTATATTTACAAGGAGAATTCAAGTTTAGGGGCCCTAAAAATTGCAAAAATCCGGGGTCTGAGGCGGCCGCCTCACCAGCCTCAAGGTGGGGGCCGGCCGTGAGTAGCTACAAGACATTATACCGCAGACGGGAACATAAAAGCTCATTTTGTTGTGCTTACTGTTGATTCTATGTTCATTTACTTGTATACTGTATCAGATTTTAAGCAACGGGAAGTACAGAAGTGTGTTGCACAGAACCACTGTGAATAAGGAAAAAACGCGAATGTCATGGCCAGTGTTCTGTTCACCACCACATGAGAAGATTGTTGGCCCTTTGCCACAGCTTGTCAGTGATGAAAACCCTGCAAAGTTCAAGACCAAGAAGTACAAAGACTATCAATATTGCAAACTCAACAAACTTCCACAATAATAGTTAGTATTGTTTATTTGAGTGATTATCCTACAATTCTGAAATAGTTTGTACTTGTTCTTCTGAAGCAGAAACACTTCTATCAGTGTCGTATCAGGGTTAGAGGCATGTGTATCTGTATGACACTTTCATATATCAATGTAATATTTTAGAAATTTTGTGTCAAATTGTTGATTTTTGTCTAGGAGCATTAGTAAATAAATTGGTTGGATATGCGTTCAATCTCAATCAAAGACATCTCCAAAAGTAGGTTGTGTGGACTGTGAGGAAGACTCTGTAATGTGGTTAGAAACTCAAGTAATCCATTTTAGTATTTGAGAGCATCCACAGTGACGTTTCTCATTTTTTTAGAAAATGGCAGCTACACTAATAAAAAATAGGGTATTTGTCTGCAATGGTTGTTTGCTAAATTTTTGCTAAAATTTGAGAAAGACGAGATATGTTGTTTCGTCCGATTGGGTTTTGTTTTTATAGAATTAATTAATTAGTGATTAAATATTATAATAGGTTAATTAAATAAATTAAATAATATAATAATACCTAATACCTAATTAAACCAACCTAAAACCTAATTAAACCCACCTAATCCCCCAGAATTTATGGACGGGACATGTTGTCCCATCCCATGCGTTTTTGCAAAAGACGAGACAACATGTCTCATCCGAGCTCATTTTTGAATTTTTTTTCTCGAAAAATCTGATCATTCGATCAATTAAAAAAAAAATTGGGACGATACATGTTGTATCGTTCGACGCGATTAAAAAATAAATAAATAATTGGGACGAGACAACTTGTATCGTCCGACGTGATTAAAAAAAAATAATAATTGGGACGAGACAACTTGTATCGTCTTTTATAATTTGAGAATCGCAATTTCGTTTCTAAAAAATGAGAAGCGACTGTAGCGATTTTGCCAAAATATAGCAAAATAGTAAACGACTACAGCGTCTTCTTTCTCAAAAAATGAGAAATTGGCAAATATAGCAAACGACTGTGGATGCTCTGAGAAGTTGAGAAGAAAGAATAGAGTAAATAGACTGTTATGGATCAAGGAGAAGCGACAACGAGGCCCAGGCGCGAAGCAGGAAAGCCAAGTTATTTGAAAGACTATGAATGAGTGCGCTATGCACGTGTTTTTTCAAGGAAAACAAATGGCGGGAAAATACAACCAACCTATAAATAGAAGGGTGTGAAAGGAGAGAAGTGAAGAAGATATTTTTGATTCCTTTTCCTCTTTCTTGATCCTCTTTTCCCTCCGTTACCTTCTTCTTCCCCAATTCTTCTAATTCCAAACCCTAACTCTTGTACTCGATTGATTTCATTCCTTAAAAGCATGGTTTCTCTATTGAGTTCTGTGATGCTGAATGAGAAGTGCGACTAAGCAGTCGACCGTGTCAATTTGGCAGTCGACCGTGACAGTTTGGCAGTCGACTGTATCAATTGGTGCTTTCACTGAAAAATTGAACCATAGCCATGGCAGAGAGTAGGAGATCGAATGATGACTTTACTCGATGGAGATCGTCGATAGATGAGCAATTGCAGAATTTGGTGACATCGGTGTTGGAATTGTGTGTCAAGATGACAATTTTTTATGGAAAGATGGAGCATCAAATCCAGATTTGCCCACCAAATGATCAAGAATCGTAGAGCAATGTAAGAAATTCTTCTTCTTTGACTCCTGCGATTAATATTAGAAATCCTAGATTGGATTTTCCAAGGTTCGACGGAACAAACCCAACGGGGTGGTTGTTCATGGCTAATCAATTTTTTACATATCACTCAACACCTGAGGATCAAGAATTAACAATAGCATCGTTTCATATGGATGGGAAAGCCTTACCATGGTTTCAGTATAAATTTCATAATGGAGATTTTGTGAATTGGGAGTCTTTTGTGCATGAACTAGATACTAGGTTTGGTCCATCAGCTTATGTGGATTATGTTGGAATGCTTTTTAAATTGAGTCAATCATATTCTCTAGTGGAATACTTGGAACTATTTGAAATCTTGGTGAATAAAACAAAGGGATTAAGTGACAACTTGATTTTAAGTTGCTTCATCTCAGGTCTCAAACCAGAGATTTAAATGTGTTAGCTCATAAACCACAGTGCCAATCTGATGCTATTGGCTTAGAGAAATTGCAAGAAGAGAAATGTTTGGAAGAGAGAATGGTTCGAGGTAGAAATGGCCTATATAAGCCTCCCTGGGTACCAAATCCTAGTACCCCCATTATTGCCAACACCTGTTACTACACCTTTTGCTACTCCATCTCCAGTTGTTCCTACACAACCTTCTAGTGTCAGAAAGCCTTTCATTCGAAGAATTCCTCCTGATGAGTGGGTTGCAAGAAAGGAAAAAGGGTTGTGTTTTAATTGCGATGAAAAATATGTCCCTGGACACAGATGTAAACGACATTTTTTTATGTTGCTAGTAGACATTGTGGATGAGGAAGTGGATGAGCATGGTGAAGTAGTTGAAAATTTTGATAGCTTCAATGAGCAGCTTCCTGAGATCTCATTACAGGATTTTGCAGGCTAAGTATCACTGCGAAAATTAAGAGTACAGGGTTGTATAAAAAATCAGATTGTACAGGTCTTCATAGGTGTTACCGCTAAATCTGGTGTGGGGGCAAACAGATAGTATTTGTGGATTCTTGGAAAACTTGAATAGCAAACCTGAAACCTGTTCCGCCGGAGTTTGACCGCTGACTCCCGCCGTTCACCTACAAAAAGTGCGAGACACCGGGGTTGATCCGGGCGACGCACCCTACGACGCTCAAGTCAGTAATCAAGAATGATTATGAGAGAGCGTAAATTGGCAAAAGATCGATTACCTCTTAATAGTGGTGGATGGGGGGTATTTATAGTCGCCTTAGGGATCAGATTAGGAATGTAATTCCTGTGATCAGATAAGGAATGTAACTCCTATGATCAGATTAGGAATGTAATTCCTAATTCCCAGTGAAAGGATAGATGTGAATCAGGGCCGTTGATTAGGACTAATCAGGAACCCTAATTCTATCCTGTTGGACCGGGTTCATTTCAGGTTGGGACCCGTACCCAGTTGAGGTGGATCCGTTCGTGGGTTATTGGGTCTTGAAGAAAGATCCAGTTCCCATTTCAGACCCGTTAGTAGGTGAAATTACCGTTTTACCCCTGAGCTTTAAAATTCCTGTCCGATGTGAACGGTCCCGATTTAATCCTATTTTTAGCCATATCAATAGGCTTGGGCAGCACCCACAATTTTATCCACGAGAGAGTAGTGCGGCATTTAAATCTTCCAGTGTTTCCTTGTCAGAAATTCAAAGTTATTGTGGGGAATGGTGATTCATTGCTATGTGAAGGAAAATGTGTGTATGTACCAATTAAGCTGCAGGAGTATTATTTCACTATAGATTTTTACAATCTACCATTGTATGGATCTGATGTTGTCCTAGGGGTGCAGTGACTGCGTTTGTTGGGTAAGGTAGTCACTGATAACACCGTAATGACTATGTCTTCCAATCATGGTGCCCAGAGTCACTCTTCAAGGGAAATCTCCTTCACCTTCTCCTCTGCAGCTTAATTATTTGAGGAAAGAAGTCCATAAACACGCTATTAGTCAGTATTTTCATATGGTGTTACAGGAGGAACAAATGCAGCATGAGGTGCCTGGACCATTGTAGGAGTTATTGACCCAATTTAACTCAGTGTTTCAAGAGCCATGTGGTCTGCCTCCATCCAGAGTTTTTGATCATCCTCTCCATTTGCACTCAGATGCTCAACCAACTAATGTCAAGCCCTATAGATATACACATTTTCAAAAGGAGGAGATTGAGAGACAAGTATCTAAAATGCTTGCGAATGGTATCATTAAGCAAAGTATTAGTCCATTTTCCTCACCAGTTATGTTAGTAAAGAAGAAAGATGGTACATGGAGATTTTTTTTCCTTCTCTGCTTCTTGTTCGGCAGATCCGAGCACGAATTTTGAGGTGCATTTTTGCCACTTTGCAGTTCGGTAGTTCGGTAGCTCGGATTTCAGATCCGGGCTACGTGGCTCAATCTGGATAGTTGATCACGATCATGGTGCGAATCACGAGACAGGAGGCTCAAATTTCGAGAAAACGTTATCTTGTCGTTTTGTGGAGACATGGCGCGATCTGAGCCGTTCATCATGTTCTAGCACAAATTTTGAGACAATCAGACGGTGAAACTGGCTCGGCGGTATTTTTCTCCATATGTGGAGGTCGGTACCTCGTCCACTCGGCTCAACGACTCGGTAGTTCCCCCTCTGCCTGTAGTAGCTCGGTAGCTCGGCGTAGTGGAGGGGTCGGAGCTCGACGAGAAAGGGGGTCGGCATATGGGAGAGGTGAAGAGCTCCGAAGCTTGGTGATGTTCTGTCTGGTTTTGGAGATTTTTAAAGTGGAGCTCCATTCCTAGGGGTGGAGAATAGGTGCTAGGAAGATCCTCGTAAGAGCCATGGAAAGACCCATTCTTTGAAGTGAGTGCAAGGAGCAACTCTATGGGAGAGTTTTGAGCTCCGAACTCGCTTAGAAGAGGCCCGCTTTGGAGGCGAGCGGAGTGAAGAGCTCGGCTCTAGGAGATTGCCATCTGAAAGATGAGTTTGAGGAGCAACTCTAGGGGAGTGTTGTGAGCTCCGAACTCGTTGAGAAGAGATCCGCTTTGGAGGCGAGCGGAGTGAAGAGCTCGGCTCTAGGAGAGAGCCATCTGGAAGACGAGTTTGAGGAGCAACTCTAGGGGAGAGTTGTGAGCTCCGAACTCGTTGAGAAGAGGTCCGCTTTGGAGGCGAGCGGAGTGAAGAGCTTGGCTCTAGGAGAGAGCCATCTGGAAGACGAGTTTGCGGAGCAACTCTAGGAGAGAGTTGTGAGCTCCAAACTTATTGAGAAGATGTCCGCTTTGAAGGCGAGCGGAGTGAAGAGCTCGGCTCTGGGAGAGAGCCATTTGTGAGACGAGTGTGAGGAGAAACTCTAGGAGAGAGTTGTGCCCCGAACTCGTTGAAAAGAGGTCCGCTTTGGAGGCGAGCGGAGTGAAGAGCTGGCTCTAGGAGAGAGCCATTTGGAGGGCGAGTGTGAGGAGGAACTCTAGGAGAGAGTTGTAACCTGAACTCGTTGAGAAGAGGTCCGCTTTGGAGGCGAGCAGAGTGAAGAGCTTGGCTCTGGGAGAGAGCCATTTAGAGGGCGAGTGTGAGGAGCAACTCTAGGAGAGAGTTGTGCTCCGAACTTGTTGAGAAGAGGTCCGCTTTGGAGGCGAGCGGAATGAAAAGCTCGGCTCTGGGAGAGAGCCATTTGGAGGACGAGTTTGAGGAGCAACTCTAGGAGAGAGTTGTGCTCCGAACTCATTGAGAAGAGGTCTGCTTTGGAAGCGAGTGGAATGAAGAGCTCGACTCTGGGAGAGAGCCATTTGTGAGACGAGTTTGAGGAGCAACTCTAGGAGAGAGTTGTGCTCCGAACTCGTTGAGAAGAGGTCCGCTTTGGAGGTGAGCGGAGCGAAGAGCTCGACTCTAGGAGAGAGAGCCATCTGGAAGACGAGTTTGATGAGCAACTCTAGGAGGGAGTTGTGAGCTCCAAACTCGTTGAGAAGAGGTCCGCTTTGGAGGCGAGCGGAGTGAAGAGCTCGGCTCTAGGAGAGAGCTATCTGGAAGACGAGTTTGAGGAGCAACTCTAGGAGAGAGTTGTGCTCCGAACTCGTTGAGAAAAGGTCCGCTTTGGAGGCGAGCAGAGTGAAGAGCTCTGCTCTAGGAGAGAGCCATCTGGAAGACGAGTTTGAGGAGCAACTCTAGAAGAGAGTTGTGCTCCGAACTCGTTGAGAAGAGGTCCGTTTTGGAGGCGAGCGGAATGAAGAGCTCGGCTCTGGGAGAGAAGCATTTGTGAGACGAGTTTGAGGAGCAACTCTAGGAGAGAGTTGTGCTCCGAACTCGTTGAGAAGAGGTCCGCTTTGGAGGTGAGCGGAGCGAAGAGCTCGGCTCTAGGAGAGAGAGAGTCATCTGGAAGACGAGTTTGAGGAGCAACTTTAGGAGGGAGTTGTGAGCTCCGAACTCGTTGAGAAGATGTCCGCTTTGGAGGCGAGCGGAGTGAAGAGCTTGGCTCTGGGAGAGAGCCATTTGGAGGGCGAATGTGAGGAGCAACTCTAGGAGAGAGTTGTGCTCCGAACTTGTTGAGAAGAGGTCCACTTTGGAGCCGAGCGGAATGAAGAGCTGGCTCTGGGATAGAGCCATTTGTGAGACGAGTGTGAGGAGGAACTCTAGGAGAGAGTTGTGCCCCGAACTCGTTGAGAAGATGTCCGCTTTGAAGGCGAGCGGAGTGAAGAGCTCGGCTCTAGGAGAGAGCCATCTGGAAGACGAGTTTGAGGAGCAACTCTAGGAGAGAGTTGTGAGCTCCGAACTCGCTATTTAAGTGAGGGAATCAACGGTTGTAGGAGCAGTTCCGAATGGCGAACCACTTCTAACTCGCTTAAGAGCAAGTTATCCAAAGCAGAATCGAGCCAAGTGTTGGACTCCGAACTCGTCATTTTAAGAGAGTATCAATGGTTGTAGGAGCAGTTCCGAATGGCGAACCACTTCTAACTCGCTTAAGAGCAAGTTATCCGAAGCAGAATCGAGCCAAGTGTTGGACTCCAAACTCGTCGTTAGAGGGCTTCCACGGTTGTGGGAGCAATTCCGAATGGCGAACCACTTCTAACTCGCTTAAGAGCAAGTTATTTGAAGCGGAATTGAGCCAAGTGTTGGACTCCGAACTCGTCGTTAGAGGGATTCAACAATTGTAGGAGCAGTTCCGAATGGCAAACCACTCCTAACCCGCTTAAGAGCAAGTTATCCGAAGCAGAATCGAGCCAAGTGTTGGACTCCGAACTCGTTGTTAAAGGTTAGTAAGTTGCGGGAGCAGCCATGTAGAAGAAGCTGGACTCTGAACTCACCATTTAGCGAGTCATGACTCGGAGATATAAAGAAGCAAGAGCAATAATTTTCAATGAAAATATGTAATGTTTTATTGAAATAAACTAGGTGGCCGTTTCAATAGGGCGAGCCATTATTACATGCTATTGGCCAGGTTACAAGCATCGGCCTTATTGAAAATCAAGATCCTACTTCTACGATAAGGTGAAGTCCTCTTGGGAGGAGCTGAGTCTTGAAGCTCGGCGGGCCTTTTTGTTCATTTATTGGCTCCTCAGGGGGGAAGCTCGGCCCCCTTTTTTTGGACGAACTTGGTCAGGTGCCCCTGCTGTATGAGTTCTTCAATCTCCTCCCTGAGAGCCCGACAATCGTCCGTATCGTGGCCGTGGTCCCTGTGAAAGCGGCACCACTTATCATTGTTCCTCTTCTTGCCAGGTGTATTCATTCTAGGGAGAGCATGGAGTAGTCCTTCCTTGTCCACCTCCATAAGAACTTCTGATATATTGGCAATGAGGGGGGTGAACTTCTCAAACCGATGAGTCGGGCGGCGCTGGCCATTGCCGTCCTTCTGGGATTTTTGGGACCCCTCTTCGGTTGTGCTCTTCCGTTTATTCCTGGAAGATGTCTCCTCAAGAGTAGGGGGGTTGAGAGCCTCTTCCGCTCGTATGTACTTCTCCACCCTAAGTAGGAGTTCTGAGAAGTTTCGAGGAGGCTTCTTGGCAAGGGACGCCCTGAGGTTGGCATTAGTGATGTTGCGCTCGAACGCGGCTGAGGCTACTAATTGGTTGAGGGAGGAAATGGACCGGGCTTCGGCGGTGAAGCGTCGAACGTAATCCCTTAGGCGTTCACCCTTTTCTTGGTTAAGGGTCACCAAGGATACACTTGTTTTCTCGGCATGGCGGCTACCCACGAAATGAGTAAGGAAGAGCCCTTCGAACTGATCGAATGAAAAGATGGAGGCCGGGGCGAGTCGAGAGTACCATTCTCTTGCAGGCCCCTTCAACGTGGCAGGAAAGATCTTGCAGAGGAGGGCGTCTGAAGCATGATGGATCATCATGAGAATTTTGAAACTCTCTATGTGATCTGCGGGATCTGACTCCCCGGTATACGACTCGAAGTGAGGCGGCTTGAAGTTCTCTGGGATGGGGGCCTCCATGATGGTGCGGGAGAATGGAGGTCTGCTCGGGCGGAGGTTTATCGCCCGTTGCTCTTCTTCCCAGTCAATTCGGCCGAGGCGCCTCTCCATCTTGTGGAGACGGTGGTAGACCGAGTCTTCTCGTTGATCATACCTTGTCGAGCCCCAGGACTCATCTTCGTACGAGGGTGGACTAGGGCTGCGGTGATGGTAGCTTGGAGATGGACGAGGACTGAGAGTGTGAAGGCGATGGCTCCTAGTTGGCTCATGAGTAGGTGGCCTCTGGTCGTTCTTTGGGATGATATTGAGGGCCCGTAAGACTATCGCTTGGAAGTCTTGAAGGTCTGCCCTTGTGACTGGTGCCTCTCTAGCTTGGCGGTCCCTATGTGTGGCTCGGCTTACTAGAGAATGAGTTCTCCGCCGATGACGCTGAGGGGACTCCCTTCACCCTCTTCGAGTAGGGGATCTTCTGTAGTCTCGTCGATGAGGAGATCGCTCATTTGGACGTTGTTGGCGGGAGGCTCCCTCTCGGGCCCGCCTTTCATCCAAACGGTGGCGAAGATCCTCTTCCTTCTGCCGATTGAGGATGGTATTGCGAAGATCGGAAGCTCGAGGATTATGTGATGCCATAGAATCGGAAGAAGGGTTGTGTATGGAGACGCGGTCCTGATGGAGAGGTTGCTTCTGAGGATTGGGACTCGAGCCCCCCGCACCGACATTCTGAGCCCTGGGGGGGACCCTTAGGGGGTTGCAGATTCTGAAGAGAAGATTGGTCCTGCTGGAGAGGGTCCTCAGCTTGAGGAGGAAGTTGCCCCTGCTACTGAGTGGGTTGGAGGGGGACTTCCTGTTGTTCGACGGGATTGGGTCTTCGGTTGGACCCTCTAGATCTCACTTTTCTTGGAGGCATGGTTGGAGGAGATCTGACCTACGGGAAGAGGAGAGGTTGCTACTCGTTTGTTTCTCACAGACGGCGCCAATCTGTTGTGGGGGTAAACAGATAATATTTGTGGATTCTTGGAAAACTTGAATTGCAAACCTGAAACCTGTTCCGCCTGAGTTTGACCACTGACTCCCGCCGTTCACCTGCAAAAAGTGCGAGACACCGGGGTTGATCTCTGCGACGCACCCTCCGACGCTCAAGTCAGTAATCAGGAATGATTATGAGAGAGCGTAAATTGGCAAAAGATCGATTACCTCTTAATAGTGGTGGATGGGGGGTATTTATAGTCGCCTTAGGGATCAGATTAGGAATGTAATTCCTGTGATCAGATAAGGAATGTAACTCCTATGATCAGATTAGGAATGTAATTCCTAATTCCCAGTGAAAGGATAGATGTGAATCAGGGCCGTTGATTAGGACTAATCAGGAACCCTAATTCTATCCTGTTGGACCGGGTTCATTTCGGGTTGGGACCCGTACCCAGTTGAGGTGGATTCGTTCGTGGGTTATTGGGTCTTGAAGAAAGATCCAGTTCCCATTTCAGACCCGTTAGTAGGTGAAATTACCGTTTTACCCCTGAGCTTTAAAATTCCTATCCGATGTGAACGGTCCCGATTTAATCCTATTTTTAGCCATATCAATAGGCTTGGGCAGCACCCACAATTTTATCCATGAGAGAGTAGTGCGGCATTTAAATCTTCCAGTGTTTCCTTGTCAGAAATTCAAAGTTATTGTGGGGAATGGTGATTCATTGCTATGTGAAGGAAAATGTGTGTATGTACCAATTAAGCTGCAGGAGTATTATTTCACTATAGATTTTTACAATCTACCATTGTATGGATCTGATGTTGTCCTAGGGGTGCAGTGACTGCGTTTGTTGGGTAAGGTAGTCACTGATAACACCGTAATGACTATGTCTTCCAATCATGGTGCCCAGAGTCACTCTTCAAGGGAAATCTCCTTCACCTTCTCCTCTGCAGCTTAATTATTTGAGGAAAGAAGTCCATAAACACGCTATTAGTTAGTATTTTCATATGGTGTTACAGGAGGAACAAATGCAGCATGAGGTGCCTGGACCATTGTAGGAGTTATTGACCCAATTTAACTCAGTGTTTCAAGAGCCATGTGGTCTGCCTCCATCCAGAGTTTTTGATCATCCTCTCCATTTGCACTCAGATGCTCAACCAACTAATGTCAAGCCCTATAGATATACACATTTTCAAAAGGAGGAGATTGAGAGACAAGTATCTAAAATGCTTGCGAATGGTATCATGAAGCAAAGTATTAGTCCATTTTCCTCACCAGTTTTGTTAGTAAAGAAGAAAGATGGTACATGGAGATTTTGTGTAGACTATAGACCCCTAAATTCCATTACTATTAAGGACAAATACCCCATTCCCACAGCCGATGAACTATTTGATGAGCTGCAAGGTGCGAGGATATTTTCTATGTCGGATTTAAGGGCAGGTTACCATCAAATTAGAGTGAGAGCTGAGGACACTGCGAAGATTGCATTTAGAACTCATGAGGGCCATTACGAATTTTTGGTCGTGCCCTTTGGGTTGACTAATGCTCCTGCTACTTTTCAAGCCGCAATGAACAATATTTTTAGACCCTTTTGAGAAAGTTTGTGCTTGTTTTTTTCAATGACATATTGGTGTACAGTAGGGATATGGAAGAGCATTTGGAGCATCTTAAAGTGGTTTTGACTATTTTGGAACAGAATTTCTTTTTTGTTAAAAGATCTAAGTGTGAATTTGGAAGGAGTTCAATTAAGTACTTAGGGCATATAGTGTCTTCGGATGGTATCAAAGTTGATCAAAGAAAGCTGGATGCAATCAACCGGTGGCCAATTCCAAGAAATATCAAGCAATTGAGAGCTTTTTTAGGTTTAACTGGCTATTATCGAAGGTTCATTAAGGGTTATGCAGCCCTTGCAAGTCAATTGACAGATTTATTGAAGAAGGATTCTTTTTATTGGAATGATACATCTGATACAACCTTCAAAGCCCTCAAATTAGATATGGAACATCCCCCAGTCCTTAGTCTCCCTGATTTTTCTCAAAATGTTTACATAGAGACAGTTGCATCAGGAAATGCTATAGGCGTTGTGCTTCAACAAAATCATCATCCAATTGCATTCTTCAGTAAGAAAATAGTGCCATGAATGCAGGCTGCTTCTGCATATGTCCAAGAGATGTTTACCATTACTGAAGCTATCAAAAAGTGGCAAAAATATCTGCTAGGGAAGGAATTCACTATATACACTGATCACCAAAGCCTCCACTCTTTTGTGCATCAGGTTATTCAAACCCCTGAACAACAAAAGTGAATACATAAGCTTGCTGGGTACAATTTTAAAATTGTATACAAGGCAGGAAAAAAAATCCTGTAGCTGATGCTCTGTCTAGGAGACCTTCAGATGATAATCAGTTGATGTTACAAGCCATGCAGGCAACCACAAGTCCTTAATTCCTTATAGTGAATAGAATTAGAGAGGAGTTACTTAAGGATACTCATTGCAGTGCTCTTCTTCATAATCTATCTCAGCTACTACCGGGGTATTCTATCAGAGATGGTTTAATGTGGTTTAAGAACAAAATTGTTGTGCTCGAGTCATTGTATACTGAGATTTTAGCTGAGATGCATGATAGCTCCATGGCAGGTCACTCAGGATTTGCTAAGACTTTAGTAGGGTTGAGAAATTCTTTCTATTGGCAGAATATGAGCAAATATGTTCATGATTATGTGCAGCGATGCAATGCACGTCAGCAAGTGAAATATGACAAACACAAGCCTGGTAGGCTGCTGCAGCCACTACCAATTCCTAGTCAAATATGGGAAGACATCTCTATAAATTTCAAAATCGGATTGCCTAAATCCCAGTGGAAGACTGCAGTAATGGTTGTGGGCGATAGACTCAGCAAGTATGTCCATTTTGTAGCATTGGCACCAAAGTTTACTGCTTCTTCTGTTGCTGCGCTTTTTGCAGATCACATTGTTAAGTTACATGGTATTCCCAAGCCTATCATTTCTGACCGAGATCCACTCTTCTTGAGAAATTTTTAGCAAGAATTATTCCGATTTAAAGATGAGTACCGCTTATCACCCCCAAATAAATGGGCAGACGAAGGTGGTTAATAAGAGCCTTGACCAGTATTTGAGACTCTTTGTGAATGAAGAACCCAAGCAGTGGTGTGAATTTTTGGCATGGGCAAAATATTGGTTTAATACCAACTGGCATACTTTGATGGGCTATACTCCTTTTGAGGTTGTTTATTGAAGATCACCACCAGGTATTCCAGATTATGTTCGAGGTAATGCTGTAAATTTTTCAATAGATTCTATGTTGCAGTGAAGAAAAGAAATTCTGTTAAAACTCAACCAGAGTCTGATACATGCACAAGTACGCATGAAGATCTAGGCTGACTCCAAAAGAGGTGATAAAGAGTTTATGGTGGGTGATTGGGTATTTGTGAAACTGCAGTGCTATCGTCAGAAGTCAGTAATGCACAGGACCTGCCACAAGCTTGCAAAGAGATACTTTGGACCTTTTGAGGTGCTTAAAAAGGTTGGAAATGTGGCATATAAACTCAAGCTACCTGAAGAGTCCAGGTTCCATCCTGTATTTCATGAATCATTGCTTAGGAAATGTATGGGTGATCACACAGTTGCGACTCCATTGCTTGTATGGAGGGACAGGGATCAGCTCATTTTCAGCCAGTGGAAGTTATTGGCCGTAGGTGGATTAAGGGTGGACAAGGTTTGGTTGAAGAAGTATTGATAAAGTGGGAGCACTTACCAGTAGAGGAAGCGACGTGGGAGAATGTTGCGGTAATGGCAAAGTCGTTTACAGATCTGAACCTGGTGGTATAGGTTCCAATTAAAGGGGGCGGTATTGTTACGAATCAAGGAGAAGCGGCAATGAGGCCTAGGCGCGAAGCAAGGAAGCCAAGTTATTTGAAAGACTATGAATGAGTGCGCTATGCACGTGTATTTTCAAGGAAAATAAATGGCGGGAAAATACAACCAACCTATAAATAGAAGGGTGTGAAAGGAGAGAAGTGAAGAAAATATTTTTGATTCCTTTTCCTCTTTCTTGATCCTTTTTCCCCTCCGTTACCTTCTTCTTCCCCAATTCTTCTAATTACAAACCCTAACTCTTGTACTTGATTGATTTCATTCTAATAAAAGCTTGGTTTCTCTGTTGAGTTCTGTGATGCTGAATGAGAAGTGAGACTAGGCAGTCGACCGTGTCAATTTGACAGTTGACCGTGATAATTTGGCAGTCGACTGTATCATAGACTCTATCGGATTAATATTTTCGAAGCTTTATATGGTTAACGTTGATTGTATATTATTATTTGTACATTTTGTTTATATATATATATTTTCGGCTAGAGTTTAGGCTAAATGAAATGTTTAGTGCTACATGCACAAGTGAGAGAAATAGAAACTTTCGCGTAGTTCTCGACAGCTTCCTGAATCCTACAATGTTGTTTCTCTTTCATTACTAGCCAAACAAGATAATTGAGTACTACAATGAATCACATGCGCAATGGCACAAATGAAGATAGATCAAAAAAATGTTGCTGCTAATTTTGGTGTGAGAGCAAACAAATAGTGAGTTAATATTTGATGGAAACTACTAAAAATCTGGCATTTGATCTTTGCCATAAAATATGGTTAGAGCTCCTAAGATTGAATCTGGATCGTTGATTGAACACTATGATCTGGACTCGACGGTTGCTGATGCGGATGATGGACCTGTAAAAAGCCTGAAATACTGGGGGTTGGCCCCGACGACAGACGCTCTGATGCTCAAGTCAGAACCAGAGAGAAAAATAGTGTTTGAAAGAAAAACTGTTGACTACCTCCTGACTAAAGAAGGGGGGGGGGGTATTTATAGGCGTGAGAAACAGTACAGGAAATTGATATGAATCCATTTAATTGACTATGAATTCCTTATCGCCTATTTGAATCTCCCCCTCAAGAGATAAACTCTCTTATTTGGGGATTAGAGATTTTCCTAATAACACTCATGGGCTGGGTCTTTATTAGTGGGCCTAATATGTTACTTTTATGGGCTTGAAAGAAGTCCATGTATTGTAGAGGAGTCTGGAGAAGGCTCGAACCTGTTAAAGAGGCCCGGTATGATTAATCTGCCTGTAGAAGCTTTGAGTTTTGTGCTGAAATCGTAGGGCCCTGATTTGCTGTGATTTTTACTATTATCATAAGCCCCCACTCCCGGATGACAATTTTCTTGGCTTTCGGGGAGTAGTACGCCTTATTTTTGGATTCTGAAATACAATCTTAGCTTTCTGGGTGCTTGGAGATACTTGGAACTGATCAGTGGCTTCTGAAGGCGGCGAATATTTTCCTAGATTTTTCTGAAAATTTCCATATTTTTTAGATTTTTCTGAATTTTAAAATAATTTTCCCAATTTAAAAATCATTTTTTTTTGAAATTTTATAATTAATAGACCCAATTTAAATTATTTTTTGGAAATTTTAATGAATTTTTAGAATTTAAATAATTATTTTTTGGATTTTTAAATTATTTTTTTGAATTTAAAATGAATTTATGGGATTTTTCTTGAATAATCTGACTTGGGCATGCTTTTTAAAGAAATCTAGAACGTTGATCAAGATGAGCTCGCACGCTGAGTTGAATCAAAGGCCGAGATCTGATCGCTGTGATGAGGGGATGCCTGGCACCATCAGGATCATCCATCACTGACTGGCTCTCCGACGATTTGGCCAAGCTATGGGCATTGAACTTGGTCGAGCTATGACCTTGCTTTGTCGTCGAGCTACATGCTCCTCCTTCTCTCCAAGCTATGGGGACTCAATCGACTTTGCCGAGCTATGTAGACTTGAACGATTTTGCCAAGCTAGATTTTTTGTCGAACTACGAACTTCGCCATCCTATCTCCTTCGTCGACATAAGAGCTTCACCGAGCTATGGAGCTTCATCGACCTACCTCTTTCGCCGAGCTACAGGATTCCCTCACCAAGCTATGAAGCCGTGAAGCTTCAAATGTTCTCACCGAGCTATTGTCGACTTACAGAGCTCTTTAATGCCGCCGAGCTATATCTCTGCTTTGGTCGAGTTATTGCTTGGTCGTCGCTGGCCTTGGTCGAGCTGTGAACTTTTCGAATCGCCGCCGAGCTATGGAGCTCTACTATCGTCTTGCTGAGCTATGTAGATTCTTTAGTGCCGCTGAGCTATAGCTCTGTTTCGGTCATGTGCTTTGTTTTTGAAGCTTCGGTCGAGTGCTTCCCCTTTCGTCGAACTGTGGAGTCAGGTTGTCGAGCTGCTGATCCCCATTTTTCAAAGGTGGAGCTCGTCGAAGACTTCGATCTTAGAGGTGGTTCGAGCAGCGGAGTTTTGAAGTTGGGTTTTGGAAAAGAAATTCCGAAGAAGGAGTTGTTTTGGAGTTGAGGTTCGGGTTGGAGGTGTAAACGGGTTAGGATTGGGGACCCGTGAACCCGTTTAGCCTTAGCACTCTTTAATTCTTTTCTCTTGGATTTTGTTTGTGGGTCTGGTTTGCAAACCCGACCAGATTATGATGCAACCCGGGCTTTCTTGTATTTATTTATTCCAAAAAAATCCAACTCCTTAGTTGTTTGGAATTTACGAAAATTTTGGAGCTTGAATGTTACAAGGAGCTTGGGTTGTGGATTGATTATTTTCTTGGAGCTTTCAACCTGTTTTATTCGATGCCTTCGTTGCATGATTTTTGCGGCTCTTTTGATGGGTCGTTGCTTCCCATGCTTGTCAACTCGTTCTGTGGGATAAGCTCATCGTCGCTGACCAAGGGCCGTTTTGTACACCTGTATCATTAGATTTCTCTTGTCGACTAAATATTTTGTTGTTCGCTTGTTTTTTTAATTGATCATTTCACCGTTAACAAATGTTCCATTGGTCTCCAAGATAAACACTTTTACCGTTGAATCTTGCGTATGTAGCTGACCTAGAAAAGATGTAGCTGACTTGTTGTTTGATCCCAGCAAGTTTGTTTAGATAATCCTGAGATGGGGTTGTTCATAGAGCTTGTCGTTTGCACTACGCAAGTTTTGGGGAGACAACTATGAGATGGAGTTAGATGTAGGACTTGCCGTTTGATCCCAACAAGTTTAGAGAGAATTTCATGATGAAGTCAGACGTTGAGTTTGCTGTTTGATCCCAACGAGTTTATAAGGACAACTGTGAGACGAAATTGGTCATTTGAACTTGCCGTTTGTGCCCAAAAAGTTTGAAGAGGCAATTCTTTAATCGAGTTGATGTAGAGCTTACTGTTTGATCCCGACAAGTTTGTAGGAGGGACAACTCTGCGATGGAGTTGGACATTAAACCCGTTGTTTGTTCCCAACAAGTTTGGAGAGACACCTCTGTGAAGGGGTTGAATGTTAAACTTGTTGTTTGTTCCCAACAAGCTTGGAGAGAACTTTGTAACGGAGTTGAACGTTTGAACTTGTTGTTTGTGCATAGCAAGTTTGTAGAGGCAACTCTTGGACGGAGTTGAGTGTTGAACTTGTTTTTCCCAATAGGTTTGTAGAGACAACTCTTGGACGGAGTTGGATCTTTTGAACTTGCCGTTTGCACCCAACAAGTTTTGTAGAGATAATCCTAGGACGAAGTTGGACATAGTGCTTGCTGTTTGCACCCAACAAATTTTGTAGAGACTCCCGGTGATAGAGCGGACGTTTGGGCCACCGTTTGCGACCAACAAGTTTGTGGAAAACTTTGAGACAGAATTGAGTGTTGAACTTACCGTTTGATCCCAACAAGTTTGGAGGGACAAATCTATGACGGAGTTGAATGTTGATCTTGCAGTTTGCATCGAGCAAGTTCTGAGAGGCAACTCCGAGGCGGAGTTGATATAAAGCTCGTCGTTTGATCCCGACAAGTTTGGAGAGAACTCTATGAAGGAGTTGAATGTTGAGTTCGCTGTTTGATCCCAGCGAGTTTGTGAAGGCAACTTTTAAACGAATTTGATATTGAACCTGCCGTTTGATCCTGGCAAGTTTGTGGAGACGACTTTAAGACGGAGTTGGTGTTGAACCTGCCATTTGCACTATGTACGTGAGTAGAGGTAACTCCATATGGTGTTGATTATTTGAACTGTAACTCCTGTTTTTCCGTATTTATATTTTTATACTGTATTTTTCTCAATTTCACTCTCTCGTCTATTTGAGATCATGTAATTTGTTTTGATTGAAAAAAATTATTATTCTTGCCTCAACTCAAATTGTGGGTCCTTTTATCAAAGTCAATTGTGTGCCATTTGTATCGTTCTTCATGAGTAATGAACCAATCCTTCTCATTTATCTCTCTAATCCCCATTTTTGTGCATTTTGACCATTTCTTCTGTTGGGCTCTTTTTGAAGCGGATACCCAAAACCACAAACCCGCAAACCCTACTATTTAAACCTACCCTAACCCTAATCCCTGCTAATATACTGTTTTAACCTCTAAATCTCGTAGCCGCTCTCTTCTCCTTCACCGTTTTCCTTCTCCATCGTTTTCGCCAACAAACCATACCCAACCACCTCGCCTATCACCTTCGCCTCCGATCACCATCGCCCAACCGCTCCCACTCCGTCATCCTCGTCGACCCCACAGCACCACCACCTCCACAACTCCATCGCCGTCGCCTCCGCCATCTCCCCATCCTTCGAACCCAAACTCCGAACCCATCTCCAACTCGCCTGCACCCAAACTCGACGTCTTCCTCACCATCACTCTCGACTCCGACCATATTCCCATCACCTCGCCGCCTCCAACGCCCTCCTCTCCGTTCGCCAGCAACTGCCGAACTCCACCCCTGTTCTTGAATCAGAAACAGAGCCCACCGCCGCGCCTTCCATCGCCGCGCGCCGTCGCTTCTCGACGTCGCACCATTGCCTCTGCCGTCGTCGTCCTCCTCGTCACCGTCGAAGCCATCGCCGCGCCGTCACAGCACTCAATCTCTCTCCCGTTCTCGGATCGTCGACGAAGAGAACGAAGAAGAAGGAGGATTGGGCGGGATCGAATCTCAGGCGTTCGATCGCTTCAAGATCCGTGCGATCGAGCCAGTGAGATCGCTGTTCGGTGTTTCACCCACAGGCGATCCGAGATCTGCTGTTCCCTGTTTGGATCAGATCCGCTGCGGAGGAGCTCTTCCATTGGCTGCGCTCGCTGTTTGGTGTTCTGGGCGCAGCTAATTCGTTCGCTGTTTGCTGTTTGGGCTGGGATCCGGCGTGGGGAAAACTCGATCTTTGGTAGTTTTTCGCGCTCGCTTTTTGAGGACTTCTTCCGGGTTTTTTCTACCCAGATTCCTTCAACTAGTGGATCTAGACATCGTCAAACTAAGACAAGTATCCTTGTACATTTTATTGTTCTAGTACAAGCACCCTTGAAATACTACAAATAGTTAGATTGTGACTCCTCTTTGAAATATCATTGTAGATCAATATTGAACCTCCAATTTGATAAATCTAAGAGTCACAAAATTTCCTTGTATTTAATTTATAATTATTGGACTCTTTTACCCTTGGACACATGAAAACATAGACATATGAATTTAGGATCCCTAAATTTGTAGATACATGTCACATTTAATATTTGACGAACTTGCAACCCTATAACTTGAAAAACATTTATTATTTGCTGTTTTGACCTCCATTATCATGTATTTAGGCTACTTAATAACTTAGATGCCAAATGACTTCTTCCCATGTAATCTACACTAGCAAGTTAATTCTACGTGTTGCTGTCTGAATATTCTTTTGCGGTTTCGACCCATTTATCATTTGAATCTGGGCCCGAGCCCTGAATAGAAATTGTAGGTCTGGATGTGTAGATGTCGATAACTTCCGAAAGTTTTGAATTCGGAGTTACGGTCTAGGAGTTATGGCAGTTATACTGCAGCTGTGTCGGTAGACGCAGTTTTGCAAAACTGCTGTATACATCTACTTTGCAAATTATTTTAGCTGTGAAAACAGCGAGCGTTTGACACGAAATTTTATATGTAGCTGCTGGACATCATATAGGACATCCCCAATTTTTCTTAGAATTAATTTACAATATTTTACACATGTATGCTTGCTTGATAAGAATTAATAAAAGTAACAAGCCGGGGTTTTGAGAAAGACTATAGAGTGGACAATATAGGTAAGTGTACTCGGAAGGGGGCCCGTGTTTCCCAGTACTCGGTTCATGAACCTGTTACACGTGATGTATTCATGGAGTCAGTTACTTGGCTCATGAACCTGTTGCACGTGATGTATTCATGGAGTCAGTTACTTGACTCATGAACCTGTTGTATTCATGGAACCACTGTGTGGTCCTTGAACCTGTTTGTATTCACGAACTCGTTTCGTGAACCTGTTATTAAATTTCGTATTCATGAACCGTGCCTGCCTGATACCTGTTACTTGATACCTGAGTACACCGCCGTATAGACTCCATTACTAGGTCTAAACGAAATTGTTTTGACTGTAGCAACCATGTAGTAAAATGATGGATGCATGTCGTGCTACCTAGATAGTAATAATCACATAAGACTTGAACTTAATACCTGATACCTGATTATCCTGTTACCTGATTACCTGGTTATCTGATATCTGATACATGAAACCTGAACATGACACCTGTTACTTGATACATGAGACCTGATACACGAAACATGATGCCTGAGACTGGAAACCTGTAACTCGAGACTTGACAACTTAACATTTGAGACCTGACATTTGAGGTAACTTATGACACTAGACTTGAGTTTTGCCGCTTGATGTTAAATACCATGTAGGTATACCTGACATGTGTTTCACCACTAGTAGTTGTTACCCAATCTAGTTATTAAGATGTTTCCCTCTTGCTAGATAGTCCCTGAATTTGTCCATTACTTGTCATAACTCTGTTACATTCTTGATTCCAGTTCCTGTTTCCCCATACTTGTACTTGCTTTCACTATTTGTGGCCCTAGCTTGCACTAAGGGCATTCTCTTTGTTTTCCCTATGTTTTCCCTTTTATATTTATTAAGCAGACCTTGGGACAAGCTACCTGCTAGAATTGGCGAGCAGACATTTCAGGCTTCGCTTGGAGCAAGAACTTGTTTAAATAATTACTTTCCTTGAGGTATTTATTTCTTCTGCTGTATAAGACTTGTTTCCGAGTTTACACTTGATCCAGATATGAGAACTATATTGAATATTATTACTTGTTTAAATTATTTTCTGTTGCTTAATAAATTATTCATGCATGCTTGGTTATATATAAATCTGGTTATATTCTTGTTATGATGCTGAGTCGATCCTACAGCTTATGGATGATGTAAAAATCATTCGCTGGGTTTCGTCATGCACTCGTATTCCGTATTTTGGGAAGCGGGGCGTGACAAGTTTTTTAGTGGTATCAGAGCTCAGGTTTGGCTAATGTGTTAGTTGACTAATACATTAGACAGACTTGACTCAGTCAGGATTAACTCAACATTAAACAGGCCATGCAACCACATGAATAATTTAATAGTCAACTCGATCTGGATACAAGTCTTATCCCATCCATTTTGATTCTTTATATTCAATTCTTTGATTCATTGCTTCCCCCCATCTCTTACCGTCATCCTGATTTGTTGATTCCTTTTTGGGTACAATTTATTCTTCCGTACCCCTATTCTTTTGATTCTGGTGCAAGCGATATCTTATTTTCTGCATGCCTCGTTAATCCCTTCTTATTTCAACTCGTGTGTCGTTCATTGCTTTCCCTGCCTTGCAATCATCTTCACATGTTGATTCATATTGAATATCAGGTTGGTCATTCCTCCTTTGCTATATTCCCTTCAATTCCAATTTTGCCCCTCGTCCTTCTTCTTTCATATTCAATTCCCTAATCTTCTTTTGTCTCTTCTAGTCATCCTCTTCTTTAGCTCCTTATTGGATGTGGCTTCATTTTTCTCCTACTTATTTTTCTCCTTATAATTATTTTTCCGAATACTTTCTATGTTTCGATTATTAAGTGTTATATTTATTTTCGATCTTCTATAAAAATATTTCTCAACAAAGACTTTGTTTTTCGAACAATGGTGTATTTTAACTTCACTTTTCATTTTTGATCGACTATATATTTTACTGGATTATTTTAGTAAGACAAATTCTTATTTTGTTGTACAATGCTGTTATTTCTATTATTATTATTATTGTTATTGTTTTCAATATCCTTATTAGTATTATTATTATTGTTACTGCTAGGGATATTCTTATTGTTGTTTTCATTATTTTATTATTATTGCTAATATTAAATTACTTTCACAAAATGTCGGGCACAAACTATATCTTGTCTTGCATTATTATTTTTACTAGTGTTGTTGATATTTTAATATTATTGCTATTATTATTATTATTATTATTATCATTCTTTTGCGATTACTGTTATTATTACTGTTATGATCATTGTTATTATCATCGTTATTTTTATTGTTATTAGTATCGATATTTTATTATTATTAATGTTATTGGTACTATTATTTTATCATTATTATTATTAATATTATTATTATTAATATTATTATTATTATTAAATTGTTTTGAGCCTGATCATGCTCAATTTTATATACATTTCACCACTTCGGTGCAACCTAATGTCGAGATGGCAAATATGCAACTCGATGTCAATGGAGGCAAATTGCAACTGGATATCGGCGAGGCAAAACGTGCAGCCGAATATCCGGACGGCAACCTGCAACCTGATGTCGTGAAGGCAAACATGCAACTTAATGTTAAGGAGGCAAGATTTTCTATCTATTTCTAATTGATATTCCAAGACTCGTTACTTATATAATGAAACTGATGGTAAAAGAATATTTTCGTTATTATTGGTATTATTAATATTACTGTCATTTCAATTGATGTTATTATTGTCGTTTTCATAACCTTTATTACTGTTATTATTTTTATTATTATTACTGCTACTTATTGATATTATTGTTATTATTGCTATTTTTCATATTATTTATTATCATTATTGATATTATTTTTAATGCTATCATTATTATTATTATTGCATTATTTTCATGAGTGTGTTGAATTCTATTATGTCATGTATGTGTTATCGTTATTATAGGTATTGTTGATATTTTTTTATTATGTTATTATTACTTGTATGATTATGATGATTTTGATTTCTGTTATTATTATTGTTATTTTTATTATTTTGTTACTATTATTACTAATTTTATTATTACCAATGTTATATTTATTTTATTATTGTTATTATCATTCTGTTACTATTGATATTATTATTAATGATATTTGTTGTGTTATTATTTCTGTTAAAAGCATTAGTTTTGATATGTATTCTATCTTTTAATTATGAAGATTGAAGCTCAAGCCTTATATCCATTTTGCATTATTGTCTATCTCTGTTTGGAGCCCATACTCCCCTCGATCCTAGTGTCTCAGTCTTATCTTCCTGCTCGGTTCGTCGCCTGGTGTCACGTGGTCTACAACGACATGTCTGGAGCTTGGAATGTCACCATCAGAGTGGCGCAGCGGAAGCGTGGGCCCATAACCCGCAGGTCTCGGGATCCCCTTGTTGCGACTAGTCCTTAGTATTGTTACTTCCCTCTCTGTTCCTTGTATTCATCCCCATCCGTTGATTCACTGAATGGTTTGATTCTTCTCGGTCATTTCCTTCTCTGATTGCAGTTCTGCTGACTTCTTATCTTGCTTTATTATCTCATGTTGTCCTCATCCGTTGACTAGTTGCCTGGTTCATCTTTTCCTTGTCCATCCTTTCTTCGATTCCAACTCTATCTATTTCTTCATCTTTTTGCCTTGTTATCTTGCAAGTCGTGTGTTGTTCATTTTTCATTTTTGATACCGGTTATTTCCTTCTTGCATTCCATCATGCCATCATGTACTCATTCATTATTGGATTCAATTCTTTCCTGTCTTCCATCTCCTTGGTTTCAGTTCTGCCTACTCCTTCATCGTATTTATTATCTTGTGTTATTTGGATCCTTCAGATACTGTTATTCTCTTTCATGCCTTCCATTTGATCTCGTTGTTATCCCCTCCCATCTTATTTTGGTGTTACCACCAAGTTGACTTTTCCTTGGATCCCTTGTTTGTTACCCTCCCCTAAATTGCTTTTGCCCTGTCCTATGTACTACCTAAGCAAATTTCGAGAACGAAATTTTTGTGTAAGGTGGGTAGGATTTGTAACTCCTGTTTTCCCGTATTTGTATTTTTATACTGTATTTTTCTCAATTTCACTCTCTCGTCTATTTGAGATCATGTAATTTGTTTTGATTGAATAAAATTATTATTCTTGCCTCAACTCAAATTGTGGGTCCTTTTATCAAAGTCAATTGTGTGCCATTTGTATCGTTCTTCATGAGTAATGGACCAATCCTTCTCATTTATCTCTCTAATCCCCATTTTTGTGCATTTTGACAATTTCTTCTGTTGGGCTCTTTTTGAAGCGGATACCCAAAACCACAAACCCGCAAACCCTACTATTTAAACCTACCCTAACCCTAATCCCTGCTAATATACTGTTTTAACCTCTAAATCTCGCAGCCGCTCTCTTCTCCTTCACCGTTTTCCTTCTCCATCGTTTTCGCCAACAAACCATACCCGACCACCTCGCCTATCACCTTCGCCTCCGATCACCATCGCCCAACCGCTCGCACTCCGTCATCCTCGTCGACCCCACAGCACCACCACCTCCACAACTCCATCGCCGTCGCCTCCGCCATCTCCCCATCCTTCGAACCCAAACTCCGAACCCATCTCCAACTCGCCTGCACCCAAACTCGACGTCTCCCTCACCATCACTCTCGACTCCGACCATATTCCCATCACCTCGCCGCCTCCAATGCCCTCCTCTCCGTTCGCCAGCAACCGCCGAACTCCTCCCCTGTTCTTGAATCAGAAACAGAGCCCACCACCGCGCCTTCCATCGCTGCGCGCCGTCGCTTCTCGACGTCGCACCATTGCCTCCGCCGTCGTCGTCCTCCTCGTCACCGTCGAAGCCATCGCCGCGCCGTCACAGCACTCAATCTCTCTCCCGTTCTCGGATCGTCGACGAAGAGAACGAAGAAGAAGGAGGATTAGGCGGGATCGAATCTCAGGCGTTCGATCGCTTCAAGATCCGTGCGATCGAGCCTGTGAGATCGCTGTTCGGTGTTTCACCCACAGGCGATCCGAGATCTGCTGTTCCCTGTTTGGATCAGATCCGCTGCGGAGGAGCTCTTCCATTGGCTGCGCTCGCTGTTTGGTGTTCTGGGCGCAGCTAATCCGTTCGCTGTTTGCTGTTTGGGCTGGGATCCGGCGTGGGGAAAACTCGATCTTCGGTAGTTTTTCGCACGCGCTTTTTGAGGACTTCTTCCGGGATTTTTCTACCCAGATTCCTTCAACTAGTGGATCTAGACATCGTCAAACTAAGGCAAGTATCCTTGTACATTTTATTGTTCTAGTACAAGCACCCTTGAAATACTACAAATAGTTAGATTGTGACTCCTCTTTGAAATATCATTGTAGATCAATATTGAACCTCCAATTTGACAAATCTAAGAGTCACAAAATTTCCTTGTATTTAATTTATAATTATTGGATTCTTTTACCCTTGGACACATGAAAACATAGACATATGAATTTAGGATCCCTAAATTTGTAGATACATGTCACATTTAATATTTGACAAACTTGCAACCCTATAACTTGAAAAACATTTATTATTTGCTGTTTTGACCTCCATTATCATGTATTTAGGCTACTTAATAACTTAGACGCCAAATGACTTCTTCCCATGTAATCTACACTAGCAAGTTAATTCTATGTGTTGCTGTCTGAATATTCTTTTGCGGTTTCGACCCATTTATCATTTGAATCTGGGCCTGAGCCCTGAATAGAAATTGTAGGTCTGGATGTGTAGATGTCGATAACTTCCAAAAGTTTTGAATTTGGAGTTACGGTCTAGGAGTTATGGCAGTTATACTGCAGCTGTGTCGGTAGACGCAGTTTTGCAAAACTGCTGTATACATCTACTTTGCAAATTATTTTAGCTGTGAAAACAGCGAGCGTTTGACACGAAATTTTATATGTAGCTGCTGGACATCATATAGGACATCCCCAATTTTTCTTAGAATTAATTTACAACATTTTACACATGTATGCTTGCTTGATAAGAATTAATAAAAGTAACAAGCCGGGGTTTTGAGAAAGACTATAGAGTGGACAATATAGGTAAGTATACTCGGAAGGGGGCCCGTGTTTCCCAGTACTCGGTTCATGAACCTGTTACACGTGATGTATTCATGGAGTCAGTTACTTGGCTCATGAACCTGTTGCACGTGATGTATTCATGGAGTCAGTTACTTGACTCATGAACCTGTTGTATTCATGGAACCACTGTGTGGTCCTTGAACCTGTTTGTATTCACGAACTCGTTTCGTGAACCTGTTATTAAATTTCGTATTCATGAACCGTGCCTGCCTGATACCTGTTACTTGATACCTGAGTACACCGCCGTATAGACTCCATTACTAGGTCTAAACGAAATTGTTTTGACTGTAGCAACCATGTAGTAAAATGATGGATGCATGTCGTGCTACCTAGATAGTAATAATCACATAAGACTTGAACTTAATACCTGATACCTGATTATCCTGTTACCTGATTACCTGGTTATCTGATATCTGATACATGAAACCTGAACATGACACCTGTTACTTGATACATGAGACCTGATACACGAAACATGATGTCTGAGACTGGAAACCTGTAACTCGAGACTTGACAACTTAACATTTGAGACCTGACATTTGAGGTAACTTATGACAGTAGACTTGAGTTTTGCCGCTTGATGTTAAATACCATGTAGGTATACCTGACATGTGTTTCACCACTAGTAGTTGTTACCCAATCTAGTTATTAAGATGTTTCCCTCTTGCTAGATAGTCCCTGAATTTGTCCATTACTTGTTATAACTCTGTTACATTCTTGATTCCAGTTCCTGTTTCCCCATACTTGTACTTGCTTTCACTATTTGTGGCCCTAGCTTGCACTAAGGGCATTCTCTTTGTTTTCCCTATGTTTTCCCTTTTATATTTATTAAGCAGACCTTGGGACAAGCTACCTGCTAGAATTGGCGAGCAGACATTTCAGGCTTCGCTTGGAGCAAGAACTTGTTTAAATAATTACTTTCCTTGAGGTATTTATTTCTTCTGCTGTATAAGACTTGTTTCCGAGTTTACACTTGATCCAGATATGAGAACTATATTGAATATTATTACTTGTTTAAATTGTTTTCTGTTGCTTAATAAATTATTCATGCATGCTTGGTTATATATAAATCTGGTTATATTCTTGTTATGATGCTGAGTCGATCCTACAGCTTATGGATGATGTAAAAATCATTCGCTGGGCTTCGTCACGCACTCGTATTCCGTATTTTGGGAAGCGGGGCGTGACATGAACTTACTGTTTGCGCCCAACAAGTTTTTAGAGACAACTCTGAGACGGAGTTGGACATTACTTTGCTGTTTGCGCCCAAAAAATTTGTAGAGACAGCTCGAAGACGAAGTTAACATTTGGATTTGTTGTTGGCGTTCAGCAAATTTGTAGAGACAATTGTAGGCCTGTATTGGATGCTGAGCCTATTGCATGAAGATAAGGGGTCGTAGGAAGGACTTGAGCAAAGAACGGGGCGCTGCATGCATTGTTTGGTGTCTACGAGTTGTTAATGGATCTCGAGCAGAGAGCAAAGCATTAGACTCGTTGTTTGGAGTCAACAGTTGTTGACAGAGCTCGTGCAGTGAACGAAGAGTTGAACTCGTTGTTTGGAGTCAAAGGGTTATTGATGGAGCTTGAGCGAAGATCAAGGCGTTGAACTCGTTCTTTGGAGTCAATGAGTTGTTGATCAGGCTTGAGCAAAGATCAAGGCATTGAACTCGTTGTTAGGAGTCAACGAGTTGTTGATGGAGCATGAGCTAAGCCCAAGGTGTTAAACTCGTTATTTGGAGTCAACGAGTTGTTGATGGAGCATGAGCGAAGATCAAGGCATTGAACTCGTTGTTTAGAGTCAACGAGTCGTTGATGGGGCTCAAGTAAAGATCAAGGTATTGAACTTGTTATTCGGAGTCAACGAGTTATTGATGGAGCTTAAGCAGAGGTCAAGGCGTTGAACTCGTTGTTTGGAGTCAACGAGTTGTTGATGGAGCATGAGCGAAGATCAAAGCATTGAACTCGTTGTTTGGAGTCAACGAGTTATTGATGGGGCTCGAGCAAAAATCAAGGCGTTGAACTCATTGTTTGGAGTCAAAGAGTTGTTGATAGAGCTCGAGCGGAGGGAAGAGCATTGAACTCGTTGTTTGGAGCCAACGAGTTGGAGCTCGAGCTCAAGCGGTGAGCAGAGCATTGAACTCGCTGTTTGGAGCCAACAAGTTGTTGATGGAGCTCGAGCAACGAGCGAAACGTTGAACTCGTTGTTTGGAGTCAACAACAAGTTGTTGATGGAGCTCGATGAAGAGCAAGACATTTAACTCATTGTTTGGAGTCAACAAGTTGCTGATGATGCCTGAGCGGTGAGCGGAGCGTTGAACTAATTGTTTGGAGCCAATAAGTTGTTGATGGAGCTCGTACGGTGATCGGAGCATTAAACTCGTTGTTTGAGTCAACGAATTGTTGATGGAGCCTGAGCGAAGTGCAAGATGTCAAACTTGTTGTTCAGAGTTGACGGTTGTTGGCCGAAGGAACTCAAGTGGCGTGCAAAGCGCCGAACTCATTTTTAGAGCGAATGAGTTGTGGGTGTGTTCTGAATCTTCTTAATATTAAAGTGAAGTCACTTATGTTTGTTCAACATTGATGTGATTTCGTTCTTCTCTTTGCTGACAAGTAATTGTGTACATCGAATGAGGTCCTTGGGACACTGAGCTTGCTCTCCTTCGTGATATGTTGCACTTGACGGAGTTGGGACTCATCCATTTGCGCAATGTTTCACACGAGATGGGGTTGGAGCTTGCTCAGGTGAAGATGGTATGAATAAACCTGGAGCTTGCCAGCCTAAGAAAGACTTATCTTGAATTTTATCGTCAAGAGTTTAGGCGACCCTGGAAAGCTGCTAACTAGCAGGAGGCCTGTGAAGATGTTTGTCTCTTAGGCAGAGCATCCCCCTATTCTGTAGCTGGAAGGATGACTTTTGCAGAACAGTTTGTTGTACAGTGTTTGCAAGACTTTTTTACCGATTCTTAAGCATGTAGACTCATCGTAATTTTACAGTTGTGACGAGACTTGTGCTTTGTGAAATAAGAACAACATGCCGGTGTCTTGTCCTGTGTTTTGTCGTCTTGGGAGTTGGCTAGTCGTATAAGCTGCTCTTGGGGAGAATAGGACTCTGGACTTGTCGTTTTGTATTTGTAAATATCTGTAGTGGTATTGTATCTGAAAATATGGTTTTACGATAATCTGTAGTGGACCGATCTCGACTTCATCATAATCAAAATCCTCAACCTGGAATACGCTCACTATCCTCTCCCTGGGACTTGCTGCGGCCACATTAGCCCAAAATGAAATAAAATTCATAATGTGAGTCAAATTACCAGAAATATTATTACAAGTTCTGCGAAAGTATAAATTATTCATGTCTAGCCAAAGAATCCAAGTCGTTGGCAATAGCGATACACCAGGCTTCTCTCATAGTTCCTCTCGGGGGGGGGGGGGGGGGGGGGGGGGGGGGGCTCTCTTATTGGGAGCATAGATTAGCGAAGCTCTGGTTATCCTGCCTATAATTGGACTCAAAATTTGTAGCACAAAGTCTACTGTTGTACTATCTAGGAAGAAACATGAGAATTTTTTGTCTGAGCTTCTAGTTTATGTTTTGGCCTTTGGTGTCATATAATTATTTACAACTCTACCATATTTTGGGAGATCATTGAAGAAACAAAATTTTCACTTTTGTTGATCCATCATTTTATAATTATATTTACATGTTGCGGCATTATTGTCACGCCCTGCTTCTCAAAATACAGGAATACGAGAACGTAACAAAGGCCCAGCAAATGATTATAGATCATCCATAAGCTGTAATAGATTAACTCAACAATATATAAGAGAACACAACCACACAAGAGAAGAATAATCACATAAACAATGAATAAACTCCAAATTAATCATGAAAAAAATTCACCAAATAATAATCCAATATTTGGGATAAAACAAACTTCGGGTCATAAAATCCCGGAATACAAAGTATGATAAAAGCAATACAATAAGCAAATAATAAGAGATAGCTATAGCAGTCTAATAGTCCAGCTCCGATCTTCAGAGAGTTTGCTTACCAATTTCTTCTGGTATTGCTCATTCGGTATCTGTAAATTCTTGATCTCAAAAGAGAGAAAAGAGTGTCCATAGAGCAAGTCGTGGATAACAGGTAGAGAAAACAGAGGATAAAGGAAGCATGTATATCAAAGAAAAGAGACAGGATCCAAGTCAAAGAATAAAGCAAAGGTAGGCAATAATATTAAAGGTCTACAGTTAATCACACATGTAATGAGTGATGTCAAATCAAGTTCAATATAGGATCAAGCATGAGATGATAAATGCAGGTTATTAATCATTTTATTAGCCTATCTAGTGCACATACTACTGCGTTCCACTCTACAGGTTCGGCGCAAGCACACAATGAATGTTTTAGACTGACGGTGAATTCACGGTTCGTGTACTCGGTCCAATAATCAAGAATCTACGGGATGTACAGGATGTTCGGGATGTTCGGGAATTTACGGGATGTTTAGGAATTTACGGGAATCAGCTTGCAAGGGACCCCTACCGAGTACAGTCTCCGATTGATCACTACCAAGTCAACCCATAATACCCCGGCTTGTTATCATTTTATTTTCATCCTATGTGAGCATGCAAAAAGGTGTCAATATTTTATCATGCTAGGTGTGACTAATTCTACTCGTTACAGACAAAGCAAGAAGCAAACATGTCACCTACGCACAATTTACATAATCTGGACAGCATGACCTTGCTGTACAAAAACACAAATTACCGCTACTATAGAAAAGCAAATCCAGATCCGTCAAAAATTCTAGAAACTAGACTCTCTGCCGGTTCCAGCGAATATATATACGACGTATAACAGCTACAGAAACTAGGGTGAAAATCCTATTCTTTTCAGATTTTATGTTCAGGCAGCAAATTATAAATTGTGTTCATCTAATTGTTTTAGGTCAGAAATCTCATCAAATAAGTCTATAAAAATTCAGGGTAGTTCCTACAAATGTTTAGTCTTAGCTAGATTTATTTAAGATTTTTTATTTTATTGTTAACATGGTCAAATAAATTATGAAACAACAAGGTACGCATGCATTTGTAGATCTGGAAATTCTGACACAGTTGTACTAAAATGAAGATATCTAACATATTACACATCGGAATTGAAATCCGTAAAAAGGTTAGTAAACTAGACATCTGGGGATAAATTTCATGTTCAGAAAGTTATTTCAAAATACGACAGCAACATGGTCGAAAATTTGATTCAAAAAGAAACAACTAGCAGTCCAGAATATATTTTGACATGAATAGGCAACAATTAAATCATACAACCATATATTTCATGCAAATTAATAATCAAAGTGTCAATAGATGTTTAACATGCATAATTCCAGTTCTAAGATGCAATTTCACTGGTATGGTAATCAATTTGTTTAATCACATTCAATCTAACATGTTCAGTTCATTAAACTAGTCTACGACATGGTTCTAGTTATTTTTCATGTAATTGTGCATATGCAAGATTCAAGGGGAACTAGGTTTTAGATCAAAGATAGCGGCACGATGTTAAAAATATCTTGGGTTAGCTCGTGTAAATCCTCAATAGACTTAACAGAATTTCAAATAACAGTATGATAAAGAAAAGGACTAGATCTACTTGCAGAGATCAAGGGATCTTGAACAAAACAAAATACTAGTTCAAGAAGAGACTTGCCTGTTAGACGGTTAATTTCGAATATTAGAATAACAGGATTAGAATCCCGGGAGACAAACCGAAACATGGGCGAGTCACGTGCAAAACGCCAAAACATCAAGACAGCAAATCAAAGCACACAAACAAAAACTCCATAGCGGATCGGGATCTCCTACTCCACAAAACACCACACAACAACACAACCCAATCCCGCTTCGTCTCCTTCCTCACCTCGATAAAGAGAGAGAGCGGGAGAGACTGGCGACCACGGCAGTGGCTGCCGACGCTAGCGACGAGGGCGACGACGACTGGTGGGGACGCTGGCGGTCGGGAAGCGACGCAGAGACGGAGACAGTGGCGCTCGAGCGAGCTCTGTTTCACTTCAAAAATAAGGGTGGCAAAAACAACGGGGGCTCGGGCTTGGACGGAGACGACGAGGGGCTAGGGAGATCTTCGGTGGTTGCGGGGTGAATGGGGAGACGAAGAAGATGGTCGACGAGGTGGTGGCGACGATGGGTTCAAGCGGGAGACGGAGACGACAGGGAGAGATTGTGATGGGGATGGTCAGAGGTGACGACGGGATGACTACGGGGATAAGGAGAGTCAGGGTCGAAGGTGGTGGTCGGAGTGAACGGGAGGAGCGACGGGCTTCGGTTGGGTTGAGGACGAAACAAAGAAGGGGGAGAAAGAGCGGGAGGATTAGGGGAGATTAATGACGGCTGAGGGGATTAAAAATAGGATTAGGGTTAGGTTAAATTAGATTAGTATATATATAGGGAAAAGTGAGGTATAGGGCTATTGGGTAATTGGGTTTAGACCCAATAAATAAAAATAGACTGTATAGGAATATAATTGATCAATATAAAACCAAATACAAAATGATAGGATATCTGGTAAAATTTGATTTATAACAAAAATATAATTTGTATCACATTACATAAATTGTTTGAAAAAATTATAAACACAATTATTAAATAAGAAGAGATTTGTTTTAATAATCAATAGTAATAAATAATCACAATAACCATAAGAATAATAAAATAACCATGTCAATAAAAATAATAATACTAATAATAACAATTTGTAATAATCATAACAATTAGAGTAAAATACTATCAATAATAATAATAGTGGAAATAATAATAATAAAATAATAATAATAATAGTAATAGCAATAAATAATACTAACTATAACAATAGCAATTATCAGAGAAATATCATTATGTAAAAATAGGAATTTGTTGAAATAGTCCAAACAGTAATAATATTTTTTTGATTTAGGTTTAAATGTGAATAGTTGATCAAGTAGAAATGGAAACAAAGTTTATTTGAAATAATTATAACTATTGTTTAGAAAATTGCTTTAACATAAAATCCAAAACGATTTTAACAAATAACGAATTATAAATATCGAGATACAGAAAATACTCATAAAACATGTATTTGCGGAAATGGGGGTTACAATTACCCTAAGATCTATTTGGAGAGTGCAAACAAGTTAGAAGACTATTCGAGAAGTCCAGATAAACCAGAATCTTCCTCTACTGGTGGTAGAGATCTTGTTGTAGTTAAAGAGGTGAAGTTATTACTCTTACACGGATTTGTTTGTTTTCAAATGACAACTTCAACTCTCCCATTACACTATTAGAGATTTTTTTTAAAGCTTAGAATGCACGTGTTAGTCAGAAGAATGAGTAAAGCACGTAAATTCACAAGTATAATTCAAGATTCGGCTTCCAACTGTACCCACCTTGATGAACGGATGGAGTTCGACGGGGTCGAACCGTCGGCCCCACTCTGTACAGTTTCAAGTGTACTGAAAATTTTGGGTGACTTTTATGATGATAATTCATCTTCTAGTCCATCTAACTCAGATATAGTATAAGTTTTAATTGGGTGACATTTCTTCCAATATCTAAAGGATGAATTGAAGGATATAGCAAAAGAATATAGTAAAAGTTCACAGAATAGATATAGCAAAAGTGAGTATTGAGTTTTACAATACTAACCAGTGGTTGCACTGGAATTCCTTGTGACTGTTGCCCAATTAATGTCGCCATT
The DNA here is from genome assembly GCA_017893485.1 of Hemerocallis citrina. Taxonomy (NCBI): domain Eukaryota; kingdom Viridiplantae; phylum Streptophyta; class Magnoliopsida; order Asparagales; family Asphodelaceae; genus Hemerocallis; species Hemerocallis citrina. The sequence goes on from CM030363.1 coordinate 17,943,180, forward strand.
TCGGCCATTTGGGCCTGCAGAAGTGGCACTGTTGCCCTCAACTGGTCCACCTCATCCTTTGTGTCCCCACTAGAAGAACATGCACGAGAACCGAAGACGTTGGTGGGTGTCGGACATATATAGCCCCATCCTAGCACACAACCGGGACGGTTGCGTCCCCTCAATTCAGAAAGAACTTCACGTTGTAGTGTCAATGGATCGGCGAAAGAAGATGATGATCTCTCAGTGATACTTGTTCTGGATGAGGCATAGCTTCTAGTTTTTTAAGTAACCAAAATGCCATTATTTTGAGAATTCAAATTTCTTTCACGATCCTGAGTACGAAATCTAAAGTAATGGTATGGGGACCTTTGGCAAGAATCTTTATTTCAGGTGTCACCTCATCATCACCCAACAAGGAAACCTAAAATTACAAAGTAAATCATATTAGCATAATGCTTAATCTTAAAAAATACTGTCATTCTAGCCATGGAACGATGACTTACGTAAGTATCAAACTACTTGTGGAATTTTTCATTCATCAACTTATGTTGCTCACGTGGCTTCAAGCTTTTTGGTTTATGCCTTCTTTTCAAAATCCTGGCAAATTTGTTGGAACAAAATAAAATGAATGCATGCATATTAAATTTTAGGTTCACTAATTCCTAATCGTTCGAATTAAATTCACACTGATCCAAATCCAACTTACACTCAATATGGCTCACATGATGCATGGTGATCCAACACATATTGATGTGCTTGTTCCCATGTTAAGTCATCTAACTCAAATGCATCAATTTTTCCAAAAGTAGCGCCAGCGATCTGGAAGAGATTTTCAGCCCCTTTCGGATTTGAAGTGTTTGAGTTTCTCCTTGGTTTATTAAGACATGTCTCCACACCCTATAGATATCTTGAACAGAAATTAGAGCACTCCTCTGAAAGATACCCTTCTACTATTGAGCCTTCTGGATAAGCTTTATTTTTAACATAACCCTTAGGTCGGTAAAGGTATCTAAACAAGCATATTTGGATTATAAAATGTATGGAGGTATAGCATAAAAGAACTAACCAATTTTTTTTTAATGATGCATGAAGAATTACCTCTCAATGGGATACATCCACAGATAAGGTACTCGTCCACCAAGTCTTGCTTCATCGACAAGGTGGATTACTAAGTGAACCATTATTGTGAAGAATGATGGGGGAAATATCCTCTCCATTTGACATAGTGTCAAGGCCGCACGCTGCTCCAATTTGTCAATATCTTCAACCCATAGCACTCTAGAGCAAAGTCCTTTATATATGCTACATATATCTTTCAAGACAGAAGCGACTTGCTTACACATTGAAGATCTCAGAGCCACATGAAGGATATCTTACAACAATATATTGTAGTCGTGTGACTTTAGACCCTGAAGCTTCTTCCCCTTATAGTTAACACGTCTTGCTTTATTAGATAAATAACCATCGGGGACTTTAAACTCCTGTAAAACTTTGTAAAATATCTCCAACTCCCTTTTTGACATTGAGTAGATTGCAGAAGGAAGTCGTACTCTGACATTGGGTAATTGTTCAAGATGCAATTCTACTAAATCAAGACGAGAATTAAGATTATCCTTCGTCTTCCGGTCATCCCCCATAACTTTTCCTATAACATTTTCACCGATGTTTTTTTCAAGATGCATCACATTTATGTTATGAGGCAGTAATGTGAACTCCCAATACGACAACTGAAAAAAAATACTCTTCTTCTTCCATGGCCCTGAATACACAAGACTATCACACTCATCTGCGTCACAAAAATCGGTGTTCACTTGTTGCTCATCTCTGGCCCGCTTCGTAGAATTTTTAATTACTGTTGGATCATTTGACAAAGTGAATTGATAGCCTTCTAGTCACCTTAACACATTTGACCCAGTCGAAGCTATTGGAACATGTCTCCACTCATTGGTACCATCAAATGTCGTTGTTTCTACCCTAAAAATGTGTGTGTCAGACAACCATCTTCTATGACCCATGTAGCAAAACTTTCTGCCTTTATACAGCCACTTTGAATCGTTTTTTGTCAGAACAACAATGGACAAGCATAGCGTCCTTTCGTGCTATAACCAGATAAACTTGCATATGCAGGAAAATCGATGATTGTCCAAATCAATGCAACTCAGAGACAAAAACTTTCTTTAGATGTTGCATCATAAGTTGTAACACCCTCCCATAATTATTGTAGTTCATCAATCAACGGCTACAGATACACAACAATATCATTTCCTGTGCTTTTTTGTCCAGGAATAATCATGGAAAAAATGAAGGATGACTATTTCATGCACAACCAAAGGGGTGAATTTATATGGAATTAATACAATGGGCCATATGTTGTAGGTGCTACTCATTTGCCTAAATGGGTTAAAACCATCATTGGCCAATCCAAGTCTTCACATTCCGATGACTTCTTCAAAATCAAGATATCTTTCATCAAATTTTTTTCAATATGCAGAATCGGCTGGGTGCCTAAGAATCTCATCATTCTTGCGACCTTCTGCATGCCATCTCATATCAGAAGATTTTTTAGAGGACATGAACAATACTTGCAGTCTAGGAATCAAAGAAAAGTAACGCAGTATTTTTACAGGCTTGTTTCTCTTAGTTCTAATAATTGGCTCATCTGTTTGTTCATCTACATTCGGCGTTTGTTTCCATTTTGAAGTACTTCATACTTCACATTCTGTAAGAGTCTTCTTATCCCCCCTGTATAGCATACATTAATATGGGCATGCTGTTATCTTCTCATAACCTAAATAAAATACTTGAGGAATTTTTTTATGGCATGGGATGAATTTGGGATTTGGATTTTAGGAAATGCTTCATTCAACAATTCAAGAAGCAAGTTGAAGGACTTGGTAGACCATCCATTTCATCATTTAAGCTGAAATAGTCTAACAATGAATAAAAACTTTGAATACTTGGTGCAATTACGATATAATGGAGTATTTGCATATTTCAACAACTTGTTAAAGGCTTCAAATTTTTTATTAAGTTCTTCGCCAGAAAGTTCTTCTCCCACCCCACCACCAGGAACAGATGTTTCTGCCGGCTCATCGTAAACTTGGTTGATTGGATTTTTTGTGTGGACTTGAAAGTTATGAAATCTCAAAACATCCCGTAGTAAAGAGTGCATCTCATCATCAACATTTGGATCAATTGTAAATAAAGACTCATCTTCACGTACAACCGAACAATTAGAAACTTAATGAGCAGACTTTCCATGACAAAACGAATTTGTATACCCCATTAAAAAACCATTGCAAATCACATGTGTCTCAACTACATCACATGTCCTCAAATCACAATTTGAACACTGGCCACATAGACACAAAATTAAGTTCGGGTCAGGAGAATTCCTCTTTGCAAAGTTAATAAAATCTTTTACATCATCCCGATATTCCTTAGATAATCATGACTTATTAATCCAGCTTTCATCCATTTTCGAAAATATGAGTCAATCTGAATTTTAAAATTCATAAATTAAAATGCATATACTTTCATTAAAGTGACTAACATATGTAGATCGAATCGACATAAACATAAATAGCTAACTAAGCATACTACATATGTGTAATGCCCTGAATTCAATTTTCATGTAATTTGTAGCACAACAGGATCTTTTACTTCAAATTCGTATAATTTTACAAGGAATTTAAAAACTTTTCATTATACAACATTGTTTTTTAGATCAACGCAGCTGAATTTAAAAAGAATACAACATGATATACAACAAGAAAAATGCTTCAATCTTGTAACAACTCATCATAGTGACTTTAAGTCCATGCCAAGTCTAGTCCTGCAACTAGAAAATTGTGGGCACGTTAGTTGTATACAACTGATGCAATACTGTAAAACAACGATTCTCTTACTTTAGCAACCACAAACTTGAATGCACAATAAAGTGTAAAAAGTGATTATCCTAAACATGTCAGTGTATGATCTGAACTTAAATGCCTAATGCAGAGTTACACCATGATGACACTAATGCATACTTGTTCGGATTCTATGTATCCCATAACATAGATCCGAGGGCAAGCACTTACGTACTCCACATTATAGGGTTTAAACCCTCGCTATGCAAAACTACCCGGTAACAAAAGCAAGGTTTAGACATTCCACGAGTACAGATTCCAGTCCCCAAGTCCACAGTCAAACCTTACAGAATCCTCCTCTTTCGAACATCCTGCAAGTGCCCCTCCAGCCCCGGTATACGCATACACACTAGAAAGCGGCCTCCCATCCGCCCGACTATTCATGATCCTAGAGTTCACCCTAAAATCAATCATAGTCCCGGATTTAATTAAGGCTCGTCTCACATCGCAAGCAACCACAGTCTCGGAGTCCACCGTCAAACTGGGTCTATAGTTCTGGAGTCCACCGTCAGACTATATAGAGGCGCCCCACTTATGTTTGCACAAGTTTTATTACATCTTCTCTGAGTGTATATCCTTAAATTTGAAACATGAATAAATAATACCACCTAGAGCTAGCTTAATACCGGTCTTAAACCATATACCGAGAACGATAGCCCATATTGGCCACTTCTCAAAATCAATTAATCACTTTCATCACTTTGCTGGTACCTGGGTCTCACTTAGCATCTAGAATCAACATCATTTCATGTTCAACATCATGGGTCATTCATACCCTCATTATTCATATTTTCAATTTTATTTATTCACATCTCACTCAATTCTTTCATCCATTCTCTTATTTATCAATCATGAAGTAAGTACTTCTTGGTTAATCACACAACTATTTACTTTAATAATTTACAATGTTCATTTGATTAATAAAACCCCTTTTCACATTCATCTATACTTAAAGTATCATTCTCAGTACAAAATTATTTAAGATTTAAAACACAATCTCTTAAAGATTTATCACTAGAAATCACCGATTTTAATATCCTAATCATGGGTTTAATTTTATTATTAACCAACTCTTAAAATCTTCAATCATATATACTTTCCTTTAAACTTGAACTCAAAAATTCATCTAATACATTAATAAGACTTTTAAATCCTCAAAAACATCTTTTAAAATAATATGAAATAATTTCCAAGCGTTCTAATAATGCTCTATAATTTTTCTGTGAAGTTTCCCAATTTTTAACACTTGAAAAAAAAAGTAAAACCCAAAGGAGGACACTCGGGCTCGAACCTAGAGCCAAAAACGAGCCAAGCTGCAGCCCAAACCAATGAGCACTCGCTGACTGTGATGGAAAGCTCTCTGAGTTATTTATGTACCCAAAACTACTGTTTTATTTATTTTCCAAAAATCACAAAAAGAGGCAAAGCCTCCCAAGATCGAACCCGCGACCAAAGAGAACCCCCAACCCGCGACCAAATAACCCCCGGACTACAAGTGGCAGCGCGTGGCACGCTGGTGCCTGCACTAGCCACAAATCCCAAGCTCTAATATGATTATATAGGGGTTCAAATTCATATAACTCAGTCCTCTGTTTCTACTCATATTTAATTCTTTCGGTAAATTTCAATTTCTATTACTTTCCATCTTAATCAATACTACTAAAATACGTTTCTAAACTTCCAGAATACTTTTTTTTTTAATTTATCTATATTAAAGTTAAGTTTTAAACAAATAATTCTAAATGGTAATTTTGAAGAGCATTCCTAAACATACACTTTTATTTATCATCAAAACAACTAACATGAATATTTTTGTTTCCTCTTAGCAATTCTCATCTCCCAATTGATTTTATAATTCACCCCTAATATTTACAAAATTTCTTATGCACAAGTTAACCACTTTATGTATATGTGCACACAACTCATATAATCTAATCACGACATACTATTTGTGCCTAACAACATTCCAACATGCTTTAAATAAATTTTATTTTGACAACCTATCAATTCTATGATAAAACTTTCTACTAGATTTTCATATTTCATTACTACCAAAGATTTTAGAAAACAACACAATTTGCATCATAAAAGTGACTAAAGAACTCATTCTAATTATTAATTTCAAGCATAAATTAACTGCACATGCATTCTACAATAATTTAGTAAGAAAATGAGACACCCACCTTTTTTTATAGAAATATAAATAGAGCTCCTAGAAAATTGCTCCAAAGCTTTTCCAAAATCCAAACTCCCAAAGCAAGCCATGAAGGCTCCCAAAATAGCCCACATATCTATATATATATATATCTGCATATATATATATATAATTTAATGGAGTAATAGTATAAGTTTATATATATGTGTGTGTATGGTGAGTGAGTGGAGGGAGAAAATGAAATGGCTGGGAGAAAATGAAATGGCTGGGGTTTTCGGAATTGACAGAGAAGAGAAGAAGGGAAAAGGAGAGGAGGGTGAAGGGCTTGAAAAGGATTAATGAATGGGAGGTTAATTAACTAACCACTAACCTAATTAAACTCTCCATTAACTCTGACTCACACACCCCCCCCCCCCCCCCCCACTCTCCATTCAAAATGCAGCCGGTTGACAAAGTCCAAGGGTGAGAAAACACGTGCACGTGTGTGCTACTTGTGTGCACACAATTTATTAATAGTTTTTATTTAAATTAAATGCATATGTTATAATATGTAATATGTATTTAATAGAACTAGTCTGAATTAATTAAAATTAGAGTTTCATGCACACATAAAAATAAACACACTCAAACTTCATAAATTTTATTTTGAAAGAGAATACAACCGACACGTGCACTGCAAATACGTGCGTTGCACGTAAAATTATTAAAATACAAAATAAATTTTATCAACCGAGAAATGTTTATAAATAATCGAAATACACATATGAAAATTACATTTCATGAAATATATATATATATATATATATATATAGAGGAGTGATCCAATGAGAAACATTTTAAAATGAGAAAATGAGAAACATTAATTCTAACCATTGAATTTGAGAGGATTGGGATGAATGGTTCTAATTCATTTGGACTAGTAATTAAAAAAACCGGTTTATTTTAACTAATCTACCAAAAAAAATAAACCACAACAAAAAAACCTAACTTCACTTCCCCATCTTATACACAAAAAACAAACCAAACAAAAAAAAATAATTTAGGATTCGACTCCATCTAATGCTGCTAAGACCTTGCCTCAATTTATTCGGTCTAATATATACATACTAGGGTAGTGTGGAATGTAATGGTGTTTAAGGTGTGGTGACATAATGTCCATGTTTCCTTTCGAGAATGGCATGTATTTTATGAAATTTTATTTGGATTTTGGTACCACAATGTACCGTGAAAATTCGTATTCAAACTTTTCTAGTAATGTCCTCTGAGTCAGCTTATTGATGAAGTACAGTTTGTTGTATTTATCTTTTGACTCTAGTCTATTGCATGATTTTGAGCTTTTATGTAGTAAGATCTAATAGTTCAACTCTGAATAATATAATAATTAATTTCAAGCAATCAACATCGATAAGAGCAGGCTTCAATTTGCTAATTACTGTTTTGGTAGTTTTGTTAGACTAACTTCAAGGTGGTTCTGATATAATCGAAAGGGCTGAAGATATCTGGACCTTTTTAATTGTAAAAACTAAGGAGAGGAGATTGCTTTAAAAAATATTTGACTCTGAGAACTTAATACTACATATCATTTACATTTGTTGATACTGTCACTTTTAAGTACATTGCATCCTGTAATATTATCCAGATTTAAAGTTTAAAACAGCTCACTACAAACAAATTGCAACCTAAGGACCACTTTCCTATTCGTTCGTTGTCAAGCTCTGAAAATCAACACAAAATCCTGAAACGCTAGAAATAATCGGAGTTAACAAGCCCAACAACAACCATAAGAACCTGCAATAACAAAAAACAAAAATAAACCATAAGAACCTGCAATTTGAGGAGTTAAAATAAACCGTTTTTTTATTGTTAGGTTTTTTTGTTGTGGTTTATTTTTTTGATAGATTAGTTAAAATAAACCCGTTTTTTTAATTACTAGTCCAAATGAATTAGAGCCATTCATCCCAATTCTCTCAAATCCAATGGTTAGAATTAATGTTTCTCATTTTCTCATTTTAAAATGTTTCTCATTGGATCACTCCTCTATATATATATATATATATATATATATATATATATATATATATATATATATATACCACAATGTAATCAACACGTATATTGAAAACAAGTGCATCGCACGTATCAAAAATATTTGAATCAAAATAGGAGAAAAAATGAATTTCAATTTATTAAACGAATTCGAACAAGTTATAAAATAAATAATTAGAACACATAGAAAATATTACACGTAAAGGTAAAATATACGTAATTGACACGTGTATTGAAAGCACGTGCAATGCACATAAAGACACAAAGATTGAAAAATTAATATTTGAGTTGGCTCAAATAGGATAATAATGAATTTTCGGAAGACAACAAATGGATAAATAGTCGAAATACAAAATACGTATGATATTTATATTAAAATACGTTTCGAATATTACCCGTAACGGTACAAAATACATGTGCATAACACCTGTGAGCAAAATTGTCGTAACTCAATTTTGCGGGGTGTTACAGTCTCCCCCCCCCCCCCCCCCCCCATTAGAAAAGTTATATCCTCAGAACTTAATAGGGTAAAAATTGTATTTTGTGCACCAAAGAAAAAATTATTATTGTATAGAGGAAACTGTCAATACCACGAAAAGAAATGTAGTAAGTAATGTGGAAAACAAAGAAAACTTATATAATGAAACTGTGAGTATCAAAATTAATGAGAACGAAACAAGTAAACTAGAAAAAGATTGCAGAAAAAGGAACATGACCATAAAAGATGGTATAGATTGAAAGAAATTTCCATACAAAAAAATTTTAGATAATGTATTAGATGAAAAGGAAAAATATAAATTAAGTCATTTAATTGTGAAATAGTTTGGAAAACAACGCAATTAGAAAGAATAAAGAGAAACATAGTCAATTGATACTTTTATAATTTATTAATAGGCTTAGTAATCAAAATTTATGAAAATAATAATCGGGAGAATGATTAAAATCGCAAACTGAACTAGTATAGGAGATAAAATTGAATTAGTAATCTAAGAAAATGCTGCTGGATAAAAATCCGAAAATATATGGGTGTTGAATTTTAGTTGAAAGAATACAGAGTACAATAGTAAAAAAAATAATTCAAATGAGGTGTATCATAAAATTTTCATTCGTAAAAGTTACAATTTTTTTGTTTTGAAATAATGATGTGTGTGTACATATATATATATAAAAGTTGTCAGGTATAGCATGAAAATCGAATATAGATAATATTTGTACATAAATACGCATAAAACGATATGACGAAACAACAATACTATAACATGAAAATTGTAAGCAATTGGAGAAATAAAATAAAATAATACTAAAAGTAGAAATATGTAATCGAAATAATATACAACATTAATTTGGATAGAAATAAAATGTAGATAAAAAAAATTCATATTATACGAGAAACAAACATATCGAAGATAGGTTAGTAAATTCAGAAAAAAAGAATTGTATAAAAATACAAAGTTATAAAATAATTAATAGTAACCAGTAATATAGATTGAAAAATAAATAAAACAATAACACATGTATGATAAATGTAGAAGCAAATATGAATAGTGTAACCCTTGTTCCCGTAAATACATATTTTCTGAGTATCTTCTGTATTTTGATTATTTATAATTCCATTTTTGTTTTAAATTCGATTTGGACCTTATATTAAAATCTTTTCGAATCGAAAATTATATTTACTTCGAATAATAGTATGTTCTAACTTTATTTTTCTATTTCTAAGTGATCGACTATTTATATTATATATTATTACTGTTTGGATTATTTTAATAAATCTGTTAAACTCGAATTCCATTTTGACATATACATATATTATTATTATTATTATTATTATTATTATTATTACTACTACTACTACTACTATTATTATTACTATTATTGTTATTATTACTAGTTGATTATTTGAATTATTTTGTGAAATCCAAAATCGAATTTCAGATTTCAACCTATTCTACATAAATTGTTTGATTTTATCATTGTTATTATTATTGTATATTTTGTATTGAATAAGCATAAAGTTTAATCGATACTATATTATATTAATTGATTTATTTGTTATTAAACCCTATAAGCCTATCTCTTATTGGATCCTATTCAACCCTATCCGTTAACCCAATAACCCTATTCATATAAATACCCTATTACTCTAATCCTAAATGTCACGCCCCGCTTTCCAAAAAGAGAATACGGAATACGGATACGTGACTATGCCTAGCGAATGATTTTCATCATCGATAAGCTGTCAGGATCTTTACAATATTTCACAAGAATAATCAGAGTCGGAAGCAAGAGAAGTCAACCAAGAATGCATATATGAATCAAAATACCAACAGGAATACTTGAAACAAAATATATCAATCTCAAATAAACCAGATCTGAATAAATTAATATCCTGGGTCACATCGTCCAAATACAAATAAATTCAAGTAGCAAAATATAATTGTTCAAAATAAGCAACAAGAAATAATAATAGCAAAATTCTAGCAGCTAGTATCTCATATCACCAACTCCAAAATCTGCAATTTAATAAATTGTAGGAAGAGGAAAAAGAAAACAAAGTTCCGTCAATGCAAGTTACGGGCCGCTTGTAGTACAGGATACAAGTACATGAGAAAAGATAACTAATAACATGGAATATGCATGATGACAAAATATAACAACTATCATGGCAAGATGAACAAGTGTAAGTGGCATGTATCAAGTGTCAAGTAAACAAGTATCATGTAAACAAGTAACAAGTAACAAGTGTCAAATATCATGTATCATGTATCAAATATAAAGTTCAAGTGTCATGGTCAAGTCTTGTAGTTATTACTGTCTAGGTAGCACTTCATGCATCCCAGGTTTTTACTAAATGGTTGCTACATTCAAACAGTTTCGCTTTAGATTTTATAGTGGATCATAGAAGGCAGTGTACTTAGGGACAAGCTCTCAAATAATCATGTATCGAGCTCCAAGTAACCAAATAACAAGCTTCAAATACCAAATATCAAGCTCCAAATACCCAAAATATCAAGCTCTGTGTCAAGTGTGCAAGTGTCAAGTAATCACGTGTCAAGATCCAAATAACTAAATATAAAGCTCCAAATAACCAAGTAGGATCTATGAATCCTCTTCCGGGTACACATTTCTGTATTTTCCACTATTAGATCTTTTCCTTTAAATCCCGGCTTGATTATTTATTATTATTATCAAACCAGCATGTGCATGTACAAAACATGGCAAGAATAACATGGTATGATCATGTAACAAATTCAATTCGCAAGATAAACATGCACGGGTGAAAGACAACACATAAAAGATGAGAACAACGAGAATTCTAGTTCAGGACAACAAGACAGTACTGCACTAAAACTGGGATTCCAGTTACTAAAAACATGAAAACCTGGATCCGTCAAAGAATCTGGAAAATAGACTCCCGGACGAATCCAGCGAATATATATAAGTCATATGGTATTTCAGATGAAAAAATCTCAAAACAGGTTTGAATCCAGAAAACACGTTCAGCTAGAAATCAGAAGATTGTATTCAAAGTCAGGAAAACAGCATGAAAACTCATTAATTAAAATCCACGAAAAATCTGGGGTATTTTCCTATATGTGCAGCATCAGAATATAATGTTTCATAATTTTTCAATATAAATAGTTTAGTCAATGAAAATCAGAAAACATCAAGATGCAGTAGTTTTGTAAATCTGGAAGTATAAACACTACAGTACGAAAACAGCAATATCTCACAAACCATAAATCGAAATCCAAATCAGCCAAAAGGATGATAAAATAGACACAGTAGGTGATCTTGCAGATATTTTGATTCCAGTTAATGCTAAATTTTATATTCACAAATATTTTTCAAACAGCAAGTAGAATTAAGTCGAAAATCAGGTTCTTTACTGAACAGTAAGAAAATTATGCATGTATAGTAATTGTTTGCAAACATAGAACGGTTTGTAAAACTCATCAAATAAATTCATAAAAATTCATGGTTAATACCAATCAGGTCTAGTTATACTATGCAAAATATTGGATCAAAATAATACTTTTAACATCATGATAAAAATAGATTACTCTTCAGTATTCATGAAAAATAAAATCTGGAAATCTCTCTTCACCTCTGTAGTAAAATAAACATAACTCACAATTCATAAATTGAAACTGAGATCTGTCAAAAGGATTGGGATATAGACAGAATTCTCTACAAATCATGTTCACAAAATATTTTCAAATACTGACCTTAGTATGGTCTAAAATACTGATCAAAATAGGGAATCGTCAAAATTGAAAATATCCTTCATGCACAAAATCAACTAGTTCACATAAAACTCATCCAAATTATAACTAAACATGAAATATAGTGTACTAGATGTCCAACAACATGGTATAGGGTATTTTGCAAGTCCACAACAAGTCTACCACGAATAACACGAACGAGCACATGATATCATATGAACAACACACATATATACAACAAGAAGTGATCAACCCTAGGTTTTTTATGTCATGTATGTCGTGAGTAAACTATGGTCGAATCAACACAATAGAGACAAGATCAACAAGGGGCTTCACACAAAAGTTGTCTCTAGAACACAAGTACACTACATGCGGTATTTAGTACTTGTATTACACAAATAAAAGAATACAAGTTACTTGCCTGAGAGACGACAATGAAAATGGCACACGAGCAAGAATTACAGGAACGGATTCCCGGGCAAACAAACACAACGAACGAATCATGAACCGAACTCACGAACGAACAAAACCCAACGAACACAACCACGAGCACACGCACACGAAGAACAATCATGAACACCTGCACACGAGATAGGGCAGCGACGGTGTGTGCACGCGGCGAGGGAAACAACAATGGTAGCAAGGTGTTGTGCCGCGGTTGCTGCGCTGACTGCCGGGGGAAAGAACAACACACAAATGCTATTGCTGTTGTGCCCTACGGGGCGCTGTAGGGAAGTTGGGATGGGGTAGAATGGGGCTGAGGGGGTGGGACACTTGGCTGCTGATGCCGCGGGGTAGTGCGACCAGGCGGAGGACAGCATAGGGATGGTCGGAGGAGGGTTAAAGATGATAAGGGCGGCTAGGGTGCAAGGGGGAGATGAAGAGGCGGCTAGGTGAACAGGGGCTCGGCATGGGTCTGTATATATACAGGTGTTTTAGGGTTAAGGGGGTTTAGGGGGAAGCGGCACAGTAAACGGGTTCGGGTTGGGGTAAAAGTAAACAGGGTAGGGTTAGGTGTATATGATAAGGGTTATAGGTAAATATAATTGGGCTTTTGGGGTAGTTAGGTGCATAATGGAGTAGGGTAATTTAGGATTAAATGGTTTATTGGTTATATGGGTTATTATTGGGTTAATTGAAAAGGAATAGGGTTTTAAAAATAGGATTTTGGGTATAATTAAATTCAAAAGAAGATATACAATAACAATAAAAATATAATTTATAATAAATGTAATTTGCATTACGGGAGAAATTATTTTGACGTGACTATAAATAAAATTAACAAGTAGAAATGAGTTTTTAATAAGAACCCAAAAGTAATAAAAACAATAACAATAACAATAATAGTAAAAATAGATATAACAATAATATACAAATATATGTCAAAAATACTCATTCAAGTTTAACAAACTTATTAAAATAATTCAAACAGTAACAATATATAATATAAATAGTTGATCACTTAGAAATATAAAATAAAATTAAAATACACCGTCATAAATATAATTTTTCAATAATAAATGAAATAGAAAATTTCTTAGAAACCGGAATTATATTTTGTTAAAATTCGATCAATTGAAAAATGTAATTGTTGTAAAAGAATTTAAAAGCGAAAAGAAAGTTATAGAAATTTTTAAATACAGAAAATACACGAAAAAATAAATACACCCAATATACAAGAAATGGGAAACAGAGATTATACTAACCTAAACCCTACCCCATATACTGTGTAAACCTAAGCCCCCCCCCCCTACACTGTTCATTCATCTTCTCCCTCCATCCCGTCATCCTTCTCCATCCCGCAACTCGTCTCCTGCCTCTATCCCCTGTGCTCGTCACCCATCTCCGTTCCGCCGACTGCCATCGCCTCTTCATCTTCCTCGTGGACAGCCCCATCGATCGCTAGCCGCATCTCCATTTCGTCGCCAGTTCCTCAACCACCACGGTCGACTGCTCCATCGCTGCTCGACTTCACCGTCTTCTTACTCCTGAGCGCCGCCCAACGCCATTTTACACTTCCCGCTCGACCACCGAACCCCGAAGTACCTCCCATGTTCACCCCGATCGCCACCTATTCTATTTTCACCCCAGTGAACCGTCGAGCTGCAGCCAGCCTGCATCATCGTCGACAGCCACCTGTCCACCCTGCACTCCAACCCCCGTAGCCAGTCGACCACTGCCCTGTGCTCCTTCTCCAACGTCGTTCGACCCTCTACCAGTCCTCCGTCTCCATCATGGCACAGTGGCAGCCAGCAACCTGCACCCCGGCGCTTCCCCCCGTCAGCCTCGCCCCACGCCGCCATCTAGTACCCCCCGGTTGTCGTTACCCTTGCTGTTGAGCATGCATTTGATCAGGAGCTCATCCTGGCCGTCCAATCTCTTGATCCTGATCATCATAAGGCTCCTTTGAATCTGGACCCTCTGATCACCCTTGATCTCGATCTTTGATCTTGATCTTTGATTGTGATCCTTGAATCTCAGCAGTCGATTTCTTAATCAATTTGATCTCGACCCATGATCGTCTCGATCGTCTCGTTCATCTTCTACTTAGTGAGTTAAACATTTGATCCAATTTTTGTTCTCATTCATAAATTAGTCAATCATAGTATATTTTACTCCTTTAGTACTCTTCTAATTCTTACCTATTCTATTTTCGGTCTCGTATGTTGCATCGATCGCCTCTCGCTCGTGTGGACTTGTGTTGTTGCAATTGCTCATGCGTCCACCGCGTCGCCTCAGATTGAACTAATCTCGCAGCACATGTTCGTTGCCTAGGATCCAGTCTCGTTATTCTAATGATCTCATCTGAATCGTCATCTCGTAAGGCAAGTAATTTGTATGAATTTTCTTGTTCCTCGTGTAAGCATAAATACCTGTAGTGCCATGAATTTTCAATATGATATCTCAGAAATAAGTGGCACAATTCCCAACATCAACTTCAAATATAATATTAAATACAGCCCAAAATACAACCCTGTTGAAGATTCAAGAATTTTGTCGCCTTCTTCTTCTGAATATCCAGGGGAAAGAAACAATCTCTAAATTCATCCAAAAAAGCCTCCCAAGTCATTTGCTGGTCCCGCAAAAGTCCTCTTCACTGATTGCCACCAAACACCAGCATCCTTTTCCAACTGCATAGTGGCCACCTTTACCTTATTGGCTGCCAGAGTTTCCGATACCTCAAAGATTGTCTCCATCCGTCTAATCCAATCATCAGCCTCATTTGGATCAGACTGCCCCTCAAACACGGGCGGCCTCATCCTCTTGAAGGACTCAATCTACTTGATAGGATCAGCGTTAACAAACACTGGTCCAACCCCATGATTCTGATTCTAGTTCTGATTCTGCACCATTTTAGCTGCCATTAGTGCATTCAAAGTCTGATACACTCTGACAAACTCGATCTCGAGATCAACTCCTGCCCCTTGGGAACTTCCAGTTCCATCACCATTGTTACCATTCTTGGTTCTGGGTCCAACCGTTTTGAATAATGCGAAATGAGGGAAAAAGATAGAGCACCACAACACAATTCATATTCACATCAATACCCTCTGGCAAAACCTCAACCATACCCCAAAAGTAAAACATCATGTTTTACCTCTATGTGATACTGACACTCTAATGTCCATACCTAGGTACTCACGCTCTAGTGTCCACACCTAGGTTATTTTTGTACCATGTTTATTATTACTATTGAAGCATGCTCTGATACCAATCTCTGTAGCGCCCCGAATTTCCAATATGATATCTCAGAAATACGTGGCACAATTCCCAGCATCAACTTCAAATGTAATATTAAACACAGCCCAAAATACCAATAAAATTTTTCTCGAACTTTTGTTACAATAATATTTACATAGCACAGCGGAATACATACACCTTGAATTACAAACTTTCTTTCTTTAAAACACTTTCTTTTACAAAATCACACAATCCATTACATCACTTTAACTCAAGCATCCAAATCCCAAGCTACAGGTAATTACCTGTAAAATATGAGGCTAGAGATAACTCTAACCCCCAAAACTAAAGGGGTCAACCATAACGATGTGAGTGACATAAAAACAAACAACATAAATAGAGCATAGATTCATCAACAATAGGAAATAAACAAGAGTAAATGAATTAGGGAATAACCATGAAACATGAAAACATCAAGTAAAGCTAGACTAAGTATCAAGTGTAGAAAACCAAAAACACATGCATAATACCAAGTCAAGAAAACATCAATGCTATATACTGACTCTCTAATGCGTACTTGTCGGAGTCTATGCATCACACTATACATAGGTCCGGTGCAAGCCCTTAACGTTCTCCACTTTATAGGGTTTAATCCCCCGCTATGCAACTAATCCAACTTCTATGATTACTACGAGATATAGATACACTGTGAGTATTAGTCCATGCCTCGATAATTCCGGAGGTCAATCTCTATCCACAGATAATTCCGGAGACTATTTCACTCACACTTGGGAATCTTCGAGAATACCCCACACCGCAAGCTATGGCACCTCATCACACGAATACCACATGAGTGTCGCCTTGACCCTGATAATTCCGGAGATCAATCCCATACCACAGGTAATTTTGAAGACTATTTCACTCATACCTGGATAATTCCGGGAATTATCTCACACCGTGAGCCATACTGAGGTCCATAATCCATGTTCTTATTCATCATATCACCACTAGTGGTTGTCCTTATCATTTAGGTTATTTAATTACTTTACGAATCTCCTAGAGTTGGTATACCCTACCAGACTTAACTCAACAACTGATCAACTAGAATGCCTCAACAGGCCCAAAACACAAATATCTCAACCACCGGTATGCTAGGGTCACACACACCCTCTAGAGACTCACATCCAAATATCCAAACCAATCTGCCATCATAAATTGCTCAATTAAAACAACTTGAAAACATATATTCAGTAGAAGATAAGGTATAGAATAGTAAGTTATAGATTAAAACATTTAGAGAATAAATTATTTAAAAGAACATTCAAATATATCAAGATACATCAGTATCCGTCGACTACAGACATCGTCGGTCGACTGTCCAGAGCGAAAAACCTAAAACTTCAATTAAAATAATTCTAAATAGCGTCAGTCGACTGTAAAAAGTCATCGGTCGACTGTCCAGTACGAAATTTCAAGAAAACTAAAAAACACCGCAGCCAGGTCGCGACGGTCGACTGTAAAGTACCACCGGTCGACTGTCGACCTGCAGACTGCATATTTTTGGTTGTGCACATTTCAACCGATACGGAGTTTTACTTTATGAAAACGATTTCTACAAATGCATATTTCTTATATGATCAAATACAACTTATAGGATATATAATAGTCAATAAAACCAAATCAAAACTACATGAATTTATAAAAATACCAATTTGTTGGTTTCTTTCAATTAAAACATGAATTGTGCATATAATCAAAATAGAGATTCTTAAGAATCAATTATTCATTGAAATAGCTTTGTATTCAGGTTCAAACCATATCAATATCAAAATAGGTCGAGATATAGTCAAATTCTTCGAAAACACATAAAAACTCAATTTCCTTCAAAACTACAACATAAGGTATTCATGAAAAATATTTTGCACGTTTATGCACCAAAGAACTTCACAATCCATCAATTAAAATAAAACATATTCAGAATTAAATCTCAGGGTTTACGAAATCCAAATGCAAACAAACTTTCACCAAAATCTCAAAATCCCCAATTTGGTTATACTACATCAAACCCCAAATCAATTTCCACAATTTAATTCTCAAGACTTAATCTCTTGATTCATTAGCCCTTCTCAAGGTTCCTCAAACTCAATCACCATGATTAACTCATGAACATAAACAAATTTAACATTACCATATTAATTGCATTCAACCATTATTCAAGGGTAATAAAAATCTCATCTTTATTCAATCTATGCATGACAATCACCTTACTCAATCAAGTCAACATCTATCCCCAAGAAATAACCTACCCATGATCTATAATAGGTCGTTCAACATTTTCAAATCATCCACATAAAATTCTACTCATAAATAATTAAGGTTTTCACAAAATCCAATTTTTGACCATCAATCCGACATCTATATTAATACTCAAACCCTAGCATGATTTCTAGGAGATAAAACACCACATACATCATTCAAAGAACAAAACAAAACAAAACAAATATATCACTCACCTTGTTGAAGAGATCGAACGAAGATGAATACAAAAATAAGAAAAGCTCCTCCTTCGTAAGAAATCCAAGATCTCCTCTTTTGAAATCCAAAATAATAAGAAATAAGAAATCTCTTGTGTTTTACAGCAAAAGACGGCTACACAAAACTCTATATAGTCCGGGATTTAAGATTCTAGGGTTTTAGAAAATATTTGCAAAATACTCCTTTTAAAATATCCCTTCACACAATTAGATCTTTTATTGGAAATTAGTTAAAAACCAATTTAATCAAGTTCAAAAATCAAAAAGATCCCCTCCAACATCAGCCATCTCTGTAGGAAAATCTAGGAAAAACAGTTTTGCACTTTCACCCCTTAAAATAGCAAATTTTACGAAAAGATCCTCTTTTATCAAAATTTGTAAAATAAATCGAATATGTTGAAATAAAAGGGAAACTCGTTATACCTGAATGTACTAGGCATTATATCTAGCCTAAAAACCCGAAAATCTGGAGTTTTCACTCCACTGGTAATTTTGCACAAAAGCCGTTCTTTTTGAAATATTTACAAATAACTCCAATAATTATCAGAAAAATCTAGAAAAATCACGAATAATCTCAAATAATAAATAATGAGTTTCCCCAAAATAATTTTTGGCTTTAAGCTTTCAAAGACAACATTTGCATGTGTTTTGCACGTGTAAAAGATAAATTTATAAATGAACATTTATTAAATCACCAAAAATCATTTTAATTCGTTTTCTAATCTCAAAAAAATAGTATTTAAAAATATGGGGTACTAAAATACCGCAAGTAGATCTCCGTTATAACTTGTTCCTCATGTTCTTACTCGTTGATAATCTTCACCATATCCGTTTTGATTCGTTTCTATCATTTCCGTAATCATAAAAAATCATAAACACCAATTGTATATTTCTGCCCTGCCGTATGTTCTGACTTGTAGCCTGATTTTGACCCAGTTACACTTTGAATATGTTAGAACTTTCTGAATATGCAATGTAGCCCCAAATGTCTAGTTTACAACAATTTTTACGGAATTGAATTCCGAATTATATTTTGTGAGTTATCACAGTTTTACTGCTGCTGTGTCATACTGTTTTCCAATTTAATTTGACTATGCTATCTATAATATAATGACTTGAAATTTTGCATGATGATACTAGACATACTAGAGAACCTTCTCTAATTTTTCTAGAATTATTTAATGAAGTTTCAGACCTGTTTCATGCTTATAATCACAATTTTACAATTTCTGACTGAACATGAAATCGGTGAAGTTTGCTGTTTTGACACCAGTTGCTACAACTTTTATGTATCTTGTTTATATGCACTGGAACCGGCAGAGTCTAGTTTCTAAATTTTTTGACGGATCCAGATTTGCATTCCTATAGCAACGGGAATCTCAGTTTTGGTAGCAACGTCTTGCTATCCAGAATTGGTATTTTGCCATGTTTAAATATTTGCTTATTGTTTCTTGTATTTTGTGATTTAGAACATATTCCTTGCATCATATAAGCTCTTGATACATCCTTGCCTTGTCCCGATTTTGTTCTCGTTATCTCTTGATCATGTTTATTTTGTAATAAAAAGTAAAAAGTCGGGGTTAAGGGAAAGATCTAGTAGTGGACAATATAGAAAAGTGTACTCAGAAGGGGGCCAGTATTTTCCGTAATTGTGGCACCTGATTTGGTTACATTTAGATGATTTAGATTACATTTTGATGATTTGGAATACTCGATATGATTTGGTTAATATAATTTGGATTACTTGATATGGTGCACCACTACATGATACCTGAGTACAAGTCCTATAGAATCCACTATGAAATTTAAACATTAACTTGATTGTATGTAGCAACCATGTGGTAAACATATGAGAAGCATGAAGTGCTACATTAGATAAGGTTAAATGAATAGACTTAAGTTGACACTAAGCACATGCATGATCCTGTATACTAGTTTCTAGATTTCGTTACAAATTACATGATTTTGATTTACAAGTTACATGATTTGGTTACATGATTTTGATTTAGAAGTCACATGATTTTAATTCACAAGTTTGCATGAACCCATTTCCATTACATGCTTGTCAGTCACAAGTTGTTGTTTTTCCGTTCATATGTTTATAGTTATTTGCATCACACTTGACATCGTTTTATTTCATGTTCCTTGATTCTTGTCATTGTTCCTTGTTATATCTTGGTTCTTGTTCTTTATTATATTTCCATTTTTGTACTCTTTTGCTTGTACTACTTACGGCCCGTAACTTGCTCTAACGGGTACTCCATTTGTCTTTCTTTGAGTTATGTTGTATATGTACAGACGGTAGGTTATTGAGAGAACTCGTCGAACTGTTACTGCACTGCATATTCTCTGAATATTTGGTAAGTCCTTGTAGTTCAAATACTGGTTATTGCATTATAGTCCTGTTTATGTGATTATTATTGTACTATTGAGTTACCTGGTATTACAGAGCTTATAGATGATATGAGTTGACATACTTATATCATTCGCTGGGCCTCAGTTACGTGCATGTGTTCCCGTAGAATGGAAAGCGGAGCGTGACAGATTTTTAGTTGTATCAGAGCCCAGATTTGGCTAATGTGTTAGTCATGTTCGGCTGATATGTTAGTCAAGTTTGGTTTAGCCAGGTTAACTCAACAATATGCGTATCACAATGATCACATGAACATAAAATAACCAATTGGCATCTGGATACCAGTCTTACCCTATCGATTTTGGTCCCTTCATATTTAGCCCCTTGATTTATTATTTCCTTCCGTCTTTGCAGTCTCCCACATTGTTGATTTCTTCTTGGGTATAAATTCATTCTTCCATATCCATATTCTTTTGATTCCGGTGCAATCAATCCCTTATTTCTGCTTACCTCGTTGATTCCTTATTACTTCAGCTCGTGTGTCGTTCATTACTTTCCGTGCCTTACTTTCATCTTCATTTTTTGATTCATATTGAGTATCATACCAGTTGTTTCTCCCCTATCTTGTTCTCCTCAAATTTCGGTGCTACCATTCTGTTATTCTTACTCGGTTCGTCGATTTGCTGCACGTGATCTACATCGACTTATCAACGGCTTGGAACATCACCAGGAAGTGTCATCGTTTGCTCCAAGATGTGCATGTAGAGTCCTAGGATTTCAGGAAGTATTCAGAATCTGAAGTTGCCAGGAGATCGAACTTCATGCTAGAGAGATGTTGTTTGGACGTGTCAAGAATATGGTGAGTCACGAAGCAGATTGCTGGAGCTAATGGATGCTATTGGCAGAGTCTTCCCAATCAGAGTGGCGCAGCGGAAGCGTGTGGACCCATAACCCATAGGTCCCAGGATTCCCTTGTTGCTTCTTCTTCTTTGTACCGTTTGCTTCCTTCCACTCCTTGTATTCATCCTCATCCGTTGACTCATTATTTGATTCAATTCTTCTCTATCCATTCTCTCTTCGATTCCAGCTCTACCTACTTCTTCATCTTTTTACTTTTTTATCTTGCAAGTATTGTGTTGTTCTTTCCTTTTGATACCGCTTACCTTTTTTTGCATTCCCTTCGTCATCATACATCAATTCACTATTTGATATCATCGTTATCCGCTTCCTCCCTATTTTGGTGTTGCCACTATTTCATTCCCCCCCCCCCCCCCCCAAATTCCTTGTATTGTTATTTCAAAAGTTTGTTTCTTTTGCTTAGTCCTACGCTTTGCCTGAATTGAATTTTGAGGACGAAATTCTTTTTGTAAGTGGGTAGGATTGTAACCCCCGTTCCCGTAAATGCATATTTTCTGAGTATCTTCTGTATTTTGATTATTTATAAATCTATTTTTGTTTTTAATTCGATTTGGGCCTTATATTAAAATATTTTCGAATCAAAAATTATATTTACTTCGAATAATAGTATATTCTAACTTTATTTTTCTATTTCTAAGTGATTGACTATTTATAATATATATTATTACTATTTGGATTATTTTAATAAATCTTTTAAACTCGAATTTCATTTTGACATATACATGTATTATTATTACTACTATTATTACTATTATTGTTATTATTACTAGTTGATTATTGGAATTAATTTGTGAAATCCAAAATCGAATTTCATATTTCAACCTATTCTACATAAACTGTTTGATTTTGTCATTGTTATTATTACTGTATATTTTGTATTGAATTATCATAAAGTTTAATCGATACTATATTATATTAATTGATTTATTTATTACTAAACCCTATAAGCCTATCTCTTATTGGATCCTATTCAACCCTACCCATTAACCCAATAACCCTATTCATACAAATACCATATTACTCTAACCCTAACCTAAACCCTACCCCATCTACAGTATAAACCTCAGCCGCTAACAACCCCCCCCCCCCCCCCCCCCCACGCACACACACACAATTCATTCATCTTCTCCCTCCATCCCGTCATCCTTCTCCATTCCGGAACCCATCTCCTGCCTTTCGCCTCTGTGCTCATTGCCCACCTCTATTCCGCCGACTGCCAACGCCTCTTCATCTTCCTCATGGACAGCCCCGTCGATCGTCAGCCGCATCTCCATTTTGTCGCCATCTCCTCGACCACCACAATCGACTGCTCCATCACCGCTCGACTTCACTGTCTTCTTCCTCCTGAGCGCCGCCTAATGTCGTTGTACAATTCCCGCTCGACCATCGAAACCCGAAGCACCTCAGCCGTTCACCCCGATCGCCACCTGCCCTGTTTTTACCCTAGCAAACCGTCGAGCCGCTGCTAGCCTACATCACCGTCGACAGCAGCCTGTCGACCCTGCACTCCAACCCCTGTAGCCAGTTGACCACCGCCTTGTGCTCATCTTCCAATGCCGTTCGACCCTCTGCCAGTCTCCTTGTCGCCAGCCAGCCACAGTCGCAGCCAGAAACCTGCACCGCAGTGCTCCCATCGCCCAATGCCGCCGTCCAGTACCCCCCGGCTACCGTTGCCCTTGCTTTTGTGCATGCATTTAATTAGGAGCTCATCCTGGCCGTCCGGTCTCTTGATCTTGATCACCATAAGGCTCCTTTGAATTTGGACTTTCCGATCACCCTTGATCTCGATCTTTGATTGTGATCCTTGAATCTCGGCAGTCGATTGCTTATCAAATTGATCTCGGCCCTTGATCGTCTTGATCGTCTAGTTCAACTTCTACTTGGTGAGTTAAACATTCGATCCACTTTTTGTTTTCATTCATCTATTTTTCAATAATGGTTTATTTTACTCCTTTAGTACTCTTCTAATTCTTACCTATTCTATTTTTGGTCTCGTATATTGCATCGATCGCCACTCGCTCGCGTGGACTTGTGTTGTTGCAATTGCTCACGCCGCCGCCACGGCATCTCGAATTGAACTAACCTTACAACATGTGTTCTTTGCCCGGGATCCAGTCCCGTTATTCTAATGATTTCATCGGAATCGTCATCTCGTAACGCAAGTAACTTGTATGAATTTTTTTGTTCCTCGTTCAAGCATAAATACCGCAAGTAGATCTCCATTATAACTTGTTCTTCATGTTCTTACTCGTTGATATTCTTCACCATATCCTTATTGATTCATTTCCATCATTTCCATAATCATAAAAGATCATAAACACCAATTGTGTATTTCTGCCCTGTCGTATGTTTTGACTTGTAACCTGATTTTGAATCTGTTAGAACTTTATGAATATAAAATGTAGCCCCAGATGTCTAGTTTAAAACCCTTTTGATAGAATTGAGTTCCGAATTGTATTTTGTGAGTTATCGCAGTTTTACTGCTGCTGTGTCTGGAATTTTAGATTCATAAATTTGATGTGTCATCCTGTTTTTCAATTTAATTTGACTATTCTATCTATAATATAATGACTTGGAATTATTCATACAGAGAATAGAAATACTAGAGAACTTTCCCTAATTTTCCTGGAATTATTTGATAAAGTTTCAGACCTGTTTAATGCTTATAATCATAATTTTATAATTTCTGGCTGAACACGAAATCAGAGAAGTTTACTATTTTGACACCAGTTGCTAAAACTTTTATGTATCTTTTTTATATGCGCTGGAACCAACAGAGAGTCTAGTTTCTAGATTCTCCGACGGGTCCAGATTTGCATTCCTGTATCAACGATAATCTCAGTTTTGGTGCAACAACGTCTTGCTGTCCAGAATTGGTATTTTGCCATGTTTAAATATTTGTTTGTTGTTTCTTGTATTTTGTGATTTAGAACATATTCCTTGCATCATATAAGCTCTTAATACATCATTTTCTTGTCCCGATTTTGTTCTCGTTATCTCTTGATTATGTTTATTTTATAATAAAAAGTAACAAGCCGGGGTTAAGGGAAAGATCTAGTAGTGGATAATATAGAAAAGTGTACTCGGAAGAGGGCCGTGTTTTTCGTAATTTTGGCACCTAATTTGGTTATATTTGGATGATTTGGATTACATTTGGATAATTTGGAATACTCGATACAATTTGGTTAATATGATTTGGATTACTTGATATGGTGCACCAATATATGACACCTGAGTACATAGCCCTATAGAATTCACCAGGAAATCTAAACATAACTTGATTGTATGTAGCAACCATGTGGTAAATGTATGGGACACATGAAGTGCTACATTAGATAAGATTAAATGAATAGACTTAAGTTGATACTAAGCACATGCATGATCCAGTCTACCAGTTTCCTGATTTCGTTATAAGTTACATGATTTTGATTTACAAGTTACATGATTTGGTTACATTATTTTAATTTAGAAGTCACAAGATTTCGATTCATAAGTTTGCATGAACCCATTTTCGTTACATGTTTGTCAGTCACAAGTTGTTGCTATTCCGTTTATATGTTTATAGTTATTTGCATCACACTTGACTTCGTTTTATTTCATGTTCCTTGATTCTTGTCATTGTTCCTTTTTATATCTTGGTTCTTGTTCTTTATTATATTTCCGTTCTTATACCCTTTTGCTTGTACTACTTACGATCGGTAACTTGCTCTAACGGATACTCCATTTGTCTTTCTTTGAGTTATGTTGTACAGGTACATACGATGTGTTATTGAGAGAACTCTTCGAACCATTACTACACTGCATATTCTCTGTGTAATACCCCAGATTTTTAAATAATTTTTTAAGATTAATAAATAAATTAAAATGGTTTTTGGTGATTTAATAAATATTTTTCTGAAAATTTATCTTTTTACACATGTAAAACACGTGCAAATATTTTCTTGGAAAGTCCAAATTCAAAAATTATTTTGGGGAAACTCATTATTTATTATTATATATTATTTGTGAATTTTCTGGGTTTTTCTGACAATTATTGGACTTATTTGCAAATATTACAAAAAGATGGACTTTTGTGCAAAATTACCACTTGGAGTGAAAAATCCAGATTTGCAGATTTTTGGGCTAGGGATGATGACTAGTCAACTCATAGGTAAAAA
Source organism: Hemerocallis citrina (assembly GCA_017893485.1). Classification (NCBI taxonomy): domain Eukaryota; kingdom Viridiplantae; phylum Streptophyta; class Magnoliopsida; order Asparagales; family Asphodelaceae; genus Hemerocallis; species Hemerocallis citrina. Next base: position 17,969,143 of record CM030363.1, read on the forward strand.
GTTTACTTTTTGTTTTAATAAATTTGGTTTATTTTGCATGTTTTGATAAAGAATGATCTTTTTGCAAAATTGCCACTTAGAGGGGCAAAAGTGCAATTTCATTTTTCTGGGTTTTCAAAATAGTGTTGGATGATAATAAAGAGGTTATTTTTGTTTTTAAATCTTAATTAAGTTGGTTTATTTAATTTCCAAGTATAAGGATTTATATATGTAAAGATATATTTAAAAGAGGTATTTTGCAAATCTATTTACAAAACCCTAAAACTTATTTTCCAGCCTATAAAAGAGTGGGGTGCAGCCATCTCCTTGCTGCACAACACAAAGAAATTTCTTATTATTATTTTCTTGGATTTTTAAAGCGAGTATCTTGGTTTTCTTGCGAAAGGAAGGGTTTTCTCTTTCTCCTTATCTTTCTTCGGTTGATTCTTCAATAAGGTAAGTAACTTGTATTTGTTTTCTTATTGTTCTAAGCATGTTGTAGGTGGTGATTTTTCTATTAGAAAACATATTAGGGATTGGATGAAGATATAATGAATTGTTGATAAGTGGATGAATAAAATTGAATCTTTTCATGAAACCTATGCTTTAATGATTTAAATTACAAATAGATGGCTTGAGATTTGTTAAGAACCTAACAAAAAGCATGAATAGAATGTTTTCAATTATATTGTTGCTGATTTGAATATATATATTCATTTGTATGATGTTAGTGCATGGAAATAAACAAATTCGAGTAAACATGATCTTCACTGTGTATATATATTTGCATGCTCTGTTTGAGTAATAATGAGGGAGAACTTGATTGTTTGCATGTTGTAGTTACTTGTATTCGTGAATAAACTGAGGTAAGTGATGGGGTATGTGTTTAAAAAATTTAAGACGGGTTGTGGTCCAAAAGAATCAAGCTTTGATGTTTAGAAGAGGGGGGCCTTGTTTCGGATCTGATTGTATACTGACCAAAATTGGGTTTTGGTGTTCTTTGTGAAATCTTGATCTAATCTGAATTGGTTTGGTATTGAGATGGTTTTTGAACTTCATACTACCTATATACATTGAACTTCTTGATGTTACTGATGCAAACATACACTACTACACCTATATATATACAGAGATACACACATGAACATAGCTCACTGTTGATGATTTGATGTTTTCATGAAGTTTTCGGCTGAGATTTGATTTATTTTAGTACTAAGTTTGAATCTAAACACTATACTACATATATATGTTGTTCTCGCTTTACTGATGCTTAAATCACATATATACACTTATATGTGTATTCATATCATGTTTTGAAGAATTTGGAAAGAAAATCTACTATTCTATGATCTTGATGAGATTTTGATCTGTTTTGGTATTGAGTTTGTTTTAAACATTTTACTACTTCTATTTGAAGAATTTTTTATGCTTAAAATGGAGCTAATACACACATATATAAACTATATGCCTTAAAGTTGTTGTTTTGAATGGTTTTTGTGAAAAATCAATCTTTTGAGATCTTGATGTGTTTTTGATTGTTTTATAAACTCCTATATGTTGTATTGTTTTATAGACTCCTATATGTTGTATAAGTTATAGTTAATCATCTCAGGAAATTAGAACTTTTGGTTTTACAAACTTTTATCGTCGTATCAGTCTAAACATGCACAGATTTTTCAACCTGCAACCTGCTATGGTTGATAGTCGACCGAACAAAAGTCGACAGTCGACTGGTCAGTTACTGATTTTGGATTTCGTTTGCAATAACTGTCGACTGCTTCGTCTTTGAACTAAGTTGATAGTCGACTGTCGGTTTTCTTGAGTTTTGGATTTTCAGGACAGTTGACTGACCATGTTCAATAGTCGATTGTCACTGTCCTAGTTGAAGGGTTTTCTTGAGTTTTCAGATTTTTGCGGGACAGTTGACTGACCACGCTCAATAGTTGACTGTTACTACCCTTGCTGATGGGTTTTCTTGATTTTTCTGATGATTCCTTAAATGATTATTTCTTTGATTATGGATTATTAATCTCCTGTTTTAAATGATGTTTTGTTGCAGATTACAGTATTTTACAAAGGGTTGTATTTTGTTCAAACTTGTATTTCTATAACCTCATGTATATGCTTTCTTTGAAGTAATTGATATCTTGTGATATTCTACGACTTAAAATATGAATTTTGTAATTTAATGGATTTAATGTTTTATTTCAATTCTGGAATTTTACGAGTATATTAAATAAATTTGAATTTTTTATTGGTTAAAGAAGTTTTATTAATATAAGCATTTTAATGATGATATTAAGAGTTTTATTGGAAGTTTTTCATTTTGTGAATCTTTAGGAGTTGAGTGGGAGTCCTGTGAACCGGCAGATGAGATTTTGTGGATTTTGACCAGTTGGGGTCATTGGGGTTGTTTGGTAGAATTAAGTCTGGCAAGATACACTAACTCTTGATAGGGGGGATTTTGTGTTTTTAATAATAACCAACTTAAGGATAGGCACTAGTGGAGATGTGATGGAACTTGAGAAACGTAAGTATATGCTCTTGGTTTGGGTCCAACGGATGCGTTCCAGGACTTGTGTGTTATTCTGTCTCAAGAGGACATTTGTATATTCGCGTGTTGAGGGTCTACAGGCTTATTCACGGAGCATGCAGGGCACATTCGCGTGTTGAGGGTCGGCGGGCCTATTCACGGAATGTACCTAGTATATCTGTACATCGAGGGACTCACAAGTCTATTTGTGGGGTATACAGCAGGGAGGTGATTCTCCTGTTTTTTAGCTATTCTTAAATGATGCTTGCACGTCGAGGGTTGTGATGCCTATTCGCGAAGTATTCTGGATCTTGTTTCCATCACCGTAGTAGGATTAGTTGCATAACGAGGGATTTAACCCTATAAAGTGGAGAACACTAAGGGCTTGCACCGGACCTATGTATTGTGGGATGCATAGAATCCGACAAGTATGCATTAGAGAGTCAGCATATAGCATTGGTCTTTTCTTGACTTGGTTTTATGCATGTTGTTTTCCTGTTTTTCTATACTTGGCACTTAGTCTAGTTTCACTTGATGTTTTCATATTTTAATTATTGTTATTTCTTATTTCTTTTATTCTTGTTGTTGACACATGTTGTTTATGACTCTATGTTTATATTCTATTTATGTTGCATTTATTTTATGTCACTCACACCGTTGTGGCTGACCCTTGTAGTTTTGGGGGTTAGAGTTATCTCTAGACTCATGTTTTACAGGTAGGTGCCTATAGCTTGGGATTTGGATGCATAAGATAGAATGATGTTATGGCTTATGTAAATTGTAAAAGAATGTATTGTAAGAGAAAAGATTGTAATTCCAGGTATTTGTTTTTCCGCTATGTTTTGTAAAGAATTGATGTAATAAAAGTTGAAAAATATATTTGTGTTTTGGCTGTGTTTACTAGTACCATTGAGGTTGATACTGGGAATTGTGCCACGTATTTCTGAGATATCATATTGAAAATTCGGGGCGCTACAAAGATTGGTATCAGAGCATACTTCAATAGTATTAATAAACATGGTATAAAAATAATCCTAGGTGTGGACATTAGAGTGTGAGTATCACATAGAGTTAGAGCATGATGTTTTTGTTTGGGTTATGGATGAGATTTTCCATGAGGTATGGATATGAAAATGAATTGTGTTGTGATGCTCTAACTTTACCCTCATTTTGCAGTATTCAGTATAATGGCAGGACCGAGGACCAGGAATGGTGGTAATGGTGATGGGGCTGAAGGTTCCCATGGAGCTGGACTTGATCTTGAGACTGAGATTGCCATGGTGTATCAGACCTTGAACACATTCATGGCAGCAAGCATGGTACAAAATCAGAATCAGAGGGCTGGACTAGTGTTTGTTAATGCTGATCCGATCAAGCAGGTTGAGTCCTTCAAGCGGATGAAGCCGCCTGTGTTTGAGGGGTAGTCTGATCCAAATGAGGTTGATGATTGGATTAGACAGATGGAGATGGTCTTCAAAGTCTTGGAAATCCCAGCAGTCAATAAGGTGAAATTGGCTACGATGCAGTTAGAGAATGATGTTGGCATTTGGTGGCAGTCAGTGAAGATGACTTTTGGAGATCAGCAAGTGACTTGGAAGGCTTTTCTGATGAGTTCAGAGATCGTTTATTTCCTCTGGATATTCAGGAGAAGAAGGCAATGGAATTCTTGAATCTGCAGCAAGGCAGCACGACAGTGCGCGAATATAAGACTAAAAGAACATAAAAGTGATAGCAAAAATTTTAAGCAACGTAAAAGCGAATAAAAGTGAGGAGGATAAAACTTCAGGAAAGAAAACGAATAAGTCAAACTTAAAAGATTAAGACTAAGGGTTGTGGATAAAATAATAAACATCCAAGTGAATTAATAGTATAAGAAAAAAATTCTTTAGAAAAAATATTAACTTTAAGGATGAAAAGTACTATGATGAAAATCCACGAAGAAAAATTAAAGAGGAAAGTTAGTCTACGTGTGAGATATCATGAATGTAGGTTCAACCAACCATATCACTCGTGATATCAAGGGAAAACTTAATCGCATACAATCTCACATCAATATATACGAGGAGTATCATGAATGCAAGTTCAATAACTACATCATTCATGACTCCAAGCTGACACTCACACTCTGATGTCCATCCTAATGTGTCTCCTTATAATTTTGTACTACTTATTGAAGTTGGCTCTGATATCACTCTGTAACGCCCCGAATTTTATTTACATGTAATTCGTTACACAATATGATCTTTTACTTCAAATTCGTACAATTTTATAAGGAATTTAAAAAATTTTCATTGTACAACATTGTTCATTACATCAACGTAGCGGAATTTAAAAAGAATACAATATGATATACAATAAGGAAAATGTTTCAATCTTATAACAGCTCATCATAGTGACTTTAAGTCCATGTCAAGTTTAGTCCTGCAACTAGAAAACTGTGGGCACGTCAATTATATACAACTGACGCAATGCTATAAAACAGCGAATTACTTACTTTAGTAACCACAAACTTGAATGCACAATAAAGTGTAAAAAGTGACTATCCTAAACATGTCAGTGTATGAAATAAACTTAAATACCTAATGCAGATGTTACACCACGATGACACTAATGCATACTTGTTTAGATTCTATGCATCCCATACTACATAAGTACGACGGTAAGCACCTACGTACTCCATATTATAGTGTTTAATCCATCGCCATGCAAAACTACTCGGTAAATAAAGCAATTTTTAGACATTCAACGAGTCCGGATTCCAGTCCCAGAGTCCACCGTCAAACCTTACAGAATCCTCATCGTGCAAACATCCCGCAAGTGCCCCTCTAGGCCCGGTATACGCATATACGCTGGAGAACGGCCTCCCATCCGCCCGACTATTCATGATCCTGGATTCAACAGTCAAATCAATCATAGTCCCGAATTTAATTAAGGCTCATCTTCCATCGCAAGCAACCATAGTCCCGGAGTCCACCGCCAAACTGGGTCCATATTCTTGGAGTCCACCGTCAAACTATATAGAGGCACCTTACTTACGTTTGCCCAAGTTTTATTATATCTTCTCCTAGTGACTATCCTTAAATTTGAAACATGAATAAATAATACCACCTAGAACTAGCTTACTCTCTTACCGGTTTTTAAAAATATACCGAGAACGATAGCCCATATTGGCCACTTCTCAAAATCAATTAATCACTTTCATCACTTTGCCGGTACCTGGGTCTCACTTAGCATCTAGAATCAACATCTTTTCATGTTCAACATCACGGGTCATTCATACCCTTATTATTCATATGTTCAATTTCATTTATTCACATCTCATTCAATTCTTTCATCCATTCTCTTATTTATCAATCATGAAGTAAGTACTTCTTGGTTAATCACACAACTATTCACTTTAATAATTCACAATGTTCCTTGGATTAATAAAACCCTTTTCCACATTCATCTATACTTCAAGTATCATTCTCAATACAAAAGTTATTTAAGATTTAAAATACAATCTTTTAAAGATTTATCACTAGAAATCTCCGATTTTAATCTCCTAATCATGGGTTTAATTTTATTATTAACCAACTCTTAAAATCTTCAATCATATACACTTTCCTTTAAACATGAAAACAAAAATTCATCTAATACATGAATAAGACTTTTAAATCCTCAAAATTACCTTTTAAAAAGGAGGACACCCGGGCTCGAACCCAGAGCCAACAGCGAGCCAAGCCGCAGCCCAAACCAATGAGCCACTCGCTGACAGTGATGGAAAGTTCTGTGAGTTATTTTTGAAACCAAAACTGTTGTTTTATTTATTTTCAAAAAAACACAAAAAGAGGCAACCGCGACCAAAGAACCCCCAAGCGAGAAGTGGGAGCGCGTGGCGCGCTGGCACCTGCACTAGCCACAAAGCCCAAGCGCTAATCTGATCATATAGGGGTTCAAATTCATATAACTCAGTCATATGTTCCTACTCATATTTAATTCTTTCGATAAATTTTGATTTCTATTACTTTCCATCATAATCAATACTACTAAAATACGTTTCTAAACTTCTAGAATACAACTTTTTTTGTGAATTTATCTGTATTAAAGTTAAGTTTTACACAAAAAGTTCTAAATGGTAATTTTGAAGAGCTTTCCTAAACATACACTTTTATTTATCATTAAAACAACTAACATGAATATTTTTATTTCCTCTTAACAATTCTCATCTCCCAATTGATTTTAAAATTCACCATAATATTTACATAGTTTCTTATGCACAAGTAAACCACTTTATGTATATATACGCACAACTCATATAATCTAATCATGACATACTATTTGTGCCTAACAACATTCCAACATGCTATAAATAAATTTCATTTTGACAACCTAGCAATCTATGATTGAATTTTCTACTAGCATGCAGAGATTTTCATATTTCATTACTTCTAAAGATTCTAGATAACAACACAATTTACATCATAAAAGTGACTAACGAACTCATACTAATTATCATTTTCAAGGATAAATTACCTACACATGCATTCTACAATAATTTAGAAAGTAAAAGAGTCACCTGCCTTTTTTTTTATGCAAACGTAAATAGAACTGCTAGAAAATTGCTCCAAAGCTTTTCCAAAATCCGAACTCCCAAAGCAAGCAATGAAGGCTCCCAAAATAACCCACACACACACACACACACACACACACACACACACACACACACACACACACACACACACACACACATATATATATATATATATATATATATATATATATATATATATATATATATATATATATATATAGAACTGATCATATACGAACTGGTTCGCACCTGTTCACCAGCGAACTTTTTTATCAGCCGCTGGATCTGGAGTTTGATCATGGATGAGATCCAGTGGCCCCTATTTCTTCCGCTACTATCACTTAGGATTGGGGGTAATTTAGTCAAATTCCAGATCCGTTCCTTTCTTCAACTTCTCATCTCTCTCTGTTCCTCTTCAGATCTATCTCTCTCTCTCTATATATATATGTGGCTCAGCGGAAGAAATAGGAATTATATATATGTGGCCTTCATTGCCCCTAATATATATATATATAGGAATTATATATATATAGATTATATATATATAGATTAGGGGTAATTATATATCTGAAGATGAAGTAATTATATATAGATTAGGGGTAATTATATATAGATTAGGGGTAATTATATATATATATATATAATCTGAAGATATATATAATAGGAATTATATATAATTACCCCTAATCTTTCAGCGGAATATATATATATATATATATATATAAAGGATTAAGGAATGGGAGGTTAATTAACTAACCACTAACCTAATAAAACTCTCCACTAACTCTCCTACTCAGCGCTCGCCCCCCACCCCCACATTCAAAATGCAGCCAATTGAAAAAGTCCAAGGGTGAGAAAACATGTGCACGTGCGTGCTACGTGTGTGCAAACATGTGCACGTGTGTGCACATAATTTATTAATTATTTTTATTTAAATTAAATGCATATGTTATAATATATAATATGTATTTAATAGATTTAGTATAAATTAATTAAAATTAGATTTTTCATGCACACATAAAAATAAACACACATACACTTCATAAATTTTATTTTGAAAGAGAATACAACCGACATGTGCACTGCAAATACGTGTGTCGCACGTAAAAATATTAAAATACGAAATAGATTTTATCAACGGGCAAGTTTTTATAAATAATCAAAATACACATACGAAAACTACATTTCAAGAAATATATATATATACCACAATGTAATCAACACGTATATAGAAAAACACGTGCATTGCACGTATAAAAAAATATTTGAATCAAAATAGGAGAAAAAATGAATTTCAATTTATAAAACGAATTCGAACAAGTTATAAAATAAATAATTGGAACACATAGAAAAAATTACACATAACTGTAGAATATACGTAAATGACACTTGTATTGAAAGCACGTGCAAGCACGTAAAAACATAGTGGTTGAAAAATTAATATTTGAGTTGGCTCAAATAGGATAAGAATGAATTTTGAGAAGATGGAAAATGGATAAATAGTCGAAATACAAAATACGTATGATATTTATTGTAACCCCCATTCCCGCTAATAAGTATATATTTTTGTGTATTTTCTATATAAAAAAAATTTATAAATTCATTTTTACGCTAAATTCATTTCGGATATTTAATTAAAGTGTTTCCTATTCGATAAATATATTTATTTCGAGCGATGGTATATTTTAACTTTATTTTTTTAAAATTCATAATTGATGAACCATTTACATTTTAGCTCAATCAAATATACTATTATTATTGGATTATTTTAATCTTATTATTATTGTTATTACTTTAATTGCAGTTATTATCTTTATTATTGTTATTAGTATTATTATTGGTATTGTTGTTAATATTAATATTTTTGTTACTATTATTATTGTAATTATTAGTATTATTATTCTTATTGTCATTATTATTGTTATTGTTATTTTTGTAAAGCCCGAACTTACTTATTTTTTTGTATTTTATTATTTGATTTAATATATGTCTATATATAAATTTTAAAAACCCTACAGTCTATTTTCTTATTGGATTTAAACCCAATACCCAAAAACCTAATATCTCTTAAATCCCTATAAATACTATTCTAAAACCCTAACCTAACATATACTACCCTAACCCTAAACCTAGCCCCTGTTCTACCCCCGCCGCTTCTGTGCAGACCCCCCCCCCTTCTTCAACCTCCCGATTCTTTGTCTCTGTTTTCCCCTATACACCTCAGCGTCTCCGAACACCATTCTCTACCTCCATCACACTCCATCGTCGGCCTTCGACCCTCGCTTGCTCCTCCGGCCCTAGCCATCGCCACCACTCTCTCATCCAACCACCGCAACCATCCGACCGTCATCTTCATCTTCCCTCGCCGAAACCCATCCCCGCTCCTCATCGCCTTGCACCCCTCGTCATCTTATCCACCTGAACCTCGTCATCGACCTCCTGTTCTCCCAGTCGTCGCCTTCCCTCCATCTTTGTTCTCCTCATCGCCAGCTGAACCCATTGTCACCATCATCGACCGCCTCGACCTCCGTCCTCCGTCCCTCACCTTCATCGACTTCGTCCATCACCTTCATCCCCGCAGTCAGCTATGTCGACCACCACGCCCACCACCGAACCCATCATCTTCTCTCCTTCCTCTATTTTCCCGCCCAAAACAGAACGCCTTTTCTTCCCCTGGTCCCCGTCGACTGCTAGTCCCCGAGCGCCGTCGACCGTCGATGCCTTGCCTGTGCCGCCCCAGTCACCGTGCACAGCCCCGTAGTCAAGCCGCCGTCGATTCGCTCTCTCTCTCTCTCCGTCGACTGGTTGAGAAGAGTAGGGGGAGTTTTGGATTTGCTGTTTGGTGTAGGGGATTGGAGTTGGTGTATGCTGTTTGTGTGAGAAAGGATTGATTTGTTGTGTTTGGTGTTTTGTTTTGGTTGCAGTGTTTGGTGTTTGGATTAAGATCTGGTGTGTGTGTGCGCGCGCGTGTGTGTGGTTGCTGTTTCGTGAAGTGGAGTTTACTGGTGTTGTTTTGCACGTAATTCGCACGTGTTCCGTATTCGTGGATTTGTCGCCCGGGATTCTCATCCCGTTATTCTATATTCGAATTAACCATCTATCATGCAAGTCACTTTCCCTCTTGAATTGCTAATTGTATCAAATTCAAGAACTTTTATTGAAATTCTGCAAGTAGATCCTATTCGTTATAGTATTATTGTATTTATTATCTTTCGTTGGGTCTATTAAGGATTTACACGAGCTAACCCCAATTTACTTGATATCGTGCCCCTTTTGACTCCAAAGATTGAATCTTTCATGTGTGCATATAGAATGATGATAAGGTTGTTCATATAATCACAACACAATGAATTTATAGTAGAAATAATTGCTAGGTTGTATGTTGATTGATCGATTGATGTTTGATTGATGCAAAATTAGTGTATGTATGTGTTTTCTAATTTTATTTATCATGTTATTGCACCCATCATGTTGATTATGAATTGATTATGAATTTTACCGACTATTTGATGTAGAACCCATCATGTTTAACTAATTTATTTCATGAAAATTATCCAAAAACCTTTATGTTGTTTGTTGGCTGTATTTTGTTCATTATTTTCGACCCAGTAAATGATCTCAAAATAAATTACCTTCTGAATAAGATTTGTATCCTTATCTTTCTAGTTTCCAGAACATCTTGAATTTCTGAATTCTGAGTTCTATAACAAAAGTTATGCCCGTTTTACTATAGTTATGTTTTTATTTTCAGATGCTAGATTCTTGTATCTTGCATGCTTAAACTATTAAAAGGCTGATCAAATGTTAAAATTTTACTCTGATAATTTCCAGATTGTTAATTAACATGTTTAGGGGTCTAGAAATTATTTTTATTGAATTTAATATTGAGTTTTTGATGTTTCTAAAATTGTAATAACATGATGTCGAAGTTCTGCCTGAACATGAAATCTATAAATAACAATGTGTTTGACCTAGCTACTGTTATCGGATTTTGAACTTTAAATATGTGTTGGAACCGTGTGGAAGTCTAGTTTCTATAATTTCTGACGGATTCAGCTTTTGATTTCTGAAACAGCGAAAAATTACATTTTTGTACAGACTACTCTTACTCTCCAAAATTTTATATTCCATATTTTAATAGATTAATTGTTTCTATATGGTAGTATTGCATGAATTAAAGTGTGTATGTTGCATTGCATGATCCTAATATCCCATTGTCATCATTATAATTGTCCTATCTAAATTATCGTCTTATTTCTCTCCTATTGATACTATTGTTCATCTCATATCTCAAATTGCATATTGTATTATTGCATTAATAAAATAATTAACAAGACGTGGTTTAAGGGTTGACTTTAGTAGTGGACAATATAAGGACTGTACTCGGAGGAGGGGCCCGTGTTTCCCTATTTCTTGGTCAATTGGTCTATTGGTTTATTGGTCATATTGGTCATATCGGTCATTGATTAATTATAGATTACTGACTACATTATCTCGATTGATTCGGTCATCGGTCATTATTGTATATCATTGCCGAGTACATGAATTATAAAATCCACCACTAAGTCTAAACGTAACTTATTTGTATGTAGCAACCATGTGGTAAATAATGAGACGCATGAAGTGCTACATTAGTTAGGATTAAAATAATTAATAGACTTAAGCATTGACACCACATTGACATTGCATATTGTTCATTATTGTTCCTATTGATATCGATTATTGGTTAAGTGTTACTGATATTGATCATTGAATATTATTATCGAATATTGAATTATTGTTTATAGCTATTTTATCGACTATCATGATATTGATTATTGTTATTGACCCATGTTATTGGTTCCTATTGATCCATTGAATTCATTGTTATACCGTTATCCCATTGTTCTTTGCTTTCTCTACTTACTGTCCATGACTTGCTCTAAGGATAATTTTTCTCCTTTTTAGATGAAGTATTCACAGGTGTTGATAGAGAATTTTCTGCTGGGATTGGAGAACAAAGATTCTGAAGATTTTAATGCTTTTAATTGCTTATTGTTTTATCAAACTTAATGTGTTGAGACTTATTATCTATTTGTGATTGGATTATTATTATATTGGGCTTATGACCCAGATTTTGTTATTATTTCCATACGTTAGTTTATTGTATTTGGATATTTCATATTGCTTCATTCCAAGTATTATTGTTCATGAGATTATTATTATTGCCTGCGCAATTGTTCTGTATTGATTATATTGTTGAGTTGATCGGATAAACAGCTTATGGGTGACGTTAGTCATTTGCTGGGCCAATGTCATGTACTCGTATTCCGTATTTTTGGGAAGCGGGGCGTGACATTTATATTAAAATACATTACGAATATTACCCGTAACGGTACAAAATACATATGCGTAACACTCATGAGCAAAATTATCGTAACTAAATTTTGCGGGGTATTACAATATGTATTAATCTTGACATGTTACAAAACAAAATCAAATTTAACTACATAATATTTTTTGGTAGTAGTTATTATATTAGTATCACACTCTTTTCATAACAATCATATTTCTTTATCCATCCAAAAACATCACAATTTAAGAAAGCGTATTCTAGATACATTACTCTTTCAATTGACAGTTAGTGAAAAGCAATCTAAACAGATTTTAGCAATAATCTTCATTCTATGTGTAAAATATGACTAAAGTAGGGTGGACAAGGTTCGTAAACAGCTAACACATAATTTTAAAAAAAAGTTGATGCTAGGAATGCAAAATTCAGAAAGAATTCCTCTAAGATTCAGTTAACATAACTGATTGAAGAATAAAGAACATGAGATACTAGCATAGAAGGTATAAATACATGAAGACTGAGATATAAGTGCAGATGCTAATAAAGGCGGGCCAAAAATGAAGGTCTACTGATCTTGAAGAAGTCCGATCGCATACATAGAGAAATGTTTCCATTTGCCATTGTAAAAAATTATTGATCAGACTTAGAAATAAAGCGAATGTGAACGATGTGCAGCAGTAGAAATAACGGAATATACATTATCTGTGTCTATCTTTATCATTTTTTTAACCTATAATAGAGCTTGGTGCACGTAGTTATGCATTAGTTTCGTTGTAGAATTTCATAGAGGATGAAGAAAACATTGTAGTAAAAGGAAGAGAAAGATGAGGAGGAAGTTAAGAAACCTTCCATAGTAATTCAATTACTAGATACTTCAGAGAGCACAAGGACTCGGTGATTCTTGCAATCTCACAATATTTGTATTGAATACACCAGGTACAACCATCCATATTCAATTCAATTATTCATTTCAAATTTATACTAAATTATAGAGTGTAAATTCATCAATCAGTATAAAAGATTAGTGTGAGAGGCATTATCTATTAATCCACTTTCCTTATCATAAAGTGTAAGTCATAGTTTTATCTACTAGTATTTATAATCGCTGAATACTGTAGAGGCTGATGAAGCTATTTATGTAAAAACTCACCTGCCTTAAGCCCTGAGTAATCACACCAAAACTCCAGGTCATCTCTCTCTCTCTCTCTCTCTCTCTCTCTCTCTCCCTCTCTCTCCCTATCAATAGGAACAACACCTATATTAACCCTAGCAATATTACTAAACCCTAGCAATATAATAAACAAGATTGATAATCTATACCCAAAATTGCCGATTAGTGAACGAAGCGCCGGTTGAGGGAGAGAGCACCGGTGACAGAGATCGGCGGCGACGGCGAGAAACGAATTTCGAGTGAGGGAACAAGAGCGCTGGCCAGGCTAAGATGGCGAGAGACGGGTTCCGAAGGAGGGGCGACAGCGATGGATACGAGGAGGCAAGGTAGGTGGGGCGAAGGGTATTCAAAGGTGAGGAGGAGCAGCGGCGAGTGAGGGGAGGCAGCGATGGAGATGCGGCTATGGGTATTCAAAAGTGAGGAGGTTTTGAGGTGGCAAGGGTGGTGCGGCGCCGAGGAAAGTAGCGGCAAGGGTGAGAGAGTCGTTGGCGAGGAAAGTAGATGGATTTCGAGTAATTTGGGCGAGAAATGAAAATGAGGCTGGGGTTTTAGAATAATTTATCCTACCCTATCCCGGCGTTTCACCAAACAAACGCCGGGATATGTTTTAATTTATTTTTTAAAAATTATTAAAATAGCTACCCCGCGATATCAGAAGGATAACCCGGCGTCTTTAGTCAAAATGTCATTATAGTATGAACCTACCCCGGTGTTTACAATTTAAAACGCCGGGATAGATATTTAACTATTTTTAAAAAAATTATAATAGCAAACCCTGTTAAAATGGGGGTTTGTTCCGGCGTTTATAAGACAAACCGCCGTTATAGGTTGTACCTTTGTGCAAACACCGTTATAGAGAGTATGATTTTAAAAAATAAAAAAACTCTAACCCATAGCGGCCTTCCATGGAAACGCCGGGATAGGAATTCCGTTAAAGGCATAACGGTTTGTAGTATATGTGCATTAAATGTGCTTCCTCTGGGCACTTTTATCCCTCCCTGTATGCATCTACCTAAAACTGTTCAACCATTCGTGAAGCCATATTTTCTACCAAAACAATTTAATCCTTCGGTCTCTTATAAAGCTAAAAATATTATCTGAATTCTTAGATGATGGGCTCATTGTTGGAGTTGATTGGGAATGAAGATTCTATGAAATCAATTAGTTAGAAATTTCGTAAAAGAAGAATGTTTCAATGAGTTGAAGTTCTGTTTGGAAGATGATATTGTTTCCATAGGATAATTCCTAAGAGAATATTGTTTTTTTTTTAATTTTATTTGAGGGAACGTAAGAGAATATTGTTTCATATCATGTTCTCTGGGTTTGGGAAGAAAATAGAAAGGAGTTTGGGAGGAAAAGGTTGAACAAAAGGGGTAAAACTGTTCAAATCCATCACGGGCAGTGCGCTTAATTTCCAAAATTGGATAGCTGGCAAGTGGCAACTTTTAAGACTCGGGAAAATTTTGCCGTACTGACCCACTTTTTGAAAAAATTTGGCATCTTGACCCACTTTCGAAAAACAGACCCACTTCCGAATACAATTAGAAATCTGCCTCAGTTTTGGACACGCCAGCATAAATCGTTATTGAAAATAACGGTATAGGTTATTTACATGCCGTTATTTTCAATAACGGTATCTATTTTATATTTTTTTCTATACCGTTATTTGGAATAACGGCATCAGTATATTTTTCTTACAAGTGTGAATCTTCTAACTTTAAAAAATTCCAAGTGTGAAAAAAACTTATAAATAATGTCGTTATCTCCAATAACGACATTCGAATGACTGATGCCGTTATTGGAGATAACGGCATCAGTTATATATAAATGAACTCTTGCCGTTGTTTGGAAACAGAGATGATGAATAATAAGTTAGTTTTTTTATAAAAAAAATTATAACTGATGTCGTTATTTGGAATAACGGCATCAGTTATAATTTTTTTTTCTTTTAAATTAACTTATTCGTCAGAAAGGATGAATAATAAGTTACTTTTTTATTAAAAAAAAATTATAACTGATGTCGCATCAGTATTGAGAATGCTGTTATTTGAAATAACGGCATCTGTTATAAGGTTTTCACACTTGCGATTTTTCTCTAAATGCAGACTACAAGCTGTCGAAAAACAAAATAACCTATGCCGTTACTCTAAATAACAGCATGACACTTTTTTTCCAAACAGATGTCGTTATTGGGAAGAACGGCATCGAAATAACCTATCCCGTTTTTTCCTATAACGTTTCTTGCTGACGTGTCCTAAACAGCGGCAGATCACTAATTGTTTTCGGAAGTGAGTCGGAGCGCCAAATATTTTCAAAAAGTGGGTCAGTACGGCAAAATTTTCGAAACTCAGGGGGTTATCCTCTTTGACCGCTAAATATTGGGATTTTTTCCCAAACTGTCCCATTTTTTGAAAGTTTTTTCCAAATTGTCCTACTTTTTTTTAAAAAAAATTCCAAACTACCTCACTCGCTTTCTGAAAAAGCGAGTGTGGTTAAAACCTCATCGCTTTTTCAAAAAGCGAGTGAGGCTTTTGATTTTCGAAAGCGTAGACTCGCTTTTTGAAAAAACGACTGGATTTTAACCAAACTCGGTTTCTCAAAAAATGAGTGTATCGTTTTTGATAAATACTTTCGAAAGTGGGTCAGTTTCGTAAATGCTTTCAAAAAGTGGGTCATTTTGGTAACTAGTTCTGAATCTATTTTGTATTTTACCTTCAATGTATTGTTTCTGACCAGCTTCCTATCTATTCTGACTAGTATCAGACACGTGCACACGTGCACGTGGAAAAAATTGAAGGATAATGAAAAGGGTAAGAAGAAAATAATTTCCAAACCGATCCACTTTCGAAAATATTTACAAAACAGGTCCACTTTCTAAAATATTTACCAAAGTTAGTCCATAATTAAAAAGAAAATAATTTTCAAACTGATCCACTTTCAAAAATATTTACCAAACAGGTCCATTTTCGAAAATATTTACCAAAGTAACCCAACCCGTGCGTTGCACGGGTTGGGTTACTGACTAAGGGGTTCTCCCATCATAGTATTAGAGATTAGAGATGTAGATACTTTTAATATATTTTAGTTAATCATTCGGTAAATATGTTAATTTGCAACGTTTTACATGACAGAGTTATGGGATGATATTCACAAAATGCTGATTATTGCCTATGCTTCTGAACTCTGATTAGGAATTTCTTTTTGATAATTGCTCTATTTTCTTCCATGCATGTAAATTTAGCCGGATGCAGTTACTGAAAAAAATTATTCAGGTTGACTTAGACTGTTTTTATTATAGGTAATTCCACACTGGTTTGTATTCCATTTTTCCTCCTCTTCGTGCAACTGATTATCTCAATAGCATTGGCAGCTATTTTACTTTGTAGATAATCTTTATCTCAATAGCATTGGCAGCTATTTTACTTTGTAGATAATCTGCATGGCTATTTTCCAAATATTATTGCAAAAGAAGAAGGTGTTGTATCGACATGTTTAGATAATGGTTCTTTATATGTTAATTTATTTCCCTTTTAGACCTATGATTTTTTGTTAAAAACTTGATATTTTGGTATATTTCTATTTTGAAGATACCCTTGGAGATTACAGATATTGGTGAATATCCTCTTTCTTGAAGTTCTTTTTTAATGATTTTTCTAGTGGACGTTCACTGTCTTGCCTAAGTACACCCAATTATTGAAAAATATTATTGAGGTTGACCTAGATAGTTTTCGTTTTTGTTTAGGATGAATGCACTGGTTTTTACCTTTCTCTACTTTCAAAGGAATATCTTGATAGCTTTGTAAGCCATTTCAAAGGAGGTTGACCTACAGATTAGTACCTCCCAAGTATTGTACTAATATCCTGCACGAGATTAGTAGTCAGCCTTACATGGTTTTATCCTCTGAACATTGGTAGAAGGTTGACTAATCGCACAAGAAGCTACTGATTATATCTGTCCTTATGCATCCAAGCTATTGTCTCTCATTTTTCTTGCTTATGTATGATGCTAGAGATATATGTATCCAAATTCCACTGTATTTCTTTTTCTAATTTTTTTAATATCTCATTCATATGTTGTAGTACAGATTTTAAAACTGGATGCTGGGAAACAGTTTTCTGTTTATAACAAAAAACAGTTTTCTGTTTATACTAATAAAAAAATGAAAGAGAGGAGCGAGAGAGGAGCGAGTGAGGAGAGAGTATTGTTGGATAATGGCTCGATTCTGGTTCAGTTGTTTATATCCGTCGTATCTACAGCAATCGAAAGTTCCAGTATACCAGTCGACTGCATATGGGTCTCAGTCGACTGTCCCGAAGGAATTTTCAAAGGAGCTAAGGATACAGCAGCAGAGATTCACCGGTCGACTGAATATGGATCTCAGTCGACTGTCCAGAACAATTACCAGTCGACTGATAAGAAGACCAGTCGACTGTCGGCGGGTTTGTAAACCAGAATAGGCCCATTTCGAAAGGCCCAGTAGTTACCCTATAAATACACCCGTTAGGGTTTTGTAAAGTGTAACACCTCTATTCGAATTTTGCAGCCGTCATCTTTGTAAGGGTTTGTTTTCGCCCATTGGTGATTATAGTGAAGAAACCCCAACCGCCCCTGTGGATGTAGGCACTTGTTTGCCGAACCACGTAAATCTTTGTGTCCTTGTGTTTGTTTGTTTCTGGGTTTTTTCGCTATTTCTCTCTTTGATTGGTGATCCATTCGTATTCCGCATAACAAGCACAACAAGTGGTATCAGAGCGTCGGGTTCGACCTAGAGAGAGATGGCGAGTGAAGCAGATGCCACCAAGGATGTTGCGGGATCAAGTTCGTCCAGAACAACGATTCACAACGCAAAATTTGAAGTTGAAAAATTTGATGGAACAAATAATTTCGGGATGTGGCAGTGTGAGGTGTTGGATGTTCTGGTTCAACAAGAACAAGATGTTGCTTTGGAGGAAGAAAAACCAAAGAATATGTCCGATGTAGATTGGAAGAAGTTGAACCGAGTTGCGTGTGGGACTATTCGGCTCTTTATCGCGAAGGCTCAGAAGTACGATTTGATGAGGGATACCATTGCTGCGGTGTTGTGGAAGAAATTCGAAGACAAATACATGAGGAAAAGTTTGGAGATACACCTTCTATGAGTGGTAGACACTGGTTTGTTACATTTGTTGATGACTACTCCAGACAAGTTTGGGTATATACCATGAAACACAAAGATGAAGTTTTGACATTGTTCACAAGTTGGAAGAAGAAAGTTGAAAACCAGACTGGAAGGAAGATTAAGGTTCTGAGATCAGATAATGGAGGGGAATACAAGAACGATCCGTTTCTGAAATTGTGTGAAGATGAAGGGATCCAGAGGCACTTCACAGTTAGGAAGACTCCACAGCAAAATGGGGTTGCAGAAAGGATGAACAGAACCTTACTTGAGAAGGTGAGATGTATGTTAGCACAGTCTGGATTGAAGAAGACATTTTGGGCAGAAGCTGTTATATATGCAAGCCACATTGTCAACCGTTTACCATCAGCAGCACTTGAAGGCAAAACGCCTATTGAGGTATGGAGTGGTAAACCTGCATCTGATTATAGTTTTTTGCATATATTTGGTTGTCCTGCTTATTTTCATGTAACTGAAACTAAACTTGATGCAAGAGCCAAAAAGGCTATATTTGTTGGTTTTAGTACTGGTGTCAAAGGTTACAGGTTGTGGTGTCCAGAACAAAAGAAGTTAGTAATCAGCAGGGATGTTACCTTTGATGAGACCAGCCTGATCAACTCGGGACAGTCGACTGACAAGTGCTCTCAGTTGACCGGTGATCATGAGAAGCAGAAGATTAGCTCGGGACAGTCGACTGGCAAATGCTCTCAGTCGACTGGTGCGAGAGTTCTCCAACAGGTGGAGTTAGAAAAGCTTTCAGTTGAAAATCCTACTCGTGCCCAAAATGAAGATGATGTGGTTGATACTGAGGATGAGGAAGAAGTTCCTATCCAAGACCCTCCCAAGCAGGAAGAATCAATTGCAGCAAGAAGGCAAAGAAGAGATATCAAACGACCATCTCGCTTTACAGAAACAGTTGCATTTGCTCTTCCCATTGTTGATGATGAAGTTCCCTCCAACTTCAAAGAAGCTACTAGAAGTTCTGAAAATGCAGATTGGAAAGTTGCTATAGATGAAGAGATGAACTCTCTTCATAAGAACAAGACTTGGGATCTAGTGCAATTGCCAAAGGGGAAGAAAGCAATTGGTTGCAAGTGGGTGTATACGAAGAAAGAAGGTCCAAAAGGCAGTGTTCGGTTCAAGGCTAGACTAGTTGCAAAGGGGTATGCTCAACAGGAAGGAATTGACTATAATGAAGTGTTCTCTCCGGTTGTGAAGCATCCTTCTATTCGGATTTTGTTGGCATTGGTAGCACAGTTTGATCTTGAATTGACACAGATGGATGTGAAGACTGCATTCTTACATGGGGACCTAGATGAAGAAATTTATATGTTGCAGCCAGATGGGTTTAAGACAGCTGGGAAGGAAAGTTCTGTTTGCAGATTGAAGAAGTCTCTCTATGGGTTGAAGCAATCTCCAAGGCAGTGGCATTTGAGGTTTGATCAGTTTATGAAAGTGCAGAGATATTCCAGAAGTGAGTATGATCATTGTGTCTATTTCAGAAAATTGCAGGATAGCTCTTTCATATATCTGTTATTATATGTGGATGACATGTTGATTGCCTCTAAAAATGCTAAGGAGATTCAAAATTTGAAGAATCAGCTGAGTTCTGAATTCGAGATGAAGGATCTTGGTGAAGCCAAGAAGATACTTGGGATGGAGATAGCTAGAGACAGAGCAAAGGGCATAGTAAGTTTGACACAGAAGCAATATCTATTGAAGGTGCTGAAACGGTTTGGTATAGATGAAAAAACTAAACCAGTTAGTACACCCTTAGCCACTCATTTCAGAATTAGTGCTTCTCAGTCTCCAAGTACAGATAAAGAGAGACAGTATATGGCTAATATACCTTACACTAGTGTGGTTGGCAGTTTGATGTATGCCATGGTTTGTACTCGACCAGACATCTCTCAGGCGGTGAGTATGGTTAGTCGATATATGCATGATCCAGGTAGAGAGCATTGGTAAGCGGCTAAGTGGATTTTAAGGTACATAAGTGGCACCACAGATGTGAGTTTGAAGTTTGAAAGGGATAACAATATTAGCAGGTTATTGGTGGGTTATGTTGATTCTGACTATGCAGGTGATCTAGATAAGAGGCAGTCTACTACAGGCTATTTGTTTACTATGGCTAGGGCACCTATAAGTTGGAGGTCCAATTTGCAGTCCATTGTAGCATTGTCTACTACTGAGGCTGAATACATGGCAGTTGCTGAGGCCATGAAGGAAGCCATTTAGATTCATGGACTTTTGAAGAGCTTGGGAATTCATCAGGAGAAGGTGGAGGTACACTGTGACAGTCAAAGTGCTATCTATTTAGCGAAGAACCAAGTTCATCATTCGAGGACCAAACATATTGATGTCCGTTATCATTTTGTGCGTGATTTGATAAAGGATGGTGATATTCTTCTGGTGAAGATTGGGACAGCTGATAATCCTGCTGATATGTTGACCAAAATTGTTGGGGCAGCCAAGTTCAAGCATTGCATGAACCTGGCTAATATTTTGCATGTTTGATGATTTGGCATGGGCGGTTGGAATGGTGCTTCGCTATTTGTTTGCTTAGTATGTGATATCATACTAAGGTGGAGTTTGGTTTATTGTTACATTTGGTGATGAGCATTTGTTTTGGAGTATTTTTGGAGATTGCTTGGGCTACTTGGAAGATCTCGCCAAGGTGGAGATTGTTGGATAATGGCTCGATTCTGGTTCAGTTGTTTATATCCGTCGTATCTACAGCAATCGAAAGTTCCAGTATACCAGTCGACTGCATATGGGTCTCAGTCGACTGTCCCGAAGGAATTTTCAAAGGAGCTAAGGATACAGCAGCAGAGATTCACCAGTCGACTGAATATGGATCTCAGTCGACTGTCCAGAACAATTACCAATCGACTGATAAGAAGACCAGTCGACTGTCGGCGGGTTTGTAAACCAGAATAGGCCCATTTCGAAAGGCCCAGTAGTTTTCCTATAAATACACCCGTTAGGGTTTTGTAAAGTGTAACACCTCTATTCGAATTTTGCAGCCGTCATCTTTGTAAGGGTTTGTTTTTGTCCATTGGTGATTATAGTGAAGAAACCCCAACCGCCCCTGTGGATGTAGGCACTTGTTTGCCGAACCACGTAAATCTTTGTGTCCTTGTGTTTGTTTGTTTCTGGGTTTTTTCGCTATTTCTCTCTTTGATTGGTGATCCATTCGTATTCCGCACAACAAGCACAACAAGTATTTCCCCCTCATAAGGACGTTCATTTCTCTGGAGGCACTCAGCACCCAAACTCTCACTGTAGGTACATTGAACAAGCAGATTCAGAAGCTGTCAGGGTCATGGCGAAAAGAAGAAGGGAAGAGACGACGGAAAGGAGTGAGTGGAGAAGGGAAGAAGATCGCCGGGATCACGTGCGCTCGAATAGATCGAGAGGTCGTCCATCCAACAGAGTCCCTCATTTCTCCCATAGAGGGAAGATGAGCGATCATCATAGAAGTGATGAGGATAGAGGTAAGGGGTTGTCAAAGAGAGATGGCTCGGC
This sequence comes from Hemerocallis citrina, assembly GCA_017893485.1. Lineage (NCBI taxonomy): Eukaryota > Viridiplantae > Streptophyta > Magnoliopsida > Asparagales > Asphodelaceae > Hemerocallis > Hemerocallis citrina. The sequence continues at coordinate 17,991,415 of CM030363.1, forward strand.
AGATAGGGAGGCTGATAGGGAGCTCCGGGAGCGCAATCATCTCTCATATGTAGACGCCGTCAAGGGGGCGGCGAGGAAGGGATCTCCGGCAAGAGTATCAGCTAGAAAAAGCTCTCCGACCATCACCAAAAAGGATGAAGATGGAGAGTGGTTACTAGTGCGATCCCGCAAAAACATCCAAGCTTCTAAGGGACAGTCGAGAGACGTATCCACATCGGAGGGGGAAGGCCAGAGGTGCCATAAGTGTGCTCAATGGGGCCATACACTATCGCATTGTACCAAAGATTGGTTTTGTTACGCTTGTCGTAAGTCTGGACACATTTCTCGAGATTGTCCAAGATTCAAGAGGATCCCGACTCCTTCATCCACAATTCCAAGAGGCGGAACGTCGCTCAACACACACAGTAGCAAAACTTAAGAAAGTTTCGCGGGTGGCAGAGCAATGGTGAAGGCAGTGATTTCCTTAACACCTCTCATGGCAGAGCTCGTGCGCCGTTTTTGAATGTGCAGCATTATCAAGGTGCAAAGCGAGAACCCTCTGGCTGAGGAGATCGAAAGCTGGCTTTATGCCAATATCACTCCGTCTTCGATGCTCCAGTGGAAGGTCCAGTGACTTAACATCAGTACCTTCTTCGTCCATTGTCACGATGAGGCACGGTTGAATGAAGTGCTTGGCAAACGAGGTATGGGCTCCGACGAATTCTATGTTACATTCTCGCAATGGTCGCGCAAATTCGGAGCTCTGAATGCAAACGAGCTGCCATCGATTTGGTTTCGTCTATTCAACTTCCCCTTCCATTGCTGGTTACGCTCAGGATTTCAGAACCTTGTTCGCGCCTTTGGATTCCTGCAGGAAGTTGATAGAGCGACGAGCACTCAGGAGAGGAGGGAATTTGCATGAATTAGAGTGGGTTGCGAGAATTTTTCTGATATTCCATCGATGGTTCAAGTGGAGTTCGAGGGGGAGTTTTATGAGGTGAAACTTATCGTGGAGAAGAAGAAGAACGTTTCCTTTGGGAAAGTTTCGACGAGGGAGGAAGAGGAGTGTTCAGACGATAGAAAAAATGAGGGCAATCAGCGTAGACTGAAGGTAGACGATGACGGGGGTCCGTCCGATCCAGCAGCGAGAGATCTTGACCGTTCATCTGGCCTCAAGCCTCAGGAGAAGATCAGGATTGACGATCAGTACGGATCTAATCTAAACGCCAAATTTCAAACAATTGTACGTCCAGCAAAAATTAAGGAGATGGCGACGGGGCAGAGTGTACCTCAGTGGCGCGATGGGAAGGGTCTTCAGGAAGAAGGGACAGCGAGTGTTGTCATGGGTGTACGATTGCCAGGAATTTTGAAAGGTGCTACGAGCGTGGATAACGAGAACTCTGAGCGGATCTCGAAGGTGGTCCTAGAAATGGCGCTGTTGTCGAAGGACGACCTTCAGGCATCGATCTAGCTGGCAATAGAGGCTATCGTGCGTAGGGGGGGTTTTGGCGCGCATTTTCGAAGGGAAGATGAACAGGGGATAGAGGAAGTGGGTCGGGAGCGTGGAATTGGGCCGCTTGTTGATGAGGCTCAAAGGATACCCCAATTAATTATCAATGATGATGCTCTTGGGCCTCGGGTTGCTGAAGACGTGCTTTAGGCCTAAGCTACTGATGAAAATATTCAACAGATCGAAGATGAGGAAGAAATTGGGGAAAATTCAAATAGGCAGTTGGGGATTGTGGACGGCGTCGCAGAGGGTAACGTCGTCGTTCAGATTGAATCGGAGCAATCCATAGTGCAGAGCCACAATGCACTTGATTCGGAGCAAATCAACGATATGATAGAGGCTTTGGATGGTCTACATAGCGGTGGAAGTGCTTACGACTCGGAGCACGAAAAATAGGCTAAGCAAGTTAGAGAGCTGGCAGGAGGCAGGGGAGGAGAGAGCGCAGGGGGCAGCATCGTCAAATATAACGGGGAGTCTCAGCGAAAGAGCAAAAGGCAGTTAGATAAATGGGGCTCAGCTGGACCAAGTGAAGAAGATTTGATTAAAGCAGCGGCAAAAACTAGAGAGCCAACCTCTGCATGTCAAGGTATTTCTTCGGGTCATTTTTTAGTATTAGATCTTTTAAATGATGAGTCTCTTATTTATTTTGCTAGTCTGTACGGTCTAGCCATGAGGTCCAGCAGAGAGGAACAATTGTTCCATGTGAATATTATTAGAGGGAAGAGACATCGACAGATAGATTAAAGAGGGGTATTGAGAGTTAGATTTTAGGTGTTAGAGTCTATAGTTATTTATGTTATACATTTTTTGGAATGTGAGGGGGATGAAGCAAAAATCGAAAAAGAGACTGATTAGTGACACTATCATTAGGTATAGGCCGACTATATGTGCGTTTCAGGAAACTAGGGTAGAATCTCCAAATACAGTAGATTTTCAAAGCATTAGAGGTATAGGATCCTTTGAGTGGAGGTTTAAACCGTCCAGAGGGTTTTCAGGCGGTATAGCTATCGGGGTAGATCCTAGGGTGTTCGAGATTGTAGATGAAATTTCGGGGGTTTACTCGATCACGATCACTATCAGAAGACGGGCTGATAACTGGATTCACTCGGTTACTACAGTTTACGATCCGTACGAGTCAGCTCAAAGGGACTCATTCTGGGACGAGCTTAGGAGCATTAGAAGAAGATGCAGGGGATCGTGGGTGGTGGGTGGTGATTTCAACATTACAAGATTTTAATTCGAACACCTTGGTAGAGGAGCGCCTAGGGAAGACAGGGAGCAATTCAACGCTTTAATCGATGATTTAGAGTTGGCGGAGATCAATCCGACGAATAGGAAATTCACCTGGTCGAATTTACAAGTTGTTCCTACTTTGGCGAAATTAGATAGAATCCTAGTCTCCTCGGAATGGGAGGACTACTTCCCTTTAGCTAAGGCCAAAGTGATGATCAGGTTTACATCAGATCACACTCCGTTAGCCCTGGACTGCGGGGTTGGAGAAAGAAGGAACACACACCAGTTTTGCTTTGAAAAGTCATGGATGTTGTGTGAAGGATCAAAGGGGATTATTGAGGACAGCTGGAATGCTCCTACCACCCCTGATTCAGCAGTAGGATGTTGGGTGCAAAAGATCAGGAGACTAAGAATTAAATTGAAACAGTGGGCCAGGCTGGAATTCGGTCAGAATCAAAGAATCAAAGAAGAGATAGGGGAGAGGATAGAGCAATTAGAAATCATAGAGGAGGAAAGAGATTTAATAGAGACTGAACTAGATGAGCTATATAGGAATAAACAAGACATTCTACACATTGGGAAGATGGAGGAACTTTATTGGAAGCAATGCTCCAGAATCCAGTGGTTGAAGGAAGGCGACGCCAATACTAAATTTTTTCATAAGATTGCCAATGGAAGAAGGCGTAAAAATCACATCTCTGGGCTGATGGTGGAAGGTGTTTGGTGCGAGGACGAGGATATAATTAAGCTACACATCAATGACAAATACAGGGAGCTGTTGGGTAAAAGAAGAGAGCACAGGTGTTCGCTGAATCAGAATATGTGGATGGAATCAAGGATTAATGGATCTGATAGTATTGAAAGCATTTGCACAGAAGAAGAGGTTCTCTCCGCTATCAACAATCTGGGGATGGATAAAGCGCCTGGTCCAGACGGATTTCCATTATTCTTCTACAAGCTCTATTGGAATATCATCAAAGGAGACTTCATGCGCATTGTCCGGGATTTTTACGAAGGAGAGACTGATTTAGATAGACTAAACTATGCGAATATTGTTCTAATCCCTAAGAAGCCTGAGATAAAAGAGGTAGGAGACTTCAGACCAATAAGTCTACTCAACGGATCCTTTAAGATCATTACCAAGGTTTTGGCCAACAGATTGGGGCCTCTTTTAAACGAGATTATTGGAGACTCTCAGAGTGGCTTCATTAAGGGAAGGGACATCATGGATAGCATCGCTTCTACCCACGAAATTGTCTTCAGAGGATGCAGAGAAAATTCGGACGGCTTTCTTTTTAAGGTGGACTTTCAAAAGGCTTACGATTCGGTCGAATGGAACTCGGTGGATGAAGCGTTGCTTCTTAAAGGATTCGGGGAAAGGTGGAGGAAGTGGATATTCCATTGCATTAGAGGAGGTAAATCATTCCTTATCGTTAACGGGTCACAGGGTAAGGAGATCAGATGCAAGAGAGGGCTTCGACAAGGGGATCCCTTGTCATCGCTATTATTTGCAATTGTGGCAGATGGGTTGCCGGAGATGATAGCTAACGGGAATAAGGAGGGGGCTAAATTCGGCATTAAGATCAGGGGTTTTTCAGAGCCAATCTCTATTCTGCAATATGCTGATGATACGTTATTGTTCGGGTCGGCCGCTAAGGAGGATATCATTGCTATGGGATCGGTCTTGAAATGCTTTGAGGCTTGGTCTGGAATGAAGGTCAATTTCAAGAAGAGCTACGTTATACAGCTGAGCGACCTTTGTTCTGTTCCAATTTCATCGATTCAACATTTGTTAGGATGCAATAGGGGAGAGTTTATGTTGACATATCTAGGAATCCCCATCAGGTCGGGAAAGCTAATTAAGGAAGATTGGCAATCGTTAATCGACAGGATCGAAAAAAGGTTAGCAGGGTGGAAAGAAAAATTGCTTACGTTGGGAGGTAGGATCACCTTGCTTAATGCTGTCATCAACAGCATCCCCATTTATGTCATGTCTATTTACGAACTACCGACTTGGGTAATTCAAAAGATGGACAAGCTTAGAAGGAGATTCCTTTGGAAAGGAGCAAACGAAGGGGGGAAAGGAATCCACCTGGTTAGCTGGGGGAGGATCTGCAAAAGGAGAGAGTTTGGGGGTTTGGGAATCATTAATCTTCGAGACATGAACAAGGCGCTTCTTAGTAAGTGGTGGTGGAAGTTGGCTATACGACGTAATAATTGGTGGTGTAAGTCCCTTACTAATTACAAGACAAGAAAGAAATTCAGATTTGGTGGTAAGGGCATCCATAGTAGAAAATCGTTCTTTTGGAAAGGGGTTTACAAGACGGGCGAGATCTATCATAACAACACTCAATGTAGGGTGAAAGATGGCAGGAACACAAGATTTTGGAAAGACAAGTGGTGTGGCATTAACTCGCTTATGGGCCTATTTCCCGCAGCGGCAGAGGCAGTTCTGAACCAAGATTCTCTGGTGCACGACGTCTGGAGGAACAATAAATTGAGATTAAAGGTCAAAGACACCCTTGATCAGGTAGCGATCGATCAGCTAGAACTGGTTAATGATTACATTCGTGTAGAAGGAAAATATACGCAACAGTCGAAAGACGAGAGATGGTGGACGTTGGAGGCAAATTGTCAGTTCTCGGTTGGTTCACTATACAAAAGGCTGAATGATGGTGGTGTTAGAAACGCGATCACGGATGTTATTTGGGGTATCAGTGTCCCTTCCAGAGTTAAAGTTTTTCTATGGTTGGTGGAGAACGACGCAATTCTATCCAGGGTTAATTTGAGGAAGCGGACTATCGTGGACAACGTGATTTGTAGTACATGTACGACCCACGATGAAGATACGAACCACATTTTATTCAATTGCCATAGTGCTGGATGGGTTTGGGGGAAAGTGGGTCCCACGTTTGGAGTTTTACATTGTCCTGGGTCTAGTGCTGAGGTCTGAGGGGATATTAGATCATTCAAGATTAGAAAAGAGGTCAGATTAGATTGGGATATTGTTGTGGCGTCAACTCTGTGGAACCCATGGCTAGATCGTAATGATTTCTGTTTCAATAGCGTTCGTCATACACTGTCATCGTTGATGCAAAAAATTCACTTATGTTGTAATGATTGGACAGGGCATATCAGAACAAGGAAGAAGATGCGACTAGGAGAGGAGGCAGAGTAGTCCGCAAGCGGGGGCTTTACACGTCCGGGAGTGGGACATTCAGCTTTTGGTCTTTTGTTAGCTTTTGGTCTTTTGTTTTAGATGCTGTTCTTTTGATGTATTTTGTTCTCTGTCCGAGTTGTTTAGCCCTGATTAGATGCTCTTTGGTGTTGTTAGCCGGTGGGCTTTTCATGTATTTGTTATTACTGTTTCATTAATTTCTCTTTAATGAAGCGATGATCTTAGTCATCTTTTAATAATAAAAAAAAAGTACAGATTTTAAAACTACATTGTATGTGGTAGATGCATCTGTTATATTAAGTCTATCAAAACTAGATTCCATCACGGCTTTATTTAACCTCATGTAATAATGATGGAAGATTGCTTCAATTTATGTTTTTTTTTGGTCAAGTCGCAGAGCATTTCTTCCTTTACTTGGGAGAAGATTTTATTGAAGTCATGCAATTGAGCGTTCTTGAACATGACATTTTAATTCAAATGACGAATGAGACCGATATGACTAAGAAGTGAATGGGTTAATTGTTAAAGATTCGAGCTTTACTTTTAAACGAAATATATGGATATTTAGACCCAAAAAGTTTACGGAGAGTATTTCATTAAAAAAGTTCACTAATAATAAAAGGAACTTGTTACCAAAATGACCCATTTTTTGAAAGTATTTACGACCCACTTTTGAAAGTATTTATCAAAACGATACGCTCGGTTTTTTGAGGAAGGGAGTTTGGTTAAAATCCAATCGCTTTTTCAAAAAACGAGTCTACGCATTCGAAAATCAGAAGCCTCACGCTCGCTTTCTGAAAAAGCGATGAGGTTTTAACCACATTCGCTTTTTCAGAAAGCGAGTGAGGCAGTTTGGGATTTTTTAAAAAAGTAGGACAGTTTGGAAAAAAGTTTCAAAAAGTGGGACAGTTTGGAAAAAAATTCTAAATATTGGAAGGTTTTAACCATTTAACCCATTAAAGTATGAATAAACAATCTCCAAACCACTTGATATTTTATAAGCGTACATATTTTAACATAAAAAAACAAAATAAACAGTGTTGATTGTCTAGGGTTGCCACAAAGTAGCTACAAGTACTATATAGGAGAAAATTACATGCTACAAATATGAGGATCCTTTTTCTCTTGCTAATCTAATTTTGGTTGATACATCACTGTTGCCGCTGAATCTGGTGTGGGGGCAATAGATAGAATTTGTGGATTCGTAGGAACTCGAACGGGCCAAATCTGACTTCTTCCCTTGTTGGTAGGCTGACTCCTTGGTGCTCCCGTGGACCTGCAAAAATGTTCGAAACACTGGGATGGATCCCGGCGACGAACTCTCCGACGCTCTTGTCAATACTCAGAAAAGAAAAAGAAAGAGCTTTAGGTAGACAAAGAGTGATCACCTTATAACGGTAGGAGGTAGGGGGGATACTTATAGTCGTCGTGGGGATCTGCTTCGGGATAAGAACGAATCTCTACTTTCCAGTGTGACTAGGCAGAAGTAGTTAGAATTACTTCCTCAGGATAATGGCAGATCAGGATCTCTTCAGATCTTCCTGGATTGCCTTGAACGGGTTTGGACCCGTTCTCAGCTGAATAGATCCGTTCACGGGTTATTGGGCCCAAGAGAAGAGACCCGGTTCTCATTTCGGATCCGTTTGTAGATGAAATTACTGTTTTGCCCCTATGAACTTTAAGATTCGTGTCTTATTTGAACGGTTCCGATTTAACCCCATTTTAGTCATATCAATCACCATCTAATCTGTCTCTAATATTATAATGGGAGAGTTGGGGTTGTCATTTGTCAACATACAAACCCGTGCCTTGCAGGTGCAACTCCAACTCTCTCATTAATTACAACAAAACAAACAAACAAACAAAATTTCACCTATTTAAACGTGCAATGCATGTGCAAAATAATTTTTCAATATTTTTTTAACACCAAACAAACACATATGTGCACGTACAACTCCAATTCTACTTATGAACACGTGCATTGCTACTACAAATCGTAGCTTTTCTTCAAAATATTTTTCTCAATTACGTGCAACGCACGTCCAACCCCAAAACTATTTCTTAACATAGATCGCATGTGAAAATCATCACTCTTATCAAAACGTGCACCACACGTGAAAAATACTAGTTACTTTAATGACAGAGTTGGAGTAATGTTGTAGACAAACAACTCAATTTGTAGATATAGACAAAATAACTCACGTGCATTTTCCGTGTCTAGCTAATAAGGGCTTGGAAGGTTCGAGGCCAAACTACATTGTATTTTTTACTTATAAAAATTATATTATGACACCTATTGCAAGTGCAAATTACTAGAATATATAATCTCTAAGTAATTTTGTAACAAAATTCATAAGAGACAATGTCTATACGGGAAGATCTTAATTTCCCATACCATAACCACCTCAATTTAAAATCAACTTCATTTTTACAGGTATAACTACAAGTCAAATGCAAGATCTTCCCATACCACAACTACCTTATTTCAAATCAACATCATTCTTGTAAGTGTACCTACAAGTCAAATGCACTTGTATTTGAAATACTCTCACACTTCTGTTTCATAATATAATTTTTTAAAGATTTCTACACTTTTATTTAAAAAAACACGTACCAGAGATTAGTATATTATAAAATATTTCATTTAATTTATCAAAATTCCCTTATGTGTGTTAACTGTTAAGACTTTGTTTTGGGAACACTTAGAAATGTTAAATATATTATTACTGGTAAGACAAACAACTCAATTTATATAGGTATACGAACTAGCTGTTCATGTCTAATTAATAAGGGTTTGGAAGGTTCGAGGTCAAACTAAACTACGTTATATTTATTAAGATGCGTATCACAAGTGCAAATTAATAGTATATATAATCTCTCAGTAATTTTGTAACACGATTCATAAGAGACAATCTCTATACGGGAAGATCTTAATTTCCCATACCACAACTACCTCAATTAAAAATCAACTTCATTTTTACAGATATAACTACAAGTCAAATGCAAGATCTTCCCATACCACAACTACACCTCATTTAAAAATCAACATCATTCTTGTAAGTGTACCTACAAGTCAAATGCACTTGTATTTGAAATACTCTCACTAGTTATGGCCATGGGATGTGGGGTTAAATGAATACTCAGGATTGACAAGAGCACATTTATGGGTGTCTGCCTAACTGCGTACACAAACTCCCTAGGCCTTTTCTTTCATGATAATTATGATTGAACTCTCTGGTTAGAATTTTCTTCTCAAAAAAGATTAATAGTGAAGAGGTTGCAATGTGGATTTATAAAAGATGGTCGAAACCATCGTTTCATTAATGATAGATTAAGGAAACAGAGTAGTACAGGAACCAATAAAAACATAAAAGCATCTAGCAATATAAAGATACAACAACCAAAGCTAAAACAGCATATAAACTCCTAATACATCCCTAAAACAAATGAGTGCCCCTCACAAAAGACACCAAAATGCGGTCAATCCCATAGTCGCTAATCCCCTACTCGACTCCAGAGCCTGAGCCTGCTCTATAGGCCACCTGTGCTCCCGGTGAACTAACCTCCTTCAGTGTTCCTGAACCTTTTCGCTGCCTCCCGTGCTCCTGCCCAATCATGAATCAGAAGGAAAATCTTATGCATTGAATAATGAAATCTATAAGCTTTATTGTGAAAAATGTAATCATTTCTTTCTAGCCAAAGGTTCCAGATTGTAGCGGCTATTGTAATATCCCAGGCCTTTCTATCATCTACTTTGATGCACTCCTCTCTAATATACCCCCATATGTCAGAGGTCGAGCTAGGAATATGAAGACACCCAAATCCCTTACATACTATCTCCCACCCTAGACGTGCTTTGGGACAAAGAAAAAGGATGTGATTGACGTCTTCTTGAGCGTTAAGACACATATCGCATCTCCCGTCGATCTGCAAGTTTCGCTCAAAAGTTAACCTTATCGTTACTTGTTATTCATTGAAATTTGATGATATTTATTATACACTGAAATATTCATTTATGAAGGAAAAAAACACATACATATATTATGTGTTTATAGTCATGTTTCTTTAATACAAATTCTCCAATAAGAACTTCCAAACTCATTAAGTGGAATATGCAACCGTGCACACAGTCTCAAATCCTTGTTTAAAAAAAAGGGAAAAAGAAAAAGTCTAATTAAACCTACGTACCCCCTCTGTAATATATCATATCTTCCTATCTTCCTCTTCCTATTTAAACTAGACATACATATGACACAGTACTCCCATAACCAGCACCTGTTAAGTTAAAGCATTAACTCTTCTTTCCTTCTTCCAAACAATGGGGGTTGTAGATAGAGTCCAAACAATTGCTTCCCAAAGCACAATCCTAGACGCTACCATCCCCACCGAGTTCATCCTGCCCGATCAGGAACGCCCGGATCTCACCACCTACCATGGGCCTATACCCACCTCCCTCCCCGTTATAGACCTCTCTGACTCCGACCACAATCGCATTGTAGATGATATTACACGTGCAGCGAAAGAGTGGGGGATCTTCCAAGTTGTGAACCATGGAATACCCTTCGACACGGTTGAAGAGCTGCAGAAGGTGGGAAAGGAATTTTTCGAGCTGCCTTTGGAGGAGAAGGAGTTGTATGCATCAGAACCAGGGAGTACGGAAGGGTACGGGTCGCAGTTCCTCAAGGGTGGAGAAGGGAGGAAGGAGTGGGTGGATTACTTATTCCATAATATATGGCCGGCTTCCAAGGTTAACTACAAGTATTGGCCTAAGAACCCTCCGGCCTACAGGTACGTACATAACCTCGTGTGCATTGTTAAGTCAAATTCTTAATTATAACATTTTATGTTTAAGATTTTACGAGATTCCGCTTAATTTCTCGATAAAAAAAAATTACTTGCCAAAGACAAGTACACCATAACACCATTCCTTAGTATAAGGAATAATTTTAGGTTCCTAGGAGCACCAAAGATGTAAAAAGATAGAGAGTGGATATTCATTTTCCTCTTCTGTGTCTGTGTGGTCCACTGGTCAGATTTTTGATTGGTGAGTAAGATGTTAGAAGTTTAAATTTCACTTGCACAAAGAAAATCCTAATTAATTAATACTAGTAATATACACGTGCACACGTGCACGTGGAAAAAATTGAAGGATAATGAAAAGGGTAAAAAGAAAATAATTTCCAAACCGATCCACTTTTGAAAATATTTACAAAACAGGTCCACTTTCGAAAATATTTACCCAAGTTAGTCCATAAGGAAAAAAGAAAATAATTTTCAAACTGAACCACTTTCGAAAATATTTACCAAACAGGTCCACTTTCGAAAATATTTACCAAAGTGACCCAACCCGTGCGTTGACTAAGGGGTTCTCCCATTATAGTATTAGAGATATGTGGTAAAATGTGGGTGTGTGTGACAACGATCTTATTTTTCAATTCATTTGTCAATCCATCATGTCATTATATATATATATATAAAATGATATTCAGCCATACAATTTTGCAACACTTCAATACATGGACAAATAAATTTTAAATGACTTGATTTCAAACGGAAGTTTTATATATATATATATATAGAGAGAGAGAGAGAGCGCGTAAGTCTATTATGAGATGGTGAGAAGAGGCCCCTATCGTGAGCAAAAGATCTCAGCCGTTGGATCGTGTTCCAACGGCTAAGATTTATTCTGCCCAAACATCTCATTCTGCCTAAGTTTTGAAGGACAGTTTGGGGATTTCACTTGCAGGTCATTCATTTCTTTCCCTTCTTCTTCTTCTTCTTCTTCTTCTTTAGTTCTCTCCCGAACTAGAGTTCAGCCCCCAAATTGAAACCCTACCTCCTTCCAACCTTCTTCTCTCCCCCAAATCGAAACCCCAGTCAGCTTCCAACCTTCTTCTTTTTCCCAAATCCCCAGCCCTTGACTCTCCTCCTCACCGCTCCAAACCCACGCCGACGCTCCTCCCTGATCCTCGATGCCCTCGAACTCCCCCAAATCCAACCCTAGCGGGCTCCCCCTCTCTCCCAGACACTCAAATCCACCCCATCTCACTTCCCAACCCTCTCACTCCCAAACCCTACCTCAAATTTCTTATTAGAAGGAATCTGCTGAGGAGTATTTTTCCACCTCCACCAAGAGCTTGCACTCTGGATTTTTGAGGTTAAGGAGAATGGTCATGGTGGTGTTTTGAAGACAACTATGATGATGAAAAATATTCTGAATAAGCTTGAGTAAGCCTGCATTTATTTAATTAATTTTGAAATTTATGACCATTTAAAAAAAGAAAAATTATGTATTAATTTTCTTTCCACAAATTTGTTTGGCAGCAACATGAGGATTTTGGAGATGTTGGATGATCACTTCTTTGAGGTCAACAAGAAGCTTATGGATGATGAAACGCTTTCGGAGTTTGATTTTCTTTATCTGCCATTTGATTTTGGGTAATAATTTTATTATTTTTAATTTTCTTACTAGACATGTGTTCTTGCTTTTTAACTGTGAAAACAAAAATGTGTTCTGTTTTTAGAAAGATGCAACAATATTTTGCACCAAATATTTCTCTGTGGAGATTATCCCTTCAAACAAAAATATTTTGCAACCAAAAAAGAACAAGAAAAAAGCCCACAAATGAAGAGACATACATCAAAAAGTCCACAGATGAATAGGCACGAATTGAATCTTTGAAAGGATAATCTCCACAGAGAAATTTTGGGTGCAAAATATTGTTGCATCTCTCTAAAAACAGAACACATTTTTGTTTTAACTGTTAAAAAGTAAGAACACATGTCAAGTAAAAAAAAATTAAAAATGATAAAATTATTACCTAAAATCAAATGGCAGATAAAGAAAATCAAACTCCGAAAGCGTTTCATCAGCCATACGCTTCATGTTGACCTCAAAGTAGTGGTCATCCAACATCTCCAAAATCCCCATCTCGCTGCCAAACAAATTTGTGGAAAAAAATTAATATATAATTTTTCTTTTTTTAAAAGGTCATAAATTTCAAAATTAATTAAATGAATGCAGGCTTACTCAAGCTTATTCGGAATATTTTTCATCATCATAGTTGTCTTCAAAACACCACCATGACCATTCTCCTTAACCTCAAAAATCCAGAGTGCAAGCTCTTGGTGGTGGTGGAAAAACACCCCTCAGCTGATTCCTTCTTATAACAAATTTGAGGTACGGTTTGGGAGTGAGAGGGGTCGGGAAGTGAGATGGGGTGGATTTGAGCATCGGGAAGAGAGGGGGGAGCCCGCTAGGGTTGGATTTGGGGGACTTTGAGGGCTTCGAGGGTCAGGGAGGAGCGTCAGCTTGGGTTTGGAGCGGCGAGGAAGAGAGTCGGGGGCAGGGGATTTGGGACAGAGAATAAGGTTGGAAGCTGACTGGGTTTCAATTTGGGGGAGAGGAGAAGGTTGGAAGGAGGTAGGGTTTCAATTTGGGGGCTGAACTCTAGTTCGGGAGAGAAGTAAATAAGAAGAAGAAGGGAAAGAAATGAATGACCTACAAGTGAAATTCCCAAACTGCCCTTCAAAACTTAGGCAGAGTGAGATGCTTGGGAGGAATAGATCTTAGCCGTTGGAACGCAATCCAACAGCTGAGACCTTTTGCTCACGATAAGGGCATCTTCTCACCATCTCATAATAAACTTACTCTCTCTCTCTCTCTCTCTCTCTCTCTCTCTCTCTCTCTATATATATATATATATATAATTTATATATATATATATATATATATATATATATATATATATATATATATATATTGTATATATAAATTACAATATATATATATATATATATATATATATATATATATATATATATATATATATATATATATATATATTACAATATATATATATATATATATATTACAATATATATATATATATATATATTACAATATATATATATATATATATATATATATATATATATATATATATATATATATATTGTAATTTATATATATATATATATATATATATATATATATATATATATATATATTGTAATATATATATATATATATATTACAATATATATATATATATATATATATATATATATATATATATATATATATATAAATTACAATATATATATATATATATATATATATATATATATATATATATATATATATATATATATAAATTACAATATATATATATATATATATATATATATTGTAATTTATATATATATATATATATATATATATATATATATATATATATATATATATATATATATATATATATATATATATATATATATTACAATATATATATATATATATATATATATATATATATATATATATATATATATATATATATATATATATATATATATATATATATATATATATATATATATATATATATATATATATTGTAATATATATATATATATATATATATATATATATATATTGTAATATATATATATATATATATATATATATATATATATATATATATATATATATATATATATATATATATATATATATATATATATATATATATAACAAATTACAAAGAAAGCTATCAAGTGGCTCACAATCAATCTCCCAAAATCAAAGGCCCATAGCAAACCTCACAAAACACATTTTCCCTCCAAAATTTCAAACCTCAAAATCAAACTTTTCCCCCTTAAAAAACTCATTACTTTATTACTATCTCTCTCCTCTCTTTACTTTTTCATTTTTCTTTCTTTCTCTCTCTATCTCTATCTCTCTCACATTCTTTTTTCATTTACTTAGAAATATAAATTTTAAGATTTCGGTTTTGTAAATTTTCAGAATTTTTATGTTTTTTTTATTGCACATGTTATATTGAAAATAACAAATATTTTTTCAACAATTAAATTTCATTATTTTCCACACTTAAAGTTCTAAGAAGTTAGATTTTATACCCTCATTTATAATTAATTATTGTCATACTATTCAAACTTGAGCTACATAATTATTGTTTTACTGTTTACATGTATCGTTCCGAAGACGTGTCGGGCTCTCCTTCAATCCCCCTAAAATCAAAGGCCCAGATTTGACCTCACAAAACACATTTTCCCAAAACTGAAATTCAAATTTCCCCCAAAACAACTCATTTATTTATTTAATTCTCTCTCTCTCTCTCTCTCTCTCTCTCTCTCTCTATATATATATATATATATATATATATATATATATATATATATATATGAGTCTTCTTCCGTATATATATTGTTACCGCTGATTCTGGTGTAGGGGTAAACAGATAGAATTTGTGAGTTCGTGGAGAAACCTGAATAGCAAACCGAACCTGCAGGGAAGTGCGAGACACCGGGGTTGATCCCGGCGACGCACCCTCCGACGCTCTTGTCAGTAACCAGGGATGATTAAGAAAGAGCTTGAGTTGGCAAAAGAGTGATTACCTTGTAACAGTGGTAGGTAGGAGGTATTTATAGCCACCTGGGGGATCTGTTTAGGGATGTCACCCCCTTGATCTCGTTTAGGAGTAAAATCCTCAAAATCTGTTTGGGAATGTGATCCTTAATTCCCGGAGAGAGGATAATCAGGGATCATGTCCGTTGATTTGGTTCAATCAGAGAACCTAATTCTCTCTTGCTGCTCTGGGTCTATCTCGGGTCTGGACCCATACCCAGATGATGTGGATCCATTTGTAGGTTGTTGGATCCTTGGGTAGGAGACCTAGTATCCGTTCCGGACCCGGTCGTAGATGAAATTACCGTTTTACCCCTGTGGCTTCGAGATTCGTGCCTGATTTGGACGGTCCCGATTTGACTACATTTTCAGCCATATCACGAGCCCCCCACTCCTAAAGGTTGAGTTGGATCAGCCTTTGAGGAGTAGTTTTACTATTCTGATGGCTGGTGGAGTTGTATCGGATAGGTTTTGGATCTTTGAAGGGGGTATTGTGGCGATTTCCCAAGTTGATTGTACTCTGAATCTTTTCTTGATGTTCGGTGATTTTTATCTATTTTCTCGGATTATTTATTTAGTTTTGCGAAGTGTTTATTCGTCGTTCAGGGGTCTTAACCAAATGTTCTAGGCAACAATTGTTCACTCAGGGACTCAAAATTATATCCCCGAATTTACAATTATTTTTCTAGAATTTTCAGTTAATTTTCCCGAATTTTTAATAATTTTTTTCGCAATTTTTAAATAAATAAAACGATAAAAATAAATAAAAATTAATTTTTAATTACCATTTATGGCGTGGCGCGATCTGGGCCCTTGATCTGTGTCGAGCGCGATTTTCTGGACGATCGAACGATCCAGGCTCCTCGGCCAGTAATTTCTCCGTGTGAGCTGGTCGGCGCCTCGGTGGATTGGTTCGACCCCTTCGACAGTTCGGCTCGGAGGGTCGGCATTAGCCGAAGTACGTGGCGCAATCCTGAGCGTCGGTTTATGGCACAGATCCCCATAAAATGCTATCTTGTCGTTTAGTGCGCGTAGCGAGATCTGTGTCGTTCATATCGCCGAGCGTGCTTTTTGACAAGATCCAACGGCGGAGGATGGTCGGCCACTTTTTTCTTCATATGTGGAGATCGGTTCCTCGGCGACTCGGCTCGGTAGGCCGGCTATATGCTGCGGCAAGTGGATGGCTCGGCCTCGCCCCTTCTTGGCTCGGTAGGCCAAATACAAGACTGCGGCGGGTGAATGGATCGGCCTCGCCTTTTCACGACTCGGCTCGGAGGGTCAGCATCTGCCGAGGTACGTGGCGTAATCCTGAGCATTGGTTTATGGCACAGATCCCCACAAAACACTATCTTGTCGTTTAGTGAACGTGGCAAGATCTGGGTCGTTCATTATGTCGGGCACGCTTTTTGACGAGATCCAACGACTAAGGGGGGTCGGCTTCTTTTTTCTTCATATGTGGAGGTCGGCACCTCGTCCACTCGGCTTGTAGGAAGGATGCGAAGAGTCGAGTGGCAGAGATGGACTTCTGACTTAGTGGCTTGAAGGTTCGGCCTAGCTGTTTAATAGCTCGGCCAAGCGCTTCGGTAGCTTGTCAGAATTCGAGTCTTCGGAAGCTTGATCCGCTCAGCGAAATCGGGACCGTTCATCTAGGCGTGGATCTCGAGGATGGGGGTTCGGATCACGAGAAAATGTGATTTTGTCGTTTTGTGGGCGTGGCGTGATCTGAGCTGCCCATCATACATCAGTGCGAATATTGGAGCGATCAGTCGGTGAGTTTGCCTCGGCCAGATTTTTCTCCATATGTGGAGATCGGCACCTCGTCCACTCGGCTTGAAGGAAGGATGCGAAGGGTCGAGCGGCAGAGATGGACTTCTGACTTAGTGGCTTGAAGGTTCGGCCTAGCTGTTTAATAGCTTGGCCAAGCGCTTCGGTAGCTCATCAGAATTCGAGTCTTCGGAAGCATGATCCACTCGGCGAAATTGGGACCGTTCATCTAGGCGTGGATCTCGAGGTTGAGGGTTCAGATCACGAGAAAATGTGATTTTGTCGTTTTGTGGGCGTGGCGTGATCTGAGCCGCCCATCATACATCAGCGCGAATATTGGAGCGATCAGACGGTGAGTTTGCCTCGGCCGGATTTTTCTCCATATGTGGAGATCGGCACCTCATCCACTCGGCTTGAAGGAAGGATGCGAAGAGTCGAGCGGCAGAGATGGACTTCTGACTTAGTGGCTTGAAGGTTCGACCTAGCTGTTTAATAGCTCGGCCAAGCGCTTCGGTAGCTCGTCAGAATTCGTATCGCCGAGCTAGGGAGTTGTGTTTTTGACTTGAAACATCGTAACTCCCCGTTCTTGGCGTTCCGCCCTCCCTTAGTGGGCCTTTGAGTGCCCCAAGGAAGCCCAAGCGGAGCTTTTGGGGTTATAAATTCTTACCCCCCATGTCCCAGAGTTCATTTCCAACTCTTCACTCCAAGTTTTCACTTTTATGCTCTTTGTGCTCTGCTAGCGGCGATTTTAGCCCCAAGGCGTTTGCATTAGCTGTCGAGCGGGCGAGGCGATTTCCGGCGAACTTTCCGACCGTGAACGTCACTTCAAGGCCACGTCACTCCAAGGTCAGTTCACTTGCACTTGTTTACTTAGAGATGTCAAGGGTTAACTCGGGGAGTGAGGCCTCGTCATCGGGCGACAGTGGTGCCGAGGAGAGGAGGCGAATGGAGGTTCGGCGAAAGGGGAAGGAGGTGGCCGAATCGTCTGTAGCCGAGGTGAGGGAGAAGAAGAGGAAGAAGGCGGTAGTAGCCCGGTCTCCGATAGTCGAGGAGATCGTGGTAGTCGAGAGGCAAGCCCCTGAGATGGGACGGTACCCTTGCATGCTGTCTTGCCATTCCGGAGTCAAGCAATACGAGGGGGACCTTCTGAAGAAGGCGATCGTTGGGCGGTCGGCCGTCTATGAGGAGAACACCCCGATCCTGACTACTGAGGTGGACGAGATTGCCTCGGTACTAACCGAGAGTGATCTGCTTTGGATCAGAAAGGGGTTCGCCATCCCTCCGGAGTACAAGATGATCCTCCCCGGCCCCGGAATGCGGGCGAACTCCGATCTGTCGTTGGATAGATGCGTGTTCGACTACGACTCGATGAATGCCGAGCTGTGCTTCCCTCTGCACCCCTTCGTGCTGCAGGTTCTTGGGTGGTACTGTTTGGCGCCGACCCAATTTATGCCGAACACCTGGCACCATGTTGTCGCCTTCTTGCTGCAGTGCCGTAACGCTGAGGTCGAACCGGATATGGTGATTCTCCGGAGCATGTATAGGATCAACCGGATGCACAAGACCGAGCATCGCTACTATTTATTGCCCCGGAAAGGTGTGAGGCTCATCGAGAATCCAGACTCGATAAAAGGATGGAAGGAGAAGTTCTTTATATTGAGGGACCCTTCAATGCTGAAAATCCTGACCAAGTGGAAAAAGGAGGTGCCGAAGTTTGCCAGGGTCGACCCGGTGCTGACACCGGCCGAAAAGGAAGTGGCGACGAAGATCATCGCTCTGCCGATGCTGAGCTAGAGGGAGATGACAAAAGAGGTGCTCTATGGGTTGGGCCTTAGTCCGATCAACCCGAGTACGCTCCTTGACATCTCGTAGTGTGTTTATTATTTTTTCTAAGTCGTTTGCCTGTCTTTCTGATTTGTTTTTGTTTCATTGATCAGAAGCGCCGAAGATGGATTGGCAGGCGATGTTGAATGATCGCGCCAAGGTCGCCGAGGGGAGGAAAAGGAAGAAGTCGAGCAAGGAAACCCCATCTGGCCGACCCACCAAAGCTCCTTCAGTGGCTGCCTCGCCTGCCCCGACCACTCAGGCTCCTTCACCGGCGGAGGTTGTTACTGTCGACCCCTCAGCTGCTTCCGCGTCCGCCCCGGCCGGTGGGGCCTTTGACGTTTCGGAGGCGTTATCGATCGAGGCTCCGCCCCTCACCGCTCAGGTCGAGACGATCCTGACCGAGCAGCACAAGAAGATGTTCGTCCCTGACTGGCGCGTCAAGAACCACGACGGCTTCCTCGGGGACTCTCAGATGTGTATGCAGGTCGTCAAGCATCTGGCGACCCCCAAGGATCAAGCCGCGCTGAAGGTGGGGACTACCGGGGATGACACCTACGAGGTTGCCCGGTCTCTGGTGTCGGTAAGCTTTGATCTCGTTATTTTCGAAAATCTTTTAAGTCTATTGTTCGGCTTTGCTTTGCTCTCATCTCTCTTTTCTTTCGGCAGGCCACTTGTCACTTCGGCCACCTCGTCAAGGAGTTTGCCGAGCAGGAGAAGGAGCTGAAGGCCGCCAGCGACAAGGATAGGGCGGAAAAGGCGAGGGCGGTTCGGCAGCTCGAGGCGGAGCAACATCGCTCGGACGGCTTGGCTGTTCGGGTCGCCGACCTTGTGGAGACCCTAGAGCGAGCAAAGGACCGGCTCGCTGAGGAGGAGGCCAAGGTCGCTAAGGGCGCCCAGGAGTTGGCGGCGTCGGCAAAGGCGCTGGAAGAGGCGAAGGCGGAGAAGGACGCGCTGGAGGTGGTGATCAGGGCCGAGGTAGAAGCGGAGGCAAAAAAGCACATGGCCTATAACATGGAGAGGTCCTACGAGAGGGCGCTCGACCATGTTCAGGATCGCGTCCCTGGCTTCCAGCGGGTCGGCTACCGGATGTGGCCCGGAGCGGCGGTAGAGGACGAAGAAGAGGAGGTCGAAGGTGAAGAAGGAGGCGAGGAGGAAGCGGGGCAGCGGGACGAGGAGACGCCTGCCGACCCCGAGATCGTGGCGGTCGCCCCCCGGGCTGGGTTGACTGGGAATGAGGGGACGTCAGGCGAGGCACCTGTGGTCGAGCCGACGACGCAGGTGGATCCCTGATTCCCTCATCTTTTGTAGTTTTGCTTTTCTTTCTTTAGAATGTAACGCCTCTCCGCGGACTGGCCACCGCTTTTGTTATGAATGAAAGAGATTGGGTTTTGATTTCGTCCAAGTGTTTTGCTCCGTTTTTTAGTCTGTCCTTGTGATGCTTTCTTATTTCAGATCGTCGAATACGCTCCCGTCACCGCGGCAGCTCGTCGCCGTGCGGTGTTTTTTTAACAGTCCCTTGAGGCTCGCCTCGAGGGCGAAGTTCATCTGACGAGGAGGATATTATATAATGTAGACAAGAAAAACAGCGAGCTGCTGGCCGAGGTGCATCACTTGCGAATAGCTGAGGCCGAGCTTTCTGCTAAGGAGGAAGAATTGGCCTTGGCGTTGGCCGAGCGAGATGAGTTCGCGAAGAGGGTCGAGCAGCTGCAAAGGGTTACGGTCGACAAGAGCATCGAGGTGACCCACTTGCGCCGTGTCATATCTGATAGTGCTGAGTATCCTGGTTCGGCGAAGCTCCCTCGGTTTAAGGTAATTGTGAGGGACGACGTATTGAAAAACAGGATCATCGCACTGGAGGAAGAGGTTGCACGGCTTAAACCTCAGCCTGCGAGGGCTAATGTCCGTAGCACCTCGTGTACTCGCGAGGAGAATCACCGAGGGATTACGTTCTACCAACTAGCGAGCCGCACCCCCATCGTAGGTCGGACAGCGGCCGACGCCCAAAGTGGGGTAGCAGTATCTTCAAGTGGTGCTTCGGTTGGAGCGACTGTTAGGGTCAGCGGCGAGGAGGCGTCTCAGTTCGTCGGTCAAGAGACGAGCTCGGGGTCTAAGCGGCGCAAGCCCCGAGTGTCTCTGAATCGGAGTGTTCCTCTTCTGAGGAGGCATTGAATCAAGTCGCACGGGGCTTTTGTGTTTTTGGGTCGTCTTTTGTTGTAACCCTCGTGCCTTGTAAATTTATCAAGCTGCCTTAATAAAATTGGAGTTTGTTTGTTCATTGTTGTGTTGTAGTTGCTTTATTCTTGAAACGGACTGTAAGAGCTCTACTCTTGAAACGAACTGTAAGAAGCAAGTGTTAGCTTCTTCGAGCGTCCTAGCCGCAAAATTCTTGCTTTGGTCGTGGAGTTGACTCTTGCTCGGTATATACCGGGGTGGTTTTGTACCTCGGCAGAGGTGCAGTTCGGTTTTAGCCAAGAGCCACGTGGCTTGATCTGGACGGCGGATCAAGATCATGGCACGAATCACGAGACGGGAAGCGTGAGTTTCGAGAAAACGTTATCTTGTCGTTTTGTGGTGACGTGGCGCGATTCGATCCGTCCATCACGATTGGGTGCGAATTTTGAGAAGATCTAACGGTGAAATCGGGTCGGCCGTATTTTTCTCCATATGTGGAGGTCGGTACCTCGACTGCTCGGCTTGGCAATGTAAATCATAGAGGTAGACCCGCCGAGCCGAGCATCGAACTCCGAATTCGTTGTTAGGGGTTTGCCAACGGCTGTGGGAGTAGTTCCGAATGGAGAACTACTTCTAGCTCGCTGAGGAGCGAGCCTGCGAAGTAGAATCGAACCAAGTGTTGGACTCCGAACCAACGGTAGAGTTTTTCAACGGCTGTGGGAGCAGTTCCGAATGGCGAACTACTTCTAGCTTGCTTAGGAGCGAGCTTGCGAAGTAGAATCGAACCAAGTGTTGGACTCCGAACCATCAGTAGGATTGTTCAACGGCTGTGGGAGCAGTTCCGAATGGCGAACTACTTCTAGCTCGCTTAGGAGCGAGCTTGCGAAGTAGAATCGAACCAAGTGTTGGACTCCGAACCATCAGTAGGATTGTTCAACGGCTGTGGGAGCAGTTCCGAATGGCGAACTACTTCTAGCTCGCTTAGGAGCGAGCTTGCGAAGTAGAATCGAACCAAGTGTTGGACTCCGAACCATCGGTAGGATTGTTCAACGGCTGTGGGAGCAGTTCCGAATGGCGAACTACTTCTAGCTCGCTTAGGAGCGAGCTTGCAAAGTAGAATCGAACCAAGTGTTGGACTCCGAACTATCGGTAGGATTGTTCAACGACTGTAGGAGCAGTTCCGAATGGCGAACTACTTCTAGCTCGCTTAGGAGCGAGCCTGTGAAGTAGAATCGAACCAAGTGTTGGACTCCGAACCATCGATAGAGTTGTTCAACGGCTGTGGGAGCAATTCCGAATGGCGAACTACTTCTAGCTCGCTTAGGAGCGAGCCTGTGAAGTAGAGTCGAGCCAGGTATTAGACTCCGAAACATTGGTCGAAATGAAGAGTAAAGGCGGAGAGATGCAAGCAATTTTACAAGTAAAGTACGAAAAACCATTCTTTATTGATAATTAACGGCGAGCCGTTTTTACATATGATAACTTAAGAGAGGAATTACAAGTTAGAGGAGAGGAATGGTTCGACACCCTGGAATACTCAGAGAGGCGCCGGGGCGCTCTCTTGGTATTTTAAAAGGTGGTCGGCATTCCAGGTCCTCGGAATCTCCCTGCCTTCAAGGTCTTCTAGACGATAAGCTTCGGGCCGAACTACCTTTGCAATCTTGTACGGTCCTTCCCAATTCAGAGCTAGTTTGCTCTTCTGACTGGGGAAGGAGATGGCTAGTTTTCGGAGGACCAAGTTCCCTTCCTTGAGATCGGTGGGTCGGACTCTCTTGTTGTATGCCAACTCGATCCTCCTCCGATAGTTCTGTTGGCGGATTGACGCTCTTTCCCTCAGCTCGTCCACCAGGTCTAAGTTCGCCCGGAGGTCTCTGGCGTTCTGTTCCTCGTTGTAGGCTGCGAGGTGAGGTGAAGGTATTCCGACTTCGAGAGGTATCACCACCTCGGACCCATAGGTGAGGTTGAACGGGGACTCTCCTGTGGGGGTCCGTTTGGTGGTGCGGTAGTTTCACAGCACATTGGGGAGCTGGTCGACCCATAAGCCCTTAGAACACTTATCCAGTCTTTTCTTAATGCCGGAGAGGATCTGCCGGTTCGCATTCTCTGCTTGGCCATTTGACTGTGGGTGGGAGACGGAGGAAAAACGTTGCTGGATGGCAAGGTCCTCACATAGAGCTCGGAGCTCGGCCCCAGTAAATTGGGTTCCGTTGTCCGTTATCAGGACTCGGGGGACACCGAATCGGCAGATGCTGTTCTTCCAAAAGAACTGAAGCACCCTCTTCTCGGTGATAGTGGCTAAGGGTTCGGCCTCTATCCACTTCGAAAAGTAGTCGATCGCCACAACCAAGAACTTGAGTTGGCCCGGAGCCGGAGGGAACGGCCCTAGTAAATCCATCCCCCACATTGCGAAGGGGATAGGACTTGATAGGGAGGCGAGGTTAGCTTGGGGGAGGCGACGGATGTTGGAATGTCTCTGACAAGAGCCACATTGCCGAACGTGCCGCTCGGCATCTTGGAGGAGAGTAGGCCAGAAGTATCCGTAATTCAGAACCTTCCGAGCTAAGGACCTAGACCCCGAATGTGCCCCGCCAATGCCTTCGTGGAGCTCCCGTAAGGCATAGTCAGCTTGCTCCGGGGAGGGGCATCTCAGGTACGGTCTGCCGTCTACTTGCGAGAAGGAGCGTTTGTACAAGATCCCCTCGACTAGGGTGTAACGCTCTGCCCTGGTTCTCACTCGGCGAGCTTCCCTGGGGTCTTCGGGGAGGAGCCCGTCTCTTAGGAATTCCACCAATGGTTTCATCCAGTTATCTTGCAGCAGGATCGGCAGTGACTCCGCCGAGTCGGAAGCTTCGTCTTCAATACTCGGTTTCAAGAGGACCTCGATCAAGACGGTCTGCTCGAGACCCTGGAGGGAGGAGGAGGCCAGCTTAGAGAGGGCATCGGCCTGGGAATTCTCCTCTCAGGGGATCCGCCGGATGAGCGCTTTTTCGAACTGGGTCATGAGACTTCGGACTTTAACGAGATATTTTGCCATCCGATCGTCTCGTGCCTCGTACTCACCCAATACTTGGTTTATCACCAGTTGGGAGTCACTGAAGATTCGGAGGCGTTGTGCCCCCGCTCTTCGAGCCATTCCGAGACCGGCTATTAGTGCCTCATACTCAGCTTCGTTGTTAGAGGCCTTGAAGTTGATGCGGAGGGAGTATTGCAGGACGAAGTCATCTGGGCCTGCCAGAATGACCCCGACTCTGCTTCCCTCATTGCAAGAAGAACCATCTACAAAAACCTTCCAGATGGGTGGTCCACTCTCTGCTTGGCTGACCTCGGGGATGGTGCTCTCGACGATGAATTCCGCTAAGGCCTGAGCCTTTATAGCGGTTCGAGGCTGGTAGGAGATGTCGTGTTGGCTCAGCTCGATGGACCACTTCATGAGCCGACCAGAGGTTTCCGGTTTGTGGAGTACCTGCTTCAGCGGCTGGTCGGTGAGGACTACAACCGAGTGGGACTGAAAGTATGGGCGGAGCTTCCTTGCCGCCATGATTAGGGCGTAGGCCATCTTTTCTATCCTCGGGTAGCGGAGCTCGGCGTCTCGAAGCACCTTACTCACATAGTAGATGGGCCTTTGAGCCCGGTCTTCTTCCCTCACCAAAACAGCACTTAGGGTCTGCTCGGAAGCAGCTAAGTAGATGAAGAGGGTTTCTCCTGGAACAGGTTTGCTGAGCAGAGGAGGGTTGACCAAGTAGGCCTTCAGCTGGTCGAACGACTCCTGTTGCTGTTGACCCCATTCGAAGCCCTTAGCCCCCCTGAGAGCCTTAAAGAAAGGGAGACATTTCTCCCCGGAATTCGAAAGGAAGCACCCGATGGCGGCGAGGCAACCCGTTAGCCTCTGCACCTCCTTGACATTCCGGGGAGGGGCCATGTCCAGTATGGCCTTAATTTTCTCAGGGTTTGCTTCGATTCCTCGCTGGCTGACCATGAAGCCGAGGAACTTTCCTGATGAGACCTTGAACGCACACTTGTTCGGATTGAGCCTCATGTTGTGCCTTCTCAGTACGCCGAACGCCTCCTGTAGATCGGCCACATGGTCGGTACCTCGAATGCTCTTCACGAGCATGTCATCGACGTATACTTCCATATTGCGGCCTATCTGGCTCTGAAAGACTTATGTTGACGAGGCACTGGTAGGTGGCACCAGCGTTCTTCAATCCGAATGGCATCACCCGGTAGCAGTAGAGGCCATGGTCGGTGATGAAGGAGGTCTTCGGGATGTCCGGGGAGAACATCCGGATCTGGTTGTAGCCGGAGAAGGCATCCATGAAGCTGAGGAGTTCATGGCCTGAGGTGGCGTCGATGAGGGTGTCGATGTTCGGAAGAGGGAATGGGTCGATGCATATCCTCCAGGAACCATTGGACTTCTTAACCATGACGACATTGGAGAGCCACTCGGGGTAGTTCACCTCCTGTATGAATCGAGCTTTTAGAAGCTTGTCCACCTCCTCCTTGATGGCTTGTTGTCACTCAGGAGAAAATTTATGCGTCTTCTGCTGAACTGGTTTGCACCCCGGTTCAACGCTGAGGCGGTGTACTAGAAGCTCCTCGGAAATCCCTGGCATATCCGCGACGGACCAAGCAAATAGGTCGCGGTTCTTCCAAATGCACTGCACTAGGTCGGAACATAGGGCAGTCGGCAGGGTCTTGCTGACGAGGAACTTTCGGCTCGGGTCCTCATCCGAGAAGAGCACTTCTTCCAATTCGTCCACCGGCTCGGACGTTTGACGGACGCTCGGCTCGGGTATCTCCAGAGTCTCGAGGGAGAGCACCGGTCCCCCGGTGGAAGTCATGTAGCATTTCCGAGCCATCTCTTGGCTGCCCTTGACTTCTCCCACTCCTGCCCGGGTGGGGAACTTCATCTTGAGGTGGTACGCCGAAGGAATGGCTTCTAGTGCAGCTAGGCCGGGTCGGCCCAGGATGACATTGTATACAGTCTGGACATCGACGACCATAAAATCCATCGGCTCTGTCCGGGTGGTCGGAGCCTTCCCAGCAGTTACGTCCAGGGTGATAACCCCTTCGATAGTTACTGGCACCCCCGTGAACCCGTGCAGCGTGTAACCGGCCGGTTTGAGGCGATCCCGAGATAGTTGCAGCCCTCGGAAGGCCGAGAGGAAGAGGATGTTTACGGAGCTCCCGTTGTCTACCAGGATCCTCTGCACTTTGAAGTTCGCCATGCTAAGGTCGATAACAAGTGCGTCACAGTAGGGAGTTCGGACCCCCTCGAGATCTTCGTCAGAGAATGTTACGGGGACGCCTAGGCCTTTGGGGGGAGGGACACTGTGAACCAAATTAACTTCTCGGACGAAGGCCTTCCGAGAAGAGTTGGAAGAGCCTCCCATGGGGCCTCCATGGATAAGGTGCAGAATGCGCTCCTCTTCGAAGTCAGGGGTCTGATCACGTTGCTCGGACCGCTTGTTAGCCCCCCGAGGCAGAGGAGTAGAGCGATCAGTCCGGTCATGTGTCCTGACGAACTTGGCCAACTGCCCCCTTTGGATGAGGGCCTCTATCTCATTCTTCAAGGCCCGACAATCGTTGGTGTCGTGGCCGTGGTCCCTGTGGTACCGGCACCACTTTTCTTTGTTCCTCTTCTTGGACGGGGTGTTCATCCTCGGGGCAGGAGGAATGACCCCTTCCTTCTCGACCTCCATTAAAATGGTGGAGACATTGGTGGTGAGAGGAGTGAACTTTTCGAACCTGGGGGGAGGGCGGCGCTGACCGCCATTATCCTTCTGGAGCTTCTTGGCCCCTTCTTCTTCGGCCGATTTTCTCTTCGCCCCTGAGGTAGACCCTCCGAACCTCGGGAGGTAGGCGGCCTCTTCGACCCGAAAATACTTTTCGCACCTAAGAAGGAGGTCAGCGAAGTTCTGCGGGGGCTTCTTAGCAAGGGACGAGCGAAGGTTGGAGTTGAGGACGTTGGACTGGAATGCGACAGTCACCACCGATTGGTTGAGGGAGGCGATCGATCTGACCTCCACTGTGAACCTTCTCACATAGTCCCTCAGCTTTTCTCCCCTCTCCTGACAGAGGTGGAGCAACGAGAGGCTGGTCTTCTCCGTGCGCCTGCTACTCACGAAGTGGGTGATGAAGAGGGTTTCGAATTGCTCAAAGGAGAAAATAGAAGATGGAGCAAGGCGGGAGTACCATTCCCTAGCCGAACCCTTTAGGGTGGCGGGGAAGGTCTTGCAAAGTAAAGCATCGGAAGCCTGGTGGATGAGCATGAGGGTTTTGAAGCTCTCAATGTGGTCGACGGGGTCTGACTCCCCCGAATAGGTTTCAAACTGCGGAGGCTTGAAACCCCTCGGGATGGGAGCCTCCATGATGGTCCGGGAGAAAGGGAGTCTACTCGGACGGACGGTTCTGGCCCTCGACTCCTCCTCTTTGTCCATCCGCCCGATGCGCCTCTCCATCTCGTGGAGGCGGCGGTGGAGAGCATCGTCCCTCCTTTGATAGTCGAATGAGCCCCTGGACTCGTCTTCATAGGAAGGCAAGTAGGGACTGTATCGCCGGTAGCCTTGGGAGCGGCGAGGACTAGGATCATGCTGTTGGTGGCTAGGAGACGGGGGAGGAGTAACGGACCGATGGCGAGGGCTCGGGGCCCGTGGGGGTGTAAGAGCCCTTTGGGCATTACCATTGCCGTTGGGTCGGAGGTTGAGAGCTTGCAACACTGTTGCCTGGAACTGAAGGAACTCGGCACGAGTGATGGGTGCCTCTTCGTTCCTCGGATGTTGTCGAGCGGCTGGGGAGTGGGGTCTTCTCCTATGTCGCTCGGGCGACTCTCTCCGTCCTCTTTTGGCAGGGGACCTCTTGTTACCTCGGCGGTGAGGAGATCGCTCATCCGGGCGGGAGGTTCCCTCTCGGGTCCTCTTCTCGTCCAGACGGCGGCGAAGATCCTCATCCTTCTGCCGATTGAGGACGGTATTACAGAGGTCGGATGCTCGAGTGTTGATGGAGGCCATGGAGTCTGTAGAGGCGTTGTGTATGGAAACATGGTCTGGGTGGAGAGGTTGCTTCTGCTTCTGCTGGTTATGACCAACAGGGCCATTAGGAGGTTGCTGGTTCAGAAGAGGAGGCTGGCCTTGTTGGAAATGGTCCTCGACCGGGGAAGGAAGCTGCCCCTGCTGCGGAGCAGGATGGATGGGGACTTCCTGCTGTGGATCGGCAGGGTTGGGTCCACGGTTGGATCCCCTAGATCTGACCTTCCTGGGAGGCATGACTTGAGGAGATCTGATCGACGAGGAAGAGGAGATCTGATCGACGAGGAAGAGGAGAGGCTGCTATTCGTATGGTTTCCCACAGACGGCGCCAATCTGTTACCGCTGATTCTGGTGTGGGGGTAAACAGATAGAATTTGTGAGTTCGTGGAGAAACCTGAATAGCAAACCGAACCTGTTCGCCGGAGTTGCACCGCTGGCTCCTGCCGTTCACCTGCAGGGAAGTGCGAGACACCGGGGTTGATCCCGGCAATGCACCCTCCGACGCTCTTGTCAGTAACCAGGGATGATTAAGAAAGAGCTTGAGTTGGCAAAAGAGTGATTACCTTGTAACAGTGGTAGGTAGGAGGTATTTATAGCCGCCTGGGGGATCTGTTTAGGGATGTCATCCCCTTGATCTCGTTTAGGAGTAAAATCCTCAAAATCAGTTTGGGAATGTGATCCTTAATTCCCGGAGAGAGGATAATCAGGGATCAGGCCCGTTGATTTGGTTCAATCAGAGAACCTGATTCCCTCTTGCTGCTCTGGGTCTGTCTCGGGTCTGGACCCATACCCAGATGATGTGGATCCGTTTGTAGGTTGTTGGATCCTTGGGTAGGAGACCCAGTATCCCTTCCGGACCCGGTCGTAGATGAAATTACCGTTTTACCCCTGTGGCTTCGAGATTCGTGCCTGATTTGGACGGTCCCGATTTGACTACATTTTCAGCCATATCATATATATATTCAGATTAATAGCTTATACATGGATCTACCGAGCTTCAAACCTCATCTCATAGCTAGTATAGACTAGATTTTTTTTTTCTTTCTTTTTTGATAATTATAGACTAGCGTATTGGATTAAATAGGTAAAAGTATTTTTATATATGTATATCACATATACTATACCCCACTTAAAAATATGTAGATATGTTAATGTCATGGATTTTGAAGAACATTCAAAAAATGATAGCCTTTTACAAGGTACTGTTCGTTTTCTCCTCTTATAAGCGATTCATCTCTTATAAGAGGTGGTCCACTTCTTTCCCATAATTTTTAGCGTTCTTTTTTTACCTCTTATAAACAATTTCTCCCAAAATCACTTATAAGCCTAAACGATTTCTAGTTGCCTCTTTCAAATTCTTATAAGTCTTCTATCACTTAAAAAGTCTATATTACCCCCAAAGTATAAATAGAGAAATTATATAGTAAGGAAAAAAATGTGTAAAAGTAGAGAAAAGGCTCTTGTAAGAGGTGAAAAAAGAACAGAAATCTTTTATAAGTGGTTCTTATAAGAGGTTATTTTTATATAAAAAGAAAACCTAAAAAAGATGCTCTTATAAGAGGCTCTTACTGTAACCTCTTATAAGAGGCCAAAAAAAAAAAAAAAAAAAAACAGTACCTTAAATTTTGATTTGGTTTTGTTCTTTATTATAATGGATTGATCATTTCTTACAAATTAATTTGAATCCCATTATTTTTGGAAATTGATTTACCCAATTTTCAAATTAATATACAACCAACCTAGATAGAATTATATTATATTCTATTTAAGATTTTATAGTTAATATTTTTTTGTTAGAATTTGTAGATAGTCAATAACTTTTGAGTCTGTCAAATTTATTTTAGTTTGTGCAATTTGCACAGGGTAATACTAGTTATATTATATTCTATTTAGATAGGCCCTAATTCGCAGCTGAAATAAGGTCGACATAATTCTGGACCCTTAAAATGTTGATGCTCTCTGCAGATATGAATACATTTGATCCGATCCTATCCGGTTCCGTGTCCAAAAAACCTTTCGGATTTGGATATAAATATCCACATCCGTTTGGATTCAGATACAAATATGGATACCAAAAATATTTATTTTTTGGATTCGGATATTCGAACTTGTCCTAATTATTCCGTATCGAATACAGATATCAGCAATGTATCTCCATATCTCTACTATTTTAATGGGAGAGTTTGGGTATGTAACAAACAAACCCTAACTTTCTAACTATATAAACACGTATAATATATGTTCAAACTATATTCAACAAATATAAATATGCACCGCAGGTGTAGCCCAAATCAAAACATTCAAATGTAAACTATTTTTTTTCTTATTCAATATGTATTTATTTAATTTGATGACTTCACTTTTTTGATGCACGTACATTATACTAGTATCTGAATGTTCAAAAGTATACATAAGTGGGGTTGTGGGGTTGTAGCCAACTGTCTGTCCAGTGAGCATCTCCCAGTGTGAGCATGGTTCTGATCCTGTGTCCACCATTGTTGATGTTAAATTTCACAATGGTGAAAATTGAATAACCGAAGCATATGACAAAATAAGAGAAACACAAATTCATAGGTTGAAGCACATTAAAAGTTGTACGCCATTTTTAAAGCAACACTTGTGCCCTTTCTTTCAAGATACGACAAGTTTGTGTATTTGATTTGCTGCTTTGCACTAGTGGAGAATTGGGCCAGAATACTCTTGATCTTTCTTTAGTACCAATAAACAAAAGAGAGAAAAAACGAGTGTCATTGATGAAGTAATCACCAATTTATATAGTTTAAAACAATTTTTTGAAACACCCTTTCATTACAAAAGAAAATTTTTTACTTTTTAGTTTTTGTTTGAGGACGTAGCCACACACAATCACACTTTACCGAGAATATATATTAATTAAGAATTTCATCCCAAAAAACAATTTTTGCGAAAAAGACATATAGTCTCTTGATGAATAGACACAATAGTTAGATTGTAGTAACTATTCACAAATAACCACCCAATAACAAACTATTCAAAAATAATTACTTATTTTGAATTTTCATAAAATACAAAAATATAACAAATTTAATTATCAAAATCTAACAACAGGCCAAGTTTAATCCCTCCCAACACACACACACAGAGCCATATATG
The DNA here is from genome assembly GCA_017893485.1 of Hemerocallis citrina. Taxonomy (NCBI): domain Eukaryota; kingdom Viridiplantae; phylum Streptophyta; class Magnoliopsida; order Asparagales; family Asphodelaceae; genus Hemerocallis; species Hemerocallis citrina. Next base: position 18,022,668 of record CM030363.1, read on the forward strand.
AGAATTTTATCTCGTACGGCTCAAACAAAAACAGAAACAACTTACAAAACGAAGAAGACTAAACAGGAACAAGAGGAATCCCCAAAAATAGCCAAATTTACGAAGAGAAAAAGTTAATGTTTATTTTATTGAAAATAAAGGAAGAAGTCTATTAGTAAGAACAAACAGAAGTATAGGCCTCTTGAATCTTCTCTTTCCTATTTTTAATTATTTTTAATTATTTCATTTGTTGTTGTTGTTGTTGTGTTTTTTTTCCGTAATGGGGATGGGTTAACCCGTCTTTTTTATAGTTTTTACTTTTCAATTATTTATCTATATAATTAATTTCTATAATCTTGAAACTGTTTTATACAATTCACAAAATTAAAATATTGATGATCGATTCACCTCTTTATACCCATATTATATTATATATTATAATAATACGACTGTTTTTTTTTTTTCTTTTTCTTTCTTTAATATCTAAACTACCTTCTCTATTTATCTTCAACGTACACATTTTTTCAGCTAGTTTCATATGTCCTGGTTATTTATATATTCTCTGTTGGATTAATACTTTAAGTTAATTTTATTATTTTCATATTTTGTCATATTCTATTTCTTTTCAACATCTATTTATATAATATTGTTTTGATATCCGGATTCGTATCCATATTCAAAACACCATACCCCATCTGTGAAATTAGCGAATATAATTATGAATTTTCTTTTAGGAATCCATATTTGTATTCATATCCGTATTCGACTTTAGAGTACAGATACAGAAAGTGGCATAATCTATACTAAATCCGATATGTATCCGATCTGACAGCATGTCGAGCCAGATATGTCATAATTGGAAGCTAAATCAAATGGTTTCAAATTTCCTATAATCGGCTTATCTCTAATCTCTAATATTATAATGGGAGATGGCCTTAGTGTCATTTGTCAATCTATCAATGCGTGTGATGCACGAACATAACTAATATGAAGGAGGTTTCAGGTTCGAGTCCTCACTACGTCAGAGTTTTTATTTAGAAAAATAATAATAATTTATTAAGACGTGCATTGTCTATGCATAGCTAATATAAAAGAGATCTTAGGTTCGAGATCAGATTACGTCAAAACTTCTACCTTAAAAAATATGTATTTATTAAGATGTGTATTGCACGTGTAAATTACTAGTATATGTAAGTTGTCCAGAACCATTTGAGTTTTTGCACTCAACATCTATAAGTGGCAGAACTTTTAGGAGACCAGAAATAAAAGTAGGAGATTTCACTTGAAAATTTGTCAATTATCTAAACAAATAGGATAATATCAACCAAATCAACTCGACTAAATGGCATGTGGAGGTCGATTCTGACTAATAAGATTGGGAGAGGTTGATTTGAGTTCTTCTTTTTTTTTTACTTCTATTTCTGTTTTTAAGGACCATTAAGAAAATGTGCCGGCCAATTTAGACAGAAGGGGTTCTGGCACAAGAATTAAAGCAAAAGAGTCTAATGTAAAGTCACTACATTCATAGTGTTCCTTATATATAGTATATGTTTGTGTGTCTTATGGAATAGGGAAGCAAACGAGGAATATGCAAAGTACCTAGTTGGTGTATTGGATGAACTGCTACGTTGCTTGTCGTTGGGGCTAGGATTAGAGGAGGGAGTTCTGAAGGAAGCTTCCGGTGGAGAAGATCTGGAGTTTCTGTTGAAGATCAACTATTATCCTCCTTGTCCTCGCCCCGACCTAGCTCTGGGTGTGACAGAACACACTGACATGTCCGCCATCACCATTTTGGTGCCCAACGAAGTACCTGGCTTACAAGTGTTCAAGGACGATCACTGGTTCGATGCAGAGTACATTCCCAATGCCTTCATTATCCATATTGGTGACCAAATTGAGGTAAACTATAAATAATTATCATATATGGACAATATATATATTTAAGAACACTGTCACGCTAAGAACAAGCCCCGAAATATAAACCATTTGTTTTGATTCTGAAAATAGCTCCAATCATCAAAATTTCCTGTTTTGAACCTGAAAATAACCGAAGGCTTGACCAGTCTCTCATGTGTGATAACCTGAGGTTCAAGTTCACTCTGGCTAAGTAGTTATATTCGCAGTGTATCTCACAGGAGAAACATCAAATTTCATTTTGTAGTGCTTACTGTTGAGTCTATCTTCATCTACTTGTATATCTGTATCAGATCTTAAGCAATGGGAAGTACAAAAGCGTGTTGCATAGGTCCGTTGTGAATAAGGAAAAAACGCGCATGTCATGGCCAGTGTTCTGTTCACCACCGCCTGAGAAGATTGTTGGCCCTTTGCCGCAGCTTGTCAGTGATGAAAACCCTGCAAAGTTCAGGACCAAGAAGTACGAGGACTATCAATATTGCAAACGCAACAAACTTCCGCAATAAGTTGTGATTGTCCTACCTTTCTTAAATAATTTGTACTTGTTACTTTGAGGCACCAACACTTCTATCAGTGTTGTGTCAAGATGTGCGGCATGCGTGACGGTACGACCCTACATATATCAATGTAATATTAATTTGTGTGTGGATGTTCGCATTTGTAAATAAATCAATTGGATGTGCGTTCTATCTCAATCAAAGACATCTTCACATCTAAGTATGTTGTCTGGACAGTGAGGATGTTACTCTGTAATCTGCTTTACAAACTCAAGTAATATCTATTTCAGTGTTTGTTAAGTGATTTTGAAGCTGAGAAGAAGGAATATAGAGTCAAGAGACTACACTGTATCAATATTCTGCGTAGCTAAATGATCTATTTAGTGCTTCAGGCACAAGAGAGAGAGAGACAGAGAGAGATTTTCACGCACTTGGTGAACCCTACGATGTTGTTTCTCTTTCGTTACTAAGCAGACAAGATCGATGAAACCTACAATGAATGACATACCCTATGTCACAAATGAAGATGATCAAGAAAACTCAAATACTAACATGCGACTTGAGGATCAAACTAACATAAGAACCTTAACAATTAGCAACTACACTCAATTAAATCAGGTGCCTAATTTGTACATTCACAATAGCAGCTAATAATTAGTACATTCACCACATTTACCATATCCAACAGTAAGATTGTATAGAGGAATCAGTAACAATTTCGCCCTCAACTTTATAGAACTACACCATACGAAAACTAAAAGGCTACAATTAAAACTTTCTCAGTATATCTAACAAACCCTCTCTAATTCTCTCAGAAAGAATAAGAAAGAAAGAAAGAAAAAAAAAAAAAAAAAAAAAAAAAACTCTCAATATTTCTAATTAATGTAAATTTGTCACCAATGATGACCTGTCTGATTTTCTTATTTTGGCGAGTATTTTGAATAGCAGCAAAATACCAAGCGCGCTATTTGAGTCAGCGAGTAGGTCATTTGGTAAATAGTTTTAAATGTGGGTTAATTTGGTAAATAATTTTTTTAAAATGGGTCATTTCGGAAAAACAATTGGATTGATAGACATCTGTGATGATTTTGTCTACTGTAAATGAAGAATTTGCAGATATCTGTGATGATTTATCTGCAGCGCACGAACCGATTTACATACCTCTGGGATGATTTATCTGTTTTTTTTATTTTAAATAAAAATGATCAAAGATCACCGATTTCATTAATAAAAGATTAACGAAATCACAAAATAGCTCTACTACAAATCATACAAAGTACTGTATCCACCGGCACCCAAAATCGATATTCCATTACAACCCAACACCTAACATGAAGAAAAGTACAGTGCCCTACGGCACAAACAACCACACTTCATTACAACAAAACCCCAAATCGCAGAGACCTCTTCTAAAATCCAGCACCAAAAGACAAGTAAGGAGATAACTGCTGCCCTATCCCAACCGATCACTCGTCCCTCTTGAATCGGATTCTCTTCCTGGAATCTGTATAACCTCTGCAGGCAGACATAAAGATGATTTATCTGTTGTGCACGCCAAACTATTAAAATTGAGACAGATGTCATGAGGATTTTTCTATTGGCAAGCTCGTGCACGTAAGAAGATTCAGATATAACAAGGGTGATCGAATGAGCTTTCTGATGAGGGTGCCTTAAAAATAAAATAAAAATAAAAAAATAAAAATAAAAATAAAATGATCGTAAGGAGTTTGCAAATGTGGAGGTCGGTGAAGACTGGTGGACGAAGGAAAACAAGATGAGATTGCTATCCGTTGATGCATTACTATAGACAACCCTTTAATTTTGTGACGCATGTCAACAAAGAGCTAATTAATACGGGCATTCACCTATGTTAAGAGAGAGAATTCTATAATGTGTTCCTATATGATTTGCTATAGATTAAACTTAGAGGAGCATCATAAGTGACAATCTGTATAGAATTTTTTTCATGCCTCTTGTTTTAACCAATTTTGTATATTTGCAATTTCAAATGTGAAATTAATATAAAGTTTAGGAACTCCCTCTATTTATTGACATATGGATTGCTCAGATTCGCCTCACACCATTGTAACTGAATAATTAGTTAATTTGACGAATTGTTCGCGAAGAATCATCTGCTGAATTAATTCATAATATAGTCATCAATTTCCGTTTAAATCATGCACTTCACGAATTATTTGCAAAAATATGAATAATTTGCGAATTAAACAAATTAATATCTAAGTTTGTTACTATTTTTTATATTTATGAATTTAAATATATAATTACTTAGGTGATGAGTACTAAGATGCATTAAATTTTTCTATTTCTTTATTTCCAAATCTTTTCCGAGTTTTTTTCGATTAACCAGATTTTTGCCGAATTCCGAATATTAAATTTTGACGAATTATTTACGAACACCAAATTTGTGACTATGCGCTGCACTAAAGAGAAAATATATACACAATAGATATTCAAAATTTTGGTCTGTCGGTCGCTGTTAAATTTGTGATATTTTTCTTTTGAATTTGTTGCTTCGGTCGGTTGCTACAAAGATGCCAGAGATGTCAAGTATGCAAGGATTTAATTACAGTATGTTATTTTTTCTGATTATCGAAGTCGAAGATCGAGATGTCAAGTATGCAAGGATTTAATTAAAATATGTGATTTTTTCTGATTATCGATCGACTTCAAGAGCAAACTAGGTGATGGCTTACATTAAAAGGTAAAGTAGAAAAACATTATAAAATAAATTAAAAGAAAAAAAGTACCACACAAACAGACATCCAAAAGAAGAACAAATTCAGAGTTTATTGATTGAATCTTCATCAACATGTGATGTTTTTATAATAAATCCATCAACATTTATTTAAATTAATATACCGGTACATACAAATTTAAAGCATACAAATAATTTATAAATCCAAAAATATATTAATCTAAACAAATATTCTTATAAGACTATTTATACAATTATTTCATTAAATCAACAAATTTTGAGGAAATAATATCATTGAAATATTTAAATTTTCAAAGAGTGGTGGTACAAATAGCTCGGATCTCAGAGAAACTGTCAATGGAGATGAGGAATCCCTGTGATGATCCGATGCAGTACCAAAGGACGGCTTCACACTAACAGATACCGGGGACAATTTTTGAATCGGTGAGATCGTACACCAACCAAAAGCCCGCTGTGCTAACCGGCCTACTGAGCTTTTTGATGTGGGTGTCATGAAACCCCTAGCTTCTTAGATTCCAGTCGGAACCCATGAGCTTATGGAGCACCAGATCATGGTGTAAAATCATGAATTTAGGGTGGAGATCTGAGCGGATAATGGTGGCGGCTGTGGAAGGAGGAAGTGATGGTGAGGATGTTAGGTTTAGGTTGGGGATGAGAGGCTTTATATAGAATGTGAGTAGGCCTGGATAGTGACTGAATTTTCCTTTGAAAAGAAACTACAACTTGTTCTGAATCTGGCGTAAAGCCCAGTGTATGTTACCGCGGTAAATCAACTCTAAGCTCTTAAAAATTCGATTAGACTGCTAGTAAAATTTTTTAGTTAGTGAGTGAAAAAACAACCTTTTTGCGGCTTAGATTGAACTTGCTAGTCAGAGCATCCACGCTCATTTGCTATTGTCCCGTATTTCTCATATTTTGAGAAAGTGGTGTGTGCAGTGGTTTCTCAATTATCATATTTTGAGAAAGTGAGAAAATAGTTTCTCATATTTAAGAAATACTTTGTCCATTCTCAAAATATAAGAGGCGAACATTTGTTCAGTTCGTATATTTTTTTTATAGAAACAAATTGTATCGTTCAAGAACAAAGGCATCCGGCATCCCGTCCGAACTCAAATTGTTCACAAAGGGCATGTTCCCTTTCTTGCCAAATGTCACTTTCAAAAGACACTGATCACTTGGTTTATTAATTTAAAAATAATTTAGTGTTAATTTAATAATTAATTCATTCATTCATTAATGATATTTTAATAACTTATATGGTTTTAATTGTATTTAAAATTATAAAAATAACTCTCGGACGGAACAACATGTTCCGTCCAATAAACATGGCACATGGCAATCCTCCAACTCTTATCAAAACGTGTATCGCACTTGATAATAATATCTAATATTATAATGGAAGAAGGCCTTAGTGTCATTTGTCAATCTATCAACGCGTGCAATGCACGTACATAACTATTATAAATGAGGTCTTAGGTTCCCAAATTACTTATGAATTTTCAGTTTAAAAAACTATATTTATTAAGACGTGAATCTCTAATCTCTAATATAATAATAGGAGAAGGTCTTAGCGTCGTTTGTAAATCTATCAACCTATGCAACACACGTACATAACTATTATAAATGAGGTCTTAAGTTCAAACTCAGACTACGTCTGAATTTTTACAATAAAAAAACTATATTTATTAAGATGTGAATTGCACGTGTAAAATACTAGTCCTTTATAAAGTTTTAGAGGAAAATTATTTTGTTTAACTTGTAACTGCAACTACAATTTGCAGTTGCAATCACTACAACCGTCGACGGAATCACCGGCGTTTTTTATGGCTACGCTGGCGTTTATAAACGCCGGTGAATACACTACCGGCGTGTCAAACAATGCCGCACCAAACGTCGGTGCTGTGCATGCCGGGTAATCTTGGGCAGGTTTCCTCGGCGTTTTAATGAACGCCAGTATTCAATGTACAAAGACCGGCGCTTGTAAAAGCGTCAGTGTATATTAGTTTTAATTTTTTTTTAAAAATCGAATTTTAGCCTACCCCGGCATTTCGGAAACGCCGGGGTATATATATTTAAAAATATATAATTCTTTTTTACAATTTGGAATAATTAATTTTTTAAAATATACACCAGCGTATTGAAAAACGCCGGGGTATTTCTTATAAGAAAAATATATGCTGCTTTTTTCAATAGAAAATCTGTAAAAAAAATTTATTACGATAGATAAAAAACTATACAAATTTTCAATAATGCACAATAAAACAATAAAAAATTTATATTTTCTACTGATTAACATATACAACTTAAGAAGTTTAAAGTTCTGCATTCTAAAATTCATAATCCAATTTTTCACTCACATAAGTATCAAAATACATATAGCCCTGTCTACATCAAAAAAGTTCTAACAAGTTTGATCATACAAAATAATTTCACCACCAAAAAAAGACAAAAAAAAGACTTGTAATTAGTAGATTTTCTTAATGGGTACGCCTCCTTATGTCGTCGTTGCTTCCACCATGCTCGCTTTGGTTCTCTGGATTTGCCCGACTTGAATTAGTTGGAACTCTATTCTGAAACTGTGTAAGTTACATTGTACAAAAAGATTAGGTAATAATTTGCAGGGATAAAGAGCAACTAGCTAAGTCTAATAAAGCAACCACATCCAAATGGAAGAACAGTAAATGTATGACATGCTTATGGTAGGATTTTTAAAAAATGTAAGCAGATAAGTAATGAGTTGTACAAACTTGCATCAAAAGTTCCTAATATTTTATTTTCCCTCCTATTTCATGTGATCAGCAGATAAGTAACTTGATTGTTTGAGTTGGAATTGCTGAACCCTGAATGCTCCTTTAAATTGGAGTTGCCCATCATAGAGTGAAGGAAACTATGTATTACAGTCAGACCTATTCAGTATTTCTGTGTACATCTAAGTGTTCAAACTCCTTCATCTTGTGTAAAAATTTTGATAATCGTTAAACCTCTTACCCGAGGTCAAAGTTAGTTTTCTGAATGAAAAATGAAAGTGAAGTACCCAACTAGCCTAACACTTCAGGGTTGGGTCACATTTGCGAGCATGAATATGACAGAACATTCATGACTCATGAAACACTGCAGATAAAAAGCTAGTGATCTCTATTATCTTTCCACATTACAAAAAAAGTACTTCGATTTGAATCCAATATTTCTATTATGTTGATCGAAAGCATAAATAAATCTAGTCACTTGTAGGTTCCAAATTAAAGATTTCAAAACTGAACGGTTAATCCCTTAGCTCATCTAAAGGACACTTCACTATTCAGATCTTCATATACCCTTATAGGATATTCTGTACCGAATTAAATCTAATTCAAACTCTTATATGAACAACTAGTTGTCTAACTGTGCCTCTTGGACAGTACCAGGTGCTACTCTAATGTCATGTAGCTCAACTACAATGCTGGTGGCTCCCCTTCAGGTTTGTTGTTGTTTTGTTGCATTATTAACACTTAACTAGTATATATTTTTGCAAATTGATGAGACTACCTTTCTTGTTTGTTTATGATTTTTTTTTTGTATTTCTTTTGTTCTGGTCCGCTATTATTTACTGAGGATAATGTTTTGTATCGGATATATATACAACATGAATCGCAGGTAATGATATCAACTTAACTGAAGGTATATGTGAGATTCTTAAGGGGATATTTAAACTATTCAAGTGTATATTCTAAGTTACAATTTCAAACCTGTGTCGGAATGGCGAGTTCGAGATTTTGTTGCTTCACCAAAACTGCAACTACCTCTTGAAGCTGTGACAACCCTGACCTTAGAGAGCGTATCTCCTCATCTCTCGGATCCTCAGCACTAGACGCACGAGCCTCAAAAACTTAAGTGGGCGTTGGGCCTAAACCCATTCCACACACACGACCAGGGCAGTCTGGGCCTCTTGTTTCAATCAAAGTATGACGCTGAAGTGATAATGCGCTTAAGTCAGATGCGGTAGAGTCGAAGGCCATTGTGGAAGACAGTTCGGCATACTTCACTCTGGCAGTGTTCTGTTAAAATACAAATTGGCATAAAATTGTATAAGTTATTTACTTCTAAGCGACTTAACAAATCAAAGAACGCATACATCATCAAGAAAAATTACCGATATCATCGCAGCTGTTGTGGAAACAAATTGGCCATCTGATTTCTTGTGGGTGGCATCAAAAAAATCTAGATCGCCGAACTTGTCTGCACTGTGTTCCTCAACCGTTATATTAATAACTCACAGCTATAAGAAACATTATACTCTTTGTATATTCATTAGTGAAAAAAAAATGCTTAACACATACCAATCTCTCAAGAACTACAGCGAAGCGGCTAGTTCCAGCAATGTGCAATACCTCTTGTTTTTTCCGACTTGACGAACCAATTTCAGACATTTTCTGTACATTCCAGATAATTACAACTCAATCAAAATTAGTTTAAAAAATCCAATGCAATAATTGTAATATAAAGATAAATACATTTTCCTTTGGTGAACAAAAATGAAGAAGGTAGTGCCGATCTGAAGGATTAACAATTGGGGGGACAATTTTTGAATAGGTGAGGTCGTACACCAACCAAAAGCCTGCTGTGCTGACTGGCCTACTGAGCTTTCTGATGTGGGTGTCATGAAACCTCTATTTTCTTAGATTCCAATCGGAACCCATGAGCTTATGGAGCACCAGATCATGGTGTAAAATCATGAATTTATGGTGGAGATCAGAGCAGATAATGGTGGCGGCTGTGGAAGGAGCTGGGGAAGGTGAGGATGTTAGGTTTAGGTTGGGGATGAGAGGCTTATATAGAATGTGAGTAGGCTTGGATAGTGACCGAACTCTCCTTTTTCTATTAAGCAATTACTAATTATTGAGTGAATTCTTACCTGTTTTTTTTTTTTTTGAAACTTTTTTTTTATTTGAGTTTTTTTTTTAAAACTTACTACTGCATTAAGAGCATCTGTAGTCGTTTATGGTAAAATTATTCATATATGGATAAATAGAAATAGGATTTTCGATTCCGCTGCACTCGTCGAAAGCTATTTTATAGCAAATTATAATATAATATTAAGAGACGGCACATGAAGTACCGTCGGAGAGGAAAAAACGCAAAAAATGGCCCCATTCGTCGGACGGCACATCATGTGCCGTCCGTTAAACAATAAAAAAAAAAAAAAAAAACAACGAAGTGTAGTCTTTTGGCATTTTGCTACTTTTCCATACTTTTCCCGTGTTTGATCTTTTCTGCTCTCAAGTAATCATTATTGATCTTATCTGCTCCCAAGTAATCTTTTCTGCTCTCAAGTGTAGTCTTTTGGCAAATTTTTTTTTATATTAAAACTCGACGGACGTCCGGGATATGGGGCTTTTGACATACGGCACATCGAGTGCCGTCCGATGGGGTTTTTTTGGGTTTTTTAATTTCTTTTGTGGCGTTTAAAAAATCGGAAAAAATATAATTTTTCCAAACGGCACTTCAAGTGCCGTCCGACGATTAAAATATTAATTTTTTTCGTGGGACGGCGCTTTGAACGTCGTCCCTCATTTATCGATAAATGCTATATCGATTCTCAAATATAGCAATCTACTGTAGCGATTTATCGATAATATCGATATATAGCAAACGACTGCAGCTGTTTTTTTAACCAAATATCGATATTATCGATATATATAGCAAACGACTACAGATGCTCTTAACTGGTTTATTATTGACTGATTCAACTAGAGACTGGTAGATGCAAGCTAGTACAAGCCAACCACTAATTAACGGATTTAGTGGAATGGGAGACCAAGCATGTGGAAGAACAGCTAACATACCTTGTCTTATTCTCATTATTGGATTAACTTTATTATTTTTTTTAAAAAAGAAAAAAAAGAAACTACAACTTGTTCTGAATCTGGCGTAAAGCCCAGTGTATGTTACTGCGGTAAATCAACTCTAAGCTCTTAAAAATTCGTTTAGGCTGCTAGTAAATTTTTTTAGTTAGTGAGTAAAAAAACAACGTTTTAGCGGCTTAGATTGAACTTGCGAGTCAGAGCATCCACGCTCATTTGCTATTGTCCCATATTTCTCATATTTTGAGAAAGTAGTGTCTAAAGTCGTTTCTCAATTATCATATTTTGAGAAAGTGAGAAAATAGCTTCTCATATTTAATAAATAATTTGTCCATTTTCAAAATATCGGAGGCGAACAATTATTCTGTTCAAATTTATTTTATAGAAACAAGTAGTATCGTTCAAGAATATTTTAAATTTTTTTTTTTTTTGGAACAAAGGCATCGCCGCATCGGAGATCTCGTCCGAACTCAAATTGTTCACAAACGGCATGTCCTGTTTCTTGCCAAATGTCACTTCAAACGACACTAATCACCCACTAATCACTTGGTTTATTAATTTAAAAATAATTTAGTGTTAATTTAATAATTAATTTATTTATTAATGATATTTTAATAACTAATATGGTTTTAATTGTATTTAAAATTATAAAAATAAGTCTCGGACAGAACAACATGTTTCGTCCTATAAACACATATTTTTTTTATTTTCTTAAATTTTGACAAATGACCATTACAAAAAATATCTCTTTTACCATTTCTTATTTTACCATTTTGCTAAAAAAAAATAGCAATAACAAGTGTGGATGCTCTCATCTTTGTTACAGTTTGCTTTGTTTTCAAATGGTGTATAAAAAAGATAAAATAAAACCCCTCAATTCTCAGGATGCTACATTGTGCTTCTTCATTTGGGCTTTGATATGAAATTCTAAGCCTAAGTATCGGCCTAAGACCAAACTTATTGGCGCATTACTAAATGCTTCAGTCTCTTGTCCTAGGCCTAAAGTGTAGGTGGGCCTACTTTCGGAGGTATTTGCTAACTTGCAAGTGCAAGTGCAAGTGCAAGTGAAAATATATTAAACTTTCCCCCAAAATTTGTACACATATATATCTCTAATCTCTGATATTAAAATGGAAGATAAGAGAATACTAAATTAATACATTATTCAATGTGAGAGAAACTAATCTGTCATCTAACACCCCTCTCAAACTCAAGTTGGTTTATGCAACAAGAGTTTGGAATACTGATGATGTTGATATGGAAGAAACAGCAAACTGTGATGCAGAAACGGCGCTTTATGTCGCATGTGATGAAAACTGAGAAGTAGATTATTGCAGAAGAAAGTAGTGGTGGCGTACTGTTGAGATCTAACCCCGAACAATGGCGGGATCTCCATATCCCGATTTGTGATGGGATCTCACCCCTAAACTGAGAAATAGACTAATGGGATCTCACCCTGACTTGAGACATAGTCGATGATTAAATATTATCCCTGAAATGAGAACTGGATGCTGATAACACCCTCCCTCAAACTTACGATCCATCAACTGGAGTGAGTTGACGATCTGAATGTAGAAGCACAAAAACCTGCAATTTTTTTTTGAGCAAAACTGCAATTAGTTTCTAAAACATCAACCAAAAAATTGGTATCTGTAATTGAAACTGAAACAAAAGAATCTGCAAATGAGAATACAACTCCTCCAATGAAGTAGTAGTACTGAATAACAATGAAAAACTCCAGCAACCAAAAGCAAATGCACAGATTCAAAGATCCTGGACAGTCAGACCGTGAACTTGACGACATCCTTGCTCCGCTTGAATTTCACAGACATCTTTCCTTCTGGCGGTGAGAAGGATATCCTTGATCTCATGAATCTGCTTGGGCATGATTGCGACGGATGAAGGAGAAGGACGGATGCGGCGCCGGGATATAGTGGCGACAGGGAGGAGGTCGCCGGAGGTGCGGCCACCATTGATTTGGGTGTGAAGAAGAAGGTAGGGGACGGGGATTGGCGGCGAAGAGCGACACCAATCGGATCTTTTGATTTTTGGGGATTTTGGGGATTTTAAGGTTTGGGAATTTTTGGTAGATTGGGAGGATTTGATTGGGAGAGGAAGAGGGATGACGGCTAAGGTTTTGGGGGGAGATTGGGGTTTTGGTATTTGATCGGGAGCGGAAGAGAGATGTCGGGAGGTGGAGTGATTCTGGTGAAGACGAGAACCACTCCACCTCGACGACGAGGATAAAATTAGTATAGGCCTTATAGAACGATTGATACCATGTTAGAATTGGGAATAGAAAAATATTTCTTTTATTGATTTATTAAACTGAGTACAATATGTCTCCTATATATAGGAGAGAAGAGAATACTAAACCAATATATTATTCAATGTGAGACTAAACTAATCTATCATCTAACAGTTAAACCTCTTACCCGAGGTCAAAGTTAGTTTTCTGAATGAAAAATGAAAGTGAAGTACCCAACTAGCCTAACACTTCAGGGATGGGTAACATTTGCAAGCACGAATATGACAGAACATTCATGACTCATGAAACACTGCAGATAAAAAGCTAGTGATCTCTATTATCTTTCCACATTACAAAAAAAGTACTTCGATTTGAATCCAGTATTTCTATTATGTTGATCTAAAGCATAAATAAATCTAGTCACTTGTAGGTTCCAAATTAAGATTTCAAAACTGAACAGTTAATCCCTTAGCTCATCTAAAGGACACTTCACTATTTAGATCTTCATATACCCTTATAGGATATTCTGTACCGAATTATATCTAATTCAAACTCTTATATGAACGACTAGTTGTCTAACTGTGCCCCTTGGACAGTACCAGGTGCTACTCTAATGTCATGTAGCTCAACTACAATGCTGGTGGCTCCCCTTCAGGTTTGTTGTTGTTTTGTTGCATTATTAACACTTAAATACACTACAAATAGTAACCGATTCCCCAGCGCTTTTTTCTATAATGGCCGGCGTTTTAGAAACGCCGGGGATTGGCTGCATGGCGTTTCGCAAAATGCCGCCGCAAACGCCGTCCTTGCCGCTGTCGGGGAAACTATTAGATTCCCCGGCGCAATGGAATGCTGGGGAAAGTTTTGAAAAATCCCCGACATTTTATAAAATGCCGGTAATTTACTTTTGAATTTTTAATTTTTTTTACCATTACTTAATATACCCCGGCGTTGTTAAACGCCGGGAAATGTTTTATTCTTGCTGACTGAAGTTTCCACTCCTCCACAAATTATGAAACCCATAGAATGATAATCATATTGTTAAAACTCACAAATTATCACAAATTATCAAATTATCACAAACTTCACTACTCCACAAATTATCACACAAATTATCAAATTGTGAAACTCACAAATTATCAAACAAACACTCCTTGAAACTTTCATAAAACAAAGATCTTTCAACTTTCATAGTACTATATATGCATCACATAAAGTTCTTTCAACTTCAAAATATACATCACATAAAGTTCTTTTAACTTCAAAATATACATCACATAAGGTTCTTTCATAACTAATTAGCCTTTCATAAAACAAAGATCTTTCAACTAATTAGCCTTTCATAACTACTTAAGAAGCGATTTGAGAAACTCCACCACGCGTAACTCAGCTAAGCTCAAAATGACAATGGCGATAACCTGCAAAATGAACAAGCATACGTAATATTAGTACTTTCACGGTAGATTCAGGGATTTCTGCATAAGTCTCAACACCTAGAACACCTCATATTCTACGGTTTCTACTAGAAAAAAGAACTTGTTAAAAAGAAACACTTCATTGGCAATAAACCCTTCCGTGCCTCCCAACCCAATCTTTAGGCCTCAGCCGAACGTTCAGATATTCCACCACCACTTTAAACTGACAAAATTAGACCTTCAAGTAGCTCCTCTACTTCTCTTGCAATTTACCTCTTCATAACAATTGTTATCCATACCTAAGTCAAAACATACAGATTCCTAAATAAATTCAGACACATTTGAGATACATTAGATCATGCAAATCATTAATAACTGAAATTGCCTCCTCTATACCACTCATTTGACATGTACTACATTAAATTTTGCAAGTTCTACTCATTTATGTATTGTTGTTGATTAAGCACTAAATTATTAATTGTTATAGGTTATAATTACTGTGGATCACTCCATATCATAATATACATGCCAAGTATATCGGATATCTGAAAAACAACACGACGAGAATTGCATGAAGTGAAGGTAGAATGAACAAATGTTCGAAATGGAAAATGAATCAGCTTAACTGATTCATAAATAAGAACCATCCGTGGTATATCACTGGATTTTTAATGTATTTGCAATTATGTACACTCTATTAGGACATGAAGATCATGATGCATACTGATCAATTAGGCTAAGACCATATCGAACAATTAATGAGTAATTATGAATATAGTCACTGTTCCATTAATGAGTAATTATGAAATAAGTAATTATGAAATATAGTCACTTTGTTCCATTAATGAGAATGTTGTAATACCTAAGAGATAAGAAAATCCCGCCTACAGTGTACGTCTAGCGATGCCGTTGACGGGATCACGATCGCCGGCTTCCTCTTCATTCAGCCGGCTTCCTCTTCATTTAGCCTACTGGATGATGTCGGGTCTCTATCACCTTGCTGTATAAGAAATAAGTATGAAATGATGATAAGCTTTGAGGTGTAGAGCTACCAGTAAAAAACGAGTTTATATGGTACATGAATTTGATTATCCCCAAAAAATGGGCAATTTTCTATATCATACCTACAGAATGGGTCAAGAAAAACAAAGAAATGATATACAGTTGTAGTGATTGCAATGTGAATCAGACAGTCAACAACTTTGGCCTAACAAGCATGTTATGTAGTCAATTTAATAAACCGTAAGCCCTGTTCATTTCTATAAATGTAGTGACAATTTGATTATCATTAGAAAAGCATCAGCCCATCAACATCGATCATTTAGAAAATTAGAGCACCCATTTATTTTAGACCTGCATGCGTAATATATAAGTCTATCAGGGGTTAGATAGAATCTGATGACTATAGGATAGATCATGGAATTGCATTATACATGATATGGTGCTGGACCCTTTGGCAACAGTCAACTGAAAAGGCTAAGCTTAATATATAATAGTTAATTGATTATGAAAAATGAGTTAAAAAGACAAAGAAAACTAGTTGATAATTGAATGTTGGAATAATTTTTTTTCAAATCCACTCTGGTTAACAAAGCTCAACTTAGCGTTGTAGGGGTGTTTGGTTCCTTACATACTAGATTTCCAATTCGAACTCGATCGATCTTAGCTCCTGCAACTAACTACATAACCTCTTAGCAACAAAGCTAGATATACAATTGAGCTTAGCTTATGCAATATATAAACTCCATGCACTCAGTATGTAGGTTGTTTGCATCGATCAGAAGTTGAAAGTATTCCCAATATACATAACAGTAGAAGTTTCCCCACCCCACCAAAAAATACAGAGAGATAAATATACATGTGATGTGCCAAAGAGATGACTAACAACAGTTCATTTATGAGAGCTCTACGTGTGATATTATTCAATCTTTTATATATATCATGCACAAGGAGAGCTCTACAAACTAGTGAATGTTGAAACTTTGAGCTGGGATTGAAGCACATATAGAAAATTGTAATATATATCAAACTGCAAGTATTTTTACTTCCTTTTTTTGAACATTTGTTATATATATATCAAACTGCAAGTACGTAGTTTTATCAAACTGAGTTATATATATCAAACTGCAAGTAGTTATATATATCAAATTGAGTTATATATATCAAACTGCAAGTAGTTTTACTTCCTTTTTTTTGCAAATAAAATGCTAATGCAAATAAAATGCATAAGCAATTGATACACACAATTAGATAAGAACAATACTGTATATAATTTCTAACCTGTCTCGGTATGTTAGCGGGGTTTTGAACATTTGTTTCCTTCATTATATGTGCTATATGTGCAACTATTGCCTGAAGATTTGTGACTTGCGTCTCTAGAATAGATAACTTCTCATCTCTAGGATCTGGCTGTGTTGATGAAGAAGCACAAGTTCGAGAGGGTGTTGGTCCTAACTCCTTCCCACGCACACAGCCATGGCGCTCCGGACCCATGTTTTTGACCAACGCCTGGTGTTGAAGCTGCACTATATCAACCGGTGTTGTGGGAAAGTCGACGGTGGAAGCGGATGATAGTTCGGCATACCTATTTCGAGCAGTTCTCTGTTTTTAAAAAAAACAAATTCGAAAAACATGTGATATGTGATTCATTGTTAAGGCATATTACACATCAAATAAGCACATCTAAGATAGAAAAACTATTACCGATATCGTCGCTGTCTTTGAGGACAGAAATACGCCTTGTGAGTTCATGTGGGTTGCGCCGAAGAAATCTAAATCGCCGTACTGATCCGCACCTCCTCGCTCCACATCCTACATATATTAGAATACATAAAAAATTATAAAATCAATTATGTATACTATTCAAATGAAGATTAAAACACTTAGATATACCATTATTGCGCGTCGCCTTGCAAAACTTGTACCTCCTGAAGTGTAACCCTCGTTTTCGTAAATATATAATTTCTGAATAATTTTCTATATTTGCAATTATTTATGAATTTAGTTGTGTTAAATTTATTTTATCTTTTCTATTTAAAATATTTCTGATCGGAAAATTTTGTTTATTTTGAATTAGGGTATTTTACTTTACTTTCTATTTTGCAATTGATTGACTATTTTCATTTTTAGCTAAACTAAAATTATTCGGAACTTAATTATTTGCTAAAGCCAATTTCTTTATATAACCTTGCTAATTATTTTATGATTTTTCATTGTTAAATCTATTATTTTTAGTATTGTCATTATTAAAATTTTTATTAATATTGTTTGTTCTCATTAATAGTAATATTATTATTATTATATTAGTGATGTTGCTATTACTCATATTTTATTGATCTTTATTATTAATATTATTATTTCAAAGCCCAAATTAATCATGATCTATTTTGCAGTATTTATTTAATTTAAAGCCCAAACACTATTGTTTATTTTTAAACCCAATACCCATTAACCCAAATGCCCTTAGTTGTTTGTTGACCAGATCTATTCTTTCTTAATCAACCCCAGAATCTCTCTTGTAACCCCCTAATCTCTATCTCTAATTATGAGCCTATTGATTCCCCTCATTGTGTAATCCCCGTAACTCCCTCCCCAAAAATCTCTCTCATTTCTTTTTATTGTAATATAATATCTCTATCTCTCTCCCGTATTCTCTCTCTCTCTCTCCCCATTCTCTGATTTAAACCAAACCAACAAACAAAAACCAAACAAACCCAGGTCGTCATCTTCTCCAATCCACCTTCTCCGCCTTCGCCCTCGACCACCACAGCCAACCCATCTCCTCTCTCCTTCTTTCTTCTCCCGCTCCTTTCCTCTATCTCCAACAAAAACCAGAGAACCCACAACTCCATTTCCGGCGCTCCATCTTCTTCCTCACTCCCGACTCTTCCCCGCTGCTCCCCTCCGCACAGCGCCTCCCTCTCCCGTTCTCTTCGTCTTCCCCATCGCGCAGCCACCTTCGACTGCAGCGCGCCAACCGCCCCCAGTCGCCTCCCGACGCCACAGCAGCTTCCCTGCCGGCGTGCACCGCTCTTCCTCCCGCTCTTCGCGATCCCAGCGCCCCATCCTGCACACCAGCAGCGACCACCCTGCCCCCGTCTCCCGTCCTGTGCGCGCGCCACCCTGCGACGCACCGAGCGGCTACAGCACCGCTTCCCGGTGCTGTGCTTGTTCTCCGACAGCTTCGTGCCTCCCCAACCGCGCCGCCCCATCGCCGTAGAGGCAGTTCCTCCGCTGTCGCCGCGCCGCAAGCCGCCGCCGATCCTCTCTATCACATGCTCTGTTTTGAAGAGAAGGAAGAAGAAGAAGAACAGATCAGCTACTTGAATCTCAACCGTGGGATCTCCCCAATATTGTGATCTGATTCGATCTCAACCGTTAGATTCGATCAAGATCTGATCTTGATCAGATCTGATCTTTTGGGCCAGATCAGATCTCATCCGTCCATCCGATCGTGATCCTCAACACAGATCCAAGCAGATCCAGCCGTCCGACCGTCTCGATCTTGATCTTCCATCAAGATCCGCTCCGGATCCAACCTTGTGTGGGTGTTTGTACGTGTCCCGTACGTGCTTGTGTCCGTACTAGTGCCTCGTCCATCGGGATTCTCATCCCGTAATGGTTCGTGTTCGGATTCACCATCGTTAAGGCAAGTATCTCTTGTACCACTTTATTTTTCTAGTACAAGCCATTTGACAAAATACCGCAAGTATATTATTCCTTGGACTCCAATTCGCATTCATAAGTCGAATTGATACCTGTTTATCCGTCGATCCTATATTCACATATGATCGTGAATATTTTGTTACCCTAAGCAAGACACAAACACAAATAAATACACACAAATGTACTCTTAGAATTATAGATGTTTTTGTGCAGGAATGTTTCGCCCATGACAGTAGTTAAATACGAATATGACATCTTAGTCTTCTTGTTTAAATTAAAATAAAAGTAACAAGCCGGGGTATAAGGGAAAGATTTAAGTAGTGGGCAATATAGAAGAGCGTACTCGGACGGGAGCTCGTGGTTTCCCGACGCAAGTTGCAACTTACGAGTTGCAAGATTGCAAATGACAAGTTTACATGTTTGCACGTTACAAGTTTACACTACATGTTCCACGTTACAAGTTTGCACGTATCTTTGATACAATATTGAATGTACATGTTTTTCCCGAGTACGTGACCTATAAAACCCACCACTAAATCTAAACGAAATTGTATTGACTGTAGCAACCATGTAATAAAAATATGGGGTGCATGAAGTGCTACCTAGATAGAATCAAGACATTAGACATAAGATTAACACGTGCATTTGCATGATCCAAATGTATGTTACATGTTCATGTTGAGTCGATACTTGTTTACCAGTTTACTTGTTTTACATGTCACTTGTTTCATAATGCTTTGTTCATACCATGTTTATTTATTGCATTTCCCTTACCTTTGATTCCCTGTCCTTTTCCTGTTTTTCCTTTGTTTTATTGTTGTTCCTGTTTTCCTTAGCTTGTACTCCCCTTGCGGCCCGTAACTTGTATTAACGGGTCTTCTTGTTTCTCCTTTTCTTTTCTTCTTGTTTAATATACTTGCAGGCCCTAATGGAGAGTTACCAGAAGGTGTCGCAGACCAAGTGTTCTAGTTTATCGTTTTCATGTTGTCTTTAGTTATATTTTATTTCTTGCAACTATTTATTGTAATCCGGGCTTGTTTGACCCGTAATAATTTGTATCTCCCAGTTGCTGGTTATTTATGGACTATGTCTTGTACTTCATTATCATATTGTGATTTATATGCCTGCGTGGATTGTTCTGTTATATTGTTGTTGAGTTTACTTGTACAGCTTAAGAATGGTGTGTTCGCACCATTCGCTGGGCCTTAGTCTCGCGCCCGTATTTCCTATTTTTGGGAAGCGGGGCGTGACATGAAGTGTGCAACACGTCCTGTGCATCCCTACTTGCACGACCTCTTTCAGCTCTCTTCTGCACATAAATAAAATTATTACAATCACAATAAGATTTAATAAGCCAAATATCATATCAAAATATATTATATCATATACTACATTTTTTTGATTACCTTTCCTTCAGCTGTACTCCAAAAATGACAAAGAAATTCCCAATCAGAACGCACGACACCTCTCGGGACTACTCTTGTGTTCTCAACCATTGTTCGGTTCTCGTCAAAATATTCTGTCTTAAGCTCAACCTTATAGTCTCTCCATTTCTTGGACATAGATTTATTTACCCAATCGGCATCAAGAACCGCCGGGTAATCAAATTTTTGCTGCAATAATGGTACAACAGTCATGAATACAAATGTAGGCTTCCAGATTTTGTGCAAGTAGGCTATAAGGCCAATTCCCTAGATAACAGAAATCTAAATCCTGAAACTTATGAAGATATATTAATTTGGTTGCCAACAGAAGCTTGTCATCTTAACCGCGGTATCTCAGTTAATTCGGTGTGCTTGCTAAAGTAGAAACTGTACATGAACCATGGGACAGAGGTAATATTGAAGGTTTAATTGGTTTCAATGCTTTAAAGGTGTATTGAAATTTTAGTATGCAGATGGTACTTTCTTAATTGCCAAACCTGATTGACCTATCCTCAAAAATTTGAAACTTCTACTTTATTTCTCTGAGGGAATGTTTGATATGAATATCAATTTCTCAAGTCGATCTTCTGTTATTTGATTGGGAGGATCCAATAGTACACACATAAAGATTGCTAATATTTTTAACTGTAAAGCATATTCATTTTCTATTTATTTCTTTGAGGTGGGGATCACTTTATAGAAAAGATTGATTACCCATGGTTGACAAAGTTGAATCTAGATTCTAATGCTTGGACCGATATATATTTATCTAAAGGGAGGCTCACTTTGGTGAATTTTTATCGTCTGATGTCATATTTTTATGTACCAACATAAGTTATTAAGAGGATAGATAAAATTAGAAGGAGTTTCATTTAGTCTGAAAGTTCTCAAACTTCTATTGACAAACATCTTTGTTCACCATATTATATATTGAAACCAAAGGATACTAAGAAATATTGTAGAAATTGATGGTACCTTAAAAACTTCAACAGCTCTAGCCCTTGTCGCTATGGGAATTTTTGTCCATCTATCGTAAAATAGTGGAAGGTACTCCGAATTCCTTGCAATCAACCCTATGAACGATGCGAATGTTACGACATTTTTTCCTATGGGCTGATGATCGCCATTCACCTCCACTTGAATTCTTTGACCCGCGGGTAGCTTCCAAACATCATTTAACTTCGTCGCTCCCCGGGTCTTTTTTTGGGGGGTGGCTGGGTGCTCCCCTCACCTACCTCTAAGTGGTTAACCTCCTCGTTTAAAGGCTCCTCACCCCTTTGACTAGGCGCCGTATTCCTTCGCGGCATAATTTGTTGGATATATTGGTATATTCCTTCTATATAAATATTGCATGTGCATATGAGTAACACGTGTAATGAACGTACAATTGATTGGATATTGGAATGCGGGTTTGTGGGCTTTATAACCCGATACCCAAACTAGTATTTAGGAATAAATACTGGCTTGTGATAGCAGTCTAGGTATTCCAATCTTGATACCTAGGGTGAATATCTCAAGCAACTTAGATCTAAAGATAAACTCTAATTTCCAATTGTTAATTTCTCACAAAACCTAATAATCTTGAGATATTGTATTAATCAATTTGTGAGATTAATCAAGAGGGTTATTCGGAATCTCACCACCCGTCGCACCACCCCGTCGTTCGCCGTCGCTCGACACCGAACGCCACCATACGAAGCCGCCATCGTCGTCGACTAGAGCCTCCGCCGCTACTGTTGTCGGCATCATCTCTGTCGTCGCAGATCGAAGGGGCACCCAGATCGCCGGTGTTGTCGCTGTCGTTGCGGATCGAAGGGGACCCAGATCACCGGTGTCGTCGGTGTGGTCGAAATCCAGATCGGCTGGATTCGGTGGCGATCACGACCGATGGAGGAGCCTCAGCCACTGTCGCTGGGCGACGCCGCCGCCCCTAACGTCGATGGGTGTCGCTGACGCCCCTCCATTGGTAGAAGCGAGCCACCGGAGGTCGCCGAAACCCGCGTATGGATCTATGCTGCCTCATTATCCACTTCATCTCCATTAATCATTGTGTGAGATAGAAGGAGAAGAAGGAGACAACTCAGATTCAAAAAATTTGATTTTTTCGATTGGTAGACTATGGTATTCTGTGTTCGGGTTGGAAAGGGGATCCTGGCAGTTGAGTTTGACTCAGATTTGACCAAACAATAATTTTTATTGGTTAAGAATTTGGTGTTTGGTGTTTGGTGTTCGGGGCAGATCCAGATTCAGATCCAGTCCAACAGCTGCTCTATTGGTTGGAGATTGCTGTTTGGTGTTTAGACTGTTGGAGCAAATCTATTGTGTATTATTTTATATTCCGTGTTTAGGGAGAAGACTGGATCTACTGCAATGTACTTCCAATTCAGATCTAAATTAAAGATAAGTTCCTTACCCAATTTAAACTGTTACTTAATTATTTGTTTGAATTTTCTTGCTGAGTGCTAAAGTTCAAAACCGTATTAAGCATTGTTTAATTAAATACAAGTTGAACAGTTGTTTTGGCTATGTGCTAAAACCAAATACATATTTTTGATAAGTTAAACTGTATGTTGACTATAAAATTCGGATCTCCAATTAAATTGTTGCTAGAATTAGATAGTGCTAATAATTTGTTTAATTGGATAATCTTTAACAATTTGATGAATGTAGGAACTTTAATGTTACCTACAAATTGTGTATGTTGGAGACGATGGATTTGCATCACGGTATGATAAGTATGCACTATGCAGGCCTCTCCATCGAATTTGGAAAACCACTTCTAACTTGGAGTGTCGGTATGATCCACTTTAATCTCTCAGAATTTTCATGTGATGAATGTGTTAAACGTTTTGTGCATTTGATCATAAGATTGAGAGTTTTAGATCATAGTTATTCTCACTCTGGAAAACTAGCATGTTTAGGATTGTTAAGTGTTTTATCATATTATGTGTATAGATATTCTGACAAATCTATTGTTTGCAGTTTGTGTGAGATTACATATTAGCTTCTCCAATAATTAAAAATAAAATAAAAATTGTATAAGATGTATAACAAATGTCTGTAACTTAGGAGAGAGCATCTCTTAATGTAGAATATGACTCTACTAGTTACATTTTGTTCCTTCTTGTTCATTGTACTGTGTGTACAAAGTTGAATTATAATATGTTAGTCATTATCTCATTTAGCGTTATGAAGATGATGAAGAACGAATAAAGGAAAGAACTCTTCGCTCAATGTGTTTGAGCAAGTGGATATTATTAGAACCATTAGAGAAAGCAAATAATTCTTGTAAAATGTGATAGAGTAATTTTGTATTAACTCTTATAAAGTGCATATATTGTCAATCGTATGTATAAGTTGAGTTTAACAAATGAGACAATTAATAATAATAGTTCTAATTGTGTTCTTGAACATAGCATAATTTGCTAAGATTTGAGAACTACATATTCAATTGTTTGTGAGGAAATGTGATCTAATTATCAAAACTGTGGGGAAATGGAGTTAAAAGCTATTGAGTCAGCTTTAACATCCAAGTTATTTTGAAATTTAGAATCACTATGAACTATATATTAAATTGTTTGTTCTTGTTAAAACTCATAACTCTACTAAATGACTCCATTAAAATATGACAAATATGAAAGTTGTGCTCAGATTATGATTACTAGAAAATCATTTAGTATGGTCTCTAGGAGCACACAACTTCTTGAGTCAATACATTTTGATATTTGTGATCTCAGTAGCTTTGTGACTAGATGAGACGATTATTGGTCAGAAGTATTTAATCGCTTTTGTAGATGATTAATATAAATCTGTCATATATATGAAGAATGAAGCACTTGTTATTCTTAATGAATTAAAAATTATAGTTAAATGCTAAAAATCAAGGGTTCAGATTTAATAGAGATGGTAAATATGTTTTAACAACTTTAGAGAAGTTTGCATTGGGCATAATCTCTAGTGCACTCTACTTACAACAGTTAAACGGTATTGATAAAAGTTAGAATCAAACACTTGGTGAAATGTTGAATTCTATATTATTGATTGTTGTTTGTCTTGTGTAATTATGAGTGATGTTGTATTGTTAATCATATCTCTAATGTGTTACTACACTCTAAATTGAATACACCTTATAAATCATAGTATGAAAACACAAATAATTTTATTAAAGTGAAAATTTGTGTTGTGATACATTTGTTAGAGTACATGATCCTAGAAGGCCTAAAATAGGACCTACAACAAATATTTGTGTGTGTTCAAAAAGTGCAGAATGTAGTTCTGTGGACAGATGTTTGATCTATTTAATTTTGTGTTAGAAGAATGTAGACTTGCAGAATTCTTTGAGGATGTATTCATCAAAGATAAATGTATTAAATAATCTAGTCTTACAGACACATTCAATAATTCACAGTTGGAATCAAGAATCAGCCTTACTGACACTTAAAAACCTGAATGACAAATGAGCTAAGAAAAGTCTTTAGTAGATAATGAGATGATTTTGTGTCATACAATAATACTTTAATTTAGTTGATCTGCCGAAAGGGGCTAAAACTATAGTTAGTAAGTGGGGTTTTGTAGAAGAAACTTAATTTTAATTGTTCAGTAGCAATTTTAATGCTTTTTAGTAGCTAACAGATTAACCGAGAAAAATGGGGTAGATTTATTTGATGTCTACTCACATGTTTGTCATATTGCTACAATAAGTATTCATCTTATCCTTACATCTATTGAAAATTTTGTCATTCATAAAGGATATTTAAAAGGCTTTGTACTGAATAGCTTTGTACTGAAAAGTTTTGAACTAATATGTTTAGTGAACAAGATTTACAATTTAGTAAAATCATTGTATGTTCTTAAAATATGTTTAGCCAACGAATAAATAATTTGACAAATTTTTGAAAGAGCCTAGTATATGAATCAAGTAATTCAGATCAGTGCCTTCAACTTTGTGGTGTATCAAATATAGTGGCTATTATTTACTTGTTCTGTTGATATGCATGTTCTTGGAAGTGACCTCTCTACTACAAATGAAGTTAAAATTGTGCTATCCAAAGAATTAAACATGAAAACCTAGGTACTGTGGACAACATAGGTATAAGGGTGAGTTTTCAATTGGCAAGGGATAACTCTTAGTCAAACTCATCAAATCAAAATGTGTTTCAAAAGTGCGGATATAGTGATTGAAAGTGTGTTTTGAAATACCTTATGATTATGATAAAAAGTTGACACTTAATGATGGTGCAACTATGAGACAGGTAGATCATTATAAAGGAATTGACTGTTTCATGTATACAAATATCTGCATTAGAATAGACATAGCCTTTGAGGTAGGTATGATCTGCAGATTCACTAATAATCTCATACACATTTGAGTGCCCTTAAGAGGCTAATAAGATACCTAAGTGGTATTCAAGAGTTTGCTTTATGCTACTCTAGTCATTCTTCGAATGAGTGGCTGATCTGATGCATTATGATGCTCAGAATTTAGTGAAAGTCGATAACTAGTAGATATGTATTTACACTAGGAGAAACAGAAATGTTATGGAAATAAAAAGCAAACAGGTACTGTGCTATCATCCATGAAATCAGACCTCTATGTGTAATCCTCTGCAGGGGAAAAGGCTGAGTGGATTGAAAAAATTGTTGCTAGTTATCCATTAAGAAGTTTAAGTAACTCTCTAATTCTGTTATGCGACTATCAAGCTACAATACACTGTGGCTCATAACTCACTCTATAATAGTAAGAGGAGTATATTAAGGTTGAAAGAAGCCTAGTTGAACTTTCTCATAGATAAAGTGCAATTGCGACAAGTATGGCTAATGCTCTTGCTAAGATACTTAAAAGTGATCTAATTATCAAAACTGTGGGGAAATGGAGTTGAAAGCTATTGAGTAAAAAAGCTTTCACATCCTAATTGTTTTGAAATTTAGAATCCAATTGGAGCCATAGAGAAGTTCAAACTTAAGCATCAATTTTAGGCAGTTGATATGTTTTAGATAATTTTGATGATTCCACATAAATTCCACAAATATGTAATGTCATTCCAATTTTGATGGTATTATATATCTAGATAATTTACTTAGAATAATCATATTATTCCAATACGAAACATGAAAACTTGTCGTTGTGTTTCCGATGATTAAATTGTCCTAAATATCATTCCAATTTTGATGATATGTCTTTTATGGATACATGTTTCATTCCAATTTTGATGATTCAATGTTCAACCATGATTGAAACGGCAGTCTTTTCATTCCAATATGAAATATAGTATGGTTTTTGTGTAGAAACTATAAAGTTCATGTACTTTATTTATTAAAGATACTTGATTGTGATGCTTGCGTTACATTTTTGCTAAGCTAATTATGATAAGTTCTTTTGTGGAACTAGATACTTTGTGAAATTTGTTGGAATTCTTAGAATTGTGTCTCTTGATATTCTTGTTTTCTATAAGCTAGCAAAGATGGAGGAGTTGAATCTGTCAACATAGATTTCAAAAATAATGATTTGCTCAAAATGGAGGAGTAAACATAAAGCAGTGTGCAAGGATAAAGTTTCAGTTTATTTCTTTCGAGAATAAATTAGTCACTTGCTTAGTAAAACTTCTGTTGAGTTTAAGACTCTTGTGTTCATGAGGTTAAAACTCATATTTTGTTCTTGAAGTTTATTTGCTTTGTTTGATTTTGAAACTATGACAGATTATTCCAGTTGGTTTAGTCTTTGTGAACTATTCTGAATTGGATATGGTTTGGAACTAGTTAATTATATTGGTTTAGTCATGATTGAACTATTCAGTTTTATAATTCTATTGGTTTTTACGAAACTATACCTTTATGATGCTTTTCTTTTATGGACTGTTATCAGCCAGTCAGTTTTATACTGAACTAACGAGATAATCCTATACTTTATATATTGAGAATATAGGAGGAGATTGTTGGATATATTGGTATATTCTCTCTATATAAATATTGAATGTGCATATGAGTAACACGTGTAATGAACGTACAATTGGTTGGATAGTGGAACGCGAGTTTGTAGGCTTTATAACCCGATATCCAAACCAGTATTTAGGAATAAATACTGGCTTGTGATAGCAGTCTAGATATTCCAATCTTGATACATAGGGTGAATATCTCAAGCAACTTAGATCTAGAGATAAACCCTAATTCCCAATTGTTAATTTCTCACAAAACCTAACATAATTCACACCTATTGACAAAAGCAATAAAATATAAATTAGTATAAAAATGCAATATTTAATTCACATTTCAAAGACAAGGCTAAATAATTGATAAATAAAGTTAATTCAAATTATGCATGAATGTGTTGATACTTCACAGTAGTGAGATAATTCAAAGTTAATTCAAATTAGTATAAAAATGCAATAAATTAAATTCACATTTCACAGACAAGGCAAAATAATTGATAAGATTGCAAGAAGGGCAACCCATGCATAACATGTAAAAAGATTGCAAGAAGGGCAATTCATCACTGACAAATGCACATAAGGCCCAAATGAGTAGCAACAATATTTGGAATGTAAATATTATGCAGGGATAATGAAGTAAGATGATCATGTATGCAACCTTCAAGCCTCGGATGTTTCTCAACGAGTATATATATTTAATTGTCTAACATCAATAATAACAAACTAACAAGAAATATTCGTACCAAAGAGCAAGAAAATTTTGATTATGAATTACAACACATCTTTTATCACACATATCAATTTTACCTAATTCATATCTCAACACTTCTACTGAAAAATTGCCCACCACAAAGCAGCTTGTAAAATGGACAATGCCAACCTATATACCATTAAAAAGTAAGAAGCATAGCATAGTATAAATATGTAATGGATATACCACTATGTGCATCTAGTTTTACAGTTCAATGCCAAATCTGCAAGCTACGCATTGATGCTTCAAATAACCATAGACACAGTGATCAAAAACCATAGCTTGGTCATTGGCAAAAAAATAAGTAGCTATAAGACAAAATAGATATAAATTGGCACATAATAAGACAAAATAGAAATCGAAAACATACAATGCAATCTTGAAATAGGTATCAACCGAGACAATACAATGCAATCTTGTAAACACATAATTAACAATTCAAATATGTTTCAAAAGTTATTGTTATTCAATACTATGCAATACATCCCCTGACTCTCCATCCGTGCGTAGCCAATTAGATTTACTGTTGTCATCTGATATGTTTACATCAAACCTAGAAAATTCAGCAGCAACTAAAATGTTAGTGACATATTCGTCCTCATCATCTGATGTCTCTCCCAACTGATATACATCTCTTGGTTGCATAATAAAAGCCACGTAAGATTTAGGCGAAGCTGGATCTTCAACATAGAACACTTGGAGGACTTGAGATGGGAACACAAATGGTTCATGGCTGATGTGTGTGCCAGTATGAATAAAATTTGAAAAGTTTACAATTGTGAAACCTAAAGTATCCTTGTTTTGAGGATAATTATTATCCATACCAGCCCAGTCCGCGCGAAATAAGACAACTCGAAAATGACCGAAATAGTCTAACTCGATGATATCCGTGAGCACCCCATAATAGTCAACATTTTCATCAACTAGATTTGTGTCATTCTTAGAAGCATAACTTCTTGTCTTTGATGTCACTACAATTCCACTATTCTGGGACTTTAAATAACGTTCACGATCCTTAGTATGAAATCTGAATTCGTTATATATATATCCCTTAAATCTTCTAACCATCTTATGGGGACCTGTAGCAAGAATCTTGATTTCAGGTGATACCAAATCATCATGCAACTTCGGAACCTATAGGATGTGATGATAAACTGTACTAGTAAAATTAAGAATATTCTAACAAAAAAGACAGTACACGATAATTTGGAACACTCTTACTATGAAATCTTTCATTCATCATCTTATTTTGGTCACGTGGTCTTAATTTCCTTGTTCTAGAATTCCTTTTCATTTCACGGATAAATTCTCTGTAAATATTTAAAAGAACGAAATATAATTAGATTTACATTGTTCAAATCGAGTTTAATTAAATATAAACCAACCCAATTATGACTTACTCTCGGAATGGCTCAACTATTGCATGATGATCTAGCACATATCGATGTGCTTGTTCCCATATTAAGTTATCTAACTCAACCGCATCAACTTTACCAATGGTATTTCCAGCAGTTTGAAAGAGATAATGTGTCTCACCAAGGTTTGACCCAACTGGGTTTTTCCTTGGTCTAGTAAGACATGTCTCGACACCCTGAAGATATCGGGAACAAAAATTGGAGCACTCTTCTGAGAGATAACCTTCTGCTATTGAGCCTTCTAGATGTGATCTATTTTTAATATATCCCTTAAGTCGATAAAGATACCTATACATGTAAATGGTTAGATAAAAAAAAGTATGCACATTATCCAAATTCGAGGTATACAATTAACAAATATGAATCACTACCTCTCAATGGGATACATCCACCGATAATGTACCGGCCAACCAAGTCTTGCTTCGCCTGCTAGATGAATGACCAAGTGAATCATTATAGTGAAGAACGAAGGGGGAAATATTCTATCCATTTGACAAAGTACCAAAGTAGCACGTTGCTCCAACAGGTTAATGTCTTCAACACGTAGAACCCTTGAGCAAAGTCCTTTATAAATGCTACACAGATCCTTGATAACGGCAGTGACTTGGTCGCACATTGAGAACCTTAAAGTCACAGGAAGGAGATCCTGCATCAAGATGTGGTAGTCGTGTGACTTTAGACCCTGAAACCTCTTCTCCTTATCATTGACGCACCTTGGTATGTTAGATGAATAGCCATCGGGAACTTTAAGCTCCTGTAGAACTTTGCAGAACGATTCCAACTCCTTTTTGGACATGCACTACATTGCTGGAGGAAGGCACACTCTGCCATTCTGTAAATTTTCGGGGTGCAACTCGTGTCATATGTCCAAAGCAGCTAAATCAAGACGACACTTAAGAATGTCTTTTGTCTTCCGATCATCTCTCATGATAGTCCATACACAATTTTCACCAATATTTTTTCCGATATGCATCACATCTAAATTATGGCGCAATAAATTAAATTCTCAGTACGGCAGTGTAAAGAAAATGCTCTTCTTCTTTCAGGACCCTAAATCAACAATGTCATCACATTCATCTTCATCGTTGTCGTTATCCCTTGCCCTTTTCTTGGCCTTTTTTATGTCTTCTACTTCCTTACCATAATTGAAATGATGACCATGTAGCCGGCTTAACACATCGGCCCCAGACGATATTTCAGGTGAAGATTCCCACTCCTCCACCCCATCAAATGTCGTAGTTTTCGTCCTGAAATTATGTGTCGGGCAACCATCTTCTATGACCCATGTAGCAGAACTTTCTCCCATTATATAGTCATCGTGAAGTAGTTTTATCAGCACAACAAGGACATGCATTACGCCCTTTGGTGCAATAACCGGATAAATTTGCATATGCAGGAAAATCATTGATTGTCCAAGTCAATGCAACTCGAAGACGGAATGATTTCTTAGTTGTTATATCATATGTTGGAACACCCTCCCACAACTGTTGGAGCTCATCTATTAATGGCTGAAGATAGACATCTATATTATTTCCAGGGCTTTTCGGTCCAGGAACTATTATGGACAAAATAAATGACGATGGCTTCACACTTCCAAAGCGGTAGATTATACGGTATCAACACTACAGGCCATATGCTGTATGTACTACTCGTTTGCCGAAATGGGTTAAAACCATCACTGGCTAATCCAAGTCGCACGTTGCAAGTATCTTCAGCAAAATCAGGATATCTTTGATCAAAACTTTTCCATGCAACAGAATCCGCCGGATGTCTGAGAATTCCATCATTCTTCGACCCTTCAACATGCCATCTCATATCAGAAGAAGTCTTAGATGACATAAACAACCTTTGTAGCCTAGGAATCAAAGGAAAGTAGCGCATCTGTTTTGCTGGCTTCTTTTTCCGCCTTGATTTAACTATCCCACTTGCATCTTGTTCTTCATTCGGAACACCTTTCCATTTTGAAGTACCACAAATTTCACAGTTCTCCAGACTCTCCTTATCCCCCCTAAAAATATACAATCATATCGACATGCAACTATCTTCTCATACCCCAGATCAAAATATTTAAGGAATTGTTTTATTCCATATGCTGAATTTGGGAGACAAATTTCAGGAAATGCTTCATTCAACAATTTAAGTAACATTGTAAAGGATTTGGCAAACCAACTATTCAAACATTTGATCTGAAATAACCTCACGATGAATGAGAACTTCGAAAATTTGATGCAATCACGATACAAGGGTGTACTAGCATCCTCCAACAACTTACTGAATGCTTCAAATTCTTTGTTAAATTCAGAGTTTTGCCTTCCCTCCTCCACTCCACCCTCATCTCCATTAGTGTGCGAGGTTTCAGTCGATTCATCATGGACTTGGGTTGTTGAACTATTTGTGTGCATTGGATTGTTATGAATCCCAAAAGCATCCCGCACTAAATTTTGCATCTCATTGGCAAGACTGTCGTCGTCATTCACTAAGGGTTCATTTTCCTCTTCCAACACATCTTGTCCAACCGGAACCTATGTGCCACGCTCTCCATGGCAGAACCACAGTGTGTACCCTTGTAGAAAACCATTAATCACCAAATGTGTTTGTACTTCGTAGCATGGAAGCAAATGACAGTTTACGCATCGGCAACATGGACAAAGGATAAAGTTGGGATCACGAGAATGTTGCTTGGCAAAGATAATGAAATCTCTAACACCATCTCGATACTCTTTGCATAATCGTGACTTACTCATCCAACTTTTATCCATTTCAATAATATCACTCAATCTGAAAATTAAATTTCATAAAAGATAGCTATTCAGAAAGAGAGAGTGAGACCCTCACAAATTAAAATATTCTTTTTTAATGAACAGCCCACAATTTGATTTCCAAAAGAAAATTAGCTACTTAATTACCTATAATCCTACAGAGTTTAATCAAGAAAAAAGTTATCATACCCATTCTATATAATACCTCTTGTATATATCTTTATGGTTTCTAAAACTGATGTATGCTCAAGTACTTCAAAAGGTAAATGGAAATATGAATGGGTAAAGATAAATTTCATTTGAGTGAGCTTACTAAAATCCATATTGAATTAGTCAATTATTAAACAAATCCAAAATGTGACACTTCTTTCATAGAGAATTCACCATTTCTCAAATATATTAGCCGTCCACCAACTCCAAATGTAAGTTCAGTTCATTTTCATTATCAACTTCGGTTAAGCGAAGGCTTGACCAATATAGTGTAGAATAAAACTCATTGAAAACATTTCATAACATTTTATTAAGAGTAACTTGCATGGATCCTCTTAAATTGCACTTTATTTAGAGTAACTTGCATATCTCATCTTAAATTGTACCCACATTATGGCAAACAAAGTGTGTAGAACCAGCTCTTTTGATCATACAACATAAACTCATGAAACCAAAAGCCACATCAAAAAATCTCCTAGCCTAAGAAGTTTCCATAAATGGATAAGACGATGGATAGTTATCGAAAATCACGATCATGGGAGGGGGGGGGGGGGGGGGGAAGTTCCTAAGCAATTCAAAACAATAAACCCCACGATCAATGAGCATCTAAGATAACAACCTAGGCAACTATGTGGGCACATGCATGGACAGGTGAACACACACGAGCTTCATAAACTCTGCATATCGTATCCCATTCTAACTTCCTAATTAGTAAATTGAGATACAAACCAAACAAAGTTTAGTTTCCAAAACAAACAAACAAACAAACAAACAAACAAACGCTCATCGAAACTACGCAGGACAGTACAATGCCGTATTAAACCCATTGCCTAGATACATTATATCATAAATTTCACTCCATAAGTTTTTTTTTTGCGAAAGTCAAAAGATCACCACAGTAATAACCAAAAACATTACAATAACTTCCCAATAATCAAAATCAATAGAATAGAATAGAATAGAATAATCAAAATCAAAATCAATAGTTCAAAAAGAATAGAATCAATAAGCAAAATCAAAATGAAAGAATAGTCACTAGTGACGAGAGAAGAGAGAGATTGAACGGCGGCGAGATCCAATGGCGACGGCGACGAGATCCAACGGCGGCAGGCTGCGAGATTGAACGGTAGCAGGCGACGAGATCGAGACGGCGGTGTCGAAATTGAAGAAAGAAAGAGGAACGAAGTGGAGATTAGGGCGTCGGAGAGGTAGGGTTTTGTCGAAATCGAAGAGGAACGAAATCGAAAAGGAACGAAATCAGAGAGGTAGGGTTTCGTCAAAATCAAAGAGGAAATGGGTTTGGCACGAGTAATTAGGGGAAAGTGAAAAAGAGAGAGGGAAGTGGCAAATTTAGGGCGCGGGATGGGGGGTTTTCCCCGGCGTTTGTCAATGCCGGGATGGGGGGTTTTCCCCGGCGTTTGTCAACGCCGGGGATTTAAGAAACGCTGGCGCTTTTTAATAAACACCAGGGAATTCCCCGGCGAAATACTTCAAACGCCGGGGAATTTTCGCCAGATAATCCTCTGTCTTTTGTAGTGATAATATATATTTTTGCAAATTGACGAGACTACCTTTCTTGTTTGTTTATGATTTTTTTTTTGTATTTCTTTTGTTCTGGTCTGCGATTATTTACTGAGGATAATGTTTTGTATCTGATATATATACAACATGAATCTCAGGTAATGATATCAACTTAACTGAAGGTATATGTGAGATTCTTAAGGGGATATTTAAACTATTCAAGTGTATATTCTAAGTTACAATTTCTAACCTGTGTCGGAATGGTTGGTTCGGGATTTTGTTGCCTCACCAAAGCTGCAACTACCTCTTGAAGCTGTGACAACCCTGATCTTAGAGAGCGTATCTCCTCATCTCTTGGATCCTCAGCACTAGACGCACGAGCCTCGAAAACTTTAGTGGGCGTTGGGCCTAAACCCATTTCACACACATGGCCAGGGCGCTCTGGGCCTCTTGTTTCGATCAAAGCATGACGCTGAAATGATAATGCGTCAAAGTCAGATGTGGTAGAGTCGGAGGCCATTGTGGAAGACAGTTCGGCATACTTCACTCTGGCAGTGCTCTGTTAAAATACAAATTGACATAAAATTATCACTACTAAACGGATTGTCTATAGCGGCGTTTATTTCTGTCTATGGCGGCGCTTATAAACGCCGCCATAGATGGTAGCGGCATTTTATTTATTGCCGCGAGCAGCGCCGTTGCATCGGCCGTCGTTACAGATCATAGGCCTATCGCGGCGCTTTTCTAGCGCGCCGTTACAGACCATAGGTCTACAACGGCGCGTCTTAAAAGGCGCCGCTATAGGCCTATGATCTGTAACGGCGCTCTCGAAAAGCGCCATTATAGGTTGGATGCCTATGCCGGCGCTTCTAAAAAAACGCCGCTGTATGTGTACAGCTTGTAACGGCACATTTTTAAACCGCCGTTACAACCCGTAGGTCTATTACGGCGCTTTTAAAGACCGCTGTTACAGTCCGTAGGTCTATTAAGGCGCTTGTTTAAAACGTCGTTACAAGTCGTAGATCTATTACGGCGCTTCATAAATGCCGTGATAGACACATGCGCGTATATTTTCTAAATCATTTCGATATGCTATACCGGTGTTCCTAAACGCCGGGATTGGTTCTTTTTTTTAATAATTCACCACGATTGGTGGATCCTCCCGACATATTTATCTCAAAACTGATTGATAAGGGGTTTCGGGTTTTTCCCACTATTTAAAAAATGTCACAAATTCAAAATATCTGTAGTCCTATCAAATTTGAACGTTCAAATCTTAAAAACACTAATAGCAGCATAATAAACAACTATATAATCATGGACCACAATAAACAATAATTACTTGTCTAAAAATGGTCATACGAAGAGTTAGAAATATACTTGTTATACATCAATTTCTTTAACAAAGCATAAATTCAGTTTCAACAAAACATAAAAAGACTAAAGTCCAAATTTAACTCAACAATGGCAAAGTCTACTGAAGCAGCTCGGCATTGCTTTGATTCCCACTGATATTTTGCCCAGATGTACGTGCGTGACTAGAAGTCGATGGAATTCGCTGGCTCTGTATAATTCACAATAGTGTCATTTATTAGATTATTCACTACACTAGGCACCACACAAGTAAAATGCAATAGTTAAATTTCATACTAATATCATAAAATATTGTTGAATACTTACAGTTCCATGTACTGGATTGTTAGAGTTCTGATTTTGTTGGGAGATTAAAGAAACAATTATATCTTTCAAGCCGTCAATCTCTTCCTGCATCTTGGCTTGCATCTTGAACACATCCGGATAGGATGTACGACTGGAGGTAGATGCACAAGAACCAAATACCTGTGATTGAAACCATGCCAGTCCAATTTTCACAGGGTCATAACTATATAACCAATATGAACTACTATGAGACATATATAGAAGTTTAAAAGACAACCAAATAAAAGCAATGCAAATTAATTTTACTAGCAACTCTAGAGTTCATTGATAATAAAGGAAACAAGACATGTTTATAAGTACATTCTGACAGAAGTACACATATATATAGCACTGAATGCATAACCTAAGATATACAAATTATGTACATGGAGATAATTAGTGTTGATACGCAGTTAATATGATGATGTATCTAGCTCATGTTATCTTAATCATATATCTCAGTATACTTTGCTGATCAGTATATATCAGTATATACACTACTATATAATTATCGATGTAAAGCAAGCACCTTATTATTATACTAACTTCAAAAAGGTAAAATTCAAGAAATAACTGGTTTTTTGGGGTAACCAAATATATCTTAAGAATTTAAAATAACAGGTTTTTTTTTATTCCATCAAAGTAGTAAAAGGTTTCTAGCAAAAAGAAAAAGAAAAATGGTGGAAGTTGCTAATTATTTTTGAGTCAGTAAAGTTTGCTAATTATAACACCAAATGTGATGAATATATAATTAACTTTATCATATATATGGGTAGTACTATTTTGGGTTCAAACTAATATTTAGTATAGGCTTTCATTTTGTTGTTAATCTGATAGAGTATCATAAAGCAAAAGGTAATATGAGATGATGCTAGTCAATCTTTTCCATTCAATAAAGCCGAAGTTTTCAGCTTTATGTATGACATGATTTTCTTTCTTTCTTTTTTTCTTTCTTTCTTTTCCATCTATTTTTTTCTCAAAGGAAAAGAGAACACAAAGCTCTATCTTTGCAGAGAGCTTACAACTCATGCATATATTAATCATTTCAGGTTAATCATTTCAGGTTTGCTTATAGTTCAATAGATTAATCATTAATAGTAATGAATTGTATAATTATCTATATAAAAGCAATAATTTTAGTTTGTAGTGAGTAATTATGGCATGATTAATTATGAATAGGTGTGTGCATATATTTATATGCAGACTGATACAGCATCTGTGCTTATGGAAGCTACTGCATATAGCATACATCATGTGAACATAGTTCAATTAGGCAGACATGAAGTACAATTCTTATACTCATACATCATGAATCAAAGAAAAAGAAAATCAACATGGGTTGAAGTAGTTAAGGGTTCATGTACATGAACCCCAAGCCAGCAATTAGTATCTGGGCATATCTAGTACATGACATTCAGGTGACTTGAAGCCCAGGACTGAAGTGATGATTACAGGACCAGTAGGGAAAGAAATGCTTATGCCAAAAGAGCATAATGCGACGATTATAATGGTAACTATGACTTTCAGCTTTTTCTTTCTGTGTTAATCCTGAGGTCATAGTGTTTATGTAAGCATTTCTAATAGAAAAAAGTATGCGGAAGTATGTGAAGTTGTAATACTAATGTGAAATGTACCTGCCCCATGCAATTAAGAAATGAAGTTTGCTTAGGATTGACGGATTTACATTAGTATTAGAAAAGTATC
The DNA here is from genome assembly GCA_017893485.1 of Hemerocallis citrina. NCBI lineage: Eukaryota > Viridiplantae > Streptophyta > Magnoliopsida > Asparagales > Asphodelaceae > Hemerocallis > Hemerocallis citrina. The sequence continues at coordinate 18,060,371 of CM030363.1, forward strand.
CAGAACTGTATGTAGTAGGCATTGGCTTCATGAATAGTCTAGTTGGTACTTGCCCACTCTGCAAATGATTTCATATTGAACTTGCCAAAAACTTTGACCCAGTTGACAATATTTAAGTAACTTAGAAACTGTATATAGTAAGCATTGGCTTCATGAATAGTCTAGCTGGTACTTGCCCACTCAGCAAATGCTTTCATAGTGAACTTGCCATAAACTTTGATCCAGTTGACAATATTTAAGTAACTTATTAAATGTATATATTAGTCTTATCATCAAGTGTTCATGAAATAAACTTGAGGCTCTCTGAAATACATAAAAATCCAATAGTTACAGTTTATTATATCATTTGTGATACAGCCTGATGCTCTGAAGTGTTCTTGATAATGCTATTAATCCCACTCGGTCAAAATCCGATCAACTGATCTGATCCGATATTGCCAAAATGGTCGACCTCGATCACGATGCCGAGATTTTGAACCTTGAAAAGTAAAAGTAACCTAACCATAGCCATTCAGTGAGCAAACTAACCGTAGGCATTGATGAGCTCACTGATGAGAATAGGTGGATAATCTGGTATGAGACTGCTTGACCCTTTATTCTATCATCACCATCCTATCCTTTTTTTTCAATCTTCACTACAGGTACAAACGAATCAGGGTATATGCCATTGTTGCTAAATGAAGGGATCCTGGTCCTTTTTTTCTATCTTCACTACAGGTATAAACGAATCAGGGTATATGCCATTGTTGCTAAAGGAAGGCTAGGATCCCTTTTTCTTAGGCTAGAATCTCCATTGCCATTCTGACATGAGTTGGTAGTTGGTACACAAGCTTCCCTATTACTCAGACTAGTGGTACCAAACCAATTAATTGAAAAAAATGCTTAAGATGACAAAAAAGTTGAATTGCCATGAATTATGTAGCAATGGCACTTCTATCTACGACTGCTATCTAGGACTCATATATGTCTGATAAACCTACTGATTATATATATATGTATACCTGTGAGGGTGTTGGCCCCAATCCCATTCCCCGCACACGACCGGGTCGCTCTTTCCCCCTCACATCAGTCATAGCTTCACGCTGGATGGTTAATCGATCTGCTGAAGATGTCGACCTCTCTTCAATCAATTTTCTAGCTTCTTTCTAGAAAAGAGAGCAAACAATACATTAATACCAAAAATTGGGCTGAAAATTAGTTTGAAATTTTGGAAGTTATGACCAAATTAAAATCCAAATTTGAGTTGTGAATATTATCCAAATTTTTGTTGCAGAATGAAAATTGGAATTCGAAAGTTTCATGTATACCACTATATCAGCTGCAAATTCATCCCGATATGTCTCATCCTTACTTGTGTGGGTAGATTCAAAAAAATCTACCTCACCGACACTCTCTCCCTCGACTGTCGTATCCTATATATGAGTCAAATGAAATAGTTAAATCATACCAACGCAGAAATTGGCAAAAAAAAACAGACTTGCTATAAAATAAAATTTTCATTACCATCTCATCCCGCACAATAGCAAAGCTGCAGCTCCCCGTAGTGTGCTTGATCTTCAACTGCCTACGGCTGCTTTGACCAATTTCAGCTTTCCTCTATACCATTTTAATAATTGGAATAAATGCTTATGTTTACCAAAATTAATAATTTATATCATCAATTTAAGATATAAACAATGAAATATGATTACCTTTCCAGTGTCCGATTTCCAATATTTGACAAGAAAATGTCAATCCTGTGGCGTCACGCATTCGGGACTGACCTTGCATTTTCGACCTCGGTCTTCTCCTCATCATAGTACTTCCCTTTCAAGAAGCTCTTGTGATCCCTCCATTTTTTCGAAATCGATTTATTGAGCCATCCATCAGAACCGTCAGGGGTTGCAAACTTTTGCTACAAAATGAGAAAGATGATGGAGCACAATAAATCAATGTAACTTCAAAAATCAATGTTTACTGTGGTGTGAGGAATTCTCAGGATTAAGCATTACAATATTGAAGATGAAATAGAGTAAAAACTATAAAAATGGAAAGTATAAAACGCGACATATGTGTATTGTTAATATACTTAGATTTAATTTTATGGATACAGATCTTTCCTTCTTCGTAGTTAATTGATTATGGAATGATCTGTTGTGCGCGAATACGAATCAAACCAACAAGAATCAATGCGGAATACAAAGAGAGAACCAGCGAGAAAACACAAAACAAACCAACACAAAAAAGGACACACAGATTTAATGTGGTTCGGCAAAATACATGCCTACATCCACGGGGCGGTTGGGGTTTCTTCTTCTTCAAATTATCACCAATGGGCGAAAACAAACCCTTACAAGTAATGACGGCTGCAAAACCGAAATAGGGATCTCTAATTTTCGTCACCAATTACAAAACCCTAACAAGTGTATTTATAGGGAAACTATTGGGCCTTTTCGAATTGGGCCTGATCCAGTTCAAAATACCGTCGACAGTCGACTGGTCGACTTACCAGTCGACAGTCGATCCATCTGGCAGTCGACCGATCAGTCGACCGATCCTCTGCTGCTGCTTGTATCTTTAGCCTTCGAAAACTCTCTGGACAGTCGCCTGATCCTTCTATCAGTCGACTTATGCTGTAACTTTCTTTTGCTGCAGATACTCCAAAACAATCTGAACCAGAATCGAGCCATTATCCTACAATCTCCACCTTGGCGAGATCTTCCACCAAACAACAATCTCCACCTTGGCAAGATCTTCCAAGTAGCCCAAGCAATCTCCACAAATACTCCAAATGCTCATCATCAATTGTAACAACAAATCCAAACTCCACCTTAGTATGATATCACATACTAGGCGAACAAATAGCGAAGCACCATTCCAACCCCCCATTCCAAATCATCAAACATGCAAAATATTAGCCAGGTTCATGCAATGCTTGAACTTGGCTGCTCCAACAACTTTGGTCAACATATCAGCAGGATTATCAGCTGTTCCAATCTTCACCAAATGAATATCACCATCCTTTATCAAATCACGCACAAAGTGATAACGGACATCAATATGTTTGGTCCTCGAATGATGAACTTGGTTCTTCGCTAAATGAATAGCACTCTGACTGTCACAGTGTACCTCCACCTTCTCCCGATGAATCCCCAAGCTCTTCAAAAGTCCATGTATCCAAATGGCTTCCTTCATGGCCTCAGCAATCGCCATGTATTCAGCCTCAGTAGTAGACAACGCTACAGTGGACTGCAAATTTGACCTCCAACTTATAGGTGCTCTAGCCATCGTAAACAAATAGCCTGTAGTAGACCGCCTCTTATCTAGATCACCTGCATAGTCTGAATCAACATATCCAACCAATAACCTGCTAATATTGTCATCCCTTTCAAATTTCAAACCCACATCTGTGGTGCCACTTATGTACCTTAGAATCCATTTAGCTGCTTGCCAATGCTCTTTGCCTGGATCATGCATATATCGACTAACCATACTCACCGCCTGAGAGATGTCTGGTCGAGTACAAACCATGGCATACATCAAACTGCCAACCACACTAGTGTAAGGTACATTTGCCATATACTGTCTCTCTTCATCTGTACTTGGAGACTGAGAAGCACTAATTCTGAAATGACTGGCTAAGGGTGTACTTACTGGTTTAGTCTTCTCATCTATACCGAACCGTTTCAGCACCTTCAAAAGATATTGCTTCTGAGTCAAACTCACTATACCCTTTGCCCTGTCTCTAGCTATCTCCATCCCAAGTATCTTCTTGGCTTCACCAAGATCCTTCATCTCGAATTCAGAACTCAACTGATTCTTCAAATTTTGAATCTCCTTAGCATTCTTAGAGGCAATCAACATGTCATCCACATATAATAACAGATATATGAAAGAGCCATCCTGCAACTTCCTGAAGTAAACACAATGATCAAACTCACTTCTGGAATATCTTTGCACCTTCATAAACTTATCAAACCTCAAATACCACTGCCTTGGAGATTGCTTCAACCCATAGAGAGACTTCTTCAACCTGCAAACACAATTTTCCTTCCCAGCTGTCTTGAACCCATCTGGCTGTAACATATAAATTTCTTCATCTAAATCCCCATGTAAGAACGCAGTCTTCACATCCATCTGTGTCAACTCAAGGTCAAACTGTGCTACCAATGCCAACAAAATCCGAATAGAAGGATGCTTCACAACCGGAGAGAACACTTCATTATAGTCAATTCCTTCCTTTTGAGCATACCCCTTTGCAACTAGTCTAGCCTTGAACCGAACACTGCCTTTTGGACCTTCTTTCTTCGTATACACCCACTTGCAACTGATTGCTTTCTTCCCCTTTGGTAGTTGCACTAGATCCCAAGTCTTATTCTTATGAAGAGAGTTCATCTCTTCATCCATAGCAACTTTCCAATCTGCATTTTCTGAACTTCTAGTGGCTTCTTTGAAGTTGGAGGGAACTTCATCATCCACAATGGGAAGAGCAAATGCAACTGTATCTGTAAAACGAGACGGTCGTTTGATATCTCTTCTTTGCCTTCTTACTGCAATTGATTCTTCCTGCTGGATAGGAACTTCTTCATCATTCTCACTATCAACCACATCATCTTCATCTTGGACAGGAACAGGATTTTCAACTGACAAATTTTCTAACTCCACCTGTTGGAACACTCTCCTACCAGTCGACTGGTTATTGCCACCAGTCGACTGTCCCGAGCTCCCACAATTCTGCTGTTTTGGACCATCAGTCGACTGCTCCTGTTCATCAGTCGACTGTCCCGAACTTCTTTTACTCACCTGTTGAAGAACTGTCCCACTCTTCTGCTGCTCACCAGTCGACTGACATATACCACCAGTCGACTGTCCCGAGCTAATCATGCTGGTCTCATCAAAAGTCACATCTCTGCTGATTACTAACTTCTTCTGTTCTGGACACCACATCCTGTTACCTTTGACACCAGTACTAAAACCAACAAATATAGCCTTCTTGGCTCTTGCATCAAGTTTAGTTTCAGTTACATGAAAATAAGCAGGACAACCAAATATATGCAAAAAACTATAATCAGATGCAGGTTTACCACTCCATACCTCAATAGGCGTCTTGCCTTCAAGTGCTGCTGATGGTAAACGGTTGACAATGTGGCTTGCATATATAACAGCTTCTGCCCAAAATGTCTTCTTCAATCCAGACTGTGCTAACATACATCTCACCTTCTCAAGTAAGGTTCTGTTCATCCTTTCTGCAACCCCATTTTGCTGTGGAGTCTTCCTAACTGTGAAGTGCCTCTGGATCCCTTCATCTTCACACAACTTCAGAAATGGATCATTCTTATATTCCCCTCCATTATCTGACCTCAGAACCTTAATCTTCCCACCAGTCTGATTTTCAACTTTCTTCTTCCAACTTGTGAACAATGTCAAAACTTCATCTTTGTGCTTCATGGTATATACCCAAACTCGTCTGGAGTAATCATCAACAAAAGTAACAAACCAGTGTCTACCACTCATAGAAGGTGTCTGAGTAGGGCCCCAAACATCTGTGTGCACATAATCGAGGATACCCTTTGTCTGATGTACAGCTGTACCAAATTTCACCCTAGTTTGCTTACCCAAAACACAATGTTCACAAAATTCCAACTTGCACCCTTTAGCATCCTTAAGCAACCCTTGCTTCACAAGCCCCTGCAAGGCCTTCTCTCCTGCATGCCCGAGTCGCATATGCCACAACCTAGTAGAGTCGGGAACAACCTGTTTAGGCCTTTCAGTTACACTGGCAGCCTGACCCAAATATGTTTTTCCCTGCAAGAAAAACAAGTTCCTCTTTCTTTGCCCTTTCATCACCACGAGTGATCCGCTAGTCACTTTCAGAACGCCACCTTCACTAGCAAATTTCAAACCACTGGCCTCCAAAGCACCTAGTGAAATCAGATTCTTTTTCAAATCTGGAACATACCACACATCTGAAAGTTCTCTAATAAGACCATCGTGCATTAGCAATTCAATCTTCCCGATTCCTACCTTCTTACAAGGTGCATCATTTCCCATCAAAACTACACCACCATCCATATACTCCAAAGAAGTAAACCACTCCTTTTTCCAAGTCATATGATAGGAGGCTGCTGTATCAAGAAACCATACTTCTTGATAAAGTGAGGGACTAGAAGCAAGTGCAAAAGAAAAATCCTCGCCACTTTCTAAATTATCAACAGTCACATCTGCCGTCGAATTTCCCTTATTTCGTAGCTTTGGACAATCCTTTTTCCAATGCCCCCTTTCATGACAGAAAGCACATTCATCTTTGGCCGGTATTTTCCTGTCCTTTGAAACTCCTCTCGATTTGGAACGAGATTTGTTTCCCTTTTTCCCAGATTTGGACTCAGATCTAGTCTCAGTCCTGCCCCTTACAATCAACGCTTCAGAAGTTTCTCTATCAACCATCTTATCCCTTCTCCTAGTTTCATTATTCAACAAAGCATTTGCAACATCTTCATATTTCACCGTATCTTTTCCATATAATAAAGTAGTTGCTAAATGATCATAACTTTCAGGTAATGAATTCAACAGAATTAGGGCTTTATCTTCATCCTTAATTTGCTCATCCAAATTTAACAAATCAGCCAATAATTTATTAAATGATTCCACATAAGCATTCATAGACATACCTTCCGTATAGGTGAAGCGAAAAAGTCTCTTCTTCAAATACAGCCGATTCTCCAAACTTTTCCTCATGTATTTGTCTTCGAGCTTCTTCCACAACACCGCAGCAATGGTATCCCTCATCAAATCATACTTCTGAGTCTTCTCAATAAAGAGCCGAATAGTCCCACACGCAACTCGATTCAACTTCTTCCAATCTGCTTCGGACATATCCTTAGGTTTTTCAACTTCCAAAGCAACATCTTGTTCTTGTTGAACAAGAACATCCAAAACCTCACATTGCCACATCCCGAAATTGTTTGTCCCATCAAATTTTTCAACTTCAAATTTTGCGTTGTGAATCGTTGTTCTTGACGAACTTGATCCCACAACATCCTTGGTTGCATCTGCATCACCCGCCATCTCCCTCTAGGTCGAACCAACAGCTCTGATACCACTTGTTGTGCGCGAATACGAATCAAACCAACAAGAATCAATGCGGAATACAAAGAGAGAACCAGCGAGAAAACACAAAACAAACCAACACAAAAAAGGACACACAGATTTAATGTGGTTCGGCAAAATACATGCCTACATCCACGGGGCGGTTGGGGTTTCTTCTTCTTCAAATTATCACCAATGGGCGAAAACAAACCCTTACAAGTAATGACGGCTGCAAAACCGAAATAGGGATCTCTAATTTTCGTCACCAATTACAAAACCCTAACAAGTGTATTTATAGGGAAACTATTGGGCCTTTTCGAATTGGGCCTGATCCAGTTCAAAATACCGTCGACAGTCGACTGGTCGACTTACCAGTCGACTGGCAATCCATCTGGCAGTCGACCGATCAGTCGACCGATCCTCTGCTGCTGCTTGTATCTTTAGCCTTCGAAAACTCTCTGGACAGTCGCCTGATCCTTCTATCAGTCGACTTATGCTGTAACTTTCTTTTGCTGCAGATACTCCAAAACAATCTGAACCAGAATCGAGCCATTATCCTACATGATCAACAATCACAAAAGCAGTTAAGTGGAATTATCATCTTTCATATGCATATTTTCTTGATCGAATTTCTATTGACAAAGCCATCAAGTGGCAATCTCAATGTGTGCATTATGAACTGGCTCACTGAGAGAATAACAATTACTTGAAGTGTAATTGACATATAAGCATTGCTCCTAAATTTTTTGTATGTGATTCATATAAGCATTGATCCTAAAAATTTTTCATCACACTGCATACAAGAAATGTTGCTTTGATCCTAAAATGTAGTTGCTACACTGTGAAGTATAAATTAGCTAGAGAGACTAATAATCTTTTGGTCGATGAATGCTATATGCAGTTAAAGAATTTTTTTCAAAAATTTTTTGTTGTATCAAGAATTTTTTTTGTATGCAGTAAAGAATAATTAGACTGCATACAATAATTTTTTTGTTGCAGTAAAGAATAATTGTATATAATCAGACTGCATACAAGAATGCAGTAAAGAATAATCAGACTGCATACAAAAAAAATTCCTATCCGGATAAAGAATTATTCTTTACTGCAGTAAAGAATTATTCAATCAGTAAAGAATGCAGTAAAGAATAACAAAAAAATTCTTGTATGCAGTAAAGAATAATCAGACTGCATACAAGAATTTTTTTGTTGTATCAAGAATTATTTTTCTTGTATCAAGAAATGCTATATGCAGTAGCTTTGTAAGGAAATTTTTAAAAACATACCTTAATCGCATCGATGGCCGTCACCTTAGTCATCGTTGGTACTTTTGACCAACTCTCGTAGCTTAGGGGAAGGATACGCGGATTTCGTGCTATGACACCGCAAAACTTCGCGAGCTTACTCCCGCCATCTCTTAATGGTTGATTGTGTTCGTTGCATTCCACCAATACTTTTTTATTATTTGGGAGCTTCCAGATTTCCTTCATCTTCGTCGGCCCCCTCGACCTCCTCAAAGTAGTGGGAGTGCTACCTTCACCCCCCCGACTGTAGTAGCACCCCCATCCGCCACACCTTCAAGATAGTCCGTCGGGTGCTCAGTAGAAAGTCCCCGGCTAGGTTGCTCTATGGCATCGTCTTGGTTGACAACTATTGTTGGCAACTTTCTCTTCGTTCTAGCCATATGTCACCTGTTTCAAAAAAATTCAGACTAATTATAATTTAATCAACAAATCAAACATATGAACAAATAATGACATTAAAACAAAAAGTTAATTAAAACAACCACAAATCATCACAATATGCCAACAATTTCAGGCTTTTACGTCAAATAACATTAATTATAATCATAAAAACAGGTTAGGATAATCGTGGCTTATTAATCCAACTTTTATCCATTTTGAAAAATATGAGTCAATCTGAAATATAAGTAGGTTAGGATCAACTTAAGCATAAGTCACTCACTGTTAAACATTTTGAAAAATATGAGTCACTCACTGTTAATAATTAATTATAGTTAGTTTTTATGAAATTATTGAAGTTATCTACTGATTTGTTGTTACTTTGAATTTAATAGGATGCAATCTAATTGTCTGTTGATGAAACCTATGTATAGAAGCAGTCTAAATCTAGGGAGATACATAAACCAATGTGTATACACTTTGGAGGGGGTTTCTGATTGGTGTTTTTAAGGCTTTGAAACCAGCTCACACATTCTGTGTGACCCTTCAGAAATAGTCCATGTAGAATTTCAGGGTGTAGATCTGATTAGTGTTTGAGTGTGCATCCACCACACCAAAGTGTAGTTATAGTCACTGACTCAAGGTATCAAATAAAGGTATGACAGCTAATCCATGTGATAGAAGACAGTGATATGTTTACTTAGAATTTTTTAAAAACAATAGAATGATCAGTTCTGCACTGAAGATAAAATTAGAGCTAATTGACATATGATTGTAATTAAGTCAACAGTATATGTATCAATCTCTCTCTCACAATGAAAATTTATTCTAAACTCCTCATTACTGTGATTTTTTACATTAGGCATTTACTTTCTTTGTATACTTGAGAAACATCGTAAAATTAAAATCACCCTTTCTATTAATTAACAATTAAATTAAAATCACCCTTTCTATTAATAAACAATTAAATTAAAATCACCATTTGATGCATCAGTAAGAAGCTTTGAACTTATTACAGTGATTCAAACTTGAGAAACAAGGATGGGCTGCAATATAACACAGTACTTTGATGTCACATTGGTGTCATGTCAAAAACCTTTTTAGTTTCTTTTTCTTTTTCTTCCTTCTTTATTTGGTTTAAAGATGCAAAAAAATTTAATTCCATAGTATTTACAAACATCTTATTACACCAGTAAGTGCACTCTTAAGTGTTTTTATCAAGTTAAGCAACTTATTGTTGTAATATCTACCTAAGGCAAGTTCACTCGATCGCCCTGTGCGATTTCCCTCGAGACATTTGACAACTTCATATACGACTTGAGAGGAAAAAGACGCCTCGAAATTAAGACATGTCTTCGTGCAGAACTTGTTAAGTTATTCCTTTGTACAAGATTCAGGTTTCGGTGGCCTCAGTGCAAGCTCTTGTAAATGTTTGTCGATGTCCTAGTTTCCTGCAAGTGACTCTTTAATGAAATAGGTGGTCATCTCAAAAGACACAGCACGTCAAAAGTGCAGAGACTATGATGGCCATGGGCTTACAACAACATGATGCTGGGTGGTTAAGTACCAACAAGGACCTACACAAAATACACACTCATTGTTGGGGACCAATCTACAAAATTAGTGCTATCAAGTATCAATATCAGGGCTTGAATAGTAAGGATCACTCACACCAACTCAATTGAGGCATGCACCTCAAAAGTTGGCAGTATGGCATTGGTTCAAGATAAAGGAGAGTTGTGTATAGGGACCTCATATTGTGGAACGATAATCCTTAAAATATATTAGTAAACAGATATATATATCAAGAGCATGATTTAGCATAGACGGGAACAAGAAGGTGAGCATATTTGTCACATGTCTTATTGATGGTTTGATGATAACTTTGACAATGGAAGTGTCACTTTGAAAAGTTGGTATTAATTTGCATTCAAAAGAGCAGCAAAAACATAGTTTTCACTTTTCATTTACTAACAGAATGTCTACACCTCTTTTTCAAAAATAACATACAATATGAATTCCATAAAACATCTTATATCTTCGACAAATGAACTAAGAAAAGTCTGGAGAAACTTTGTTCGATTACCCCCAAATGAATCTACTGCAATCAAATCTCACAGGATTTGCAATCTTAACTGATTGTGCAATTCCTCTTTAACAAAATGTTAGGTTTAGTGATCTTATTAATAGATTACATTCTTTCTCTTCTTTCTAAATCATTATTAAATGTAGATTTAGTAATTAAAGAGTCGATACTTGATAGGTTTGTATATTACTTTTAAGTTATTGAATGTGGACAAAATTGACAAGCCTTTGTCATGGCATGCCTGAAGGCATATGTAATGAATGTATAAAAGGATACAGTTGGACAGGGAAAGCAGCAGAGAAACATACTTTTAAGGGCTAATGTCTCTCTCTCACAATGAAAATTTATTCCAGTTATAGTTTGAGTTACTCTAAGTGAACTAGAATTCCCATTTTCCGATACTTTGAACTTAATTTGTTCAGAACCATCTAAACTCCGCTATATAGGATGATGAATCATGTTGACGCCTAACTGGGTTTAAAAAAATAAATATACTCCGCTACATAGCAAATTGTCTAAAATCAAAATATAAAACAATCAACTCAGTTCATACAAAACATCATTCAACTAAAAAATAACATTATAGCAAATGGGCTAACAAATTTCTACCAAATCAAGACAATCAATCGCATATCACAAACCAATGCCAACAAAAACCCACATCCCCAAAACCACAATGTCCCCCAACTACAAGTCCCATAATCACACTTCTCAGATGGCCACCATTTCAAATTAAGCAAAGTTAACAGAACCCTAATCCCGAAAAATTGAAAGTGACATCAGAACTAAGAGGATGTGAAATGTACCAATCAAATAGAGAATGAATCCACACGGAGCTTCTTCTTGAATGGAGAAGGGCGACGAAGCCGAATGGGGAGACGAAGCCGTGTGGGGAGAGGGGAAGATGGCGCCGAATGGGGAGAGGTCGACTGGTTAGGGAGAGAGAGAGAGAGAGAGAGAGAGAGAGATTTTGGAGACGGATGTGGAGCGGCGCTGGGGGGAAATGAAGAGATTTTGGATAGGGTTAGTAGTATACGTTTTTGGGGGGAAATGAAGAGTGGAGCGGGAGGAAGTATTCGGCAGCGAAAACGGATTAGGCGAAATGGCGAATAGCTGTTTGGTCTATAACGGCGGTGTCTATAAAACCGCCGTTATATATTGTATATCTAACGGCGTAATATGGCACCGCCGTCATAGATCAAAGCTATTAAAAAAAATATTATAATGGCGATCTATCGCGGCGTTTGGGCATAGACGCCGGGATAGATACGCCGTTATATCCATTCCGATTAGTAGTGTATATAAGTTATTTACTTCAAAGCGACTTAACAAATCAAACAACGTATACATCATCAAGAAAAATTACTGATATCATCGCAGTTGTTGTGGAAACAAATTGGCCATCTGATTTCTTGTGGGTAGCGTCAAAAAAATCTAGATCGTCGAACTTGTCTGCACCGTGTTCCTCAACCTTTATATTAATAACTCACAGCTATAAGAAACATTATACTCTTTGTATATTCATTAGTGAAAAAAATACTTAACACGTACCAATCTCTCACGAACTACAGCGAAGTTACTAGTTCCAGCAGTGTGCAATACCTCATGTTTTTCCCGACTTGACGAACCAATTTCAAACATTTTCGGCACATTCCAGATAATTACAACTCAATCAAAATTAGTTTAAAAAATCCAATGCAATAATTGTAATATTAAGATGAATACCTTTCCTTCAGGAGAACAAAAATGAACAAGGTAGTGCCAATCGGAAGGATTAACATTTGGGAAGACAATTTTTGAATAGATGAGGTCGTACACGAACCAAAAACCTGTTGAGCTAACTGGCCTACTGAGCTTTTTGATGTGGGTGTCATGAAACCCTAGTTTCTTAGATTCCAATCGGAACCCATGAGCTTATGGAGCACCAGATCATGGTGTAAAATCATGAATTTAGGGTGGAGATCAGAGCGGATAATGGTGGCGGCTGTGGAAGGAGGAAGTGAAGGTGAGGATGTTAGGTTAACGTTGGGGATGAGAGGCTTTATATAGAATGTGAGTAGGCTTGGATAGTGACTGAATTCTCCTTTTTCTATTCAGTAATTACTAATTATTGAGTGAATTCTTACCTGTTTTTTTTTTTTTTAAACTTACTACTGCATTAACTAGTTTATTATTGACTGATTCAACTAGAGACTCGGTAGATGCAAACCAGTACAAGCCAACCACTAATTAACGGATTTAGTGGAATGGGAGACCAAGCATGTGGAACAACAGCTAACATACCTTGTCTTATTCTCATTATTGGATTAACTTTATTTTTTTTTTTTTTAAAGAAAAAAAAGAAACTACAACTTGTTCTGAATCTGGCGTAAAGCCCAGTGTATGTTACTGCGGTAAATCAACTCTAAGCTCTTTTTTGATGAATCGGATAGAGCCAAAAGGCTCCAGCCATCAAAAATATATTAATCAATAAATCAATAATAAAACAATACAAGCGTTAAGGGTTTTACAAGATGTAAAACAGAAATAAATGATACAATGAAGTACAATAAAACTAAACTACAGTGAGGGACGAAACCCGACGAAGTACCACCATCCCAAAACCATGGAGCTAAGCAGAAGGCCCCGAGAATCGAGCAAAAGATCCACGAAGATTGGAAGAAAACTCCCTCCACGAAGAACACCAATACCGCTAGCAGTCTTGAGGGACTCTAATGGCCAATAGGCGGAGAGACAGTGCAAGCGCCGGGGATGTTTACGAGCAGATGATACTCAACAGTGCCTTGATTGAAAAGTAGACATAGAGCCGGGCCAGCCGGCTTTCCTCGCTAGAAGGCGAGCGCTCACGCGGATCTTCGAAAGATCGAAAACTTTCTTTTTGTAACCGCGCTTAACAGGGGAATTGACAGCACATGCCGAAAGGGGCAACAGCGCCTCTGGGACAGAAGAAGAGACATCAACAGAAATGGAACTCAGGGGGGAATGGAGACAGGTGGGAACAACCGAAGATGTGGAGGGGATGGGAATGGTGGTGCCGGCCCAAAGAGGAAGAGCAGAGGCATCAAGGTTAATAGAAATCTTGGGGGTAAGGGAGAGCAAGAAGAGTTCGAAAGCCCTCAGGACGTGACAGAGCCATGCCTGGGCCCCTAATAGTTGATACCAAGAGAATAGGCTTCCTGGAAAATTAAACGAGATCGCAGGACATAAGGGATGGGAGAGCTTCACAGCACAGGGGAAGTTATAGAACGGCGGAGGGGCCCTATAATCAATAATAGCACTTACAATATGAACAGGTGGGGCAGTAGTGCTGGAGAGAGTAGACTCCCTCGCAACACGAGACGATGAAAGAAACGAGAAAAAAGATTTAACCCCATCACGATAAGGACTTAACTTCCCGAATAATGATGAAGTCGCTGAGACAGGTCGGGGGCGAGCCTTGAGAGAGGCCCGGCGAGGGATGGAAACAAGGGACGTGAAAACCTTGTGATCCTTAAAAAGCAAATCAACATTAGGTCGGATAAGAGTGACAGGAGATGCAAGAGGAGAAGAACTAGATGGGGGGGAATTCGACGCTGAACTTTCGGCCAAGACAGAGGAGTTGAAGATCTGATGCTCAACCCTACTGTGCTTACAATCCAAACTATAGAGAAGCTTTCGCTTTAAGAGGGGATAATTAAGGAAGGAAAGAAGTTTGGTTGGTAATGGATGTCCTCTGGGCCATCCCAGAAGATTTTGAAGGGAAAAGCAACGACTACGAGAGTGACCAAGCTTGTCACAAAATAAACACCTCATCCTGCTTAAACAATCACGCTTCAGATGCCCAGGAAGGAGGCATCTGAAGCAGACCCGGAGATGATCGGGCTTAACAAGCGAAGAAGAGTTTAAGCAGTTGTGAGAATCCTGAGAGGGGAATATAAAATCCCAAGTAGAATAAGAAACATGCCTCTGCGAATCCCTAATCGAAACTGAACGGTTAGAGCTAGCTACCGCAACGATAGAATTCATAGAAGAAACACTGCCACAATGGAGAAACAAATACCGCTCCAATAAGGGAAGTGTAAAGAGACTACACTTCACAGAATGGATGGAAAAAACGCTACCACAAGAAAGACGATACCAGTGCTTAACCAACACAAAGCTGCACAAAGAAGAGGAAACGCGCTCTCCAAGTAGCAGAACAATAGCGGAGAGAAAAGAACGAGAGAGAGGTTAGATAGAACGGCCAAACAAGAATAAAAACTCAGTCAGATCAACGACTAGAGTTAAAGTAGTCTCTGGCAAAAGGACCCCAGTGAATGGGGAAACACTAAGCCAGCACAAACGAGCAGAAAGGCCGCAAGGCAAAACAGTAAATGGAGCACTACACAGTGCTAATAGGAGCAGCTAACCGTAGAAAGAGCTCCAGGGTAATGCCCAAATATACAAGACTACCGGGAATAGAGCTAGAAATAAAACAGCTAGAAAACTTACAGTGCGCTGAAGAAACTGGAGAGTGAAGCGCCTCTGGATCGCCGCTGGGAGGAGATGGGACTCCTGGCTGGAGAACAAACTCGAATAAGGGCCACCAGCCACCGGACGGGAAAAAAGCGAAGCGAAGAACACCCGAAAAAGGCGGAGCGGAACAGGCCACCACCGAGACGGAGACGAGGGGAGCGGGGACGCGGCCGGACAGGAGGGAGGAGCAGGAGGAGGAAAAAGACCTCCAGAGAAGGGAAAAGGCTGAGATGGATCGCACAAACTCAAAAAAGAAAAGGCTGAGATGGGTCTGTAGAGAATGGGGAGCTCAACAAAGTTGATTGAAGGGAGAAAACGAGATGGAGGAAGGAGCGATGGGATCTGGGGAGAGAAAGGGCTGAGGGAGAAGGGAATATTTTGAATTTGAATCGCCTCTCAATCGCTTCTCGGGGATTACTGGATTTTGGAGGCAGAGTATCTTTTTTCAAGAGTCAGTTGAATCAACTCTAAGCTCTTAAAAATTCGTTTAGGCTGCTAGTAATTTTTTTTAGTTAGTGAGTAAAAAAACAACGTTTTAGCGGCTTAGATTGAACTTGCTAGTCAGAGCATCCACGCTCATTTGCTATTGTCCCATATTTCTCATATTTTGAGAAAGTAGTGTCTAAAGTCGTTTCTCAATTATCATATTTTGAGAAAGTGAGAAAATAGCTTCTCATATTTAATAAATAATTTGTCCATTTTCAAAATATCGGAGGCGAACAATTATTCTGTTCATATTTATTTTATAGAAACAAGTAGTATCGTTCAAGAATATTTTAAATTTTTTTTTTTTTGAACAAAGGCATCGCCGCATCGTACATCTCGTCCGAACTCAAATTGTTCACAAACGGCATGTCCTGTTTCTTGCCAAATGTCACTTCAAACGACACTAATCACCCACTAATCACTTGGTTTATTAATTTAAAAATAATTTAGTGTTAATTTAATAATTAATTAATTTGTTAATGATATTTTAATAACTAATATGGTTTTAATTGTATTTAAAATTATAAAAATAACTCTCGGACAGAACAACATGTTTCGTCCTATAAACACATATTTTTTTATTTTCTTAAATTTTGACAAATGACCATTACAAAAAATATCTCTTTTGCCATTTCTTATTTTACCATTTTGCTAAAAAAAATAGCAATAACAAGTGTGGATGCTCTCATCTTTGTTACAGTTTGCTTTGTTTTCAAATGGTGTATAAAAAAGAAAAAATAAAACCCCTCAATTCTCAGGATGCTACATTGTGCTTCTTCATTTGGGCTTTGATATGAAATTCTAAGCCTAAGTATCGGCCTAAGACCAAACTTATTGGCGCATTACTAAATGCTTCAGTCTCTTGTCCTAGGCCTAATGTGTAAGAGCATCCACAGTGGTGTTTCTCATTTGCCAAAAAATGGCTGCTACAGTAATAGCAAATAGAAGCGATCGCTGCAGTGGTCGTTTGCTATACTGTTTGGCAAAAATTGAGAGACGGTATATGATATACCGTCTGTCGTTTTGAAACTAAATTAAAAAAATTATTTACATATTAACTATTAATTAAATAATATAATAATAACTAAACCTAATTAAATAAATAACTAAACCTAGTTAACTACCTAACCCATCTAATTAACTACCTAAACCGCTGACTATTTGACCATTTTTTCACAAACGGGGAAACATTCCCTGTCTGTCCATTTCCAGTTTTTAATTTTTTTTTTTTTCGGCCAATCATGGCCGTTTATGCCAAAAATAAATAAATAAATAAATAAATAAAGGTGACAGACGGGATATGATATCCCGTCTGACCCTTTTTAAACAAAAAAATATTAATAAAATATACCAGACGGTATATCATAACCCGTCTGTTCATAAAAAAATATATTAAAATTTCACAGACGGTGAATCATTCACCGTCCTTTATAATTTGAGAATTCTCGTTTCGTTTCTCAAATTTGAGAAACAGATTTGATCCGTTTGCTAAAAAATGGCAATATGAGAAACCACTGCAGGGCTTCGTTTGCTAAAAAATGGCAAATTGAGAATTATAGAAAACCATTGTGGATTCTCTAAGTGGGCCTACTTTCGGAGGTATTTGCTAACTTGCAAGTGCAAGTGCAAGTGCAAGTGCAAGTGCAAGTGAAAATATATTAAACTTTCCCCCAAAATTTGTACACATATATATCTCTAATCTCTGATATTAAAATGGGAGAGAAGAGAATACTAAATCAATACATTATTCAATGTGGGACTAAAGTAATCTATCATCTAACACCCCTCTCAAACTCGAGTTGGTTTATGCAACAAGAGTTTGGAATACTGATGATGTTGATATGGAAGAAACAACAAACTGTGATGCAGAAACGGCGCTTTATGTCGCATGTGATGAAAACTGAGAAGTAGATTATTGCGGAAGAAAGTAGTGGTAGCGTACTGTTGAGATCTCACCCCGAACAATGGCGGGATCTCCATATCCCGATTTGTGATGGGATCTCACCCCTAAACTGAGAAATAGACTAATGGGATCTCACCCTGACTTGAGACATAGTCGATGATTGGATATTATCCCTGAAATGAGAACTGGATGCTGATAACACCCTCCCTCAAACTTACGATCCATCAACCGGAGTGAGTTGACGATCTGAATGTAGAAGCACAAAAACCTGCATTTTTTTTTTTTGAGCAAAACTGCAATTAGTTTCTAAAACATCAAACAAAACATTGGTATCTGTAATTGAAACTGAAACAAAAGAATCTGCAAATGAGAATACAACTCCTCCAATGAAGTAGTAGTACTGAATAACAATGAAAAACTCCAGCAACCAAAAGCAAATGCACAGATTCAAAGATCCTGGACAGTCAGACCGTGAACTTGACGACATCCTTGCTCCGCTTGAATTTCACAGACATCTTTCCTTCTGGCGGTGAGAAGGATATCCTTGATCTCATGAATCTGCTTGGGCATGATTGCGACGGATGAAGGAGAAGGACGGATGCGGCGCCGGGATATAGTGGCGACAGGGAGGAGGTCGCCGGAGGTGCGGCCACCATTGATTTGGGTGTGAAGAAGAAGGTAGGGGACGGGGATTGGCGGCGAAGAGCGACACCAATCGGATCTTTTGATTTTGGGGGATTTTGGGGATTTTAAGGTTTGGGAATTTTTGGTAGATTTGGAGGATTTGATTGGGAGAAGAAGAGGGATGACGGCTAAGGTTTTGGGGGGAGATTGGGGTTTTGGTATTTGATCAGGAGCGGAAGAGAGATGTCGGGAGGTGGGGTGATTCTGATGAAGACGAGAACCACTCCACCTCGACGACGAGGATAAAATTAGTATAGGCCTTATAGAACGATTGATACCATGTTAGAATTGGGAATAGAAAAATATTTCTTTTATTGATTTATTAAACTGAGTACAATATGTCTCCTATATATAGGAGAGAAGAGAATACTAAACCAATACATTATTCAATGTGGGACTAAACTAATCTATCATATAACAGTTAAACCTCTTACCCGAGGTCAAAGTTAGTTTTCTGAATGAAAAATGAAAGTGAAGTACCCAACTAGCCTAACACTTCAGGGATGGGTAACATTTGCGAGCACGAATATGACAGAACATTCATGACTCATGAAACACTGCAGATAAAAAGCTAGTGATCTCTATTATCTTTCCACATTACAAAAAAAGTACTTCGATTTGAATCCAGTATTTCTATTATGTTGATCTAAAGCATAAATAAATCTAGTCACTTGTAGGTTCCAAATTAAGATTTCAAAACTGAACAGTTAATCCCTTAGCTCATCTAAAGGACACTTAACTATTCAGATCTTCATATACCCATATAGGATATTCTGTACCGAATTATATCTAATTCAAACTCTTATGTGAACAACTAGTTGTCTAACTGTGCCTCTTGGACAGTACCAGGTGCTACTCTAATGTCATGTAGCTCAACTACAATGCTGGTGGCTCCCCTTCAGGTTTGTTGTTGTTTTGTTGCATTATTAACACTTAAATACACTACAAACAGTAACCGATTCCCCGGCGCTTTTTTCTATAATGGCCGACATTTTAGAAACGCCGGGGATTGGCTGCATGGCATTTTGCAAAACGCCGCCGCAAACGCCGTTCTTGCCGCTGTCGGAGAAACTATTAGATTCCCCGGTGCAATGGAACGCCGGGGAAAGTTTTGAAAAATCCCCGACGTTTTATAAAATGCCGGCAATTTACTTTTGAATTTTAAAATTTTTTTACAGTTACTTAATATACCCCGGCGTTGTTAAACGCCGGGAAATGTTTTATTCTTGCTGACTGAAGTTCCCACTCCTCCACAAATTATGAAACCCATAGAATGATAATCATATTGTTAAAACTCACAAATTATCACAAATTATCAAATTATCACAACTACACTACTCCACAAATTATCACACAAATTATCAAATTGTGAAACTCACAAATTATCAAACAAACACTCCTTGAAACTCTCATAAAACAAAGATCTTTCAATTTTCATAGTACTATATATACATCACATAAAGTTCTTTCAACTTCAAAATATACATCACATAAAGTTCTTTCATATCTAATTAGCCTATCATAAAACAAAGATCTTTCAACTAATTAGCCTTTCATAACTACTTAAGAAGCGATTTGAGAAACTCCACCACGCGTAACTCAGCTAAGCTCAAAATGATAATGGCGATAACCTGCAAAATGAACAAGCATACGTAATATTAGTACTTTCACGGTAGATTTAGGGATTTCTGCATAAGTCTCAACACCACCTCATATTCTACGGTTTCTACTAGAAAAAAGAACTTGTTAAAAAGAAACACTTCATTGGCAATAAACCCTTCCGTGCCTCCCAACCCAATCTTTAGGCCTCAGCCGAACGTTCAGATATTCCACCACCACTTTAAACTGACAAAATTAGACATTCATGAAGCTCCTTTACTTCTCTTGCAATTTACCTCTTCATAACAGTTGTTATCCATACCTAAGTCAAAACATACAGACTCCTAAATAAATTCAGACACATTTGAGATACATTAGATCATGCAAATCATTAATAACTGAAACTGCCTCCTCTATACCACTCATTTGACATGTACTACATTAAATTTTGCAAATTCTACTCATTTATGTATTGTTGTTGATTAAGCACTAAATTATTAATTGTTATAGGTTATAATTACTGTGGATCACTCCATATCATAATATACATGCCAAGTATATCGGATATCTGAAAAACAACACGACGAGAATTGCATGAAGCGAAGGTAGAATGAACAAATGTTCGAAATGCAAAATGAATTAGCTTAACTGATTCATAAATAAGAACCATTTGTGGTATATCACTGGATTTTTAATGTATTTGCAATTATGTACACTCTATTAGGACATGAAGATCATGATGCATACCGATCAATTAGGCTAAGACCATACTGAACAATTAATGAGTAATTATGAATATAGTCACTCTGTTCCATTAATGAGTAATTATGAAATAAGTAATTATGAAATATAGTCACTCTGTTCCATTAATGAGAATGTTGTAATACCTAAGAGATGAGAAAATCCCGCCTACAGTGTACGTCTAGCGATGCCGTTGACGGGATCACGATCGCCGGCTTCCTCTTCATTCAGCCTACTGGATGATGTCGGGTCTCTATCACCTTGCTGTATAAGAAATAAGTATGAAATGATGATAAGCTTTGAGGTGTAGAGCTACCAGTAAAAAACGAGTTTATATGGTACATGAGTTTGATTATCCCCAAAAAATGGGCAATTTTCTATATCATACCTACAGAATGGGTCAAGAAAAACAAAGAAATGATATACAGTTGTAGTGATTGCAATGTGAATCAGACAGTCAATAACTTTGGCCTAACAAGCATGTTATGTAGTCAATTTAATAAACCGTAAGCCCTGTTCATTTCTATAAATGTAGTGACAATTTGATTATCATTAGAAAAGCATCAGCCCATAAACATCGATCATTTAGAAAATTAGAGCACCCATTTATTTTAGACCTGCATGTGTAATATATAAGTCTATCAGGGGTTAGATAGAATCTGATGACTATAGGATCATGGAATTGCATTATACATGATATGGTGCTGGACCCTTTGGCAACAGTCAACTGAAAAGGCTAAGCTTAATATATAATAGTTAATTGATTATGAAAAATGAGTTAAAAAGACAAAGAAAACTAGTTGATAATTGAATGTTGGAATAATTTTTTTTCAAATCCATTCTGGTTAACAAAGCTCAACTTAGCGTTGTAGGGGTGTTTGGTTCCTTACATACTAGATTTCCAATTCGAACTCGATCGATCTTAGCTCCTGCAACTAACTACATAACCTCTTAGCAACAAAGCTAGATATACAATTGAGCTTAGCTTATGCAATATATAAACTCCATGCACTCAGTATGTAGGTTGTTTGCATCGATCAGAAGTTGAAAGTACTCCCAATATACATAACAGTAGAAGTTTCCCCACCCCACCAAAAAATACAGAGAGATAAATATACATGTGATGTGCCAAAGAGATGACTAACAACAGTTCATTTATGAGAGCTCTACGTGTGATATTATTCAATCTTTTATATATATCATGCACAAGGAGAGCTCTACAAACTAGTGAATGTTGAAACTTTGAGCTGGGATTGAAGCACATACAGAAAATTGTAATATATATCAAACTGCAAGTATTTTTACTTCCTTTTTTTTGAACATTTGTTATATATATATCAAACTGCAAGTAGTTTTATCAAACTGAGTTATATATATCAAACTGCAAGTAGTTATATATATCAAATTGAGTTATATATATCAAACTGCAAGTAGTTTTACTTCCTTTTTTTTTGCAAATAAAATGCTAATGCAAATAAAATGTATAAGCAATTGATACACACAATTAGATAAGAACAATACTGTATATAATTTCTAACCTGTCTCGGTATGTTAGCGGGGTTTTGAACATTTGTTTCCCTCATTATATGTGCTATATGTGCAACTGTTGCGTGAAGATTTGCGACTTGCGTCTCTAGAATAGATAACTTCTCATCTCTAGGATCTGGCTGTGTTGATGAAGAAGCACAAGTTCGAGAGGGTGTTGGTCCTAACTCCTTCCCACGCACACAGCCATGACGCTCCGGACCCATGTTTTCGACCAACGCCTGGTGTTGAAGCTGCACTATATCAACCGGTGTTGTGGGAAAGTCGACGGTGGAAGCGGATGATAGTTCGGCATACCTATTTCGAGCAGTTCTCTGTTTTAAAAAAAAACAAATTCGAAAAACATGTGATATGTGATTCATTGTTAAGGCATATTACATATCAAATAAGCACATCTAAGATAGAAAAACTATTACTGATATCGTCGCTGCCTTTGAGGACAGAAATACGCCTTGTGAGTTCATGTGGGTTGCACCGAAGAAATCTAAATCGCCGTACTGATCCGCACCTCCTCGCTCCACATCCTACATATATTAGAATACATAGAAAATTATAAAATCAATTACTATACTATTCAAATGAAGATCAAAATACTTAGATATACCATTATTGCGCGTCGCCTTGCAAGGCTTGTACCTCCTAAAGTGTGCAACACGTCCTGTGCATCCCTACTTGCACGACCTCTTTCAGCTCTCTTCTGCACATAAATAAAATTATTACAATCGCAGTAAGATTTAATAAGCCAAATATCATATCAAAATATATTACATCATATACTACATTTTTTTGATTACCTTCCCTTCAGCTGTACTCCAAAAATGACAAAGAAATTCCCAATCAGAACGCACGACACCTCTCGGGACTACTCTTGTGTTCTCAACCATTGTTCGGTTCTCATCAAAATATTCTGCCTTAAGCTCAACCTTATAGTCTCTCCATTTCTTGGACATAGATTTATTTACCCAATCGGCATCAAGAACCGCCGGGTAATCAAATTTTTGCTGCAATAATGGTACAGCAGTCATGAATACAAATGTAGGCTTCCAGATTTTGTGCAAGTAGGCTGTAAGGCCAATTCCCTAGATAACAGAAATCTAAATCCTGAAACTTATGAAGATATATTAATTTGGTTGCCAACAGAAGCTTGTCATCTTAACCGCGGTATCTCAGTTAATCCGGTGTGCTTGCTAAAGCAGAAACTGTACATAAAGCATGGGACAGAGGTATTATTGAAGGTTTAATTGGTTTCAATGCTTTAAAGGTGTATTGAAATTTTAGCATGCAGATGGTACTTTCTTAATTGCCAAACCTGATTGACCTATCCTCAAAAATTTGAAACTTCTACTTTATTTCTCTGAGGGAATGTTTGATATGAATATCAATTTCTCAAGTCGATCTTCTGTTATTTGATTGGGAGGATCCAATAGTACACACATAAAGATTGCTAATATTTTTAACTGTAAAGCATATTCATTTTCTATTTATTTCTTTGAGGTGGGGATCACTTTATAGAGAAGATTGATTACCCATGGTTGACAAAGTTGAATCTAGATTCTAATGCTTGGACCGATATATATTTATCTAAAGGGAGGCTCACTTTGGTGAATTTTTATCGTCTGATGTCATATTTTTATGTACCAACATAAGTTATTAAGAGGATAGATAAAATTAGAAGGAGTTTCATTTAGTCTGAAAGTTCTCAAACTTCTATTGACAAACATCTTTGTTCACCATATTATACATTGAAACCAAAGGATACTAAGAAATACTGTAGAAATGGATGGTACCTTAAGAACTTCAACAGCTCTAGCCCTTGTCGCTATGAGAATTTTTGTCCATCTATCGTAAAATAGTGGAAGGTACTCCGAATTCCTTGCAATCAACCCTATGAACGATGCGAATGTTACGACATTTTTTCCTATGGGCTGATGATCGCCATTCACCTCCACTTGAATTCTTTGACCCGCGGGTAGCTTCCAAACATCATTTAACTTTGTCGCTCCCCGGGTCTTTTTTTGGGGGGTGGCTGGGTGCTCCCCTCACCTACCTCTAAGTGGTTAACCTCCTCATTTAGAGGCTCCTCACCCTTTTGACTAGGCACCGTATTCCTTCGCGGCATAATTTGTTGGATATATTGGTATATTCTCTCTATATAAATATTGCATGTGCATATGAGTAACACGTGTAATGAACGTACAATTAATTGGATATTGGAATACGGGTTTGTGGGCTTTATAACCCGATACCCAAACTAGTATTTAGGAATAAATACTGGCTTGTGATAGCAGTCTAGGTATTCCAATCTTGATATCTATGGTGAATATCTCAAGCAACTTAGATATAAAGATAAACCCTAATTTCCAATTGTTAATTTCTCACAAAACCTAATAATCTTGAGATATTGTATTAATCAATTTGTGAGATTAATCAAGAGGGTTATTCGGAATCTCACCACCCGTCGCACCACCCCGTCGTTCGTCGTCGCTCGACGCCGAACGCCACCATACGAAGCCGCCATCGTCGTCGACTAGAGCCGCCGCCGCTACTGTTGTCGGCATCATCTCTGTCATCGCAGATCGAAGGGGCACCCAGATCGCCGGTGTTGTCACTGTCATCGCGGATCGAAGGGGACCCAGATCACCGGTGTCGTCGGTGTGGTCGAAATCCAAATCGGCTGGATTCGGTGGCGATCACGACCGATGGAGGAGCCTCAGCCGCTGTCGCTGGGCGACGCCGCTGCCCCTAACGTCGATGGGCGCCGCTGACGCCCCGCCAATGCTAGAAGCGAGCCACCGGAGGTCGCCGAAACCCGCATATGGATCTATGCTGCCTCATTATCCACTTCATCTCCATTAATCATTGTGTGAGATAGAAGGAGAAGAAGGAGACAACTCAGATTCAAAAAATTTGATTTTTTCGATTGGTGGACTATGGTATTCTGTGTTCGGGTTGGAAAGGGGATCCTGGCAGTTGAGTTTGACTCAGATTTGACCAAACAAGAATTTTCATTGGTTAAGAATTTGGTGTTTGGTGTTTGGTGTTCGGGTGGTTGGAGCAGATCCAGATTCAGATCCAGTCCAACAGCTGCTCTATTGGTTGGAGATTGCTGTTTGGTGTTTGGATTGTTGGAGCAGATCTATTGTGTATTATTTTGTATTCCGTGTTTAGGGAAAAGACTGGATCTACTGCAATGTACTTCCAATTCAGATCTAAATTAAAGATAAGTTTCTTACCCAATTTAAACTGTTACTTAATTATTTGTTTGAATTTTCTTGCTGAGTGCTAAAGTTCAAAACCATATTAAGCATTGTTTAATTAAATACAAGTTGAACAGTTGTTTTGGCTATGTGCTAAAACCAAATATATATTTTTAATAAGTTAAACTGTATGTTGACTATAAAATTCGGATCTCCAATTAAATTGTTGCTAGAATTAGATAGTGCTAATAATTTGTTTAATTGGCTAATCTTTAACAATTTGATGAATGTAGGAACTTTAATGTTACCTACAAATTGTGTATGTTGGAGACGATGGATTTGCATCACGGTATGATAAGTCTGCACTATGCAGGTCTCTCCATCGAATTTGGAAAACCACTTCTAACTTGAAGTGTCGGTATGATCCACTTTAACCTCTCAGAATTTTCATGTAATGAATGTGTTAATGTTTTGTGCATTTGATCATAAGATTGAGAGTTTTAGATCATAGTTATTCTCACTCTGGAAAACTAGCATGTTTAGGGTTGTTAAGTGTTTTATCATATTATGTATATAGATATTCTGACAAATCCATTGTTTGCAGTTTGTGTGAGATTACATATTAGCTTCTCTAATAATTAAAAATAAAATAAAAATTGTATAAGATATATAACAAATGTCTGTAACTTAGGAGAGAGCATCTCTTAATGTAGAATATGACTCTACTAGTTACGTTTTGTTCCTTCTTGTTCATTGTACTGTGTGTACAAAGTTGAATTATAATATGGTAGTCATTATCTCATTTAGCGTTATGAAGATGATGAAGAACGAATAAAGGAAAGAACTATTTGCTCAATGTGTTTGAGCAAGTAGATATTGTTAGAACCATTAGAGAAAGCAAATAATTCTTGTAAAATGTGATAGAGTAATTTTGTATTAACTCTTATAAAGTGCATATATTGCCAATCGTATGTATAAGTTGAGTTTAACAAATAAGACAATTAATAATAATAATTCTAATTGTGTTCTTGAACATAGCATAATTGGCTAAGATTTGAGAACTACATATTCAATTGTTTGTGAGGAAATGTGATCTAATTATCAAAACTGTGGGGAAATGGAGTTAAAAGCTATTGAGTCAGCTTTAACATCCAAATTATTTTGAAATTTAGAATTACTATGAACTATATATTAAATTGTTTGTTCTTGTTAAAACTCATAACTCTACTAAATGACTCCATTAAAATATGACAAATATGAAAGTTGTGCTCAGATTATGATTACTAGAAAATCATTTAGTATGGTCTCTAGGAGCACACAACTTCTTGAGTCAATACATTTTGATATTTGTGATCTCAGTAGCTTTGTGACTAGATGAGACGATTATTGGTCAGAAGTATTTAATCGCTTTTGTAGATGATTAATATAAGTCTGTCATATATATGAAGAATGAAGCACTTGTTATTCTTAATGAATTAAAAATTATAGTTAAATGCTAAAATCAAGGGTTCAGATTTGATAGAGATGGTGAATGTGTTTTAACAACTTTAGAGAAGTTTGTATTGGGCATAATCTCTAGTGCACTCTACTTACAACAGTCAAACGGTATTGATAAAAGTTAGAATCAAACACTTAGTGAAATGTTGAATTCTATATTATTGACTGTTGTTTGTCTTGTGTAATTATGAGTGATGTTGTATTGTTAATCATATCTCTAATGTGTTACTACACTCTAAATTGAATACACCTTATAAATCATGGTATGAAAACACAAATAATTTTATTAAAGTGAAAATTTGTGTTGTGATATATTTGTTAGAGTACATGATCCTAGAAGGCCTAAAATAGGACCTACAACAAATATTTGTGTGTTCAGAAAGTGTATAATGTAGTTCTGTGGACAGATGTTTGATCTATTTAATTTTGTGTTAGAAGAATGTAGACTTGCAGAGTTCTTTGAGGATGTATTCATCAAAGATAAATGTATTAAATAATCTAGTCCTACAGACACGTTCAATAATTCACAGTTGGAATCAAGAATCAGCCTTACTGACACTTAAAAACCTGAATGACAAATGAGCTAAGAAATGTCTTTAGTAGACAATGAGATGATTTTGTGTCATACAATAATACTTTAATTTAGTTGATCTGCCGAAAGGGGCTAAAACTATAGTTAGTAAGTGGGGTTTTGTAGAAGAAACTTAATTTTAATTGTTCAGTAGCAATTTTAATGCTTTTTAGTAGCTAACAGATTGACCAAGAAAAATGGGGTAGATTTATTTGATGTCTACTCACATATTTGTCATATTGCTACAATAAGTATTCATCTTATCCTTACATCTATTGAAAATTTTGTCATTCATAAAGGATATTTAAAAGGCTTTGTACTGAACAGTTTTGTACTGGAAAGTTTTGAACTAATATGTTTAGTGAACAAGATTTACAATTTAGTAAAATCATTGTATGTTCTTAAAACATGTATAGCCAACGAATAAATAATTTGACAAATTTTTGAAAGAGCCTAGTATATGAATCAAGTAATTCAGATCAGTGCCTTCAACTTTGTGGTGTATCAAATATAGTGGCTATTATTTACTTGTTCTGTTGATATGCATGTTCTTGAAAGTGACCTCTCTATTACAAATGAAGTTAAAATTGTGCTATCCAAAGAATTCAACATGAAAACCTAGCAACTGTGGACACCATAGGTATAAGGGTGAGTTTTCAGTTGGCAAGGGATAACTCTTAGTCAAACTCATCAAATCAAAATGTGTTTCAAAAGTGCGGATATAGTGATTGAAAGTGTGTTTTGAAACACCTTATGATTATGATAAAAAGTTGACACTTAATGATGGTGCAACTATGAGACAGGTAGATCATTATAAAGAAATTGACTGTTTCATGTATACAAAGATCTGCAATAGAATAGACATAGCCTTTGAGGTAGGTATGATCTGCAGATTCACTAATAATCTCATACACATTTGAGTGCCCTTAAGAGGCTAATAAGATACCTAAGTGGTATTCAAGAGTTTGCTTTGTGCTACTCTAGTCATTCTTCGAATGAGTGGCTGATCTGATGCATTATGATGCTCAGAATTTAGTGAAAGTCGATAACTAGTAGATATATGTTTACACTAGGAGAAACAGAAATGTTATGGAAATAAAAAGCAAACCAGCACTGTGCTATCATCCATGAAATCAGACCTCTATGTGTAATCCTCTGCAAGGAAAAAGGCTGAGTGGATTGAAGAAATTGTTGCTAGTTATCCATTAAGAAGTTTAAGTAACTCTCTAATTCTGTTATGCGACTATCAAGCTACAATACACTGTGGCTCATAACTCACTCTATAATAGTAAGAGGAGTATATTAAGGTTGAAAGAAGCCTAGTTGAACTTTCTCATAGATAAAGTGCAATTGCGACAAGTATGGCTAATGCTCTTGCTAAGAGACTTGAAAGTGATCTAATTATCAAAACTGTGGGGAAATGGAGTTGAAAGCTATTGAGTAAAAAAGCTTTCACATCCTAATTGTTTTGAAATTTAGAATCCAATTGGAGCCATAGAGAAGTTCAAACTTAAGCATCAATTTTAGGCAGTTGATATGTTTTAGATAATTTTGATGATTCCACATAAATTCCACAAATATGTAATGTCATTCCAATTTTGATGGTATTATATATCTAGATAATTTACTTAGAATAATCATATTATTCCAATACGAAACATGAAAACTTGTCGTTGTGTTTCCGATGATTAAATTGTCCTAAATATCATTCCAATTTTGATGATATGTCTTTTATGGATACATGTTTCATTCCAATTTTGATGATTCAATGTTCAACCATGATTGAAACGACGGTCTTTTCATTCCAATATGAAATATAATATGGTTTTTGTGTAGAAACAATAAAGTTCATGTACTTTATTTATTAAAGATACTTGATTGTGATGCTTGCGTTACATTTTTGCTAAGCTAATTATGATAAGTTCTTTTGTGGAACTAGATACTTTGTGAAATTTTTTGTAATTCTTAGAGTTGTGTCTCTTGATATTCTTGTTTTCTATAAGCTAGCAAAGATGGAGGAGTTGAATCTGTCAATATAGATTTCAAAAATAATGATTTGCTTAAAATGGAGTAGTAAACATAAAGCAGTGTGCAAGGATAAACTTTCAGTTTATTTCTTTCGATAATAAATTAGTCACTTGCTTAGTAAAACTTCTGTTGAGTTTAAGACTATTGTGTTCATGAGGTTAAAACTCATATTTTGTTCTTGAAGTTTATTTGCTTTGTTTGATTTTGAAACTATGACAGATTATTCCAGTTGGTTTAGTCTTTGTGAACTATTCTGAATTGGATATGGTTTGGAACTAGTTAATTATATTGGTTTAGTCATGATTGAACTATTCAGTTTTATAATTCTATTGGTTTTTACGAAACTATACCTTTATGATGCTTTTCTTTTATGGACTATTATCAGCCAGTCAGTTTTATACTGAACTGATGAGATAATCCTGTACTTTATATATTGAGAATATAGGAGGAGATTGTTGGATATATTGGTATATTCTCTCTATATAAATATTGCATGTGCATATGAGTAACACGTGTAATGAACGTACAATTGGTTGGATATTGGAACGCGGGTTTGTGGGCTTTATAACCCGATACCCAAACCAGTATTTAGGAATAAATACTGGCTTATGATAGCAGTCTAGATATTCCAATCTTGATACATAGGGTGAATATCTCAAGCAACTTAGATCCAGAGATAAACCCTAATTCCCAATTGTTAATTTCTCACAAAACCTAACATAATTCACACCTATTGACAAAAGCAATAAAATATAAATTAGTATAAAAATGCAATATTTAATTCACATTTCAAAGACAAGGCTAAATAATTGATAAATAAAGTTAATTCAAATTATGCATGAATGTGTTGATACTTCACGGTAGTGTGATAATTCAAAGTTAATTCAAATTAATATAAAAATGCAATAAATTGAATTCACATTTCACAGACAAGGCAAAATAATTGATAAGATTGCAAGAAGGGCAACCCATGCATAACATGTAAAAAGATTGCAAGAAGGGCAATTCATCACTGACAAATGCACATAAGGCCCAAATGAGTAGCAACAATATTTGGAATGTAAATATTATGCAGGGATAATGAAGTAAGATGATCATGTATGCAACCTTCAAGCCTCGGATGTTTCTCAACGAGTATATATATTTAATTGTCTAACATCAATAATAACAAACTAACAAGAAATATTCGTACCAAAGAGCAAGAAAATTTTGATTATGAAATACAACACATCTTTTATCACACATATCAATTTTACCTAATTCATGTCTCAACACTTCTACTGAAAAATTGCCCACCACAAAGAAGCTTGTAAAATGGACAATGCCAACTTATATACCATTAAAAAGTAAGAAGCATAGCATAGTATAAATATGTATTGGATATACCACTATGTGCATCTAGTTTTACAGTTCAATGCCAAATCTGCAAGCTACGCATTGATGCTTCAAATAACCATAGACACAGTGATCAAAAACCATAGCTTGGTCATTGGCACAAAAATAAGAAGCTATAAGACAAAATAGATATAAATTGGCACATAATAAGACAAAATAGAAATCGAAAACATATAATGCAATCTTGAAATAGGTATCAACCGAGACAATACAATGCAATCTTGTAAAGACATAATTAACAATTCAAATATGTTTCAAAAGTTATTGTTATTCAATACTATGCAATACATCCCCTGGCTCTCCATCAGTGCGTAGCCAATTAGGTTTACTGTTGTCATCTGATATGTTTACATCAAACCTAGGAAATTCAGCAGCAACTAAAATGTTAGTGACATATTCGTCCTCATCATCTGATGTCTCTCCCAACTGATATACATCTCTTGGTTGCATAATAAGAGTCACGTAAGATTTAGGCGAAGCTGGATCTTCAACATAGAACATTTGGAGAACTTGAGATGGGAACACAAATGGTTCATGGCTGATGTGTGTGCCAGTATGAATAAAATTTGAAAAGTTTACAATTGTGAAACCTAAAGTATCCTTGTTTTGGGGATAATTATTATCCATACCAGCCCAGTCCACGTGAAATAAGACAACTCGAAAATGACCGAAATAGTCTATCTCGATGATATCCGTGAGCACCCCATAATAGTCAACATCTTCATCAACTGGATTTGTGTCATTCTTAGAAGCATAACTTCTTGTCTTTGATGTGACTACAATTCCACTATTCTGGGACTTTAAATAACGTTCACGATCCTTAGTATGAAATCTGAATTCGTTATATATATATCCCTTAAATCTTCTAACCATCTTATGGGGACCTGTAGTAAGAATCTTGATTTCAGGTGATACCAAATCATCATGCAACTTCGGAACCTATAGGATGTGATGATAAACCGTACTAGTAAAATTAAGAATATTCTAACAAAAAAGACAGTACACGATAATTTGGAACACTCTTACTATGAAATCTTTCATTCATCATCTTATTTTGGTCACGTGGTCTTAATTTCCTTGTTCTAGAATTCCTTTTCATTTCATGGATAAATTCTCTGTAAATATTTAAAAGAACGAAATATAATTAGATTTACATTGTTCAAATCGAGTTTAATTAAATATAAACCAACCCAATTATAACTTACTCTCGGAATGGCTCAACTGTTGCATGATGATCTAGCACATATCGATGTGCTTGTTCCCATGTTAAGTTATCTAACTCAACCGCATCAACTTTACCAATGGTATTTCCAGCAGTTTGAAAGAGATAATGTGCCTCACCAAGGTTTGACCCAACTGGGTTTTTCCTTGGTCTAGTAAGACATGTCTCGACACCCTGAAGATATCGGGAACAAAAATTGGAGCACTCTTCCGAGAGATAACCTTCTGCTATTGAGCCTTCTAGATGTGATCTATTTTTAATATATCCCTTAAGTCGATAAAGATACCTATACATGTAAATGGTTAGATCAAAAAAAGTATGCACATTATCCAAATTCGAGGTATACAATTAACAAATATGAATCACTACCTCTCAATGGGATACATCCACCGATAATGTACCGGCCAACCAAGTCTTGCTTCGCCTGCTAGATGAATGACCAAGTGAATCATTATAGTGAAAAACGAAGGGGGAAATATTCTATCCATTTGACAAAGTACCAAAGCAGCACGTTGCTCCAACAGGTTAATGTCTTCAACACGTAGAACCCTTGAGCAAAGTCCTTTATAAATGCTACACAGATCCTTGATAACGGCAGTGACTTGGTCGCACATTGAGAACCTTAAAGCCACAGGAAGGAGATCCTGCATCAAGATGTGGTAGTCGTGTGACTTTAGACCCTGAAGCCTCTTCTCCTTATCATTGACGCACCTTGCTATGTTAGATGAATAGCCATCAGGAACTTTAAGCTCCTGTAGAACTTTGCAGAACGATTCCAACTCCTTTTTGGACATGCAGTACATTGCTGGAGGAAGGCGCACTCTGCCATTCTGTAAATATTCGGGGTGCAACTCGTGTCATATGTCCAACGCAGCTAAAACAAGACGACACTTAAGATTGTCTTTTGTCTTCCGATCATCTTCCATGATAGTCCATACACAATTTTCACCAGTATTTTTTCCGATATGCATCACATCTCAATTATGGCGCAATAAATTAAATTTCCAGTACGGCAGTGTAAAGAAAATGCTCTTCTTCTTTCAGGACCCTAAATCAACAATGTCATCACATTCATCTTCATCGTTGTCGTTATCCCTTGCCCTTTTCTTGGCCTTTTTTATGGCTTCTACTTCCTTACCATAATTGAAATGATGACCATGTAGCCGCCTTAACACATCGGCCCCAGACGATATTTCAGGTGAAGATTCCCACTCCTCCACCCCATCAAATGTCGTAGTTTTCGTCCTGAAATTATGTGTCGGGCAACCATCTTCTATGACCCATGTAGCAGAACTTTCTCCCATTATATAGTCATCGTGAAGTAGTTTTATCAGCACAACAAGGACATGCATTACGCCCTTTGGTGCAATAACCGGATAAATTTGCATACGCAGGAAAATCATTGATTGTCCAAGTCAATGCAACTCGAAGACGAAATGATTTCTTAGTTGTTATATCATATGTTGGAACACCCTCCCACATCTGTTAGAGCTCATCTATTAATGGCTGAAGATAGACATCTATATTATTTCCAGGGCTTTTCGGTCCAGGAACTATTATGGACAAAATAAATGACGATGGCTTCATACACTTCCAAAGCGGTAGATTATACGGTATCAACACTACAGGCCATATGCTGTATGTACTACTCGTTTGCCGAAATGGGTTAAAACCATCACTGGCTAATCCAAGTCGCACGTTGCGAGTATCTTCAGCAAAATCAGGATATCTTTGATCAAAACTTTTCCATGCAGCAGAATCCGCCGGATGTCTGAGAATTCCATCATTCTTCGGCCCTTCAGCATGCCATCTCATATCAGAAGAAGTCTTAGATGACATAAACAACCTTTGTAGCCTAGGAATCAAAGGAAAGTAGCGCATCTGTTTTGCTGGCTTCTTTTTCCGCCTTGATTTAACTATCCCACTTGCATCTTGTTCTTCATTCGGAACACCTTTCCATTTTGAAGTACCACAAATTTCACAGCTCTCTAGACTCTCCTTATCCCCCCTAAATAATATACAATCATATCGACATGCAACTATCTTCTCATACCCCAGATCAAAATATTTAAGGAATTGTTTTATTCCATATGCTGAATTTGGGAGACAAATTTCAGGAAATGCTTCATTCAACAATTTAAGTAACACTGTAATGGATTTGGCAAACCAACTATTCAAACATTTGATCTAAAATAACCTCACGATGAATGAGAACTTCGAAAATTTGATGCAATCACGATACAAGGGTGTACTAGCATCTTCCAACTTACTGAATACTTCAAATTCTTTGTTAAATTCAGAGTTTTGCCTTCCCTCCTCCACTCCACCCTCGTCTCCATTAGTGTGCGAGGCTTCGGTCGATTCATCATGGACTTGGGTTGTTGAACTATTTGTGTGCATTGGATTGTTATGAATCCCAAAAGCATCCCGCACTAAATTTTGCATCTCATCGGCAAGACTGTCGTCGTCATTCACTAAGGGTTCATTTTCCTCTTCCAACACATCTTGTCCAACCGGAACCTATGTGCCACGCTCTCCATGGCAGAACCACAGTGTGTACCCTTGCAGAAAACCATTAATCACCAAATGTGTTTGTACTTCGTAGCATGGAAGCAAATGACAGTTTACGCATCGGCAACATGGACAAAGGATAAAGTTGGGATCACGAGAATGTTGCTTGGCAAAGATAATGAAATCTCTAACACCATCTCGATACTCTTTGCATAATCGTACTTACTCATCCAACTTTTATCCATTTCAATAATATCACTCAATCTGAAAATTAAATTTCATAAAAGATAGCTATTCAAAAAGAGAGAGTGAGACCCTCACAAATTAAAATATTCTTTTTTAATGAACAGCCCACAATTTGATTTCCAAAAGAAAATTAGCTACTTAATTACCTATAATCCTACAGAGTTTAATCAAGAAAAAAGTCATCATACCCATTCTATATAATACCTCTTTTATATATCTTTATGTTTTCTAAAACTTATGTATGCTCAAGTACTTCAAAAGGTAAATGGAAATATGAATGGGTAAAGATAAATTTAAATTGAGTGAGCTTACTAAAATCCATATTGAATTAGTCAATTATTAAACAAATCCAAAATGTGACACTTCTTTCATAGAGAATTCACCATTTCTCAAATATATTAGCCGTCCACCAACTCCAAATGTAAGTTCAGTTCATTTTCATTATCAACTTCGGTTAAGCGAAGGCTTGACCAATATAGTGTAGAATAAAACTCATTGAAAACATTTCATAACATTTTATTAAGAGTAACTTGCATGGATCCTCTTAAATTGCACTTTATTTAGAGTAACTTGCATATCTCATCTTAAATTGTACCCACATTATGGCAAACAAAGTGTGTAGAACCAGCTCTTTTGATCATACAACATAAACTCATGAAACCAAAAGCCACATCAAAAAATCTCCTAGCCTAAGAAGTTTCCATAAAAGGATAAGACGATAGATAGTTATCGAAAATCACGATCATGGGGGGAAAAAGTTCCTAAGCAATTCAAAACAATAAACCCCACGATCAATGAGCATCTAAGATAACAACCTAGGCAACTATGTGGGCACATGCATGGACAGGTGAACACACACGAGCTTCATAAACTCTGCATATCGTATCCCATTCTAACTTCCTAAGAGCATCTCCAACCATGCTAGCTATTTTAACTGGCTAGAATAGCCAGAATGGAGAGCAATTGGATAATTTGGCTAGCCAAAAAAAAATTCACTCCATCCATACTAGCTATTTTAGATAATTATAGATATTTTAAAGTCCAAAAAATACCAAATCCAAAAAAAATCAAAAGCAAATTAAACTGAACCCATAAAAAAAATCAAACCCAGATTAAATGAAATCCAATCCAGATTAAAAAAATCAAACCTATACCTGAGTTCGCAGATCTCTGTTCAAAATCATTTCGCTAGCAATACAATCGCGAAATAAATATGGAAATCGCAGATCTCAGTTCAAAATCATATCGCGAACAATACAATCGCGAAATAAATATGGCAATACAATCGCGAGCAATACAATCGAAATCCAGATCTGGAAATACAATTGCGAAAATCGCGAAATATGGACATACATACAATCGCGATTTTATAAGTAATATGGAAATACATACAATCGCGAAATCCAGATCTAGACAAATATGGAAATACATACAATCGAAATCCAGATCTGGAAATACAATCGCGAAATATGGAAATACAATCGCGAAAATAGCGAAATAAAGATGGAAATAAATACAATTGCGATTTTTTTCTCCGTTATTTTTTTTTTTTGAGTTTAGCGAGTGCTTTAGCGAGCAATACAAACTCGCCAGATCTGGCGAGTGAATATGATATTTCTATTTTGGCGAGTGGTTTGGCGAGTCCCGTTGGAGCAGATTTTTATCTCTAAACTAGCTATTTTGGCTAAAATTGAGAGATAGCTAGCGTGGTTGGAGATGGTCTAATTAGTAAATTGAGATACAAACCAAACAAAGTTCAGTTTCCAAAACAAACAAACAAACGCTCATCGAAACTACGCAGGACAGTACAATGCCGTATTAAACCCATTGCCTAGATACATTATATCATAAATTTCACTCCATAAGTTTTTTTTTTTTTTGCGAAAGTCAAAAGATCACCACAGTAATAACCAAAAACGTTACAATAACTTCCCAATAATCAAAATCAATAGAATAGAATAGAATAGAATAATCAAAATCAAAATCAATAGTTCAAAAAGAATAGAATCAATAAGCAAAATCAAAATGAAAGAATAGTCACCAGCGACGAGAGAAGAGAGAGATCCAACGGCGGCGAGATCCAATGGCGACGGCGACGAGATCCAACGGCGGCAGGCGGCGAGATTGAACGGCAGCAGGCGACGAGATCGAGACAGCGGTGTCGAAATTGAAGAAAGAAAGAGGAACGAAGTGGAGATTGGGGTGTCGGAGAGGTAGGGTTTTGTCAAAATCGAAGAGGAACAAAATCGAAGAGGAACAAAATCAGAGAGGTAGGGTTTCGTCGAAATCAAAGAGGAAATGGGTTTGGCACGAGTAATTAGGGGAAAGTGAAAAAGAGAGAGAGGGAAGTGGCAAATTTAGGGCGCGGGATGGGGGGTTTTCCCCGGCGTTTGTCAATGCCGGGATGGGGGGTTTTCCCCGGCGTTTGTCAACGCCGGGGATTTAAGAAATGCTGGCACTTTTTAATAAACACCAGGGAATTCGCCGGCGAAATACTTCAAACGCCGGGGAATTTTCGCCAGATAATCCTCTGTCTTTTGTAGTGATAGTATATATTTTTGCAAATTGACGAGACTACCTTTCTTGTTTGTTTATGATTTTTTTTTTGTATTTCTTTTGTTCTGGTCTGCTATTATTTACTGAGGATAATGTTTTGTATCTGATATATATACAACATGAATCTCAGGTAATGATATCAACTTAACTGAAGGTATATGTGAGATTCTTAAGGGGATATTTAAACTATTCAAGTGTATATTCTAAGTTACAATTTTTAACCTGTGTCGGAATGGTTGGTTCGGGATTTTGTTGCCTCGCCAAAGTTGCAACTACCTCTTGAAGCTGTGACAACCCTGATCTTAGAGAGCGTATCTCCTCATCTCTTGGATCCTCAGGACTAGACGCACGAGCCTCGAAAACTTGAGTGGGCGTTGGGCCTAAACCCATTTCACACACATGGCCAGGGCGCTCTGGGCCTCTTGTTTCGATCAAAACATGACGCTGAAGTGATAATGCGTCAAAGTCAGATGTGGTAGAGTCGGAGGCCATTGTGGAAGACAGTTCGGCATACTTCACTCTGGCAGTGCTCTGTTAAAATACAATTGACATAAAATTATATAAGTTATTTACTTCAAAGCGACTTAACAAATCAAACAGCGTATACATCATCAAGAAAAATTACCGATATCATCGCAGTTGTTGTGGAAACAAATTGGCCATCTGATTTCTTGTGGGTAGCGTCAAAAAAATCTAGATCGTCGAACTTGTCTGCACCGTGTTGCTCAACCTTTTTATTAATAACTCACAGCTATAAGAAACATTATACTCTTTGTATATTCATTAGTGAAAAAAATACTTCACACATACCAATCTCTCACGAACTACAGCGAAGTTGCTAGTTCCAGCAGTGTGCAATACCTCCTGTTTTTCCCGACTTGACGAACCAATTTCAGACATTTTCGGCACATTCCAGATAATTACAACTCAATCAAAATTAGTTTAAAAAATCCAATGCAGTAATTGTAATATTAAGATGAATACCTTTCCCTCTGTAGAACAAAAATGAAGAAGGTAGTGCCAATCGGAAGGATTAACATTTGGGAGGACAATTTTTGAATAGGTGAGATCCCCTAGTTTCTTAGATTCCAATCGGAACCCATGAGCTTATGGAGCACCAGATCATGGTGTAAAATCATGAATTTAGGGTGGAGATCTGAGCGGATAATGGTGGCGGCTGTGGAAGGAGGAAGTGAAGGTGAGGATGTTAGGTTAAGGTTGGGAATGAGAGGCCTTATATAGAATGTGAGTAGGCTTGGATAGTGACTGAATTCTCCTTTTTCTATTTAGTAATTACTAATTATTGAGTGAATTCTTACCTGTTTTTTTTTTTAAAACTTACTACTGCATTAACTAGTTTATTATTGACTGATTCAACTATAGACTCGGTAGATGCAAACCAGTACAAGCCAACCACTAATTAACGGATTTAGTGGAATGGGAGACCAAGCATGTGGAAGAACAGCTAACATACCTTGTCTTATTCTCATTATTGGATTAACTTTTTTTTTTTTTTTAAAAGAAAAAAAAGAAACTACAACTTGTTCTGAATCTGGCGTAAAGCCCAGTGTATGTTACTGCGGTAAATCAACTCTAAGCTCTTAAAAATTCGTTTAGGCTGCTCGTAATTTTTTTTAGTTAGTGAGTGAAAAAACAACGTTTTAGCGGCTTAGATTGAACTTGCTAGTCAGAGCATCCACGCTCATTTGCTATTGTCCCATATTTCTCATATTTTGAGAAAGTAGTGTCTAAAGTCGTTTCTCAATTATCATATTTTGAGAAAGTGAGAAAATAGCTTATCATATTTAATAAATAATTTGTCCATTTTCAAAATATCGGAGGCGAACAATTATTCTGTTCATATTTATTTTATAGAAACAAGTAGTATCGTTCAAGAATATTTTAATTTTTTTTTTTTTTTTTTTTTTTTGAACAAAGGCATCGCCGCATCGGACATCTCGTCCGAACTCAATTTGTTCACAAACGGCATGTCCTGTTTCTTGCCAAATGTCACTTCAAACGACACTAATCACCCACTAATCACTTGGTTTATTAATTTAAAAATAATTTAGTGTTAATTTAATAATTAATTCATTTATTAATGATATTTTAATAACTAATATGGTTTTAATTGTATTTAAAATTATAAAAATAACTCTCGGACAGAACAACATGTTTCGTCCTATAAACACATATTTTTTTATTTTCTTAAATTTTGACAAATGACCATTATAAAAACTATCTCTTTTGCCATTTCTTATTTTACCATTTTGCTTAAAAAAATAGCAATAACAAAGTGTGGATGCTCTCATCTTTGTTACAGTTTGCTTTGTTTTCAAATGGTGTATAAAAAAGAAAAAATAAAACCCCTCAATTCTCCGGATGCTACATTGTGCTTCTTCATTTGGGCTTTGATATGAAATTCTAAGCCTAAGGGAACTGTTCTTTTTTTTTTGCCTCACCTCTTATAAGAGATTTACAATAAGAGCCTCTTGTAAGAGCCTCTTTTTGAGGTGTTCTTTTATATAAAAATAACCTCTTATAAGAGATTTATGTTCTTTTTTCACCTCTTACAAGAGCCTTTTCTCTACTTTTAGACATTTTTGCCCTTACTATATAATTTCTCTATTTATATAATTTGATGAAATGTTATCTTTTTAATGATGTTGTTGTTGTTTGCAAAGAGTAATTTTCTGAAGCAAAAACACTGATTCATTCGATTTTGAAAGAAAATATATATATATGCAAACATACAATGATA
Organism: Hemerocallis citrina; assembly: GCA_017893485.1. Classification (NCBI taxonomy): domain Eukaryota; kingdom Viridiplantae; phylum Streptophyta; class Magnoliopsida; order Asparagales; family Asphodelaceae; genus Hemerocallis; species Hemerocallis citrina. The sequence goes on from CM030363.1 coordinate 18,100,637, forward strand.
GGAATATATGCAAACATATTAGCTACAGTGAGTGGTGGCTAGCTAGTTGGCCCCAGAACTGTCAATATATTCTGCAGCTATTATACATCAGACTAGACCACAACATATACCTTCCATATATATGAATCTAAAATGAATTACCATTCCTACATAACATACAACATTTGCTGGATTCTGGTCATTCAGCTTAAGATTTCCATATTTGGCTAAAGTCATTAGAAGTTCATAGCATACGGGAATTTAATTATCGACAATCAAACTTAACTTGGAAGTCATGAAAATCCATAACGTTGAAAACAATATACATCATAAGATTTAATTTACAACAAATTTCACTACAAGCTTATTTCGTAAAGTTTTTAAACAAGTTTATCCATCATGTAGTTTTAGATAAAAAGAAAAGCTAATGTATGATCATTCAACTAACATGTCTGGATTCTGGTCAAAAGAATCAATGACACATTGCTGAGTTCGCTTAAATCAAATATGGAAAATCTGAACACCATTCCGAACAAAATTTAAATCTACAAACTTTATAACGAAACTGAAACTCCAATGGAACAATCACTGAAATATACCCAGATTACAAGCCTTCCTAAAACCAGCACATACCAACCATACATTTACCGCAAGAACATAAGGAACCAATCAAAATGATAAATAACTTGTGCAAAGAATGCCTGGACAACAAACGCAAACACAGGAATAATTTACATCAGTCATCGACAAAAATTCTGCCTCTGGATAATTGCAGTCTTCAGCGCACAACATGTTTTTGTCACATACATAAAAATTCATTCTTTTCTAGGGAAAGAAGGTGGGGTATTTCCTTTTCTTTTAATTCTTCTAGTTTAGGTATAATTAATTTAGGGGTAGTGTAGTCATTTTAAGTTATAGAAGACTTTTAAGATTTTGAAAGAGGCTAGTAGAAGCCATTTAGGTTTAGAAGCAATTTTGAAAGAAATCTCTTATAAGAGGTAAAAAAAGAACATTAAAAAAACTCTTGTAAGAGGTGGACCACCTCTTACAAGAAGTAAATCACTTATAAGAGAAGAAAAAGAACACTACCTAAGTATCGGCCTAAGACCAAACTTATTGGCGCATTACTAAATGCTTCAGTCTCTTGTCCTAGGCCTAAAGTGTAAGTGGGCCTACTTTCGGAGGTATTTGCTAACTTGCAAGTGCAAGTGCAAGTGCAAGTAAAAATATAAACTTTCCCCCAAAATTTGTACACATATATATCTCTAATCTCTGATATTAAAATGGGAGAGTTGGAGTTGTAACACTGTCCACATACAAATTCGTGCATTGCACGGTGCAACTCCAACTCTTTCATTAATTACAACAAAAACTAATAAATAGACAAAAATTCCACTTATTTAAAACGTGCAAGGTATGTGCAAAACAATTTTACAATTTTTTTAAACACTAAACATACACATATGTTGTACGTACAACTCAAATTCTACTCATAAATACATGCATTGCACGTACAAATTGTAGTTTTTCCTTCAAAATATTTTTACCAATTACGTGCAACTCACGTCCGATTCCAAAACTATTTCTTAATACGTAAACCGCACATGACAATCGTCCAACTCTTATCAAAACGTGTATCGTACTTGATAATAATATCTAATATTTTAATTGGAGAATGCCAAAGTGTCATTTGTCAATCTACCAACGCGTGCAATGCACGTGCATAACTATTATAAATGAGGTCTTAGGTTCCCAAATTACTTAAGAATTTTCAGTTTAAAATCCTATATTTATTAAGACGTGAATCTCTAATCTCTAATATAATAATGGGAGAAGGTCTTAGTGTCATTTGTAAATCTATCAACCTGTGCAACACACGTACATAACTATTATAAATGAGGTCTTAAGTTCAAACTCAGACTACGTCTGAATTTTTACTTTAAAAAAAAACTATATTTATTAAGACGTGAATCGCACATGTAAAATACTAGTCCTTTATAAAGTTTTAGAGGAAAATTATTTCGTTTAACTTGCAACTGCAACTGCAATTTGTAGTTGCAATCACTACAACCATCGACGGAATCACCGGCGTTTTTTTATGGCTACATCGGCATTTATAAAACGCCGGTGAATACCCTATCGGCGTGTCAAACAACGCCGCACCAAATGCCAGTGCTGTGCATGTCGGGCAATCTTGGGCAGGTTTCCCCAGCGTTTTAATGAACGCCGGTATTCAATGTACAAAAACCGGCGCTTGTAAAAGCGTCGGTGTATATTAGTTTTAATTTCTTTTTTTAAAATCGAATTATAGCCTACCCCGGCGTTTCGGAAACGCCGGGGTATATATTTTAAAAAATATAATTCTTTTTTAAAATTTGGAATAATTAATTTTTTAAAATATACACCAGCGTTTTGAAAAACGCCGGGGTATTTCTTATAAGAAAAATATATGCTGCTTTTTTCAATAGAAAATCTGAAATTTTTTTTTATTATGACAGATAAAAAACTGTACAAAATTTCAGTAATGCACAATAAAATAATAAAAAATTTAACCGACAAAATTCGTTATATTTTCTACTGATTAACATACACAACTTAAGAAGTTTAAAGTTCTGCATTCTAAAATTCATTATCCAATTTTTCACTCACACAAGTATCAAGTTACATATAGCCATGTTTACATCAAAAAAGTTCTAACAAGTTTGATCATACAAAATAATTTCACCACCAAAAAAGACAAAAAAAAAGACTTTCAATTAGTAGATTTTCTTAATGGGTACGCCTCCTTATGTCGTCGTTGCTTTCACCATGCTCGCTTTGCACTACTAAACCGGATGGCTATAGCGGCGTTTATTTATGTCTATGGCGGCGTTTATAAACGCCGCCATAGAAGGTAGCGGCGTTATAATTATTGCTGCGCGTAGCGCCGCTGCATCGACCGTCGGGACAAATGATGGGGCTATCGCGGCGCTTTTGTAGACCGCCGTTACAGACCATAGGTCTACAACGGCGCGTCTTAAAAGGCGCCGCTATAGGCCTATGACCTGTAACGGCGGCCCAGAAAGGCGCCGTTACAGGTTGGGCGCCTATGCCGGCGCTTCTAAAAAACGCTGCTATATGTGTACAACTTGTAACTGCGCATCTTTAAACCGCCCTTACAACCCGTAGCCCTATAGCGGCGTTTTTTAAAAGCGTCGTTACAATTCGTAGGTCTGTTACGGCGCTTTTTAAGTCCGCCGTTGCAGTCCGTATGTCTATTAAGGCGCTTGTTTAAAACGCCGTTACAAGTCGTAGATCAATTACGGCGCTTAATAAATGCCGTGATAGACACATGCGCGTATATTTTCTAAACCATTTCGATATGCTATACCGGTGTTCCTAAACGCCGGGTTTGGTTCTTTTTTTTTTTAATAATTCACCACGATTGGTGGATCCTCCCGGCATATTTATCTCAAAACTGATTGATAGGGGGTTTCGGGTTTTATCCCACTATTAAAAAATGTCACATATTCAAAATATCTTTAGTCATTAAATTTGAACGTTCAAATCTTAAAAACACTAATAGCAGCATAATAAACAACTATATAATCATGGACCACAATAAACAATAATTACTTTCTAAAAATAGCCATACGAAAAGTTAGAAATATACTTGTTATACATCAATTTCTTTAACAAAGCATAAATTCAGTTTCAACAAAACATAAAAAGACTAAAGTCCAAATTTAACTCAACAATGGCAAAGTCTACTGAAGCGGCTCGGCATTGCTTTGATTCCCACTGATATTTTGCCCAGATGTACGTGCGTGACTAGAAGTCGCTGGAATTCGCTGGCTCTGTATAATTCACAATAGTGTCATTTATTAGATTATTCACTACACTAGGCACCACACAAGTAAAATGCAATAGTTAAATTTCATACTAATATCATAAAATATTGCTGAATACTTACAGTTCCATGTACTGGATTGTTAGAGTTCTGGTTTTGTTGGGAGATTAAAGAAACAATCATATCTTTCAAGCCGTCAATCTCTTCCTGCATCTTGGCTTGCATCTTGAACACATCCGGATAGGATGTACGACTGGAGGTAGATGCACAAGAACCAAATACCTGTGATTGAAACCATGTCAGTCCAATTTTCACAAGCCACTAAATTATCATGTTCAACATTTACCAACTAGTGAGACACACAGACATACTTAACACAGAAGAGAATGCATCAAAGTTCAACATCTACCAATCAATAGAAAAATTTAGTATGACCAGAAGAGAATGCATCGAAGTCTTTTCAGCTTGTTGTAAAAGATGTTTATTAATTGTCATTCAAATTGATGATCTGTTCCATTATGGCATTACTCTCTAGTTACTGAAGTTCAACAAGTTCTTTTTTTTCAGGGACGACATCCTCTACAGCAATTGTTGATATTGAAGCTGAAGTGAAGGACATAGAATGAATGATACACAGTATGACCAAAATGTCGGTAAATAAATTTTCCAATATTACTCTATAACATGAAACGCCTATCCAGATTTCTTTCACCTTCTCTTCTCATAAGTTAACTTGATGACAACTGAGCCGAAATCATAAAATCAAAAATAAAAGGGTAAGCATTGCCATTCCCAATATGGCTGCAACAGAAAGGTGGTTTGGAGTAGGGATGAACAAAAACAGACTATTATTTAAAACCAAACAGAAACGGACTCAAACAGACAGTTTTTTGTTTCATTATGTCAGGTTCAGCGCCGAAGGAAAAAATGGGTTGTAATAACCAACCAAAAAGCAGCTAAAGAATGCATGCACCGCAGGTATTTAGATATAAATAACACAGAGAAACCTTAAACTTCTCTTGCACCTCTCAGGAGATTCGAGTGCAATGGGTATCATCCCTCCTCTTTCACACACACATACACATGCCAATAGGAAACCTGGGCTTTTCTCTGCTTTCTCGGCTTCTCATCTCAAGACCCCATAGAAAAGGCTAGCCCCTTTCTCCATTTTCTTATTTCATACTAAACCCGAACTCATATTTCCTTCAGTCGATCCCATATGAAGCCCTAACCCGTACCCTAGTTTTTCTTTTCCTATCATATTCTTTGTCCTATGATCTAGCCCTTTCTTCTTCTCTTAACCAACTAAAGATACTCAAACAGGATAAAGTTTAACTGGAGAGACATCAACAAGCATGGACCTTTCTAAGCATTTGTCACCAATTGATCAAATAATAAAAGATAGGTTAATCATCTTTGTGTAAGACTTATTGTTTGGTGTTGTAAACTTAAAGAGTGCTTTGGATATTCATTGAAGAAGAAAATTTAGTAAAAAGGAATGTTCAATTATATCATTGAAAAATCGTGAGATCGTTTGTGACTTTGTGCATTCTGTATTCTCTTTTGTACTCACATGTTGATGATTGAGTTTCTAGAAGGAACTAGGAACAATTTTATTAAAATTTTGGAAGAGATGTGCATTTTATTGATTTCATTGAAGTTGTTATAACTGAAAATGTCGGGTTCATTTCAGATTGGCTCCATGGCAAATGCAGTTCGTGGATTTTACATGAAAAACATAACCAATATGGACCAATGCTCACCCCTATTATCTAAGTCGCCCTTGCAATTTCCTTGAACACAAATGTTACAGAATATGGATGTCCATGTTAGTCCATGATAGCCAAAAATGCTGCCAGGAAAGTGAAACTAATTTGATGGAAAATAAAACACCGAACAGAAAAATTTCCAACCAAGAAATCTGTGCAGTAGATATAAGTTATGTGGTTGATCATGTGCATATTATTCCACAGTCAATGATGATTTAGTGTATAGACAAATAGACAATGTGGATCACAGTAGTTCTCGGCTTCTTAGCACCATTTTGGCATAACTATCTAAGTCAGTATTCTTCATTATGAGTAAATGGAATTTCGACAAATAGACAATGTGGATCACAGTAGTTCTCGGCTTCTTAGCACCATTTTGGCATAACTATCTAAGTCAGTATTCTTCATTATGAGTAAATGGAATTTCGTCGTAGTCACTGATTATGCAAAAAGAAGTTGTCACCGAATGAGAGTGGTAAGGAATGGTTATAATGTAATATTATTTATTGTAAGTCACTGTATATTTGTCAAATGATATTACTGCCTGCATAAGCTTTGCTGTAGAGTAATGCCATAATGGAACAAATCAAGATAAGATTAGTTTGGATAAAATTAGTTAGTGCTACGTCAAATTTGAGTCTCAAATGATTTGATTGAACCTGAACTTCAACCCAACCAACCCAACTGAGTGAATTTGAGCTGGGAATGAATGGGGATCAAAAAAAAAAATTTGAAATCTTTTTGCCTTATGATTTCAGCTGTGCCTTAGGGTTACAGTGCAAGTCTATATATTACTCAGTTATTGACAATAATGCCTGCATTCTCATGTTGGAATAGTTGAAATACATACTTTATTATCATGTTGAAATGCATACTTTTCATTTGCATATCATGTTGGAATAGTTTGGTAAACCTACTGATTATATATATATGTATACCTGTGAGGGTGTTGGCCCCAATCCCATTCCCCGCACACGACCGGGTCGCTCTTTCCCCCTCACATCAGTCATAGCTTCACGCTGGATGGTTAATCGATCTGCTGAAGATGTCGACCTCTTCAATCAATTTTCTAGCTTCTTTCTAGAAAAGAGAGCAAACAATACATTAATACCAAAAATTGGGCTGAAAATTAGTTTGAAATTTTGTAAGTTATGACCAAATTAAAATCCAAATTTGAGTTGTGAATATTATCCAAATTTTTGTTGCAGAATGAAAATTGGAATTCGAAAGTTTCATATATACCACTATATCAGCTGCAAATTCATCCCGATATGTCCCATCCTTACTTGTGTGGGTAGATTCAAAAAAATCTATCTCACCGACACTCTCTCCCTCGACTGTCGTATCCTATATATGAGTCAAATGAAATAGTTAAATCATACCAACGCAGAAATTGGCACAAAAAAAAAACAGACTTGCTATAAAATAAAATTTCCATTACCATCTCATCCCGCACAATAGCAAAGCTGCAGCTCCCCGTAGTGTGCTTGATCTTCAACTGCCTACGACTGCTTTGACCAATCTCAGCTTTCCTCTATACCATTTTAATAATTGGAATAAATGCTTATGTTTACCAAAATTAATAATTTATATCATCAATTTAAGATATAAACAATGAAATATGATTACCTTTCCAGGTTCCGATTTCCAATATTTGACAAGAAAATGCCAATCCTGTGGCGTCACGCATTCGGGGACTGACCTTGCATTTTCGACCTCGGTCTTCTCCTCATCATAGTACTTCCCTTTCAAGAAGCTCTTGTGATCCCTCCATTTTTTCGAAATCGATTTATTGAGCCATCCATCAGAACCGTCAGGGATTGCAAACTTTTGCTACAAAATGAGAAAGATGATGGAGCACAATAAATCAATGTAACTTCAAAAATCAATTTGATATAAGCAAAGCCATTAAGGCATATCACAAGGCATATCACAAGGCCTTCATTAATTCTTGCAAATCACTGTAAATTTAAGTGACGGCTACATTTAGAACATTTCATATCATTCAGAAAAGAAAAAAAATAAAAATAAAAAAAATAGCACACTTAGAACATTTCTCACTGAACCCAGAAAATAGAGAATGTAAAAAGTTTAAAGAAAAAACTTCACTGATTCCATAGAGATGCTGTAAAATCATGTACATACATACAGTGACCTTTTAGCTCATCATCTCTTTAAATTAATATTAATACTAATACTGTTTCATTTTTCTTTTCCATTCAGCAGGCAAAGCCAGAAAATAACAGTAATAGTGTAATACAACTGCTATTTGTTTCTCGCTATCAGCTTAACTACTACCAAGAACCCTAATTGGCCAAAGATACACAAGGGATGAGGCAATCCGATACAATTAACGAAACAAGGCATATCACAAGGGAAAAAATATTGTTTTGGCTTCCAAAATTTCTGCTTTCCATCAAGTAATTCCAACTCTTGACCCCAAAAACAGAGGAAAAAGCTCCAGGCTGTTAAACAATTTATTTTCATGTGCATCACATTCTTTAATTATTATTTCTAAGCATCAAATAAAATGTTACCAAATATATGGGGATAAGCTTCCGGATAAGCTTTACATCCATTCTGCTATGCTTTTTATCCATCCAAAGTTAGCATACACATAATACTGTTAAACTACCACAAACTTACAATATGTAACAGTTATCTACCTCAAATTTCTATTTGCTTTCTAATGAATCTAACCATTAAGATTTTGTACGATCCATTTTGTGGATCCAAGCCCTGTAGGAATTAAGGATCCCCTGGGGACCCAAACCTGCTAAAATGATGTGTTTGGATTCTGGTTATGGGTTTCCAACATTATTATTTGTTTCTCATACATTAGTTTACATTAGTATGAGACGTAAGGCTACATTTCATAACAAACTATAAACAAAATTTCTTATCTTATTTCAAAATCATGAAATTGAACACGTAAATAGAACATATATCTCTCCTGGTACTGTATATTTATCTCAATAAATGAACTAGCTAAAGTTCAATAAGATCCTGTTTATCAGGTATGAAAAAAATCTGATAACTAGGCCTTCAAGGCCATATGGGAACACGAGTATATAGAATACTTAAGTATATATGTCCAGTTTGGATCAAAGAGGATTCATATCACGATCCAATTAGTAAATGGATCTTTATCTGGGATCATTTCTCAAAAATGAAGATGGGTCTGGATTGGTTTAAAAGTCAACATTGCAACCTCTAATCTTTCAGAAACTGAAACTAGGAAAGATTAGAAGTACAAACAAGCTTACAAACTCAAGAATTAGAAATAAAGCCATACCCTAAACAAATCAATATTTTTCGCGAAATCTATAAGTTTCAGTATAAAGTCAAGGTAATCAGAATTGGCTCTAAATTAAGTAAATGGGTCTCTACTATCTAGTTTTCAAGGCACATTTTAAACATTTGGGATCAAAACAACAAAGATTCATATGGTCTTGAAGAGAATATATGTCTGCAGAAGAAGTTCTGCACCAGATTTTCTAACCATGAGTGTTTTTAATGTAAACTGATGGAAAATTTTGCAAGAACTAAAAAACATGTTGGAGCACCTTTGATAAATTTATAGTATCAGTTTCTAGCAAATATGTTAAACTCAAGTAAACTTCTAGTTGCAGTCAACATAGGACTTAATATTGTTAACAAAAAATTGTTGGTACTTGATAGTTGATGATAGCTTGCCAACACTATCTAATCATCTTTTACTTCAGTGAATCTTGTACAAAATAAAGAAACAATCACTTTTTGGCTAGCTTGTGCTTAATTGCAAATTTAGAAATTACCAACTATGAACTTACTACTCTTACAAATTACCAATTACAGCCTTTTCACTTGTGACTAAAAAGTACTGCTATGTTTTGAATGTTTCATTATGTATAACATTCACAAACTATATATCATGCATATATCATTCATATTACTTTGGAGATATAATTAAAACCAGGAAGAAATGTCCAGCACCTGTTTGATTTTATGTGTTAGCCAGCCTCTCAGATGCCTTTGTCTCCAAATTCTTCATCACAAACAAACAATTACTTGAAAATTTTAATATCTGTATGTGCTTCTCCATATATAACATTATTTAGGTCCAAAAGAATTTTCAAATCTAGTGCAATTATATCTTTTTGTGACTAGAATTCCGTAAGTGATCCAGTTATAGTTTGAGTTACTCTAAGTGAACTAGAATTCCCCTTTTCCGATACTTTGAACTTAATTTGTTCAGAACCATCTAAACACCGCTATATAGGATGATGAATCATGTCGACGCCTAACTGGGTTTAAAAAAATAAATATACTCCGCTACATAGCAAATTGTCTAAAATCAAAATATAAAACAATCAACTCAGTTCATACAAAACATCATTCAACTAAAAGATAACATTATAGCAAATGGGCTAACAAATTTCTACCAAATCAAGACAATCAATCCCATATCACAAACCAACCCATTATTCAATCACCAATGCCAACAAAAACCCACATCCCCAAAACCACAATGTCCCCCAACTACAAGTCGCATAATCACTTCTCAGATGGCCACCATTTCAAATTAAGCAAAGTTAACAGAACCCTAATCCCGAAAAATTGAAAGTGACATCAGAACTAAGAGGATGTGAAATGTACCAATCAAATAGAGAATGAATCCACACGGAGCTTCTTCTTGAATGGAGAAGGGCGACTGACAAAATGATATTATACTTCTGCAACCGTGTGGGGAGACGAAGCCGAATGGGGAGAGGGGAAGATGCGCCGAATGTGGAGAGGTCGACTGGTCAGAGAGAGAGAGAGAGAGAGAGAGAGAGAGATTTTGGAGACGGAGAGTGGAGCGGCGCTGGAGTATTTTTTATTAGGGTTTTCGTTTTTGGGGGGAAACGAAGAGCGGAGCGGGAAGACGAAGAGCGGCGTTGGAGTATTTTTTATTAGGGTTTTCGTTTTTGGGGGGAAACGAAGAGCGGAGCGGGAGCTAGCGCTAATTATGTTTTCGCTCGATCTAATGTTGGTCTATAACGGCGGTGTCTATACCACCGCCGTTATATATTGTATATATAACGGCGTAATATAGCACCGCCGTCATAGAGGCCCGCTATTAAAAAATATTTTATAATGCCGATCTATCACGGCGTTTGGGCATAAACGCCGGGATAGATACGCCGTTATATCCATTCCGATTAGTAGTGTTGGTTCTCTGGATTTGCCCGACTTGAATTAGTTGGAACTCTATTCTGAAACTGTGTAAGTCACATTGTACAAAAAGATTAGATAATATTTGCAGGGATAAAGAGCAACTAGCTAAGTCTAATAAAGCAACCACATCCAAATGGAAGAACAGTAAATGTATGACATGCTTATGGTAGGATTTTTAAAAAATGTAAGCAGATAAGTAATGAGTTGTACAAACTTGCATCAAAAGTTCCTAATATTTTATTTTCCCGCCTGTTTCATGTGATCAGCAGATAAGTAACTTGATTGAGTTGGAATTGCTGAACCGTGAACAGCAGATAAGCAATGCTCCTTTGAATTGAAGTTGCCCATCATAGAGTGAAGGAAACTATGTATTACAGTCAGACCTATTCAGTATTTCTCTCTACATCTAAGTGTTCAAACTCCTTCATCTTGTGTAAAAACTTTGATAATCGTTAAACCTCTTACCCGAGGTCAAAGTTAGTTTTCTGAATGAAAAATGAAAGTGAAGTACCCAACTAGCCTAACACTTCAGGGATGGGTCACATTTGCGAGCACGAATATGACAGAACATTCATGACTCATGAAACACTGCAGATAAAAAGCTAGTGATCTCTATTATCTTTCCACATTACAAAAAAAGTACTTCGATTTGAATCCAGTATTTCTATTATGTTGATCTAAAACATAAATAAATCTAGTCACTTGTAGGTTCCAAATTAAGATTTCAAAACTGAACAGTTAATCCCTTAGCTCATCTAAAGGACACTTCACTATTCAAATCTTCATATACCCTTATAGGATATTCTGTACCGAATTATATCTAATTCAAACTCTTATATGAACAACTAGTTGTCTAACTGTGCCCCTTGGACAGTACCAGGTGCTACTCTAATGTCATGTAGCTCAACTACAATGCTGGTGGCTCCCGTTCAGGTTTGTTGTTGTTTTGTTGCATTATTAACACTTAACTAGTATATATTTTTGCAAATTGATGAGACTACCTTTCTTGTTTGTTTATGATTTTTTTTTTGTATTTCTTTTGTTCTGGTCCGCTATTATTTACTGAGGATAATGTTTTGTATCGGATATATATACAACATGAATCGCAGGTAATGATATCAACTTAACTGAAGGTATATGTGAGATTCTTAAGGGGATATTTAAACTATTCAAGTGTATATTCTAAGTTACAATTTCAAACCTGTGTCGGAATGGCGGGTTCGGGATTTTGTTGCCTCACCAAAACTGCAACTACCTCTTGAAGCTGTGACAACCCTGACCTTAGAGAGCGTATCTCCTCATCTCTCGGATCCTCAGCACTAGACGCACGAGTCTCGAAAACTTGAGTGGGCGTTGGGCCTAAACCCATTCCACACACACGACCAGGGCAGTCTGGGCCTCTTGTTTCAATCAAAGCATGACGCTGAAGTGATAATGCGTCTAAGTCAGATGCGGTAGAGTCGAAGGCCATTGTGGAAGACAGTTCGGCATACTTCACTCTGGCAGTGTTCTGTTAAAATACAAATTGGCATAAAATTGTATAAGTTATTTATTTCTAAGCGACTTAACAAATCAAAGAATGCATACATCATCAAGAAAAATTATCGATATCATCGCAGCTGTTGTGGAAACAAATTGGCCATCTGATTTCTTGTGGGTGACATCAAAAAAATCTAGATCGCCGAACTTGTCTGCACTGTGTTCCTCAACCTTTATATTAATAACTCACAGCTATAAGAAACATTATACTCTTTGTATATTCATTAGTGAAAAAAAAAATTGCTTAACACATACCAATCTCTCACGAACTACAGCGAAGCTGCTAGTTCCAGCAGTGTGCAATACCTCTTGTTTTTTCCGACTTGACGAACCAACTTCAGACATTTTCTGCACATTCCAGATAATTACAACTCAATCAAAATTAGTTTAAAAAATCCAATGCAATAATTGTAATATAAAGATAAATACCTTTTCCTCTAGTGAACAAAAATGAAGAAGGTAATGCCGATCTGAAGGATTAACAATTGGGGGGACAATTTTGAATAGGTGAGGTCGTACACCAACCAAAAGCCTGCTGTGCTAACTGGCCTACTGAGCTAACTGGCCTACTGAGCTTTGAGCTTTTTGATGTGGGTGTCATGAAACCCCTAGTTTCTTAGATTCCAATCGGAACCCATTGAGCTTATGGAGCACCAGATCATGGTGTAAAATCATGAATTTAGGGTGGAGATCTGAGCGGATAACGGTGGCGGCTGTGGAAGGAGGAAGTGAAGGTGAGGATGTTAGGTTAAGGTTGGGGATAAGAGGCTTTATATAGAATGTGAGTAGGCCTGGATAGTGACTGAATTCTCCTTTTTCTATTAAGTAATTGCTAACTATTGAGTGAATTCTTACCTGTTTTTTTTTATTTTAACTTACTACTGCATTAACTGGTTTATTATTGACTGATTCAACTAGAGACTCGGTAGATGCAAACCAGTACAAGCCAACCACTAATTAACGGATTTAGTGGAATGTTATTGGATTAAACTTGTTCTGAATCTGGCGTAAAGCCCAGTGTATGTTACCGCGGTAAATCAACTCTAAGCTCTTAAAAATTCGTTTAGGCTGCTAGTAAATTTTTTTAGTTAGTGAGTAAAAAAACAACGTTTTTGCGGCTTAGATTGAACTTGCTAGTCAGAGCATCCACGCTCATTTGCTATAGTCCCATATTTCTCATGTTTTGAGAAAGTAGTGTCTACAGTCGTTTCTCAATTATCATATTTTGAGAAAGTGAGAAAATAGCTTCTCATATTTAATAAATAATTTGTCCATTTTCTAAATATAAGAGGCAAACAATTGTTCTGTTCATATTTTTTTTTATAGAAATAAGTAGTATCGTTCAAGAATATTTTAATATATATATATATATTTTTTTTTTTTTTGAACAAAGGCATCGGACATTCCGTCGGAACTCAGATTGTTCACAAACGGCATGTCCTGTTTCTTGCCAAATGTCACTTTCAAAAGACATTAATCACTTGGTTTATTAATTTAAAAATAATTTAGTGTTAATTTAATAATTAATTATTTTATTAATGATATTTTAATAACTAATATGGTTTTAATTGTATTTAAAATTATAAAAATAACTCTCGGACGAACAACATGTTCCGTCCGATAAACATATATTTTTTTATTTTCTTAAATTTTGGCAAATGACCACTACAAAAAATATCTCTTTTGCCATTTCTTATTTTACCATTTTGCTGAAAAAAAATAGCAATAACAAGTGTGTGGATGCTCTCATCTTTGTTACAGTTTGCTTTGTTTTCAAATGGTGAATAAAAAAGAAAAATAAAACCCCTCAATTCTCCGAATGCTACATTGTGCTTCTTCATTTGGGCCTTTGATATGTAATTCTAAGCCTAAGTATCGGCCTAAGACCAAACTTTACTGGGGCGCATTACTAAATTTATTTTATTAGGCCGTAGCCTACTTCTAAACCTAGAGTCCATATGGGCCTAAATTTTTCAGTCTCTTGTCCTAGGCCTAAAGTGTAAGTGGGCCTACGTTCGGAGGTATTTGCTAACTTGCAAGTGCAAGTGCAGTGAAAATATAAACTTTCCCCCAAAATTTGTACACGTATATATCTCTAATCTCTGATATTAAAATGAAAGAGTTGGAGTTGTAACCGTTGTCAATATACAAATTCCTGCATTGCACGTGCAACTCCAATTCTCTCATACAAAAACTAACAAATAGAAAAAATTCCACCTATTTAAAACGTGCAATGTATCTGCAAAACAATTTTACAATTTTTTTAAACACTAAATATATATATATATATATATATATATATATATATATATATATATATATATATATATATATATATTGTACGTACAACTCAAATTTTACTCATAAACAGATGTATTGCACGTACAAATTGTAGTTTTTTCTTCAAAATATTTTTACCAATTACGTGCAACGCACGTCCAATTCCAAAACTATTTCTTAATACGTAAATCGCACATGACAGTCTTCCAACTCTTATCAAAACGTGTATCGCACTTGATAATAATATCTAATATTATATCAGAAGAAGGCCCTAGTGTCATTTGTCAATCTATCAACTCGTGCAATGCACGTGCATAACTATTATAAATGAGGTCTTAGGTTCAAACTCAAATTACTTATGAATTTTCAGTTTAAAAAACTATATTTATTAAGACGTGAATCTCTAATCTCTAATATTATAATGGGAGAATGTCTTAGTGTCATTTGTAAATCTATCAACTTGTGCAACACACGTACATAACTATTATAAATGAGGTCTTAAGTTCAAACTCAGACTACATCAGAATTTTTACTTTAAAAACTCTCGCACGTGTAAAATACTAGTCCTTTATAAAGTTTTAGAGGAAAATTATTTCGTTTAACTTTCAACTACAACTACAATTTGCAGTTGCAATCACTACAACCGTCGACGGAATCACCGACGTTTTTTTATGGCTACACCGGCGTTTATAAACGCCGGTGAATACCCTACCGGCGTGTCAAACAACGCCGCACCAAACACCAGTGCTATGCATGCCGGGAAATCTTGGGAAGGTTTCCCCCGCATTTTAATGAACGCCGGTATTCAATGTATAAAGACTGGCGCTTGTAAAAGCGTCCGTGTATATTAGTTTTAAATTTTTTTTTAAAAAATTGAATTTTAGCCTACCCCGGCGTTTCGGAAACGCCGGGGTATATATATTTTCATAAATATAATTCTTTTTTACAATTTGGAATAATTAATTTTTTAAAATATACACCGGTGTTTTGAAAAAAGCCGAGGTATTTCTTATAAGAAAAATATATGCTGCTTTTTTCAATAGAAAATCTGTAAAAAATTTTTATTACGACAGATAAAAAACTGTACAAATTTCCAGTCATCCACAATAAAATAATAAAAAATTTAACCGACAAAATTCATTATACTTTCTACTGATTAACATACACAACTTAAGAAGTTTAAAGTTCTGCATTCTAAAATTCATAATCCAATTTTTCACTCACACAAATATCAAGTTACATATAGCCATGTTTACATCAAAGAAGTTCTAACAAGTTTGATCATACAAAATAATTTCACCACAAAAAAAGACAAAAAACAGACTTGCAATTAGTAGATTTTCTTAATGGGTACGCCTCCTTATATCGACGTTGCTTCCACCATGCTCGCTTTGGTTCTCTGGATTTGCCCGACTTGAATTAGTTGGAACTCTATTCTGAAACTGTGTAAGTCACATTGTACAAAAAGATTAGGTAATAATTTGCAGGGATAAAGAGCAACTAGCTAGCTAAGTCTAATAAAGCAACCTCATCCAAATGGAAAAACAGTAAATGTATGACATGCTTATGGTAGGATTTTAAAAAAATGTAAGCAGATAAGTAATGAGTTGTACAAACTTGCATCAAAAGTTCCTAATATTTTATTTTCCCTCCTCTTTCATGTTATCAGCAGATAAGTAACTTGATTGCTTGAGTTGGAATTGCTGAACCCTGAACAACAGATAAGCAATGCTCCTTTGAATTGGAGTTGCCCATCATAGAGTGAAGGAAACTATGTATTACAGTCAGACCTATTCAGTATTTCTGTCTACATCTAAGTGTTCAAACTCTTTCATCTTGTGTAAAAATTTCAATAATCGTTAAACCTCTTACTCGAGGTCAAAGTTAGTTTTCTGAATGAAAAATGAAAGTGAAGTACCCAACTAGCCTAACACTTTAGGGATGGGTCACATTTGCGAGCACGAATATGACATAACATTCATGACTCATGAAACACTGCAGATAAAAAGCTAGTGATCTCTATTACCTTTCCACATTACAAAAAAAGTACTTCGATTTGAATCCAGTATTTCTATTATGTTGATCTAAAGCATAAATAAATCTAGTCACTTGTAGGTTCCAAATTAAGATTTCAAAACTGAACAATTAATCCCTTAGCTCATCTAAAGGACACTTCACTATTCAAATCTTCACACTACAAACAGTAACAGAATCCCCGGCGCTTTTTTCTATAATGGCCGGCGGTTTCGAAACGCCATGGATTGACTGCATGGCATTTCCCAAACCGCCGTCGCAAACGCCGTCCTTGCCGCTGCCGGGGAAACTATTAGATTCCCCGGCGCAATGAAACGCCAAGGAAAGTTTTGAAAAATCCCCGGCGTTTTATAAAATGCCAGCGATTTACTTTTGAATTTTTAAATTTCTTTACCGTTACTTAATATACCCCGGCGTTGGTAAACGTCGGGGAAAGTTTTATTCTTGCTGACTAAAAATTCCTACTCCTCCACAAATTCTGAAATCCATAGAATGATAATCATATTGTTGAAACTCACAAATTATCACAAATTATCAAATTATCACAAACTCCACTACTCCACAAATTATCACAAATTATCACAAACTCCACTACTCTACAAATTATGAAACTCACAAATTATCAAACAAACACTCCTTGAAACTTTCATAAAACAAAGATCTTTCAACTTTCATAGTACTATATATACATCACATAAAGTTCTTTCAACTTCAAAATATACATCACATAAAGTTCTTTCATAACTAATTAGCCTTTCATAGAACAAAGATCTTCCAATTTCAAAATATACATCACAGAAAGATCTTTTCTTGCTATGACAACCAAGATTTCTTACAATTTTACCGCATCCAAGAGCAAAAACACACTTCTTAAAACATAGAAACCTGAAAATGAAATTGATGTGAGACTTCTTACAATTTTGTCAAATAATTCGCCTCCATTGACGTATTCGAGTACCATGTAAATTTTGGTTTTGCTTGCTGAGACCTGAAAACAATAGTGAAGAAAACTATCAGGATAGCGTTACAACTTCAACTATTTATGTTATAATAAGGAAAAACCATCAAATAGAATAGAAGAATTGAGTGATTACTTATTGATAAGACTCTATTGTGGTTGAATCCTCAGTAATAGCTACCCAAAGTAGATCATTAATTTGGATGCAATTCAGGTATTTAGATATTTTTGTAACCTAAGATTTAATCTTTAAACCTGCATTAGTACAGTTCTCTATCCTCAGCTGATGATCTCAATTGTATCTTCACATTAGCCATTCAGACTCACCTTTACTCCAAGTAGGATAGCAGAGAAAATTAGAAACATATGACACTTTTCTTCATTCTGTTAAGGATCATCTTTCTGTCAAATAACACTTCACTGTTACCTTAATCCAAGTCTACAATGGTCTTCTTCTGGTGATCGATATATTAACCATAATTCTATCTTTTTTTTTCTGCCTGGCGATGTAATTGGTCTCCATTACATGCACACAAACAATCTCATCGAATTTCTTATACAAAAATAAAAATTTAAATGATCATATTGTATTGACATCTAAAAGATGCTACTTCTTAAAAAGATTAGTTGCTGCATAATTGTCAAAATCAAGTAGCAGTATAATTATGTCAAATGAGCAAGCAACATGGCGGGAGAAAGAGGGACTATAATTATGTCAAAATCAAGTAGCAGTAAATTTTAAAGCTATTTTAAAATTTGCTATAGAGAACACAATCCTGTAAGTTAACAAAATGAAGGAATAAGAGCCACGTAAGATTTAGTTTTACTGTGTGTTCAAAAAAAAAAAAAAACAACAAATTGCGGAAGCTACAAACCTTTTGACAGATTATAAAAAACTAGCAGAATTTTGTTTTACTTTGTTTTACTGTGTGTTCCTACCATGACTTCCAAAGAACTAGCTTCCATGACAGAATTATTTACTACATGATCGCATGTTTTGCATATTTATCGATTAAAATGCCTAGAATTAAAACAATAGGCCATCCTCCCCTTCTTCACCTCTCCCTTTTGAGTCATTTGCACACAAAAATTTGATTGCGATAAAGCAATCCATGGTAGTTAATTAATATTAGTTATGGTTTATAGTAATATTAGGCAATTCAGCCAAGAAAATAAAAAAAAAGACTTAAAGAAGCAATAGAGGGTCAGATACACTAGAAAATTATAGTAAATGGACCACAAAAATACAACTCATGCATTAAAATATAATGCACAACTGGATTCCACTAATATTAACATGGAATCAGGAAAGGGGATGCAAAAGCCTTATGCTTTATGCTCTACTCTTTATTTTTATTGATTTACTATACTCTTTGTTCACTACAAACAGTACTCTAATGGCCGGCGGTTTTTTACTATAATGGCCGGCGCTTTACAACCGCCGGGGAATCGTACATGGCGTTTCGTGAAGCGCCGTCCATACCGCTGCCGGGGAATCTTATTCGAATCCCCGGCGCAAATAAACGCCGCCCATGCTTGGATGAATCCCCGGCGTTTGAGAAACGCCGGGGTTGTCCTTTTGAATTTTAAAAAATCTTACCGTTATTGAACATACCCCCGGCGTTTAATCCCCAGCGCAAATGAACGCCGGCCATGTTTTGATGAATCCCCGGCGGTTGAGAAACGCCGGGGTTGTACTTTTGAATTTTAAAAAAATCTTACCGTTATTGAACTTACCCCGGCGTTGGTAAACGCCGGGAAATGTTTTATTCTTGCTTCCCCCTCCACAAATTATGAAACTCATGGAATTATCACCATATTATTGAAGCTCACAAATTATCACAAACTCTACTACTCCACAAATTATCACAAACTCCACTACTCCACAAATAATCAAACAAATAATCAAATAATCAAACAAAGACTCCTTCAAACTCACAAATAATCAAACAAACATTCCTTGAAACTTTTATAAAACAAAGATCTTTCATTCATAGTACTATATATACATCACATAAAAAAATTTCAACTTCAAAATATAGATCACATAAAGTTCTTTCATAAAGAATAGTGAAAACTACAATAGTGAGTTGAAGTTGATTTGTTGATAAAGTTCTTGCAAATCTCCATGAGTAGAAGTTGATTTTCAATCAGAACATAACAATGAGTTATCAGCTCCCTTCTACAACCCATTCATAGACTCCCTGCCTCTAACAAGCCAATCAAGGTTGCCTTAGTTTTGGAGCAGCTACTCTTCAACTCAGTACTAACAATGCTCCCATCCCTCTGGAACTGCGATAGTGTTGACTGGCGACGGAATATATGAAAGTATAGATATGAAGAGAATAAGAAGTAAGAATCATTCTTATTCTGAAATATTCTGAAAGTATTCTGAAAGTATTCTGGAAGTGAACAACCACATGGAATAGTATACATCAGTATAGGAGATTACACCTTAATGCCTAAATAGGAAGTGAACTTCAGTAAATATATATAGGTACTGAAGTGAACTTCAGTAAACATCAGTATACATCAGTATAGGAATTTACTGAAGTGAACTTCAGTAAATTCACACCAACTTAAAATCGATGTCAAGTGTAGTATAGGAGATTGAAAACCTATAGGTACCCACCACGAGTACCTGTCATTTATATATATATATCATTCAACAGTCAGTATATTGAATGAGAAACTTTTATATATTGAATACTGACACAAAGAAACTTTTATATATTGAATGAGAAGCATCCTGTAGTTTTTTTGTTAGGGCCGGGAGAAGGGAAACAATAACATTACCTATTTAAAACCAAAATACATGAAATAAATTGGTACCTAAATTTAAATGCATTTCTTAATTATTTTTCATTTAAAGAATTATCCTTTTTATCTGGTTGTAAACAACTCCACCACATAAATTCAATTGTTGCCTGGAGACAAATAGTAGTTCGACATTCTGGTTTGCTAGAGCATAAACATAGACAACCAAACAGCTCTGCTCATCCAGTTAGGGCAGTGCTGGTCTGACACATATAGAAGACCTATTATTCAAAAAGACAACACAATAAGTGTCCTACAGGATGCACTAATAATTAGCAAACTACTACACCTGATAAAATTTACAGTACGCATTCTAGTCTTTAACAAAGCACTCTTAATTGGTCCACCTCCTCTTATTTTTCTCCTTTCCTCTCTCCCTCTCATGGGGTGGGGGATGATTATGGAAACCAGAGTTTCCAGATGTTACACATGACATTCAGGTTAAATTTCCCCCATTCAGTGTCCATCTTAGTAGGTGCCAACTAACCGAGAAAAGTTAAAAAGTATCCATCCTTTCCTGTCCAATTTTTCCAAATGATTCCTAATTGCTTTAGTTTCCATGTTCTAGTAGAATTCCTACTTTCATGATTTCTTTTCAGATTCTTTCAAACAGATCAAGGTTCAACTAATCATAGGTAGGATCTTCCATCTATACATGCACTACCGATCTTCCTAATTCATTACAAATATTCTAAACACAATATTCATCAACTCCCAAACAATGTGGAGACATATTATTTTTCGAAATGCTTGGACTTGTAAGATCAATCATCCGAGACTTCAAAATGATGCTCCACACATTGTGAGGGACAAATACCAAATAGTAATACCATGTCTGTCAATTTCTGATATCAAATTAAGTTAGTTGTTAAAAAGCATGTGTAAACACGACCGGTAAAATAGTGATAACTAACAAATTCTTTAAGATTATTATAAGCAAGATGATTATATAAAACAGTTATGTGAGTTAGAATCCGCTGTTATCTTAAGGAAAAGAAACAGTTTTGCAGCGGACCGATTTAAATATGTTGCTACATAACACCAAGAGTGAGACCATGCACCATCATTTACATCCCCGGGGTGTCAGTCAGAAGGAACTTGGGAAACGCACTTAGATTTTTTTCACTGGGTTCGCTCCTTATAATTAGAGAGTAATTTTCATCCTATATATATACTAAAAATAGACAATGTATTTTTAATTTATCATTTATAAAATAACAATGTATTTTTTAATAGAAAATGCTGTAATACATAAAGAAGTGAAGCTAATAAGGTTGTAATACCTAAAAGTTGAGAAAATACAAGCCTACAGTGTATCCCAAGCGATGCCGTCGACGGGATCACCAAGGTCGTCGGCTTCCTCCTCATTCGAACGACTGGATGATGTCGGGTCTCTAACACCTTGCTGTATAAAATGCTAATGCTAAGCAATTGATAGACACAATTAGATAAGAACAATACTGTATATAATTTCTAACCTGTCTCGGTATGTTAGATGGGTTTTGAACATTTGTTTCTCTCATCATCTGTGCTATATGTGCAACTGTTGCCTTAAGCTCTGCGACTGTTACCTCTAGATTAGCTATCTTCTCATCTCTAGGATCCGGCTGTGTTGATGAAGAAGCATGAGTACGAGAGGGTGTTGGTCCTAACCCCTTCCCACGCACACGGCCAGGGCGCTCCAGACCAATGCTTTCGACCAACGCCTGGTGTTGAAGCTGCACTATATCGACCGGTGTTGTGGGAAAACCGGCGGTGGGAGCGGATGATAGTTCGGCATACCTATTTCGAGCAGTTGTCTGTTTTAAAAAAAAATCCAAATTCATTGTTAAGGCATATTACACATCAAATAAGCAAATTTAAGATAGAAAAACTATTACCGATATCGTCGCAGCCTTTGAGGACGGAAATACGCCTTGTGAGTTCATGTGGGTTGCGTCGAAGAAATCTAAATCGCCGTACTGATCCGCACCTCCTCGCTCCACATCCTACATATATTAAAATCAAAATCAATTGAACTCGTTTTGAAAAAACGAAAGTTTTTTGGTATTAAGAGTTACTCTACAAGTATTGCATATTCTGCATTCATACTTCCGTTTGATAGGGAGAAATGTATCTGTTTGATAGAAAAAACCATAGAAGGATGATGTCTGATTAGATGACATTATGGCATACTACAGTGTATTCACGGATCAAATTTTATTAACTTATACTGACCACAAGATACTTCAAACATGCAAGTTATTGATCAAGTTCAAATGAGCATTGACTTCGTTGTCTGCTTCCTCTTCTTTGTCTCTGACTGCCAGCAACCTAGTTCTTGGAATTGCTTGGAGCTTTAAACAAATTTTTATGGTTTTGTGAATATGACAATCTTCCTAGACAATAAGAGTAATTAAATTCGTTGATTGTGATTCACCTTACTTATATATCTAACATTGTCATGCCAATTGCCTTTTACAATTTAGAAGTTTGGCCTTTTCTTCTAAAGCATTCATGCTAGAAAGTTCAATAATCATCCTACTTATCAGAAGTTACCAAAGTTACCAGATATCGCTCTATCAATGATCTACATTAAATTAGTTTTAGTGGTATATATTAGTTTCAGTGGTATATATAGTTTCAATAAGCGTGCATGTACATAATTCTATTTGCAATAAGGAATGCTACTTTCTAGATGACACTGAGAATAGTTACAAGTATAATTATAAACCTCAAATTTCTATGGCGTATATTTGTAAGAAAATAGTTGATACATATCACTGGAAGAATTTTAAACAAGTGACTATGAAGAATGAAGTCAATATAATTTGCCAACTTAAACTGGAAAGAACAAAAGCTAGTGACAATTGTGCAATTGACTAGCTGAAGAACTAAATGCCAGTCAACATAAATGCAAGGTCCTGTATGGAAGTTTAAAGAGTTTATAGGGAAGAACAAAACACTTAGATATACCATTATTGCGCGTCGCCGTGCAAAGCTTGTACCTCCTGCAGTGTGCAGCACGTCCTGTGCATCCCTACTTGCACGACCTCTTTCAGCTCTCTTCTGCACATAATATAAAATTATTACACAGACAATAAGATTTAATAAGCCATATATCATATCAAAATATATTGCATCATATACTACAATTTTTTAATTACCTTCCCTTCAGGTGTATTCCAAAAATGGCATAGAAATTCCCAATCAGCACGCACGACATCTCTCGGGACTGCTCTTGTGTTCTCAGCCATTGTTCGGTTCTCGTCATAATATTTTGCCTTAAGCTCAACCTTATAGTCTCTCCATTTCTTGGACATTGATTTATTCACCCAATCAGCATCAAGAACCGCCGGGTAATCAAATTTTTGCTGCAACAGTCATGAATCAATATCATATATTAAAGAATTTTTGCTGCTAATTCCTTCTCAGTTTTGTCTTCCGACAATTATTCATTTCAGCTACGTAAAAAATAACCAATAGTGGCCACTCTATTATAACAAGTTTGTTGGTACCTACTCATTTTATGATCCTTGACCAAGACAACTCAAAAGTTTCCCTTTTTGTTGCATCAACCTTTTGGAATGTCAATGAATGAAAAGACCTAGCTGAACAATCTCAAACCTCAATTGTGCCCTTAATATTCACCAAATGCAAATCGGACCTAGCAAAACAATTTCTAAACTAGATATGATAACTCAAGAGGTGTGTAGTAACATGGGTGTGCAGACATCTAGTTTTGTGATGCGTATATCAAAAGAATTTTACAAAACGAAAATTTTAATTGCAAGTATTATAGAAGAATTACACCTGAATTGTATGTGCCAGAAAAATCTTCGTACTGATATAACGATGCAGGTTTGTAGTACATGTTATGTTATGTTACTCGAGATAAAGTGATATACCAATGCATATATGAATAAACTTTCCCCTAAAAAATAGAAAGAAAACAAGGTATTTTTTCCCCTGTTCAAGGTAAATGCCCAAAGCGGGGACCAAAATGAGGGCATAATGTGTAGTGATAAGTTTTTGGTTTTCTTATTTGGTTATTGGTTCAGTTTTTGTTAAACACTGTCAAACCCATAACCAATCCAAACTCTTCATTATCCAGAAAAATCGTACCTATAACCAAACTATTTAAGAAATACTGTAAATATAAATGGTACCTTGAGAACTTCAATAGCTCTAGTCCTTGTCGCTATGGGGATATTTGTCCATCTATCGAATGATAGTGGAAGATACTCCGAATTCCGAGCAATCAACCCAATGAATGATGCGAAAGTTACTGCACTTTTCCCTATGGGCCGATGATCCCCATTTATCTCCACTTCTATTTTTTGACCCGCGGGTAGCTTCCATACGTCAACTAACTTTGTCGCTCCCCGGGTCTTTTTTTGGGGGGGTGGCTGGGTGCTCCCCTCACCTACCTCTACGTGGGTATCCTCCTCGTTTAGAGGCTCCTCAATCCTTCTTTTACGCGCCGTATTCCGTCGCGGCATAATTCACACATGCTAATAAGAATTATGAAGCATACATTAAAAAATTAAGAAGAACTTGGTATGGATGAAAGCTGTTCAACACTGAGAAACTACACATGAAAGCAATGAAGAAAATTCATTCTGGAATCATAAGCATTTAACACTGAGAAACTACACATGCACAGACCAGATACTATGACCTCAATCATCCATAACGCCATTATACAGGAGGGCGTTATATAAAGAAGAAAAGAGGAGTATTAACGACAAGTTGACCATAATAGTTATGTTGACTCCGACAACCATCCTTTGCAACAGGCACATGTGAACAGGTGAGATAGTCAAAATACATTATGTCAAATAACAATCTATAACCTGCAGAATGCACTGGCTTTCTTGAAGTACAGTTAGTGTCCCATTCAAAACATCAGATGCAGTTGTAATGCAATGCTTTTCATCGGGTGAATGCTGCATTCATCATCCATTCTATGACTGATATTTTATTTCGTCAATGAACCTCCAACCTATAATGTATTCATTAGATAGTCTTAAAAGCACTCAACTTATATATAGCTGAAATTAAAATAAAAAGATTGTTCAAAATAGTACTCAAAATTCTGTAAGTTGTGTACCATGTCCGAATGTGTTCTAAGTTCTAATTGATTGTGGTGCATTGGTGATGAATACACATTGAACATCAACAAAACTTTAAATTGGCATGTTGTCTGTCACTAATTTATAAGAAAAATACATAAAAGAATGGTTGTACCAAAGTGAATATATATATATATTCAAGTATTATTGGAGATGTTATCAAGGCAGAAGATAACAATAGTCTCAGACAAAATGAAGTCGATAATATTATTAAGGCTCTCACATATAGCTAACCACAAGGTCAACGCCAAAATGAATAATAGGCAACAGGAATAAGATAGGCACCATTAAAGACTTTTGAGTCTATCACAGATTCACAACAGATTCACAGACTGAATATACCTTATAAACAGACTCAAATCCACCTTGCCCAATCTTGCAGCTTGTTTGGAACCCTTGCGCACAATCCCTCAGAGTCTCGTCGTCATTCACTAACTAAACTCCTACCAAAATCAACCATATACGCAGATTCAATATCCACACCATAAACCAACAAAATTCACATCATAAACCAACAAAATTCAACCAAAATCAACAAAAATCCACACCATAAACTATTTGATACTAAACCTTCAAATCAGAGTGATGTATGCAAAAAGCAATTTGCATGACCAATTCCTTAGTCCGCTATTGTTCATAATCTAAAGGGAACGTTTCCTTTCATCATAATTCTTTACAGTTTAGAAACCAGTTGTAAGATAATCAAGTAATGAACTCGATATTAGAAGAATAAATTCTGCTGACAACTGCATTAATATTAACAATAAGCCGCCAAAAAAACCCCAACAAAAAAAGTTTTGAAAGAGAATCCACAAAAGAAATAGAGAATACATACAAACTTAAAGATCCAAATCTCTATGTTGTACAAAGTTGTTTAACAGAATGGCAGGTTCCTAGTTTTGCCGATTACCACAAGAGTAGCCACTGTGGAATCCCTTGGCAATACTATTGACTGCTGGGTTGAATCTAAGACAACTAAACAAGCTCTGTTTATATGGTAAAGGAGTCTTCTTCTTCAATTCCTCGGATGCTATTCGATTGGACCTATAATGCTTTTCATGATATCTGAGACTAGATCCTAAACCTCCATCTCCTTCTTACTTTTGAAAACCCTAGAATCTCATTTTGAAGAATCCAAATCTAATCCAAATCAAATCCCCAACAAAATCAAATCCAAAACAAAATCCAAATTCAACAAAAAAAAAATCCACACCATATTAGCAGATTGCATAGTAACTAACTCACCATCTTCACCAATCCAACGGCGGCGGCGGCGAGATCCAACGGCGGCAAGCGGCAGGCAACGAGATCGAGATCGAGTAGGCAGGCGACGATATCGAAATCGAAGAAAGAAAAAGGAACGAAGTGGAGATTGGGGCGTCGAAATCGAAGAAAGAAAGAAAGAGGAACGAAATCGAAGAAGAAGGAAATAAGGGGCAAACGAAAAAAGAGATAGCTAGGGTTTTCGGAGAAAGGCGCCGGTGGGGAATTTAGGGCGCGAGTAATTTGGAGCGAACGAAAAAAGAGAGAAGGAAGTGGGGAATGTAGTGCGTGGGTAGGGGGGTTTTCCCCGGCATTTCACAGCGCCGGGGATATGTGGAATGGCCGGCGCAATAATAAAAAGCGCCGGGGAATTTCCCGGTGAAAACCCAAAGCGCCGGGGATTCTACGCCATATATTCCTATTTATCTTGTAGTGGTTATATTTTGTTTATTTCATTTCGATTTCAGGCTCATTGGATCCATCATCATCATGGTTGGTCTCTACTGTGTTTTATGGGGTAAAAGTGGAGAGAAAGGGCAAGAAGGCAGGAGGAAGACCAAGGGTTAACAACACATCTCCTTGATGACCACTCAAGAGTTAAATAATATCAATAGTTAATAGGATAACAAGCAACTGATGCATCCATACATAAATAAGTGAAGCTAATAAGGTTGTAATACCGAAGAGATGAGAAAATCCCGCCTATAGTGTACGTCTAGCGATGCCGTTGAC
Source organism: Hemerocallis citrina (assembly GCA_017893485.1). Lineage (NCBI taxonomy): Eukaryota > Viridiplantae > Streptophyta > Magnoliopsida > Asparagales > Asphodelaceae > Hemerocallis > Hemerocallis citrina. Next base: position 18,128,150 of record CM030363.1, read on the forward strand.
GGGATCACGGTCGCCGGCTTCTTCATTCGGACGACTGGATGATGTCGGGTCTCTATCACCTTGCTGTATAAGAAATAAGTATGAAAAATGCTTTGAGTCAGATTGGTACACACAATTAGTCAGATTGGTATAAAATGCTAATGCAAATAAAATGCATAAGCAATTGATACATACAATTAGATAAGAACAATACTGTATATTACTTCTAACCTATCTCGGTATGTTAGCGGGGTTTTGAACATTTGTTTCCCTCATTATATGTGCTATATGTGCAACTGTTGCCTGAAGATTTGCGACTTGCGTCTCTAGAATATATATCTTCTCATCTCTAGGATCCGGCTGTATTGATGAAGAAGCACAAGTTCGAGAGGGTGTTGGTCCTAACCCCTTCCCACGCACATGGCCATGACGCTCCGGACCCATGTTTTCGACCAACGCCTGGTGTTGAAGCTGCACTATATCAACCGGTGTTGTAGGGAAGTCGGCCGTGGAAGCGGATGATAGTTCGGCATACCTATTTCGAGCAATTCTCTGTTTTTTTTAAAAAAATTCCAAAAACATGTGATATGTGATTCATTGTTAAGGCATATTACACATCAAATAAGCACATTTAAGATAGAAAAACTATTACCGATATCGTCGCTGCCTTTGAGGATGGAAATACGCCTTGTGAGTTCATGTGGGTTGCATCAAAGAAATCTAAATCGCCGTACTGATCCGCACCTCCTCGCTCCACATCCTACATATATTAGAATACATAAGAAATCATAAAATCAATTGCGTATACTATTCAAATGAAGATCAAAACACTTAGATATACCATTATTGCGCGTCGCCTTGCAAAGCTTGTACCTCCTGAAGTGTGCAGCACGTCCTGTGCATCCCTACTTGCACGACCTCTTTCAGCTCTCTTCTGCACATAAATAAAATTATTGCAATCGCAGTAAGATTTAATAAGCCAAATATCATATCAAAATATATTACATCATATACTACATTTTTTTTTATTACCTTCCCTTCAGGTGTACTCCAAAAATGACAAAGAAATTTCCAATCAGAACGCACGATACCTCTCGGGACTACTCTTGTGTTCTCAACCATTATTCGGTCCTCGTCATAATATTCTGCCTTAAGCTCAACCTTATAGTCTCTCCATTTCTTGGACATAGATTTATTTACCCAATCGGCATCAAGAACCGCTGGGTAATCAAATTTTTGCTGCAACAGTCATGAATCAATTTCATATATCTAAGAATTTACGGCACAAGATAAACAGAATAGTAATTACACATCCTAACAAAGGAGCAGGTTGCAACTGATTAGCACCTCACTACACAATCTAAAACTCAACGATCAAACAAAAAGAATAAAATTGATGCTAAATTGATGCCAAAAAGAATAAAATACAATTATTGTTTCTATTGGAGAAATTTGTTTACTTCTTTTAATTTAGTAGGTCTTGTAAACTGTTCTCATGAAGTTTTGTATCTGATGGAGTTGACGCAATATCAATGACTATGGAAGCAAAACTGAAGATACAATTGAAAGAGAACCTGACCTTTAACATCAGGGTTTTCCCTATGTTTATACAAAGCGTTACATTAAAAACAATGAAATACAAACCGAAGTGGATTAATATTTAGTTTTTTAAGGTTCTTAAGTCAATATTAATTTTGAACATGTATTGAAGCTGTGCAAGATGGTGGTAGAAGTAAATTACTAAATTTCTGTCAACTGTTTATATATTTTTGTTGTCTTCGTATGTGCACAAAACGACAACCTGATTTGCATAATGACATTTATATTTGATGCCTTGATGCCTCTAACTGTAGAAAAGTGATGTTTTCCAGGATCAATCTCCTGTATATGGAAATTAACACAGAAAATTGTGAGAGAAATATGTTGACATATTTTCAGTTTCATGTATTAGATCTACTGGATGTGGTTCTTTAATCATGCAGCTTGGGTATGCAATGTTTTAAATTCAGGGACCAAGTCTTTTAATCTGTACTAAGAACTTTTTATCCAAAACATTTGAATTATTTGTCAACTAAAATTTTAGTAATGACAAATTGTGGTGCAATATATGGGACTATATCTGATGTTCTTTTAGTCTTTTACTCGCAGCATAATTCACACCTATTGACAAAAGCAATAAAATATAAATTAGTATAAAAATGCAATATTTAATTCACATTTCAAAGACAAGGCAAAATAATTGATAAATAAAGTTAATTCAAATTATGCATGAATGTGTTGATAATTCACAGTAGTGGGATAATTCAAAGTTAATTCAAATTAGTATAAAAATGCAATAAATTGAATTCACATTTCACAGACAAGGATTGTCAGTGATGAGCATAGAATGCTCATATATATATATCAAGAGTCACAAAGTGTTACCATGAAGTGTTCTCAACGAGTATATATATATTGATTAAATACACCACATCAACGTTCTAGAGAATCATAAAATTTCATCAACTGAAAATTTCATAAAATTTCATCAGCTGAACATTTCAACTAGAGGAAAGCAAGGAATTGAGGTAAACATTTCACAGCTCAACATATATAAAGCCAATCACATTATAAAACTGAACATTGATTTTATCTATTCATACCTCCAAGAATGTTTGCATAAATTCGTGGACAATGTTTGCATAAATCCCCCCTTCCTGTGATCAATTAATTAAATCTCATAGAGAAGCAAACCAAGCAGCAATTCAGAAAGGTACTTTCCTGTAAGAATTCACATGCTGCTCTGTTAACAAACACACTCAATTCACAGATTTCCTTTTGGATGCAAGTGTTAACAGAGATGCTTCCTTCAAAGCATTAAAGTAAAGCAATGTTTTTTTAATACTACTCCATACTTTTAACAAACAAATGAGAAAAAGAAAAGGAAAAAATGATGCATCTGTAACACTTCAAAATTCTTTGTTGATCTGTAACTAGTTTCCTTTTTAGATTGTCCTTACATTTAAGTTACCCTCATTCTCAATCTAAAACAGATTAAATAACCCAGAAACGAATATGAAGCATCAAAGCTATGCTCCATTTCCTTTATGGATTTCAAAAAGAATGAACAATGAAAATTGAATCTATGGACGAAAAGAATGTCAATGGCATTAAAGTCATCATATATACCATTAAAAAGTCAACATATATACCATTAAAAAGTCAACATATATAATCTTCTGCTATTGAGCTTTCTGGATTGATCTATTTTTAATATATCCCTTAAGTCGATAAAGATACCTATACATATAAATGGTTAGATAAAAAAAAGTATGCACATTATTCAAATTCGAGGTATACAATTAACAAATATGAATAACTACCTCTCAATGGGATACATCCACCGATAATGTACCGGCCCACCAAGTCTTGCTTCGCCTGCTAGATGAATGACCAAGTGAATCATTATAGTGAAAAACGAAGGGGGAAATATTCTCTCCATTTGACAAAGTACCAAAGCAGCATGTTGCTCCAACAGGTTAATGTCTTCAACACGTAAAACCCTTGAGCAAAGTCCTTTATAAATGCTACACAGATCCTTGATAACGGCAGTGACTTGGTCGCACATTGAGAACCTTAAAGTCACAGGAAGGAGATCCTGCATCAAGATGTGGTAGTCGTGTGACTTTAGACCCTGAAACCTCTTCTCCTTATCATTGACGCACCTTGGCATGTTAGATGAATAGCCATCGGGAACTTTAAGCTCCTGTAGAACTTTGCAGAACGATTCCAACTCCTTTTTGGACATGCACTACATTGCTGGAGGAAGGCACACTCTGCCATTCTGTAAATATTCGGGGTGCAACTCGTGTCATATGTCCAACGCAGCTAAATCAAGACGACACTTAAGAATGTCTTTTGTCTTTCGATCATCTCTCATGATAGTCCATACACAATTTTCACCAATATTTTTTCCGATATGCATCACATCTAAATTATGGCGCAATAAATTAAATTCCCAGTACGGCAATGTAAAGAAAATGCTCTTCTTCTTTCAGGACCCTAAATCAACAATGTCATCACATTCATCTTCATCGTTGTCGTTATCCCTTGCCCTTTTCTTGGCCTTTTTTATGTCTTCTACTTCCTTACCATAATTGAAATGATGACCATGTAGCCGGCTTAACACATCGGCCCCAGACGATATTTCAGGTGAAGATTCCCACTCCTCCACCCCATCAAATGTCGTAGTTTTCGTCCTGAAATTATGTGTCGGGTAACCATCTTCTATGACCCATGTAGCAGAACTTTCTCCCATTATATAGCCATCGTTAAGTAGTTTTATCAGCACAACAAGGACATGCATTACGCCCTTTAGTGCTATAACCGGATAAATTTGCATACGCAGGAAAATTATTGATTGTCCAAGTCAATGCAACTCGAAGACGGAATGATTTCTTAGTTGTTATATCATATGTTGGAACACCCTCCCATAGCTGTTGGAGCTCATCTATTAAAGACTAAAGATAGACATCTATATTATTTCTAGGGCTTTTCGGTCCAGGAACTATTGTGGACAAAATAAATGACGATGGCTTCATACACTTCCAAGGCGGTAGATTATACAGTATTAACACTACGGGCCATATGCTGTATGTACTACTAGTTTGCCGAAATGGGTTAAAACCATCACTGGCTAGTATCTTCAGCAAAATCAGGATATCTTTCATCAAAACTTTTCCATACAGCAGAATCCGCCGGATGTCTGAGAATTCCATTATTCTTCCGCCCTTCAGCATGCCATCTCATATCAGAAAAAGTCTTAGATGACATAAACAACCTTTGTAGCCTAAGAATCAAAGGAAAGTAGCGCATCTGTTTTGTTGGCTTCTTTTTCCGCCTTGATTTAACTATCCCATTTGCATCTTGTTCTTCATTCGGAACACCTTTCCATTTTGAAGTACCACAAATTTTACAGTTCTCCAAACTCTCCTTATCCCCCCTAAATAACATACAATCATATCGACATGCAACTATCTTCTCATACCCCAAATCAAAATATTTAAGAAATTGTTTTATTCCATATGCTGAATTTGGGAGACAAATTTCAGGAAATGCTTCATTCAACATTTTAAGTAACATTGTAAAGGATTTGGCAGACCAACTATTCAAATATTTGATCTGAAATAACCTCACGATGAATGAGAACTTCGAAAATTTGATGCAATCACGATACAAGGGTGTACTAGTATCCTCCAACAACTTACTGAATGCTTCAAATTCTTTGTTAAATTCAGAGTTTTGCCTTCTCTCCTCCACTCCACCCTCGTCTCCATCAGTGTGCGAGGTTTCGGTCGATTCATCATGGACTTGGGTTGTTGAACTATTTGTGTGCATTGGATTGTTATGAATCCCAAAAGCAACCCGCACTAAATTTTGCATCTCATCGGCAAGACTGTCGTCGTCATTCACTAAGGGTTCATTTTCATCTTCTAACACATCTTGTCCAACCGAAACCGATGTGCCACGCTCTCCATGGCAGAACCACAGTGTGTACCCTTGCAGAAAATCATTAATCACCAAATGTGTTTGTACTTCGTAGCATGGAAGCAAATGACAGTTTACGCATCGGTGACATGGACAAAGGATAAAGTTGGGATCACGAGAATGTTGCTTGGCAAAGATAATGAAATCTCTAACACCATCTCGATACTCTTTGCATAATCGTGACTTACTCATCCAACTTTTATCCATTTCAATAATATCACTCAATCTGAAAATTAAATTTCATAAAAGATAGCTATTCAGAAAGAGAGACTGAGACCCTCACAAATTAAAATATTCTTTTTTAATGAACAGCCCACAATTTGATTTCCAAGAGAAAATTAGCTACTTAATTACCTATAATCCTACAGAGTTTAATCAAGAAAAAAGTCACATCCATAGCCTTTGTTAACTGATTGTGGTAACTACTACAGAGTTTAATCAAGCAAATGTTTGTTCAAAGGGATTATTGATAGGTATCTAACAAATGGAATAGTAATAGTAAGTAAAAAAAAATATCCAGTCTTTTAGCTTTAGTAAGTCAAGCATCTAGGTATTGACATTGGGAACAAAGTAGTTAGTACTAATCCTATTCTTTTCCTGATTGATGCAATTTATAAAAATACATACAGAAAATTATAGCTTAGAGCTTATACGAATTTGAGAATAACAAAAATCTTAAAGCTATTTACGAAGAGATTTTGAAAAATACATCTGCATGCATTTCCAACCAAACCTCCCCAGTTATCACCTCCTCAACCATTTATGTTTGCAATGTTCTCAGATGTAACACAGTTCTCAATCCACATTGAAAAATAACTTCCCAATCTAAAACCTACTCCAAGCTAAAATAACCAAAAATGCTACAATAACTTCCCAATAATCAAAATCAATAGAATAGAATAGAATAGAATAATCAAAATCAAAATCAATAGAATCAAAATCAATAGTTCAACAAGAATAGAATCAATAAGCAAAATCAAAATGAAAGAATAGTCACGGCGACGAGAGAAGAGAGAGATTGAACGGCGGCGAGATCCAACGGCGGCAGGCAGCGAGATTGAACGGTAGCAGGCAACGAGATCGAGACGGCGGTGTCGAAATCGAAGAAAGAAAGAGGAACGAAGTGGAGATTGGGGCGTCGGAGAGGTAGGGTTTCGTCGAAATCGAAGAGGAACGAAATCGAAGAGGAACGAAATCAGAGAGGTAGGGTTTCGTCGAAATCGAAAAGGAACGAAATCGAAGAGGAAATGGGTTTGGCGCGAGTAATTAGGGGAAAGTGAAAAAGAGAGGGGAAAGTGGCGAATTTAGGGCAAGGGATGGGGGGTTTTTCTCGGCGTTTGTCAACGCCGGGGATTTAAGAAACGCTGGCGCTTTTTAATAAACGCCGGGGAATTCCCCTGCGAAATACTCCAAACGTCGGGGAATTTTCGCTATATAATCCTCTATCTTTTGTAGTGTCATATACCCCTATAGGATATTCTGTACTGAATTCTATCTAATTCAAACTCTTATATGAACAACTAGTTGTCTAACTGTGCCCCTTGGACAGTACCAGGTGCTACTCTAATGTCATGTAGCTCAACTACAATGTTGGTGGCTCCCCTTCAGGTTTGTTGTTGTTTTGTTGCATTATTAACACTTAAATAGTATATATTTTTGCAAATTGATGAGACTACTTTTCTTGTTTGTTTATGATTTTTTTTTGTATTTCTTTTGTTCTGGTCTGCTATTATTTACTGAGGATAATGTTTTGTATCTGATATATATACAACATGAATCTCAAGTAATGATATCAACTTAACTGAAGGTATATGTGAGATTCTTAAAGGGATATTTAAACTATTCAAGTGTATATTCTAAGTTACAATTTCTAACCTGTGTCGGAATGGCTGGTTTGGAATTTTGTTGCCTCACCAAAGCTGCAACTACCTCTTGAAGCTGTGACAACCCTGACCTTAGAAAGCGTATCTCCTCATCTCTCGGATCCTCAGCACTAGACGCATGAGACTCGAAAACTTGAGTGGGCGTTGGGCCTAAACCCATTCCACACACACGGCCAGGGCGCTCTGGTCCTCTTGTTTCGATCAAAGCATGACGCTGAAGTGATAATGCGTCAAAGTCAGATGTGGTAGAGTTGGAGGCCATTGTGAAAGACAGTTCGGCATACTTCACTCTGGCAGTGCACTGTTAAAATACAAATTGGCATAAAATTATATAAGTTATTTACTTCAAAGCGGCTTAACAAATCAAAGAATGCATACATCATCAAGAAAAATTACCGATATCATCGCAGCTATTGTGGAAACAAATTGGCCATTTGATTTCTTGTGGGTAGCGTCAAACAAATCTAGATCGCCGAATTTGTCTGCACCGTGTTCCTCAACCTTTATATTAATAACTCACCGCTATAAGAAACATTATACTCTTTGTATATTCATTAGTGAAAAAAAAATGTTTAACACATACCAATCTGTCACGAATTACAGCGAAGTTACTAATTCCAGTAGTGTGCAATACCTCTTGTTTTTCCCGACTTGACGAACCAATTTCAGACATTTTCGACACATTCCAGATAATTACAACTCAATCAAAATTAGTTTAAAAAATCCAATGCAGTAATTGTAATATTAAGATGAATACCTTTCCCTCTGGAGAACAAAAATAAACAAGGTAGTGCCAATCGGAAGGATTAACATTTGGGAGGACAATTTTTGAATAGGTGAGATCGTACACCAACCAAAAATCTGTTGTGCTGACTGGCCTACTGAGCTTTTTGATGTGGGTGTCATGAAATCCCTAGTTTCTTAGATTCCAATCGGAACCCATGGGCTTATGGAGCACCAGATCATGGTGTAAAATCATGAATTTAGGGTGGAGATCCGAGCGGATAATGGTGGCGGCTGTGGAAGGAGGAAGTGAAGGTGAGGATGTTAGGTTAAGGTTGGGGATGAGATGCTTTATATAGAATGTGAGTAGGCTTGGATAGTGACTGAATTCTCCTTTTTCTATTCAGTAATTACTAATTATTGAGTGAATTCTTACCTGTTTTTTTTAAAAAAAAACTTACTACTGCATTAACTAGTTTATTATTGACTGATTCAACTATAGACTCGGTAGATGCAAACCAGTACAAGCCAACCACTAATTAACGGATTTAGTGGAATGGGAGACCAAGCATGTGGAAGAACAGCTAACATACCTTGTCTTATTCTCATTATTGGATTAAACTTGTTCTGAATCTGGCGTAAAGCCCAGTGTAAGTTACCGCGGTAAATCAACTCTAAGCTCTTAAAAATTCGTTTAGGCTGCTAGTAAATTTTTTTAGTTAGTGAGTAAAAAAACAACGTTTTTGCGGCTTAGATTGAACTTGCTAATCAGAGCATCCACGCTCATTTGCTATTGTCCCATATTTCTCATGTTTTGAGAAAGTAGTGTCTACAGTCGTTTCTCAATTATCATATTTTGAGAAAGTGAGAAAATAGCTTCTCATATTTGTTACAGTTTGCTTTGTTTTCAAATGATGTTTAAAAAGGAAAAATAAAACCCCTCAATTCTGCGGATGCTACATTGTGCTTCTTCATTTGGGCCTTTATATGAAATTCTAAGCCTAAGTATCGGCCTACGACCAAACTTTATTGGTGCATTACTAAATTTATTTTATTATGCCGCAGCCTACTTCTAAGCCTAGAGTCCATATGGGCCTAAATGCTTCAGTCTCATGTCCTAGGCCTTAAGTGTAAGTGGGCCTACGTTCGGAGGTATTTGCTAACTTGCAAGTGCAAGTGCAAGTGCAAGTGAAAAATAAAAACTTTCCCCCAAAATTTTTACACATATATATCCTTTATAAAGTTTTAGAGGAAAATTATTTCGTTTAACTTGCAACTGCAACTGCAATTTGCATTGCAAAGAAAGAAACACCCCCTTCATTCAGTCTTCGGCTGAGTTACCACATCCTTAGTCCTGACTGGTCTTTTCTTTGGCCAGCTTACTGAGCTTTCAAGATCAGTATCGCAGCTCATCTTCCTTGTGTAAATTTCTGCAAAGGTTCTCTGCAAATATTCAACTTAAAAAGTCGGACTTTCAAACAGGAGTAGCTTCTCAACATAGTCGGTATAAGAGAAGTTTAAAAATGTATTTGCTCTAACAATAAATCACGCTGAAATTTGAGAAAAGCTATGGGTAGGGGTGTCAACAGGTCCGTGCCAGCCCGGGACCGACCCGGCCCAGCCCGCGGGGGCCGAGGCAGGGGCTGTCCGGGCCCCAATTTTTTGAAAAAGTCTTCGCTAGGCCCGGCCCAGTTTCAGACCGGGACCGGCTGAACCGGCTCGCCCGGGCCCGGGTCGGGCCAAGCCGACCGTTGGGATTTTTTTTGTTCAGAATTAAATTTTTTATAAAAAATTACTGAATTGTCCCCCAACAGATCTATACTAGGTAGTTTTGGGGGGTACTTTAGAAAATCAAAAAAATTGCATATTCTATATTTACAACATCATTTCTTTTATTTCTCTTCACTAATTCACTAAAATCTCTCTATTATCTCTCAAATCTCTCCACTATCTCTCAATAAATCAAGTTTCTAGTACATTTTGCATGAAAAATTTAATTTGATCCAATTTGTATGAAATTATATTCATGAACTTCATTTTATTTAACAATTTGTAATTCATTAAATAAATTTAAATTTGATTTTAATTTCTTTTATTTATTAGTTCTTTGCAATTGTTATGAAATGACAATATAATACTTCATCTTTCATCTTCCTTTGAAGAAAAAAGAAAAAAAAAAAAATATACTCCGAACCCGGCCCAGCCCGCGAACCGGCCCCTAGGGTGGGGACCGGGGGCCAAGTCCGGGCCTAGATTTTCCGGCCCGGCCCGCCAAATCTTTGAGCCCATCCCGGGTTGGCCCGGGACCAGGCAAAGCCTGAGCGGTTCTAGCCCGGCCCGCCCGGGTGGCCCGAATTCCACCCCTAGTTTTGGGTACAGAATATATGCGCTTAAGTGGCCATGTTCACCAAGGTTAATGACAAATGCACCTTCTGCGGTCGGAGCCATAACCCAGTTTTTCCTTGAGGAAGCAGAGCGATAGTTCCAGGATCAGTGGGGTGTTTTACCCCCGAGCCTGAGGTCACACTTAGGTAGAAATCAACCACCATTTTTTAATCCATAACGACGCAAGCATTGGCCAGGGCCCCAGTTTCCAAGCCTACGGCTTCAGCTAGAGAGGAAGCGGCGTCATTGGCGCGACAGCCATTTGCTTTATGTTTTCTCCGGTTAAAGGAGTGGAAGGATGACTCAGGCATGAATCATGGATCAACTCTTTCTCACATTAATTTTTCTGATAAGTCTTTTTTTTTTCTTCTAAAGCCATTTATAAAATTAAACTATGAATGGGAGCTAGTGTGAAATCTGATCAAATCTCAACTTTCATCTTTCATAAATCAAAGTCTCAATTTCTGATGTATAGTGCAGTATACTATACCCATCATTAATGTCAATGATGCACAAAATTTTCAAAATGACGAGAAAAAGTATAAGATTAAAGAGTTTAGGCATATTTCTCTCTAGTTAGAAGGAGAAAGATGAAGAACCTTTAATTAAGCCGACTTACAATGCAGAAAATAAAACCATCTACGTTTTAATTTTATCTTGCACTCTGATGTGGTTTGTTTTTGAGGGGTGTGGATACAGCAGGTGTGAGTTCTTCTCGATTTGTATTTTTGCGGAAACTTTGGTGCGGACGGTGGCCCCGACCCTCAGCCGGAGGAATGGCTCGGGAGTAGGCGGGAGTGAGGTGGAGATTGGGTGCTTGGCTCGGACCTGGAGGCTCGGCTCGGATTTGGAGGCTCAGAGCCGGAGTCTCGTGTACTTGCACACGGTCTAGAAACATCGGGATTGGTCCCGGTGGCAGAACCTCCGACGATCTAGTCAGCTACTGAAAGAGAGTAACAGTAACTAGGGTTTGAGAGGGGGAAAGATTGATTACCTTTGGAAGGAGTAGAGGGTCTGGTATTTATAGGAGAAGCCAACCGGGTCTGGACCCGTTTGGGACCGGGTCTGGACCCGGTCGCCCGTGGGTCTGACGTGGCAGAATCCCACGCGGTATAGGGCTGACGAGGCGTGGGTCCGGGGTAGTTTAGGGCTGACATGGCGGAGACCTGCCTGGTTTCCAAGCAGACGTAGCAGATCCGAATGATCTGGCGGTGCACGCTCTTTGAGGGGATCCTGTGGCCCAGGAGGGACCACATCATCTGACCCATATCAGGAGCCCCCCACTCCTGGAGGGCTGGGTGACCCAGCCGTGTAGGAGTGGTCCTTTGCCTTTGTAGAAAGAGCAGGGTGGTGTGTATGGTGAGGAATATGATCTGCACCTTCCAGAAGAGGCTAGGGGGGTAGGGTGAAGGGATCCCCTATTGGGGACGTGCGGAGTGCCGGGCGCAGAAGAGTCGGACCACGGTTTGCCGAGCGTCAAGGGTCGGTGGACATGCCCCTCACTTATTGGAAAAGTAAGGGGACGTCGAGATCTGTCGAGTAGGGGCTCGACTTTCCGAGCGTCGAGGGTTGGTGGACGAACCCTCACTTGTTGGAAAAGCAAGGGGACGTCGAGACCTGTCGAGTAAGGGCTCGGCTTTCCGAGCGTTGAGGGTCGGTGGATGAACCCTCACTTGTTGGAAAAGCAAGGGGACGTCAAGACCTGTCGGGTAGGGGCTCCGCTTTCCGAGCGTCGAGGGTCGGTGAACGAACCCTCACTTGTTGGAAAAGCGAGGGGACATCAAGACCTGTCGAGTAGGGGCTCGGCTTTCCGAGCGTCGAGGGTTGGTGGACGAACCCTCACTTGTTGGAAAAGCAAGGGGACGTCGAGACCTTTCGAGTAGGGGGCCTTTTTGGCAAGTGTCAAGGGTCGGTGGACGAGCCCCTCACTCGTTGGAAAAGCAAGGGAACGTTGAGATCTGTTGAGTAGGAGGTCTTCTTGCCGAGCGTCAAGGGTCGGTGGGCGAGCCCCTCACTTGTTGGAAAAGCAAGAGGACGTCGAGATCTGTCGAGTAGGGGCTCGCTTAGCCGAGCGTCGAGGGTCGGTGGACGAGCCCCTCACTCGTTGGAAAAGTAAGGGGATGTCGAGACTTGTCGAGTAGGGGGCCTTTTTGCCGAGCGTCAAGGGTCGGTGGACGAGCCCCTCACTCGTTGGAAAAGCAATGGGACGTCGAGATCTGTTGAGTAAGAGGTCTTCTTGCCGAGTGACGAGGGTCGGTGGACGAGCCTCTCACTTGTTGGAAAAGCAAGGGGGCGTCGAGATCTGTCGAGTAGGGGTTCGCTTAGCAGAGCGTCGAGGGTCGGTGGACGAGCCCCTCACTCATTGGAAAAGCAAGGGGTTGTCGAGATCTGTTGAGTAGGGGTTCGCTTAGCCGAGCATCGAGGGTCGGTGGACGAGCCCCTCCCATGTTTGGAAGAGGAGGATTTTGGAGCTCACGGTGCTATCCGAGCTCCGAGCTCCGAGCTTCCTGTTGAATAGAGGAGGATTTTGGGGCTCGCGGTGCCATCCGAGCTCCGAACTTCCTTTTAAATAGAGGAGGATTTTGGGGCTCGCGGTGTCATCTGAGCTCCGAGCTTCCTGTTGGATAGAGGAGGATTTTGGGGCTTGCGGTGCCATCCGAGCTCCGAGCTTCTTGGTTGAATAGAGGAGGATTTTGGGGCTCGCGGCGCCATCCGAGCTCCGAGCTTCCTGTTGAATAGAGGAGGATTTTGGGGCTCGCGGCGCCATCCGAGCTCCGAGCTTCCTGTTGAATAGAGAAGGATTTTGGGGCTCGCGGTGCCATCCGAGCTCCGAACTTCCTGTTGAATAGAGGAGGGTTTTGGGGCTCGCGGTGCCATCCGAGCTTCGAGCCTCCTGTTGAATAGAGGAGGATTTTGGGGCTCGCGGTGCCATCCGAGCTCCGAGCTTCCTGTTGAATAGAGAAGGATTTTGGGGCTTGCGGTGCCATCCGAGCTCCGAGCCTCCTGTGAAATAGAGGAGGATTTTGGGGCTCGCGGCGCTATCCGAGATCCGAGCTTCCTGTTGAATATAGGAGGATTTTGGGGCTTGCGGTGCCATCCGAGCTCAGAGCCTCTTATGAAATAGTGGAGAATTTTGGGGCTCGCGGTGCCATCCAAGCTCTGAAATTCCTGTTGAATAGAGGAGGATTTTGGATCTCGCGGTGCCATCCGAGCTCCGAACTTTTTGTTGAATAGAGGAGGATTTTGGGGCTCGCAGTGCCATCCGAGCTCTGAGCTTCATGTTCAATAAGGAGGATTTTGGGGCTCGCGGTGCCATCCGAGCTCTGAACCTCTTGTGAAATAGAGGAGGACTTTGGGGCTCGCAGTGCCATCCGAGCTTTAAGCCTCTTATGAAATAGAGGAGGACTTTAGGGCTCGCGATGTTATCCGAGCATTGAGCCTCCCGTGAAATAGAGGGACTTTGGGGCTCGCGGTGCCATCCGAGCTCCGAGCCTCCTGTGGAATAGAGGAGGACTTTAGGGCTCGCGGTGTTATCCGAGCGTCGAGCCTCCCGACTTGTTGGAAAAACCAGCTTGTTGGAAAAGCCTGGGGGCATTGGGGAAATGTTGTGCATTTGCTAACATCATGTGCACAAGAATCGAAGCGACTTTAGCTCCTAGCGGTCGTTGGATCTTGATGATTACGATCCAATGGTCAGATCTTCTCGCAAAAATCGAGGAGTCCCTTTCTCTATTATAAATCCCCCCTCCCTACTTTTCTTTCCTTCATTTCATTTCTTTTATTTTCCACCTTTCAAGAACAGGGTTTCTTACTTGCCGTCGGCGACCTTTTTCTGGTGATCTACCCATAAGCGCGATACTTCAGGTTAGTATTTCTGACTCGTAATGTCGTGCTCACAGTCCGGCTCCGAGGCAAGCTCGTCAGGCCATTCCGAGAAGGAAGCTGAGTCTCCAGAGACGTCTTGGTCTTTGGGCGACTATAGGATAAAAGAGGAGGTTCTATCAGATCCAGGTTCGGATGGCGGGGATGACTTGGTCTTCGTCGTGTCGCCCTTGAGATCCCGTAGGTCGGGGAAGGAGCCCATGGATGAGGGCGAGGAGGAGGAGGAGGACGGCGATGATGAAGAGCATGATCCCGAAGGAGAGAGATGTTGAGGATGAGGAGGGTGACGAGGAGGATCAGGATCCCGAGGGAGAAGGTGCCGGTGAGGACAAGGAAGGTGATGAGAAGGACCAGGATGACGAAGAGGAGTAGGATGACGAGGAGGAGCAGGACCCCAAGGGGGAGGGCACCGTTGCGGACGAGGAAGACTCCGAGGGGAATCAGGGGGAGCCCGATCAGGGCACCGGGGAGGACGCTGCTCGAGGATACGCGGAGGAAGGCACCGCAGGACTGGCAGCCGAGGGAGAGGGTGATCTCTCCCCTTTGCCACCTCTGTCGACACCATCCCCTGAGAGGAAGTCTCGTCCTCGTAGGAGGAAGAGAAAGTTGAGCCTTCCGGATAGCCCCCCTCCACCGGACAAATATGCTCCTAGACCGGGGTTCGAGTTTGCCCCAGTCACCTTCAAAAATTCGGGGTCGATTAGGATGTACCCTGAAGATGTTAAGGATCTCGGCCCTTTTCCCTCCGTGCCGGGTGACGCGAGTAGGGTGAAGATCAGGATGGATGGTATTCAATGCGTCTTGAAGGCGGACTGTCTGCACATCTTGAGGGCGGCCTACTTCATTCCCAATGAGTTCGAGCTTCTGATTTCGAGCCCTGGTATTCGCCCAACAACTGCTCTCGCGCCGGGAAACTGTTTTTTCCAGGAGGATGCTTTTATCTCGAGGCTTAGGCGCCGCTGCACCCCTTCTTTAAGAGGGTCTTGAATTGGGCGAAGCTAAGCCCAATTCAGTACGGCCCCAACTCTTGGAAGCACCTGGTCTGCTTTATCTTGAAGTGTCAAGAGAAGGGGGTCAAGCCGAGGCTGACGTACTTCCGCGCTATCTTGGGGATTAGCTCATTGGGCGATGCAGAGGGAATTTTCTACTTCTCGCCTGGGCCTCATAAGAAGGTGATGCACGATCATCCGGTTTCCATCAAAGGGTGGAAAGAGAAGTATTTTATAGTCCGGAGCGAGAAGACTTGGGGGATTCCGACTACTTGGAACTTTTTCAAGCCGAACCATAAGCCTCCGAAGCGTAGCGAGCTGACAGAGAAAAAGTGGGTGAAGGTTGAGAAGATCGTCAGGGGGCACAGCATAGGGTGGCCTCGAGTGATGGAGATGCATCTGGCCTGAGCCGAACTAAGCCCAGCCGACCCTAGTATGTTTTTGTTCTGAATTTTTGTATCTTTCTACCTTCGTGTTAACATTAGCCTCTCTTCTTCTTATTTTGCAGAGATGACGTCCAAGCAGCTCGATAGTAGGCGGGCCTTGTTGGAGGTTGCCGATAAGAGGAGGGCAAAGAAGGAGAAGAAGGCAAAGCAGGATCCGGCGGCTGCTCAGGGCGCGAGGTCCGGCAAGGCACCGACCTCGGAGGCCGTGGAGCCGTCCCCAAAGAGATCCAAGAAGCACCACCATGCACCGAGGGCGTCTAGGGATGCTGGGGAAAGCTCGGGTAGCAAGAGGACTTCCGAGGTCCCGGAGAAGAGGCTTCCCCCACCACGACCCACAGCCGAGAAGATGGTTGGGCAACAGGGGCTTAGGCCACATGCCCGTGATTGGTTGGTTCTCACAGGGGACTCCCTGCTTGAGGGCCCCGTGGCCATTGAGGTGGTCAGGAACCTCACCACCAAGCGAGATCGCATGGCGCTCGCGGTGCATACGTCGGAGATGGCCTTCATGCGGTGGTCCCAAGCGCAGCTCTCGATGAGTGCTCGTACCTTTTGCAATGAGTTTAGATTCTAGGATTTTTTCTAACCTTTCCTTCCTCGGACAGGCGATGCTTCACGGGCAGCACTTTCAGAAGTGCTTGGAGAAGGAGATCCTCATCGAGAGTAGGAACGCAGAGAAGTACCTCCGCAAATTGACCAAGGCGACGAACGAGCTAGAGGAGGCTCAAAGCATGGAGGCCGTCCATGAGGCCCAGATGGTCTCGATAATGGAGCACCATAAGAAGGATGTGGATCACCTCAATAGAAGGCCCAGGTGGAAGCTAAGAAGGACGCCCTGATCCTGACGCAGGACGAGGCCTATGTCAGGGCCAAGGAGCATTTTCGGTTGATCTATCAGGACAAGAGGGTCGACCACCTTCACTACAACTGGCAGTCAGAGCATCCACCAACACCCGGGGGCGAGGAGATGGGAGACCTTCGCCAAGAGGAGGTCGGGGGCGACCCGGCTGACGAAGATGTGCCACCCCCCTCAAGCATAGTTTAGGTCTTCTTTCTTCTTTGATTTTTGTAAATGCCTTGCGCGGATAGGCCACCGTGTTTTGTAGCAAAAAAATTTTGAAACTAATGAAAGCTAATTTTTTGGTTGATGCTCCATGACTTGTGCTTCTTTAGTCTCTTTTGTGACTTTTTGTTTCCCCGTCTTTTTGATAGACACATGGGGTCTGGGGTGCTGACCCTATTTCCACTGAGGACTCCTTGATCTGAGCTGGGCCGGAGGCCATGGAGGCGGCTTTGGTTCGCCAACGAGAACAAGCTCGGGACCGAGCGGCCGCAGTGAATTATTTCATGAACAAGTCCAGGGAGCTTGGCTTGGAGGTCGCTCGTCTGAGGAAAGCCATAGCCAACCGGAACTGGTGGGTAATCGAGACGAACTGGTCAATCTCGGATGCCTCTAGCAGGCGGTCGGTTTCGGAGTCTTTTCTTTGTGAGGCCGTTGTTAAGAAGGAGTTGGAGATCCATAGGTTGAGGCTGGTGCTAGGTGCTGGATTGATCAAGGAGGCGAGCAATTCGGTATTAGGACCATCTCTGACCTTTTTATTGGAGGGGGCCCAACCCGATGATGCCGAAAACTCGGTGGCGGGGGAGCCTTCCCCGGTCGGGCCAGCCGAGTGAGAGAGGGAACCCGAAGGAAGCGCCGAATTTGAGTTTTAAGCCGAGTGCGAGTGATTTGTAAGCTTTTCATTGTATTTGTGCCGCCGTTACGGGCGCGCGATGAGTAATAATAAAAAAGATTCCTGACTTCTTTAACCTTGATAATTTCATTGAGTGTCGATTGTTGCCGGGCACGGCGTTGAAAGGGGTCACCGTCGAGGCGGAAAGACCACACGGAGACTTTGCGCCGGCGATGCATAATGTGTGGCGTTTCGCCTCTCGATAAGCATTAATGGTGACATTTTGCCTTCCGATAAGTATTAATGGCAACGTTTCGCCTTCCGCCGTTTGGGCTTCCCAGATGCAATAACTGTGCTTCTGTGGGGGGCTATATAACCCCCATCCCCTCCTTGTTGGTTACATGGAGTTGGCTTATCTGCCATACTATTCGGGTGCCTGCCGAAGGTGGGCGTCCTAGAATTAGAACTTTTAGCCCGAGGGTTCCGGATTGGTGGTGCACCAATCACCCTCGAACAATTCGGGGTTTTGGCCTTGGGGACCGTGAAACCCTGGATTGTTCTTCGGTGAGTGGTGGGCCAATCAATTGGTTCGGAAGCTCGGAGAGAGCCCAAGGTCGGTGGCTCTCCTGCCGCCCTCGAACAATTCGGGGTTTTGGATTTTGAAAGCTGCAAACCCCGAGTTGGTCGCGGGTGAGAGGAGGGTCGACCAACGACTCGAAGCTCGGAGCATTTGCCGAAGACGGGCGCCCTAAACCTTAATAAAAAAAATTCCGAAGTGGTCACGGTGGAGGGTCGAAGCCGAGCATATCGGTCGAGTGGCTTGGAAGAAAGCCACGGTCTTGCTCGGGGTCGACGCCGAGCCTCCACACTAATTCTCACGAAGACGGTACGGGCGTAGCTGGTAGTTGCCGCCGTGTGCATAGGTTGATGGGCTTGAAGAAGCCCAAACCATGATAGGGACAGATGCCGAGCCCCCACACCGGGGAGAAAGCCGGTAATAGGCGTAGCTGAAGGTCGTCGCCGAGCGTAAAGGTCGAGTGGCCTTGAAGAAAGCCACGGCCTTGCTCGGGGTCGAGGACGAGCCCTCACCCTGGTTCTCAGGAAGACGGTATGGGCGTAGCTGGCGATTGTCACCGTGCGCATAGGTGATAGGCTTGAAGAAGCCCAAACCATGCTAGGGGCAGATACCGAGCCCCCACACTGGAGAGAAAGCCGGTAATGGGTATAGCTGAAGATCGTCGCCGAGCGTAACGGTCGAGTGGCCTTGAAGAAAGCTACGACCTTGCTCGGGATCAACGACGAGCCCCCACACTTGTTCTCAGGAAGACTGTACGGGCATAGCTGGCGGTTGCCGCCGTACGCATAGGTTGATGGGCTTGAAGAAGCCTAAACCATGCTAGGGGCAGATGTCGAACCCCCACACCGAGGAGAAAGCTAGTAATGGGCATAGCTGAAGGTCGTCGCCGAGCGTAACGGTCGAGTGACCTTGAAGAAAGCCACGGCCTTGCTCGGGGTCGACGACGAGCCCCCACACTTGTTCTCAGGAAGACGGTACAGGAGTAGCTGGCGGTTACCGCCGTGCGCATATGTTGATGGGCGTGAAGAAGCCCAAACCATGATAGGGGCAGATGCCGAGCCCCCACACCGGGGAGAAAGCCGGTAATGGGCGTAGCTAAAGGTCATCGCCGAGCGTAACGGTCGAGTAGCTTTGAAGAAAGCCACGACCTTGCTCGGGATCGACGACGAGCCCCCACACTTGTTCTCAAGAAGACAGTACTGGCGTGGCTGGTAGTTGCTGCTGTGCGCATAGGTTGATGGGCTTGAAGAAGCTCATACCATGCTAGGGATAGATGCCGAGCCTCCACACCCGGGAGAATGCCGGTAATGGGCATAGCTGAATGTCGTCGCCAAGCGTAATGGTCGAGTGGCCTTGAATAAGGCCACGGCCTTGCTCGGGGTCGACGACGAG
Source organism: Hemerocallis citrina (assembly GCA_017893485.1). Taxonomy (NCBI): domain Eukaryota; kingdom Viridiplantae; phylum Streptophyta; class Magnoliopsida; order Asparagales; family Asphodelaceae; genus Hemerocallis; species Hemerocallis citrina. The sequence goes on from CM030363.1 coordinate 18,147,602, forward strand.
CCCCCACACTTGTTCTCAGGAAGACGGTACAGATGTGGCTGGTGATTGCCGCCGTGCACGAGGTTGATGGGCTTAAAGAAGCCCAAACCATTCTAGGGGCAGATGCGGAGCCCCCACATCGGAAAGAAAGCCGGTAATGGGTATAGGTGAAGGTTGTCGCCGAGCGTAACGGTCGAGTGGCCTTGAAGAAAACCACGACCGTGCTTGGAGTCGACGACGAGCCCCCACACTTGTTCTCAGGGAGATGGCAAAGGTGTAGTCTTCTGTGGCTCGCGGTACCGTCTAGATGCCGAGCCTTAAGCCTGTAATGGTAGCTTTTTGTGGCTCGCGATACTATCCGAGCACCGAGCTCTATGCTTGTAAGGAAAGCTTTTGTGGCTTGCGATATTATCCGAGCACTGAGCTCTAAGCTTGTAAGGAAAGCTTTTCTGGCTCGCGGTGCTATCCGAGCGTCGAGCCCTAAGCTTATGAGGGAAGCTTTTCTGGCTCGCGGTGCTATCCGAGCATCGAGCCCTAAGCTTGTAAGGGAAACTTTTCTGGCTCGCAGTGCTATCCGAGCGTCGAGCCCTGAGCTTGTAAGGGAACTTTTTCTAGCTTGCGGTGCTATTCGAGCGTCGAGCCCTAAGCTTGTACGGGAATCTTTTCTAGCTCGCGGTGCTATCCGAGCACCGAGCTCTAAGCTTGTGAGGGAAGCTTTTCTGGCTCGCAGTGCTATCTGAGCATTGAGCCCTAAGCTTGTGAGGAAAGTTTTTCTGGCTCGCGGTGCTATCCAAGCGTCGAGCCATAAGATTGTTAGGGAAGCTTTTCTGGCTCGCGGTGCTATCCGAGCGTCGAGCCCTAAGCTTGTAAGGAAAGTTTTTCTGGCTCGCGGTGCTATCCAAGTGCCGAGCATGAGACATGTTTTTTAAGGAGAGCCTCCCCTTCTAGGAATTTAATGAGGTGCTCCGCATTCCAGGGCCTCTTGACAACCTTGCCCTCTGGGTCAGTTAGGCGGTACATGCCCGAGCGTACGACCCCAGATACCTTGTATGGGCCCTCCCAGTTTGGAGCCAGTTTTCTCTTTTGGTCGGGGTTCGGTACCGCCAGCTTCCGGAGGATGAGGTCTTCGAGCTTGATGTCGGTGGGATGCACCTTTTTGTTGTAGAAACTTTCGATCCTCTGTTGGTAGATGTTCCTTCTAATGGCAGACTTCTCCCTGACCTCATTTATGAGGTCCAGGTCGGCTCGCAGCTGTGCAGAGTTGCTTGCTTCATCGAAGGCCATGATCCGGGGTGAAGGGATCCCGATCTCCAGGGGAATGACGGCCTCCGTACCGTATGTCAAATTGAATGACGACTCCCCCATGGGGATTCTCTTGGTGGTTCGGTGGGCCCAGAGAACGCTCAGAAGCTCATCGACCCATAACCCCTTGGAAGACTTATTGAGTCACTTTTTGAGGCCGTCAAGGATTTGGCGATTCGCGTTCTCGGCCTCACCGTTTGACTGCGAGTAGCATACTGAAGAAAAATGTTGCTGGATCCCGAGATCTTTGCAGAACCTTCGGAAATGTTTACCCGCGAACTGAGTCTCATTGTCAGTAATGAGCACCTGTGGGATCCCAAACCGGCAGACAATGTGTTTCCAGAAAAACTGTTGGATCTGCTGCTTGGTGATCGTGGCTAACGACTCGGCCTCGATCCACTTCGTGAAGTAATCGATTGCCACTATGAGAAACTTTTGTTTGCCCGTTGTCTTTGGGAATGGGCCTACCAGATCCATCCCCCATATGGCAAAGGGGGTCGAACTGGCCATGGAACGGAGGTTCTCTTGCGGAGCCCTTTTCACAGGGGAGAACCGTTGGCAGGGTCCACACTTCTTCACCAGGGCGAGGACGTCTTACAGCATCGTGGGCCAGTAGTACCCGTGGTTTGAAGCTTTTTGCGCGAGCGAGCGGCTTCCCATATGGCACCCACCGATTCCCTCATGTAGCTCATTGAGAGCGTACTTTGCTTGATCGAGGGTCAGACAATGGAGGTAGGGTCTTCCATCTATCATCGTGTACGACCTTTTGAAGATGGTCGCATTGATCCCGGCGAACCTGTTTGAATGGACCCTGACCCGCCTGGCTTCAGCTCGGTCTTCAGGAAGCTCTCCCTTGATTAAAAATTTCTTGATATGAGTGGTCCAGTCGTCAGGAGGAGCTCCGTCTTCAATGCAGAGAGTTTTGGGGAAGTCGGTACTCGGCTTTAAGAGCACTTCGATCAGGACGGTGCGATCGAGACCTTCGAAGGACGAGGAAGCTAACTTCGAAAGAGCATCGGCCTGGGTGTTTTGCTCCCTGGGGATCCCTAAGACCGTCGACTCGTCGAAGGATGCCAATAGCCATAGGACCATTGCCAGGTACTTGATCATTCGATCGTCACGCGCCTCGTACTCTCCGGTGATCTGGTTGACCACGAGCTGAGAGTCGCTGAAGGCCCAGATCTGTCTGGCGCCGGCTTGATGCGCCAGGGTGAGCCCGGCAATCATGGCCTCGTACTCAACCTCGTTGTTAGAGGCTGAAAAGTTGAGGCGGAGACAATATTAAAGGAGGAAACTGTCGGGACCTCGCAGAATGATGCCCGCACCACTCCCCGCTTCGCAGGAGGAACCATCGACGTAAACTTCTCACGTCTGGTCGGCCTCCTTACTTTTAGGTTGCTCGGAGATGGTGCATTCCGTGATGAACTCAGCGAGGGCCTGCCCTTTGATGGTCGTCCTTGGCTGATAGCCGATGTCGTATTGGCTGAGCTCGATCAACCATTTGACTAATCGTCCTGAGCTCTCAGACTTATAGAGCACGGCCTTCAGAGGCTAGTCCGTAAGCACCTGGACTGAATGAGCCTGAAAATAGGGACGGAACATCCGCGCGGTCATGACCAGGGCGTACGCTGTCTTCTCCATTCTAGAATATCTGGTCTCGACGGCGAGCAGAACCTTACTCACATAGTACAAAGGCTTTTTGGACTCCTTCCTCTTCTCGAACGAGGACAGCGCTAAGCACGTTTTCCGAAGCCGAGAGGTAAAGCCACAGGGGCTCACCAGGATTGGGCTTGCTGAGGAGAGGAGGGTTGGCGAGGTACTCTTTCAATTGGGTGAACGCCTCTTTCTGCTGAGTACCCCACTGGAAGCCTCCGGTTCCGCACAGAGCTTTGAAGAATGGGAGGGACTTCTCTACGAACTTGGAGAGGAAACGACCGATGGCCGCCAGTCTTCCCGTGAGCCTCTGGACTTCTTTGATGTTCTAGGGAAGGGCCATGTCTATTATGGCCTGGATTTTTTCGGGGTTCGCCTCGATGCCGCGCTGGCTGACGATGAACCCGAGGAATTTTCCCGAGGAGACGCCGAATGTACATTTTGCCGGATTAAGACTCATGTTGTGGGTCCGAAGGACCCCAAAGGCCTCTTCCAGGTCGGCGACGTGATCCTGTCCCTGCTGGCTATTGATGAGCATGTCGTCGATGTACACCTCCATATTACGCCCAATTTGATCCTTAAAGACTCGGTTAACGAGCCTCTGATAAGTAGCGCCGGCATTCTTTAGCCTGAAGGGCATAACCCGGTAGCAGTAAAGACCTTGGTCCGTGACGAAAGACGTCTTGGCTATATCGGAAGGGAACATTCGGATTTGGTTATAGCCCGAAAAGGCATCCATGAAAGAAAGGAGCTTGTGACCCGATTTAGCGTCGATCAGAGCATCGATGCTAGGGAGAGGGAACAGATCTTTGGGGCATGCCTTGTTGAGGTCTGTAAAGTCTATACAGATCATCCAGCTCCTGCTCGCCTTTTTTACCATCACGATGTTCGCCAGCCACTCAGGGTAGCTAAACTTCTGTATGAAACGAGCAGACAATAACTTGTCCACCTCCGTTTTCACCGTCTGTTGCCTCTCCGGAGCGAACTTACGTCGCTTCTGGACGATCGGCTTCGAGCTGGGGATCACGCTGAGTTTGTGCATTATGAGGTCCTCAAAGATACCAGGCATATCGGAGGGCTTCCAGGCAAAGAGGTCGACATTGCGGCGAATACAGTTGATCAGGGAAGATTTAAGGTTGGGAGCAAGGGAGCAGCTCACTCGGAAACACCTTGACGTGTCCCTTATCTCGAACGAGACTTCTTCTAACTTGTTCGTCGGCTCATGTTCTGGCTGGGTTCTTTCGAGCTGTAGCTCGACGGCATCCAGGGGGAACACACCACTTCCGATCGCGGTCATATAGCACGCTCGTGCCGCTTCTTGGTTCCCTCAGACAACTCTGACACCTGACTTGGTAGGAAATTTCAGCTTTTGGTGGTAGGCTGAGGGAACCGCCTGGAGGGAGCAGAGCCCGGGACAGCCGAGGATGGCGTTGTAGGCTGGCTTGACGTTTAGAACCATGAAGTCCATCGACTCGGTTCGCCTGTGAGGGGTCGTACCGGCGGTGACATCTAAGGTCACGATACCCTTGATTGGTACCGGGATGCCGGAGAACCCGTGCAGTGTGTACCCGGCTGGCTTCAGCTTATCCCGGGAGAGCTTCAGGTTCTCGAAGGCCTCAAGGAAGAGGATGTTTATCGAGCTCCCGTTGTCCACGAGGATGCGATGAACATCGATGTTTGCCGTGCTGAGGCTGATGACGAGTTCATCACAATGCGGGAGCCAAACTCCCTCCAGGTCTTCCCCAGAGAAGGAGACAGAGAGTTGCTGGACCTGGGGGGAGAGGGGGCCCTGGACGGCATTGACCCCATGGACGAACACCTTGCGGGAGGTGTTGGACTCCCCTCCCATGGGCCCTCCATGGACGCAATGCAAATGGCTTGACCCTCGGGTTCTTCATGCCCGGGGTCCCGCTCGGGATGCTGTCTGAGTGCTCGAGGAGGAGGGGAAGGCCTCCTGTTCCTCATGTCCCTCTGGTCCCGAGCGTCTTCCCATTTGAACTCCCGGAGGTACCCTCGTTGGATAAGGGCCTCGATTTCGTCCTTCAGGGCGTGGCAATGGTCAGTGTCGTGCCCGTTGTCACAGTGGAAGTGGCAGTAGAACCGCTGATCTCTCTTCTTATTGTTGTTGGTCGGGCGAGGAGGGAATTGCACAAGGTCCCTGTCTTCGATTGCTAGGAGGATAGTTGATACGTTCTATGTCAGCGGAGTGTACCTCTCCAAGCAGGGGACTGGAGGGACCCATTTCGTGATGCCTTCGTCTTTTGGGACCTTCTTTGCTGGCTCCGTCTCATCGGCCTTGCGTTTTCCCTTCCCGGGAATTTCTTTGGAGTCTTCTAGATTCAGGGCCTCCTTGGCCCGGATGTACTTTTCGACCCGATTGAAGAGGTCAGGAAAATCGATCGGAGGCTTTTTTTTCCAGGGAAGCCTTTAGCTGACCGTGCCGGACGTTGTGTCGGAATGCCGCCGAGGCGACCCCTGGGTCGAGGGAGGAGACCGACCTTGCCTCAGTGGTGAACCTTCGGACGAACAGCCGGAGTAACTCCCCTTCCTTCTGTCATAGGCCCAGTAGGGACGCACTTGTCCTTTCGGCCTTTTGGCTGGTCACGAAGTGGACGAGGAAGTTGCCCTCCAGTTGGTCGAAGGAGTAGATGGAGCCGGGGTGAGCTTGGAGAACCATTCCCGAGCCGGACCTCGGAGGGTGGCGGGGAAGGCATGGCACAGAAGGGGATCCGATGCGCTTTGAATCATCATAAGGGTCTTGAAGCCCTCCATGTGATCAGCAGGATCACCCTCACCGTCATAAATCTCGAATTGTGGGGGGCAAAAATTCCGGGGTATCTCCGCCTGCAAGATGGCGGTGGAGAAAGGAGGTCAGTTGGGCCTGTGGCCCTGGGCCGGCCTCGGGCCTCCGTCGCCAAAGTGGTCGAGGTGGTCTTCCATCTCTTGGAGGCATTTCAAGATGTCATCGTCATACTCCGACGGAACTATCAGGCCGCGGGACGTGCTGGCCTCGACATCCGAACGTGAGTGAGAGCGATGGACTGTCTCATCGACAGGGGTCCTCCGGATAGCCTGCATGATCTCTTTTCGGAAGTCTTGGAATTCCTGGTGGGTGACTGGTGCTCGTTCAGCCTGGCTACGCTGGGCCGGCTGCCTATGGCCGACGCGGCTGAGTGCCGGCGCCTGCCCTTGGGGCGAAGGTTTAGGATGGTTCGGGACCGAATTGGAAGTGGCCCCTCCCCTGGTCCGGCTTGCTTGTCGATTCTGGATGACCCCGCGTAGGTCAGGTACCACCGAATGGGAGGCACCCAACTGGTGTCCGCGGCTGATCCCTGGATTGTTGGATCCATGAGCGTTGGCGGGGACGTCCTGAGGATGGACTTCCTAGCAACGTGCAGTGGTGATAGCTCTCCTGGCCTTGGGCGCCATGTGAGCTCGGATGGACGGGATACTGTTGATGGCTGAGCTCGGGCCGGCGTCTGCACTAGGTTTCCCACAGACGGCGCCAACCTGATGCGGTTTGTTTTTGGGGGGTGTGGATGCACCAGCTATAAGTTCTTCTCGATTTGTATTTTTGCAGAAGCTTTGGTGCGGACGGTGGCCCCGACCCTCAGCCGAAGGAACGGCTCTGGAGTAGGCGGGAGTGAGGTGGAGATTGGGTGCTTGGCTCGGACCTGGAGGCTCGGCTCGGATCTGGAGGCTCGGAGCCGGAGTCTCGTGTACCTGCACACGGTCTACAAACACTGGGGTTGGTCCCGGTGGCAGACCCTCCGGCGATCTAGTCAGCTACTGAAAGAGAGTAACAGTAACTAGGGTTTGAGAGGAGAAAGATTGATTACCTTTGGAAGGAGTATAGGGTCTGGTATTTATAGGAGAAGCCAACCGGGTCTGGACCCGTTTGAGGCCGGGTCTGGACCCGGTTGTCCGTGGGCCTAACGTGGCAGAAGCCCAAGCGGTATAGGGCTGACGAGGCGTGGGCCCGGGGTGGTTTAGGGCTGATGTGGCGGAGATCTTGGTGGTTTCCAAGCTGACGTGGCAGACCCGGATGATCTGGCGGTGCACGCTCTTTGTGGGAATCCTGTGGTCCAGAAGGGCGTCATCTGACCCATATCACACTCCATGCTAAATATTAATCTCTCTGTTCTAAAATATAAGTTGTTTAAAATTTTCACTCTTTTTAAGAATCTCATAAATTAATGTATTAGAAAATAAATAGAACCTATTAATTAACTTATTGATAATGTACTTGGGAAAATGCATCTTATTTGATTATTATGTTAATTCTAACAATGAGCTCCGAAGGATAGAATTGGTAGTTAGTTTGGTTAGAAAATTAACTAGTAAAAGATTAAGAGTATAAAGACATTGCTTTGTAACACGTAAACGACTTATATTTTAGAACAAAAGTAAAAAGCTTAAACGTCTTACATTTTGTGTTGGAGGGAGTGTACCTTTTATTCCTCTATCCAAGATAATTAAGCAGAATCCCTGGAAAACAAATTTTCAACTTAGAAGACAACTTAACAACTATGATAATTCTTTTCCTATTTAAAAATGAGGGAGAACTCTAGACAACCTTCAACAATAGAGTTATCTGGGCGAGATCACCTTTTTCTCAAAAAACAATAGAGTTATCTACCGTTATTCTGCCGAGTAATAATACCGTTATTGTAATGTTTACGAGTTTTTTTTTAAAAAAATGGAAACATCAGCCTAATAGAAATTCAAATTGAAATGAAAGTTAGAACAAAACCTTTTCTGTAAAAAGAAATGATGCAAACTGATATTGAACTTCCGACCTTTTATTAGGGAACAGATACCACTAAACTCTGGTGGCACTTGCATGAGGCTACAACCATGTTCTCACATACACACACTGAAAAAAGTAATAATAAATAACAGTAAATAAATAAAAATAAAATCTCAAAGGGCCTAACGGAATATTGTCGCACACAAACAAATAACAGGTCTAAAATAAAATTTCCCAGAAATCACTTGCACCAAGTAACCTCTTTCTATTTATATCCCACATAGCAAGCATTGACTCCTTTCTTCTATCAAACTAACCAAAAGCGACGGAATTCCAATCCATTGCTTGCCTTGGCGCAACCCTAGGCACCACGGCTGAAGAAAATAATTTTGGGAAGAATAATTCTTATTCTTCTTGTTTTCTTTATTCTTTACTGTATACATCTATATAAGGATTACATTATTTGAGAAGAAGAAAAAAAATTGAGAAAAGATTGGAAAGATGAGAGATTTGGGAAATCTGTTTCCTATATTAGGAAACAGAATATACAATTACTATATTTCAATACTCCCCCTCAAGTTGATGCATAGATATCGAGTATGCCCAACTTGTCAACAAATTTCAAGAAGAGCCGAGTCGAAACGGCCTTGGTTACGATATCTGCGAGTTGATCTTCTGACTTTATTTTGGATATCTCAATAACTTTCTCATCTAATTTTTCTTGGATATAGAATCTGTCCACCTCTACATGTTTCGTCCTATCATGCTGAACTGGATTAGCCGCAATATTACACGCCGCTTGACTGTCACAATACACCTTCATAGGTTCCTTTGGACCATAGCCTAAGTCCTGCAACAGGAGTTTTAGCCATAAAGCTTCTGTTATACTTAAAGCTATTCCGCGATACTCAGCCTCTACACTAGAGCGTGCAACAACATTTTGCTTCTTGCTCCTCCATGTTACTAAATTTTCTCCATCAAAGGTGAAATATCCTGAAATGGAGCGCCTATCGATTGTAGATCCTGCCCAATCAGCATCAGTATATGCCTCAACCTTCAAGTGACCATATTTCACAAATAAGACTCCTTTTCCTGGGGTTGACTTAATGTATCTCATAATTCTCATTACCGTGTCCATATGTTGTTCCCGAGGTGCATGCATAAACTGACTTACCACACTTAAAGCATATGACAAATCTGACCGTGTATGTGCAAGATACATTAGTCGTCCAACCAATCTCTGATATCTTTTCTTATCACAAGGCACTTGATCAGCTTCGTTGCATAGTTTCAGTCCTTCTTCCAATGGTGTACTAATCGGTTGATAAGCGGACATTCCAGTTTCCTTCAATAAATTTAGAGCATATTTTCTTTGAGAAAGAAATATCCCATTTCTTGAGCAAGAAACTTCAATACCAAGGAAGTATCTCAAAGGACCAAGATCTTTCATTTCGAACACTTGTGACAAGTAGTTCTTTAATGCCTTCATCTCCTCAGGATCATCTCCAGTTACTATCATATCATCAACATAAATAATAAAAGCAGTAATTTTACTTTCTTTCCTTTTTAGGAATAGAGTATGATCAGAATTACTCTAATCGTATCCGAATGTCCTCATTGATTTTGTAAATCTCCCAAACCAGGCTCTTGGCGACTGCTTCAGTCCATACAATGCTTTCTTCAGACGACATACTTTGTTACTGTATTGGACTGGTCTGTTCGACCCTGGTGGAAGATCCATATAGACTTCTTCTGTCAATTCCCCATGCAAAAATGCATTCTTCACATCAAATTGCTCCAACGGCCAGTTAAGATTTGCAGCAAGTGACACTAGAACTCGAATAGTGTTGAACTTTGCCACAGGTGCAAATGTTTCGTCATAATCAATTCCATAAGTTTGAGTGTACCCTTTGGTAACCAGCCTTGCCTTGTACCGCTCTATCAAACCATCCGATTTATATTTCACTGTATAAATCCATCTGCATCCTACTGGCTTCTTCCCTACTGGCAGCTCCACTATTTCCCAAGTCTCATTCTTCTTCAAGGACTTCATCTCCTCATTTATAGCTGCTTTCCATCTTGGATCGGCTAAGGCTTCCTACACACTGTTAGGAATAGATACAACAGATAATTGATTCACAAATGACTTATTTGATTCAGACAATCGGTGAGTGGATACATAATGACTCATGGGATACTTGACTTTACTAGTGGGATTAGGCTCGTAAGTGGGTTTTGGGATACCTCTAGTAGTACGGTTTGGGAGTTCTCTTCTTGGAGCTTCGGACAGCGATGACGATTGGTTTTGGGGTTCTGCTGGGAGTAGAGATAGATCTGATGGTACTGGTGGTGGAGATGGTTCAGATGGTGCTGGTGGTGGAGATGGCTCATCTTCAAGGAGGTTCGGCACTGATTGTAGATCTTCGTGGAAATTTTCTTCCTCAACCAAGTCTTCATTCGAGTGATCGTCATTACTTACATCCTGATTTTCTCCCCTTATATCTGATTGTTCAGTTTGAATAGTAACCACTTCATCATAGGCAAGAGTTTGAACTTCACTTCGGTACTCCCCCTGAAGTTCAACCTCAGAGGAAAAATACATCTCATCTTCATGGAACACAACATCCATAGTTACAAACATCTTTTGAGTTGGTGGGTGATAGCACCGATACCCTTTCTTATTCTGTGCATATCCCACGAAAACACATCGGACAGCTTGAGGAGTTAACTTATTGCGTTCATGTTGATGAATATAAACAAATGCAACACACCCAAACACACGAGGTGGCAAGTTAATGACTTTTGGTGCATTCACAGCTTCAGTTAATGCTTGAAATGGTGTGAGGAAGTTTAGGATATTAGAGGGAACTCGGTTGATTAAGTATGCAGCAGAAGCAAGGGCTTCTCCCCAATAAATGAGTGGCAGATTTCCATGGATGAGAGAAGCACGGACCACTTCGAGCAAATGTCTATTTTTCCTTTCTGTAGTCCCATTCTGTTGGGGTGTATACGAGCATGTAGTTTGATGAACAATTCCGTGTTCCACTAAATATTGTTGCAGATTTGAACTCAGGTATTCTCCGCCATTATCACTTCTAAGAACTTGAATCTGTGATTTATACTGAATCATAACATGCTTGTGAAATTTCTGAAACAAACCACTAACTTCACTTTTCGACTTTATCAAACAAATCCAGGTCATACGGGTACAATCATCAATAAAGGTCACAAACCATTTGGCTCCTCCAAATGTAGTGGTTTTGGATGGACCCCAAACATCAGAATGAATAATCATAAAAGGTAGGGAGCTTTTACTTGGACTTAGAGGAAAAGAGACATGATGACCTTTTGCGAGTTCACACACATCACACCGAAAGATAGATATATCTAACTTCAAAAATAAACATGGAAATAATTTCTTCAAATAACCAAAAGAAGCATGCCCTAGACGTCGATGTCATAGCTAAATATCTGATTCCTTCTTCTCATCTTCAGATCCTTCCACACTTAGAGCTTGAGTCAACTTGCTCGAACATTTAGATTCTAAATTCAGCTAATAGAGCTTCCCATGCCGAACCCCATAACCAATCGTCTTGCAAGTCCGAATATCCTTAAACACGCAATGAGAAGGCCAAAAGATTACAATACAATGTAAGGCAGTAATTATTTGAGCAACAGATAATAGGTTAAAATTCAAGGATGGCACAACTAGGGCAGTATCTAAGGTTAGGTTGTTTGTGAGATGTATAGTACCCTCGCCAGTAACAGTAGCAGGATTACCAATGGCAGTGGACACAGTCAATTTAGTGGATGGTTGAAAATTTTGAACTTGTCTAGAATCAAAAGTCATATGGTTGGTAGCACCCGAATCAATTATCCATGCACTATTCATAACAGAAGTAGAAATATTAAATACCTTACCATCATTACCTACAGCTATGACTAATGTAGAGGCGAGTCCAATACTCTTCTCAGCTCTATTAGTTTGACCCAAGGTAGCGGCATAAAGGGGAAAAACAATAGATCTGATCTTCAGCAACCAATAGCAAACAACACAATTTGGTCAAGAACAGTTCCAAGTCTTCAACAACCAGCAAAACAGCAACAATCCAACACCCAAACAGCAACTCCCAAGCGGATCAAAACACCCAACACTGAGATCCAAATGCCAAACACAAGATCAAGATCCCTCCTTCTCAAATCAGTAAACACACAATAACACGTGCACAAACTACGTGCAAAGAAAACCAAGCAAAGAGACAGCAATGGCAACAGCTACAGTAGAGGAGAGAGGGGGCATGGCAGGGCAGCGACGGCGTCGCTGGTGGCGTCGACGTCACTGGCGACGGCGCGCAGGGGGTAGGGGTCGCTGGTCGTCGATCGGAAGGGAGGAACCATGGGGGGTTTCGATTGGGTTCTAGTGTCTGTTGTCGAGGAACAGGAAGGGGATGTTGGGCGGTTAGGCTGGCAGCGCAACAGGAGTGCCGACGGTAGGGGCGACGAAGTGGGGAGTCACTGGAGATGAAGTGGGCGAAGGGGGTCACCGGAGATGAAGAGTTCACTTTGGAAGACGAGATCGCGATCCTGAAGAGCCTGGCCGAGTACCAGGAGATGAAAGGGGCAAAGGGGGTTCGCCGGAGGTGGTCGTGGATTGGTCAGAGAAGGAGAATAGGGAAATTGGGCGGGAAAACGACTGGCGGGCTCAATAGCAGCGAGGATCGGGGTCGACGAGGATCGGGTCGATGAGGCGGTTCGAGGATCGGGGTTTGGTAGGGATCGGATCGGGATGGAGGCGTCAGATCCGATCGCTTCCTTCTCTTCTTCTTCTTCAACTAGCCTAGATCTTGTTAGGCTCTGATATCATGAAGAAAATAATTTTGGGAAAAATAATTCTTATTCTTCTTGTTTTCTTTATTCTTTACTGTATACTTCTATATATAAGGATTACATTCTTGGAGAAGAAGAAAAAAATTGAGAAAAGATTAGGAAGATGAGAGATTTGGGGAATCTGTTTCCTATATTAGGAAACAGAATATACAATTACTATATTTCAACAACAGCAACCACCATCCATGCCGAGTACATCCACTCTGATAGTGAAAGCCCCGACATCATAAAGAAATGTTGTGTACATGTACATGTAGTTGATACAATGCTACGTATTTCAATGTAAAAAATTAGAGTTTATGCACTGTATTTACTATTTATGTTTTGATTTTGGCTTTAGTTTCTACCCCAGGGTTTTATCCCGACCAAACTTGTGCTTCGTCACTTCCACTCGGTCGACTTCCAATGTCGAGCTTCACATCCATTATGCCAAGAATTTGGATAACTCGATCCCAGGAGAGCCATCTCGTCAAAATGTTAAGAATTTTGGTGAGCCTCAAGCATGTTTTTAGATCAAAATTAATGTTAGCTTAATCTGCATATCCGACCATGCTATAGTCTGTAACTAAAAAGCAAAATCCTACAACTCGATTGTATGACTTAGTCACCCTTGAATGAGGAAAAAATTCCAAGCGAAAGATTCCTGACGAGGACATCAGTTTTAGACGTTTTGGGTGCTTCTATCAGCACAAACATCATCTAGGATAGTTATTTTATTAGCCTAGTTATTTTTATTTCAGCACTTTTAGTTGTTTTGATATATGTAGCAATTTTGCTATTTGCACTCTTATTATCTGCACATTGGATATATTTTGGATATTTATTTTGAGATTTGTTTTGAGCCTATATATAGGCCTTTAGACTATTAAGAAGATATATTTTGATTGATTAAAAAAAATGTGCGATTAAGTTTTGCACTTCAGATCATCTCTTTTGTGTGAGACATTGAGAGAATATTAGGGATTATGAGAAACCTTAGATCCCACCTCCATCTCCACCTCTATACCCCACTGAAATCTCCTCTCCCTGCTCCTTCTTCTTCCAGATGCTCCTCAACCCCACCCACACACTCTCTCCTCATCCGAGCCCCACTCCATCTCTCTTCTTCAGGCAACTACCCGAACCCCCTTCTCATCAAACCCGACGCCACCCTGAGCCCCTGGCTTCCCCAAACAGACGCCACAACCACCCCTTCGACACCCGAAACCCCTGGCCGCCTACCCTAACACACCCGACCACCCCTGTAGCCTCCGCTACCACAACCGAAACCTCCCCCACTCCAAATGCCCAAATCCAATTCAAATCCAAAACCCTAATCCCTAACTCTTCATCCAAACTCTAACCCTAATCTTCACATCGAGAGAATGATCTATGGAAGAGTACAACACCATTGACGTCAACGACTAGCACCTTCTTTCTCTCCATTCGTGGTGGCGACACGTTCATCGAACCCCGGTAATTTCTTTCCATTCCTGCATTAGTTGTGGTACTGTTTATCATCTCTAGATTATTATCTGAATTATCTGTCATCCACAAATATTGATTGTGTGTGCTTCTACTTTTCATTTAGCGGACGAATCATTATTGAATATCTTACTTGCTAAGAATGCTTAAGTATAATTATTGATTGTTAGACTTCAATCTTAATTGGGACAGTTAACTTATTCTATTTCATGAAAGTTCATCAAATCAATCACTAGTTTTAATTTTTAACTTAATCGACACTACCTGTTGGTAAACTTAATCTTTTAATATTCTTGAAAAATTCTCTACCTAGGATTAAGTTTACATCAATCCTAAGATCAAAATATCATATCAACGTACCAAACTTAGAGCTCAGTTTTCAAGACAGATTGGGTTCTTCGTGAAGATAACATAAAAGTACTCCACCAACGAGCAGAGGTCTCAGCTAAATACCAAGTCTTAAACGAACAATGATTGCATTTTTTAGGTAGAAATTGTTACAAAATTCTTATATAAAGTTTGTTTTACAATAACACAAATGATTGAGAAACACAAAACAGAGAAGAAAATAAGAGGGAAAAAGAAAAACGGAAAAGAAAAGAAAATAAATAAATAAGTAACAACTTACAAGAACTAATTGAAGATTACAAGTTGAGAAGTTGAGGCCTGTGTAACACACAGTGTCCTTAAAACAGATTTTGCCTCTTCCGGTTGCTGGAATGAACGAAGGCGTCTGTCTTCCTGGATGCAACGACCGCAGTGATCACGTAGGCACCACGTAGCACTCTCGAACTGAGTAGCAGCATCTGAATCCTAGCACCGACTTAACAAAACAGCAGGAGGGAAGAAACGAACAGAACTCAGAGGAGGAAGGAAGAAGTTTTCTATTGTGCAGGGAAGAAATGAGAGGGGAGGCCTCTATTTATAGAGCCAGGGTTAATACGGTAACAGCAGACAAGGCTTTGAATGCCTTCAATGTAACGGCAGACACTCAATTGAATGCCGGCACTGTGACGGCAGACATCAATCATTGCTTTTGAATGCCTTCAGTGTAACGACAGACAAAATATTCAGTACAGCACTGAAATGGCAGACAGAACCGTTTTTGCATTCATTTTAGTCGTTACAAAAAGAAAAATCAAAACTGTAGCAAAAAGTGGCTCTGCACGGGGTGGGGTCAAGTCGGTCCAGCATTCGTGCGGGCGCACACAAGTCGCATGTAATCCGGTCCGAGATTTGCACCCCCCCTGCGCGCGCGAGAGTGAGTATCTCTTCTAGCTATCTTACAATGCTTAGAAGGAGGTTACTATATATCATCTTCTATTTCCTTTGATTTTTCCGATGTGGGACTATTTTCCCTTAACCCATTTCAAGAATGAAAACGTCTCACTTTGAGAGACAATTTCTCATTCACCCCTTAACCGTTTTTAGCAAACCAATATATGATTTTCATCTACTCACGAAGGAGAACACAAATCAATCAAGATCTCTCAATAATTCATTGAGGATCTTACTCAGAAAATTTCTCAAAAATCGGTTCGTAATTGGTGTATAAAACACCCATTTTCTAACAGAAATTTGCGATAAGCATGTGTAGTGAATTTATCTACATTTGATTTATAAGACATGTCTAAGATTGAAATACATTAATCTTCAAATGCATTAGAAGAAGATGCAGTAGGTGTATTCTGAGTGCTTAGGTCATCTCCAACCCACAACACTATTTTGGTGTAACTTGGTATAAAAGTCACATCAAACAGTAACTTCATCTCCAACCCACAACACCATTTCTAACATCAAAAAAAATATTCCCTGCATTATCCTCTCTACCTACTTTTTATGAGTAATGCTACATATACTACCAAATCTACTACATTTATCTTTAGTATCTTAGGTGGCACACTATTAGGGGAGATTGTAGAGTAGGTAGTAGAAACATCCAATAATAGTGTGCCACCTAATGTAGTAAATAAAAATGTAGTAATTTTGGTAGTAGGTGTAGCATTAATCACTTTTTATATTACTTTTTACTAAAATCTACATTTCTTATCTATTTTACCAACTTTTCACATAAAAAATTTTATTGATGCGTTACATAATTTTAACAAGCGATCGAGAATATTTCAATGAACTCAAATTTGACAACTACATCCAAATCACGACACAAAAATTTTAATCTACTCTCTTTCTCTCTCTCTCTCTCTCTCTGTGTGTGTGTCTATATATATATATATATATATTTATTTATATATATTTGATGTGTTACATAATTTTAACAAGCGATCGAACTCAAATTTGACAACTACATCTAAATCACGGCACAAAAATTTTAATCTCCTCTCTCTCTCTCTCTCTCTCTCTCTCTCTCTCTCTCTCTCTCTCTCTCTCTCTCTATATATATATATATATATATATATATATATATATATATATATATTATAAAGTTCTTGATTTTTTTCACCTCCTCTTCCCCACTTCTCCCACTACAAAAAGCAACTGAAACCCCCGAATTTTTTTTTTCCTTTTCCTGGCGTTTATAAAATGACGGGGTAGAGCCAATGGCGGTTCACAAAATGTCGCTGCAAATGCCATCATTTCTCCTGCTGGGATATGTTTTGAGCAACCCTGCCACTTGTAAGCGCCGAGATTAATATTTTGATACCCCGACATATTTGACTCCCTTGGTGCTTATAATTTGCCGGGGTATATTTTGTTTTTAAAAAAATTGGGCATTTAACTTACCCCGGTGTTTACAAGCATCAGGGTATGTTTTCCATTTTAAAATTTTTTTACCATTATAAAAAATCCCGGTGTTTCCAAACGCGGGTGTATGTTTTTATTTTTTTAAAAAAATTTCCCATTATATAAACCCCAGCGTATCGAAATGCATGGGTATGTTTTTGGTTTTTTTTTATAATTTTCAAAAACATCTTTTCCGGCGTTCTAAAACGCCGGGGTATGTTTTTAAATATTTGCAATTTTTTTGTGACTGATTGAAAATAAAAAAAAACAAATATAATATTTAAACGCACAAAAAAATATGTACACAATTGATAATAATGTTCAACACGATATATTTCATAAACATTTCACCCATGTCATATTAAATCAAAATTCAAAGTAACTTACATACAAAATTTGTTCCATTGTTCTTTAGTGTAATAAATATAGTCTGATTTGTATCACAATCCAAATGGAAAGAAAAAAAAAGTAAATGAGCTAGCTTGCACATGCTACTTCTTCATTCTTCTTGCCTTTTTGCGAGTGAATGCAAACTCAAACTGAAACGCTATACGTTCATTGACAGGCCATCTTCATGTACATCCTCTTATTCTCCAAATGCATGTCTACCCTCAAATGTGAAAGAATGAAAAAGTAAGTCATGATAGGGATGGCATTCGGGCCGGGTAGGCCGGTTCGGGCCCCAACCCGGCGGGCTAGCCCGGTTAATAGAAGGATCAGGGTCGGGTTGGGTGAATATCTGGGCCGGGCCGGGTTCAAATCCCAAATTGTCGACCCGCCAACCCATACAGGTTCAACCCGACCCGGGCCGGGTCACGGGTTGGCCCAATTTTTTTTTTAAACTCCAAAAATAAAAAAAACTGTACATTTTATATTAAATGAGTGTGAACACAACAAAATTAATTGCTCATACTCACTACTCAATTAGCCCACCCCATCCTAGCTATTTATAGTCAACTCTGCATTCTCACTTCTCTCATCTCACCAATGTGGGACTGAATATATTTGGATTTTAAACTTTGAAATTTTTTAGTCTCACATTGGTAAGATGAGAGAAGTGAAGAAGTGGAGTTGGTTATAAATAGCTAGGGTGGGGGTTGTCTAATTGAGTAGTGGGTAGTAATCAATTAATTTTGATCTCCACACTCATTTTTATAAATTTTTGATAAATTTTAGAGTATATCTATATCTATATGCATATATACATATATTTTTTCAGTATATGTATACATATATATACATATATTTGGCACAAAAAAAAAGAATAAACAAATCAAAAAAATAATCAAAATGGGTCGAATCCACAAACCCGCGGGTCACGGGCCGGGTTTGAACGGGTTGGCGGGTTGACGGGCCGGGTTGAGCGGGTTGGTATTGAGATTTTTCCGACCTGGGTTGACCCAGTTGAGATAACGGATCCGACCCGAACACGAACCGGGCCAAGGCGGATCAGGTCGAGTTGGGCGGGTCGCGGGTTGACCCAACCCGGATGCCATCCCTACATGATATCAACTCATGTAAATCAGTAAATAGTTGAAATAGAAAAAAATATAGCATTCAAGTCCTAGTTAAACTACATGATCCTATTCAAATAGCTAGATTGTATGTATCATATTGTGTATCAGTTTGTGTTTTAGTTCAATGAGAATGAATTTAGTAATAACGATGCTTGGAGAAAATTGCAGAGACACAATAGGGCAAACTAACTAAACATCGTACGATTAGGCAATTCACTTTATTGCCACAATTGATCTCATAGAAACCGAAATGAAAGCCAATTTTACGTCATCCTAAAATCTTGAATTGTATATGAATGAATTCACAAACGCATTAACTTAGACTTAGCAACTTCAACAAAAGACCAACAATGCAAACGGAGACTAGTAGTATGTAACGAGTAACTCCTACGCTGACATTACTAGCAAAAAGTTACATAGTCAGAGGTCCTAATGCATAGACATTAATACTCAAACCTAAAATAACTACTTCAAGCAGGTTCATGACTGCTTGAAGTAAATATAGCAAGCACTTAGCTAAAAATCCAAAAATTTCAAATAGCAATTTACCTCTTCAGGACGTCCTATCGTTAAATGAGTAATGCTTCATCCACTACCAATTCCACTACCATTTTGTTCACTATCTTAGGTGGCACACTCCTGTTAGAGATTTCTCCCACCTATTCTATCTTCCCCTACTTATTGGAATGTGCTACTTAAGATAGTGAACAAAATGATAGTGGATGTAGCATTACTCATCGTTAAATATCAGATTCCAATTCCCCATAAAGAATAATTGCACTTATACTGCAACTTGATGTGAGCAGGATCTACACTTGTACCTAAAACTACTGCAGTCTGAAAAAATATAGCTAATAAGGTTAATATAATACTTAAAAGAAGAGAAAATTCAGCCAACAGTGTACGTCTAGTGATGTCGCTGATGGGATCACGTTCCTCGGTTCTCTTCATTCGTCTGACTGAATCTTCTAGGGACTCTATCCCCTTGCTGTAAAAGGAAAAATATGCATTAGGTTTCTAAGTCAAACAAATACAATACCCCTCAAACAAATACAATACCCAAAAAAACATAGTTCTATAATATAACAACAAATTAAATAAAAAATTAGATAAGAACAATTATAACAAAAAAATTCTAACCTGCCTCAGTAAGTCATCGGGATTTTGAATATTTGTTTCCTTCATTATATGTGCAGCTGTTTCCTGAAGTTTTGCGAGTTGCGTCTCTAAAAAAACGTATTTTCTCATCTCTAGGATCGGACTGTGTGGATGAAGAAGCACGATCATGGCGATCTGGGCCGCCCAGGTTTGAGACCATCGCTTGGTGTTGATGCCGCACTATATCAACGAGGGAGGAGCGGCGGCGGAAGCAGCTGAGAATTTGGCATATATCGTTCTAGCAGTGCTCTGTAATTCAACAGATTATAAAAACATGTGACATGTTATTCATTTTTAAAGCATATTACAGACCAAATAAGCACATTTAAGATAAGCCACAATCACCGATATCATCACTGCATGTGAGGATGCAAACACCCCTTGTGAGTTCATATGGGTGGCATCGAAAAAATTTAAATTGCCGTACTGATCCGCACCTCCTCGCTCCACATCGTATAATATTAGAGTATGTAGGGAATGTTGGGGAAGGAGATGACTTTCACCCACAGAGTGCAAAAACAATATCTTTCAATAGAGGTCTCACCCAATATGCGGAAGCAATGGATTGCCAACAGAGAAGCAAAACAAAACACAAGCAGAATTAACGAGGTTCGACAATATGCCTACGTCCTCGGACAACTATAGTTCTTTGCTTTCTTTCTTCACTAAGAATAGTGAAAATTACAAGTTACAATCTCTCTCTTGGAATCACTCTCACAAACTCTCATACAAATGTATGGACACACTTTGTTGAAGAAGCATCTGAGGAGAGCACCACAAAAGGAGCAACACCAAGGAACAAGAAGAAAGAACAAGAGCTCAAGGAAGGATCACACCAGAGAGCACGAAAGACTTCTCCCGGTCTCCTCCTTACATAGCTTCATGGGATGAAGAAGCTTCTCCTCCAAGATTGTTTCATCCAACATCCAATGTTCATTAACTTTGGGAACTCCAAAAATCTAATGACTTTCAACATTCTCCTCCAATTAAGGAGGGACCACCCATCAATTTCCCGCTTCCTGACTTAAGTGGAAGGCTCCGTCATACCAGCTGTACTTCTACAAAAGATTTGCTTGTCTTTTGGTAAAGACATTGTCATCCTTTCTGAGCTGTTGTCATTGGTATGAATCTTCTCGATCTGAAGTTGCTTGGATTCCACTATGTTACGAATCCAAAGATATCTCACATCAATATGCTTTGTCCTTGAGTGGAAACTCGAATTCTTGCTCAAATGGATAGCACTCTGGCTATCACAATAAAGAACATATTCTCATTGTTCTTGACCCAATTACTGTAGGAATCTTTTTATTAATAGTAGATCCTTGCATGCTTCTATAGCTGCGATATATTCTGTTTCTATAGTTGACAGAGCAACACACTTTTGTAACTTAGATTGCCAAGAAACAGCTCCCCGTGAAAGAGTAATTAAATATCCTGAAGTAGATTTTCTAGAGTCAAAGATCACCAGCCATATATGCATTTGTGTACCCAATCAACCCAGGTTTGTCATTTCCAAAACACAATCTCATTTTGAAAGTACCTCTGAGATATCTCAAAATCCACTTCACCACTTTCCATTCTAATGTTCTTTACCCGGAGTGGATAAGAATCTGCTGACAACACCAACTACATGTGCCATATCAGGTCTGGTACACACCATCATGTACATAAGACTGCCAACAGCTGAGGCGTGTGGCACCGATGCCATCTCTTCTTTTTCTTTGTTGTTTGTAGGACACTGCTTTGAGCTAAGGAAAGAATGATTAGCAAGTGGAGTTACTATTGGTTTTTCCTTGTCCATGTTGAATTTCTTCAACACCTTCTCGATATAATGCTCTTGCGACAACCACAGCTTCCCATTCCTTCGATCACGGGAGATATGCATACCAAGAATCTGCTTTGCTGGACCTAAGTCCTTCATTGCAAATGACTTGCTAAGATCTTTCTTTAACTTGCTGATCTTGTCACTGTCACGACTTACGATCAACATATCATCAACATACAGAAGGAGTATAATCAGTTCACCATCACAATACCTTTTGACAAATACACAATGATCAGAAGTGGTCCTCTGGTATCCTTGCACAGTCATGAAGAGATCAAACTTCTTATACCATTGGTGTGGTGCCTGTTTCAGTCCATACAGGCTTTCTTTAGTCGACAGACTAGATCTTCGTTTCCTTTGTCTTTGAAACCTTCTGGCTGCTCCATGTAGATTTCCTCATCAAGCTCTCCGTGAAGGAATGCAGTCTTCACATCTCGTTGTTCAACTTCTAGATTTAGACTTGTAGCTAAGCTGAGCACTACTCTGATAGATGTCATCTTCACCACTGGTGAGAAAATCTCTTCAGAGTCAATTCCTTGCTTCTAACTAAAACCTTTCACAACTAGCCTCACCTTGTATCTTGGTTGTGATTTGTTTTCTTCTGACTTCAACTTATACACCCATTTGTTCTTGAGTGCTCTTCTTCCTTTTGGTAGTTTTACCAAATTATTAGTGTGGTTCTCATGTAAGGACTTCATCTCATCTTGCATGGCTTTCAACGGCTTCTTGATATCATTCAGGTTCTCCTGCATCTGTTTGCAATACATATTGTTGTGGACTGTAGAGATTGTTGGGCTTTGGTTGCCTGTTCGATCTTCTAAGTTGGGGTTCTTCAGGAGCTTGCTCTTCTTGAATATTTTCTGGTACATCGCCATCATCATGATTGTCCTCGACGTGATCATGGATTTCAGCTTCATTGTTCTCGACCGCATCCCCCCTTTGTACCAGGGGCTGAGAAACTGGATCTAGGTTGACTGGATATTCTCTGGAGCTGTCAGACTTTTCTCCCTTCTAAATATCTTCATTGGTTTGATCTTCAAAGAAGACCACATCTTTGCTTCTGACTATCGTCTTATTGACAGGATCCCATAGTCTGTAGCCGAACTCTTCATCTCCATACCCCAGAAAAAATGCATTCTTTTGATTTAACATCAAGCTTGGACCTCTCATCTTTGGGGATGTGCACGAAGGCTCTACACCCAAACACCTTCAAGTAACTGTAGGACACATTTTCCCCCTGTCCATAACTTGTTTGGTACATCACCATTGAGTGGAGCTGATGGAGACAAGTTAATCAAGTGAACTGCTGTCATCAATGCTTCACCCCAGAAACCCTTTGGCAGCTTAGAATGAGATAAACATGGTTCTGATCCGCTCAACGATAGTTCTGTTCATCCTCTCTGCCAACCCGTTGTGTTGAGGGGTCTTTGGAACCGATCTTTCATGTCTGATTCCATTACTCTTGCAATAAATTCTGAAGACCCCCATGTACTCTCCACCATTGTCAGTACGGATGCACTTTAGAGTCGTGCCAGTTTCACGTTCAACGTGTGGGAGAAATCTACTCTCAACTCGTAGTGCTAATAGCGGAAGTGCACCACAAGCAATAAAAACTCCCAAGAAATACATGAACCAAGAACAAGCCACCACAATATATGGATCTCACAAGAACACAACCAATATACAGAGATAACCAATACTTCTTATTCCCAAAGAAATACAAAGATTACAGGAAAGATTACAACTCTCAATCTCTCTCTCTCTCACCTTTGAAACACTCGGTACAATCTCTCTTGAAGTTGAATAATGATCGCGGCATAGGATAACTAAACCCTAGAGTTTACGACCATATATATAGCCCCCAAGCAAACCCTAAAAGATAAATACAAATATAACAAATTGGACCTTTCTCCCGTAAGCCTAAAAGAACAATCAGCGTCGGTGTCGGTCGACTACCCTCCAGGCCGGTCGACCACATCATGTAAAATCAATCCAGATGGCTAACCGGTCGACCGCACCCCTAGTGTCGGTCGACCGTCCCCTCCTCTGTTGGATGTCTGCACTAGAAGAACCCTCAGTCGACTGGGTCGGTCGACCGCACCCCTGACCGGTCGACCACAACCCTCCAGACTTCACTTCTTCTTCTTGCTGCTTGTCTTCCCTTGCTTCTTTGTCTACTCCTCTTCTTCTCTAACTTCAAGTACCTCGTGCCTACATGTATTTCAGGCCACAAATCCTAACAATCTCCCACTTGGACCAAATACATCACGCTACAAAGTTATTGCAATCTTTCCTCGCATTATCTCTGCCATCTCCCACTTTCATGGAAGACCCAAGTACTCCCTACTCTCATGAAGAGCATCTCCGCAACTCCACCACGTGGAGTGCACCAACCACCCCTCAACGCCTCATGAAGGATGTGCTCCACCAATCGCATAGAGCACGAATACCGGAGAAACAATCTCTCGTGTCGGATTCCGTGTTATGAGACTTCCCACCTCGCAAGATCTCCATCAACACCGGACATGGTTCAAAGCCTCTCAATGCACCCTCTGCACTAGAAACCTCCGTGGGCGACACCTCCACACACTCCGCAGACTGTTCAACTCCTACAGTTCCAATTCGGTTACCCTCATCAATATCACCCCGCATATCAATACCAGTGCTCTATATCACACAAGAGCGACTTGAAGCTTCAACTGCCAATTCACAAAGTACCCTCACCGCAGCAACGTCTTGCCCACTAGGATCACTTCCGAGGCCAGCAGCTCCCACTAAATTAGTAATCTCCCCTCTACAACTGAAAGAACTCGGTTGCACCCCACACAATCTACTACTCGATTTCGGCTGAGAGTCAACTACAGTAGAAATGCCCCTCGCGTCTTTAAGCAAATACAGCATTCCCTCACGCTTTCCTTTTGTAATCACCCTTGAACCTGCAGTTATACACCACTCCCTACTACCAATTGTAGTAGATAACCCCTCCTTGTCTAGCCTTCCAATTGAGATAAGATTTTTCTTCAAGTCTGGAACATGTCTTGTCTCATGCAAGACAATACTTTGATCATCAATGGTATTCACGCGAACAGTACCAACCCCACGTACAGGACACCAGTGACCATTCTCCACGATCACATCTCCAAAAGAACTCTCCTTGTAGTCATCGAACACATCTCTCCTCGAAGTGCAATGAAAAGAAGCTCCCGAATCAATACACCAATCTTGAGTGCCCAACTCCTCCCGAGCTGATAAGCATTGATTCTCAACAAGCCCCACTTGAGCTTCCTTTGGAGTATCTCTCTTCGGTTTCTCCTGCTTCTTCTTCATATAAGCCTTGCAACTGCGCATCATGTGACCTTTCTTATGACAATACCAGCACTCAGGCCCATGTCCCCTATCGCTGTCATCAGACCCACTCTCAGATGAACTACTCTGTTCCTTTCTTCTTCGACTACTCTTAGATCTCTCACATCTCTTCTCAACGTACATGGCGGAATCTTTAGAAGATGATGATGGATATCCCCCGTTTCTCACCCTTCTCACCTCCTTGTTCAGAATGCTACTCACCACATTCTGTAGAGTCGTTGAATCTGTCATAGTGCCTGTAATAGTGTGTTCCACTACCATAACTATCGGGTAAAGTAGATAGAAGTAACAATGACTGCCCCCTCTCTGAAAAATTCAAACCTGCAGTTTCTATCTGGTTGTAAACCATACAGTAATTGTTCACATGCTCTGCTACCGAACCCCCTTCCTTCAACTTCATATTAACCAATTTCTTCATATGAAGAATTTGATTAGATGTCGACGGTTTTTCATACATATTCGTGAGAATCTTCATAGCCTCATTTATGGTCTTTACCTTCGATATATGAAATAACGGCTTCCTACTCAGTCCCAACTGAATCTGCTCCAGCGCCTTCTGATCCAAACAATTCCACTCCGCTAAGACCTTCGCATCCTTGTCTGCACCTACCGGCTTCTCATCAAACAACGGACCATCAAGATCTTTCTGATGAAAATACACTATCATCTGAATCTTCCACATCATGAAGTCACTCCCATCGAATCTCTCGATATTTATGTTGTTATCGGCCATCTCGAACTAACTGCTCTGATACCACTTGTCGGAGAAATCTACTCCCAACTCGTAGTGCTAATAGCGGAAGTACACCACAAGTAATAGAAACTTTCAAGAAATAGATGAACCAAGAACAAGCCACCACAATATATGGATCTCATAAGAACACAACCAATATGCAGAAATAACCAATACTTCTTATTCCCAAAGAAATACAAAGATTACAAAAAAGATTACAACTCTCAATCCCTCTCTCTCACCTTTGAAACACTCGGCATAATCTCTCTTGAAGTTGAATAATGATCACTGTATAGAAAACTAAACCCTAAAATTTACGGCCATATATATAGCCCCCAAGCAAACCCTAAAAGATAAACACAAATATAGCAAATTGGGTCTTTCTCCCGTAAGCCCAAAAGAACAATCAGCGTCGGTGTCGGTCGACTGCCCCCCAAGCCGGTCGACCGCATCGTGCAAAATCAATCCAGAGGGCTGACCGGTCGATCGCACCCCTAGTGTCAGTCGACCGTCCCCTCCTCTGTTGGACGCCTGCACTCGAAGAACCCCCAGTCGACTGGGTCGGTTGACCGCACCCTTGACCGGTCGACCGCAACCCTCCGGACTTCACTTCTTCTTCTTGCTGCTTGTCTTCCCTTACTTCTTTGTCTACTCCTCTTCTTCTCCAACTTTAAGTACCCCGTGCCTACATGTATTTGAGGCCACAAATCCTAACACAACTCTGGCATGGAACTGCTTGAATACTTTAAAGACTTGATCTTTGGTTTTGATTGTATATGCCCACACCTTCCTGGAGTGATCATCAATGAAGATGACAAAGTATCTTGCACCACTAAGAGTGTTAGTAGTCTTAGGCCCACAAACATCAGAGTAAACAGCGTCAAGTTCATTAGGTTTTCTAGTTGTAGCCTTAGAGCATCCACAGTCGTTGAAGCCAAATTTTGGGTAAATAGCAATTGAGAAATAGGAAAAAAAGAATGTTGCTGCAGTCGTTCAAAGCTATTTTCGATCGGTCGTTTGTTTTTGTTTAAACGACGGAAGATTATCTATCGTTAATCTCCTACGACGGTATGTAATAGACCGTTCCTTGACAATCTTTATTTTTGTTATTTTTTTTTTTTAAAAACCCAACGACGGCAAAAAATTGACTGTTAATTAGATCACACGGTACATAATACACCGTCGGTTGACCGGGTTTTAATTTTTTTTTTTTTTAAAAAAAACCCAACAACGGTTAATGATGTGCCGTTAATCTCATGGCACGGTAGATATTATACCGTCGGTTGACTGGGAATTTTTTTTTTTTTTTAAAAAAAACCCAACAACGGTTCATTATATGCCGTTAATCTCATGGCACGGTAGATTTTATACCGTCGGTTGACCGGGATTTTTTTTTTTTTTTTTAAAAAAAACCAAACAACGGTTCATTATATGCCGTTAATCTCATGGCACGGTAGATTTTATACCGTCGGTTGACCGGGTTTTTTTTTTTTTTTTTTTTTAAAAAAACCCAACAACGGTTAATGATGTGCCGTTAATCTCATTAGACGGACAAAAATACACCGTCGGTGTACAATTTTGAAATTTTTTTTTTAAAAAAAACCAAAGAACGGTAAATATTCCACCGTCAATTCGAAGCCACGGCATATAATACACCGTCGGTGGATTTTTTTAACAATTATTTTTGTTAAAATAGTGGGACGTGATTGGGTGTTTGGAATTTTGTGTCACGGGGGTGTGAGTATTTGTGCACTTCCGTTAAAGTTAAAAAAAAAAAAAATTTCAAAAGCCATATGATCTTGTCTGCCATTCTTCTTCTTTGTGACTATTATACCCTTGTATGTTTTGCTATAAATTGCAATGAGCGGAAGAAGATTAGCCAGACTAAACATTGTGACACTAAACTACATTTCTTTCAATTCTTATAGTTTCGGCTTCACGAATTCAAGTCTCGAAGCGAAAATTTAACAAGATGTCGATCAGACGTTTTATTGGCAGACTCAAATCAAAGGGTGTATCTAGTTCTGAACAAGGAAATAGAGGCAAAGAACCTGAAGTATATACCAGAGAAGTTGATTTAAGCGATCCAACAATGTGGACACAGGTATTCGACAACGATTTTCATATATGTAAGAATGTTGCTGAAAATTCTTTTGGTGGGTTCTGTAAATTTAGGGGTAGTTGGAATGGTCCAATTAAAGCCTACAAAGTATGCTCTCGTATCCCCGTTGTAAAACAAATAATTGATAACACTGGTTGGCAAAGATTTTTTACAATTGATACAGAAAAATCATCATGGAAGATTACCGAGGCTTTGGTTGAGAGGTGGTGGGATACTACCCACACATTTCATTTTCCGTGCGGCGAGTTAGGATTTACCCCGTTAGATTGGGCAATGTTAACGGGAATATCCATTGGGATCGGCGATCAACCACCATGTTTGGATGAGGAATATCCATTTGAAATAGTACAATCCCGCTTCTTTCCAGAAATTACTGAAGAGGATTGGAAGTCTCAGGGAATACGCTGTTCGTTCTTGAAGAAATATTTCCATAGCAGTGTGATTGAGGAAGCAATGACTGACAACAATGTTGCAGCGAGAGTCGCAAGGGCTTTTTTTGTTTACTTCCTGGGCGATTTTCTTTTCGCCAATGGTGCTTGTTTAATTAGGTGTGGATGGCTTGCAGCTCTTGAAGATCTGACTAAGGTTGGGACATATGATTGGGGTGGTCAAGCTGTGGCACTCTTGTACATGTCTCTGGATGCTTGCTCCAGGCAGAAGGTTAAATCATTCAACGGTCCATGGCAAATATTACAGGTAATTTTATTATTTACTGGAAATACTTGATTTATTATTGACATAATCGATATTAATACAACTATATATTTTCAGTACTGGGCATATGAATACACACATTGTTGTGTTCCAATCACTGTAAATACGGGAAATGTTGCCAACGATGTGCAGGCCACTGATAAAAGGCCAAGAATAACACGCTGGAAAAAATCTGAAATTGACACCTGCAGAACGGATCAAGTTAGATACAATGTATCTATAGCTAGGTACCAATTAGAGATGAGAACTCTGACATCAATTATATGGCAACCGTATTTAGGGTCTTCCCATGAAGTTGAGAATGATATTACGTTCGCTAATATCATGTCTCGTCATCGAGTGATTCTCCAGCATTGGAATCAGGTAATAGTTTATATTTGTCGCTAATTTCCAAGTTATTCATGTAATGTTCATTTTTTTGGTCACCGTGACAAAAATGTTCTGTAGGGTGTATGGTATCTTGGTGATCGGTGTTACCGTCAATTGACTGGAATTATAGCAATACCAAGGCAGCCACCAGTTGTTATGAAAAGAATACCTGCAAATGATATATGCCCACCGATTGACGCTACACAATTGGTCCAACCAGTAACCCAAAGAATATATGATAAGTATTGGTCCAAAGTATCAATAGGTCCTATAATGGAGAAAGTAACACATGCAGCAAATATTGATTTCATCGGACCAGCTAGCGTTACTGATCCAACTGCACAGTTACCCTTCCCAGCTCCGCCATTTTGGGCACCTTCTGAGTACGTAACACAACCAATTCAAGAAAAGCGAGTTGACTACGGAGATTGTATAGTGGAAATTCCACTATTTTTCGGGGGTACAGTTAGAAGAAGTTGTCCGCGAGAACCAGTTTATGTGGAACCACGTGGGACCAAGTCTTATGTAAGTTTAGTTTCCAACATTCAATATTTACCTCCATATACACACTTTTATTTACTATATATATCTTTTAACAGGAGGAATTGTACCAAGAGAATGCTCTATTGTCTAATACGGAAGCACAATTACGACGGCTCATTCTAACCGACATGGTATTAAGGTCGTCTATTCCAACACGAGTTGACAATCGTCGGAGATCAATATCGGGAGAACGGCCTTCACAGTCAGCTCGGGGAGGGAGGGGTTGGAATTATGACTACAGTAATTATCATTTTGGATCATCTAACCCATCACAGGAATATGTCCCTGAAAGTGAAAATGAGTATAGTGAATAGATATAGTGAATAGATATGTTTTGCCTGTATCTATTAATTATGTTTTAAGAATTAATAGATTGTGGTGATTAAGTTAGTTTGGTTAGTAAAATAATAAGGGCATTTTAGAGAATTGGTATATATGACAACAATTGATGTGACAAATGATAAGTCACATCCTGTCACTATTTGCACTTTTTGTTTGTGTCCATTTTCTGTTTGAAGTCCAAATGGTGATCACTAATTCTAATCCTATTTAAACCCATCGTCCCCCTTTCAGAATGAGAAACCAGTAGACCAAAAATCAACCCAAACATTCTCGAAATGGCTTCTTCAAGTAACGCTATGGATTCATCGTCATCCGACGAAGAGAATGACATGGTAGCGAGGCTTATTAATCAACGCATGACTGTGTTGACGTTAGCTGTTCAGGAAAATCGTGATACACAACACCGCCGCTATATTCGTCGGGAAAGAGAAGATGGTGATAGACGGCTTCACAGGGATTATTTTGCCAATAATCCTATTTACGGCGATAGTCTATTTCGGCGTCGTTTCCGTATGCGCCGGGATTTATTTTGCCGAATCCTCCAAGCAACTGTAAGTTTTGACTCTTATTTTGTTAGACGGCAAGATGCGACAAAAATATTTGGCTTATCACCGCATCAAAAAATTACTGCCGCAATCCGTTGTTTAGCATATGGATCATCAACCGATGCAATCGACGAGTATGTTCGTATTGGCGAAACAACGGTATTGAAGACATTGCGCCGCTTTTGTGTGGCAATTGTTAATGTATTTGGTCCACAATACATGAGACATCCAACGGTTAATGATGTGGAAAGATTACTGGCAGAAAATTCAGCGAGGGGATTTCCCGGAATGTTAGGAAGTATTGACTGCATGCATTGGCAATGGAAAAATTGTCCGGCAGCCTGGCATGGTCAATACATGGGTCACGTAGGTGAACCAACTATTGTGCTTGAAGCTATTGCATGCTACGATCTATGGTTTTGGCATTCTTTTTTTGGAATGCCGGGGTGCAATAACGATCTGAACGTCCTTAACCGTTCTCCACTATTCAACAACGTCCTCGATGGTTGTGCACCACCTGCTGAATTTGTAATAAACAATCACGCATACAATATGGGGTACTATTTAGCTGATGGTATATACCCTCCATTGGCGACTATAGTTAAGACTTACTCAGCCCCAGATACACCAAAAAAGAAGAAATTTGCACAGATGCAAGAGGCTGCACGAAAGGATGTTGAGCGCGCCTTCGGGATTTTACAAGCACGATTTGCTATAGTGAAAGGACCAGCTAGACTTTGGGATGCAGACAGCCTATCGTACATCATGAAAACGTGTATCATATTACACAATATGATTGTTGAAGATGAAAGGGAAGCAGGGATCAGTGACTATGTGTATGATCATGATTCCAACTCGTCATTTGTCGTACCTGATAGGTCTGACCCAACTGAGCGTGCAGCGCGAACGGCACGCACTGTGCAGCTTCATGACAGACAAATCCATCATAGACTGCGTCTTGATTTAGTTGAGCACATTTAGAACGCATATGGGGAAGATGAAGAGAATGAAGATTAAGTGAAGATGTACTGGAAAGCAATGGATTACACAGTGAATTTGGGTCATGTTCTTTTTCATTAATGTTGCAATTTCTTTTTCTTAATGTAATGTTTTTTAAATTACAATAATGAATAAAATACTATTTTCATCCCAGAGAAGATTGTTTAATTAAGTTTGAAAGTGAATGGAATTTCTTCATATCACACGAAATAATTACATAACAACTTTAATGTTAAACAATTTTACGATAATCTCATCTAAGAACAGGAATAATAAGCATTAGAACAACATACGAACAACAATAAAAAAAAATAAAATATTAGTAGATGGAATTTAATACTTCTTCAACCCGGATGATAGCCCCTTTTTTGAGCGATTTTATGTTGTCGACTAAGAAAATAATAACGCTGATGATCAGGTAAGCTACTTAGATCCATAGCCATTATACGATCTTCTTCACTTGACACTCTAAAATCAAAATCTCTTTGTTTCAGTTCAAGCATGTCTTTCTGATTGCTCATATAAAAATTGTTAAAATTACGCGTTTCTTCCACCATCGCGGAAACGTCACTGGCTTCAACAGTGCGCTTCCCTTTTTTCTTTGCTTCTTTCCTGCCGGGTGGTCGCGATAGTGGCGAGGGCGCATTTAAATCAATTGGTATATCTGAATCCCACTGAACGGATGTGGGGGAAGGTGTTGAACATCGGCATATTGACTATTCGGAACATTCTCGAAAACTTGTGTAGTACGTACAGAAAATTTGGGTTGATCTTTCAAAATTTCGTAGCACTCTTCAAATTTGAAGGGCTTTCCGGCCGATTGTATATATTCTAGTCTTGCATCACGTACCTATCATAGTTTAATAATTGTTAACAAAAATTACGTGATGAAAATTTATAATAGGAAAAAATAACACAATCATTGCAATAAAATACAAGCCTACAAAACAAACCTTATCGGCGTTCGTCGTACCACTTGCCGCTCTATTTGTTACACCGCTCAACTTTGCAATGTACAGTGATACTTCCTTGGCCATAGTGGAAAATCTACTAGAAAGAGAGCCGGTCGTTTGATCTGTTGTACACCCAGACAGATTCTCAAATGTGAGAAATATCCTATTCCAAAATTGGTTGCCAGTTTGATCGCTACCGATCAACGGATCTTGGGTTATAGCAACCCAACTTTGTGCCAAAAGAATATCCTCATACACGGTATATGCTCGGCCTCTATTTGGACGGGGATTAGCCATAAAATGAACTGAAAATAAATTTAAAAAATTATAGAGATAGGAAGAAATTATAGTGAAAAATTAAACAAAATTATAAACTGTTTTGAATACCTCATTGATAATGAACATGGATAGAGGAACACCTTCGTTGATAATGAACAGAGAGAGCGAAGAACACCTCGTTGATAATGAACAGAGAGAGAGGAACTTAACTAGCACAGAGCAGGAGGAGATGTGGAGAAAGTGAAAGCTGTGTTTATTTCTCATGAACGATTCAGTTTATAAGAAAAAAATTTCTATCCGTTGGCTCCCAAAAAAAAAGAGCCGTTGAAAGAAGCGAATCTGATTTTTTTGTAGCCGTTGTAAAAAAAAATATTGCATTTTCGATCGGATTCAATAGCTAAGGGTAATATGGTCATTGTGAAAAGGTAACCAAAAAAAAAAAAAAAATTACAACGGACGGTAGGTAAACTACCGTCCTTCTAAATCCTCATTTTCCCATATTTTAACAGCACGGTGTATAATACACCGTCTCTCAATTTTAATTTTTTTTTTTTCTTTTTCAAAAGCTTCTGAATCATTGGGTTCAGTACTTTTTGTACGGGACGGCATATTATCTTCCGTTAATTAGATCGGACGGAAGATAATATTGCGTTAGCTATATTTTGCATTTGGCCAAATCGCCTGCTATATTTGGCAACGCACTGTTCATCGTATACCCAAATTTTGGGTATTTGGACGACGACTACAGCTCGTTTTTTTCCCAATTTTCCAAATTTTGGGTATTTAGCCCACGAATGTGGATGTTCTTATGGTGAAATGAAACTCTATGTTGTTTTCCAGCTAAACAATCAATGCATGGTTCAAGAGGTGTGCCTTTTGATTTCAACCCGGTTAATACCTCTCTTTTGGCTAGAATTTACAATCCCTTCTCACTCATGACCCAGTCGCTTGTGCCATAACCCAATCGTTGATCCTGGTTGGTCGATTGCTGCATTCACGTGCTGATTGCTGATCTTAGCATACGTCATATAGAGTGTGTTTTCCTTCTTTCCTCTAGCTAGCACTAGGGAGCCTTTGCTGAGTTTCCATTTGCCTCCTCCAAACACATTGGTGTAGCCTTCATCATCCAGCAAGCCGGTAGATATCAAGTTGAGACGCATGTCTGGAACATGTCTCACATTCTTGATAATTAAGGGGCAGCCAGTATTGGTCTCAAGTGCTATTTCTCCTTTTCCCACTATCTTAAAACCTTTTTCATTTCCCATCCTTACATTTCTGAAGTCTCCACTTGTGTAGGATGTGAAGAATTCCTTTCTGGAAGTGACATGGAATGATGCGCCAGAATCTACAATCTAGCATGAATCTTGAGAGGTTAGATTGACCATCATCACAAATGATGATTATCTCATCACCTTTTGAAGCAGTGGCGGTTGTGTCTTTGACTCATTCTTTTCAATTGATTCGTTTCTTTTCTCTCTTTTGAGTTTTCTGCTCTGTTTTCATATGACCCTTCAGGCCACAATGAAAACATTCTATCTCCTTTCTTGGTCTGGAATGATCTCTAGGCCTGCCTTTGGAGTGGTCACGCCGTCACGGTTGTGGGATTTTCTTTGATGGTTTCTTCCACGATTCTCAGAAACAAGGGCCTCCGACTCGGTTGATATCCCTTGTTCTTTCCGCCTCGCTTCTTCATTCAATAAACTGTCCTTTACTAAGGTTGAGGTAAGGACGGCTTGAGGAGCGGAGTTGCCTAAGGAAACCACAAGTGTGTTCCAACTATCCGGCAGTAACAAAAGTGCCAATAGCTCATCTTCCAGCACCAGCTTCAAGGTTGATAGTTGATTTACCAACTCTTGGAAATCACTCAAGTGTTCAGCAACACTTCGACCGTCTCTGTATTTTAGGTTCACCAAACGTCGAATGAGTGACGATTTGTTTTGAGGAGTCTCTTGCGAGTACATCGATGCCAATTTCTGCAACATTTGATGAGCATCGGTTTCTTTGGAAACATGATGAAAGACGGTTTAGTCGATCCATGGACGGATCTCTCCAATAGCTTTTCGATTTAGAATGGTAACACTTGCATAGTAACACTTCGTACAAATCTTTGCAACAGAGGATATCTTCCATCCGTGGCCTCCATTTGGAATAGTTTGAAGATGTGAGCTTGATCATGGTTGAGGAGGTAGAGACGATGATTCTGCCATCACGATCAACAAGCTTGTGTGGCTCTGATATCACTGTTGGGGAAGGAGATGACTTTCACCCACAGAGTGCAAAAACAATATCTTTCAATAGAGGTCACACGCAATATGCGGAAGCAATGGATTGCCAACAGAGAAGCAAAACAGAACACAAACAGAATTAACGAGGTTCGGTAATATGCCTACGTCCTCGGACAACTATACGTCTTTACTTTCTTTCTTCACTAAGAATAGTGGAAATTACAAGTTACAATCTCTCTCTCTTGGAATCACTCAAGAGGCTCACAAACTCTCATACAAATGTATGGACACACTTTGTTGAAGAAGCACCTGAGGAGAGCACCACAAAAGGAGCAAGAACAAAGAACAAGAGCTCAAGGAAGGATCACACCAGAGAACACGAAAGACTTCTCCCAGTCTCCTCCTTATATAGCTTCATGGGATGAAGAAGCTTCTCCTCCAAGATTGTTTCATCCAAGGTTCATTAACTTTGGGAAAAGTCTAATGACTTTCAACATTCTCCTCTAATTAAGGAGGGACCACCCATCATGGAATTATAAAATCAATAACGTATTTGATTGCAATGACATCAAAGAACTTAGTAATATCATTATGGTGCGACGCCTTGCGAAGTATGTATCTCTGGAAGTGTACATCACGTCCTGTGCATCCCTACTATCACGGCCTCTTTCACCCCTCTTCTACATAGTTTGAAATTATTACAAATACAATCAGAATTAATAAGTCAAATAACATGTCAAAATATATAATGATATATGTTGGATTATTATGTATGATATATCAATTGTAATAACTATTGTCTTTCCTAAACATTCTTGATTACCTCTCTCAGGTGTACTCCAAAAATGACAAAGGAATTCCTAATCAGAATGCACATCTCTCGGGACAACTATTGTATTCTCAACCACTATCCGGCCCTCGTCGTAATATTCCGCCTTCAGCTCAACCTTATACTCTCTTTACTTCTTGGACATAGATTTATTTACCCAATCGTATTAAGAACTGGTAGGTAATCAAATTTTTGCTTCACACAATAATTAATACAAACTATATTCAATTCAAAGTGACCTTTTACTAATTCGACACAAACGGTCAAAAAAACTTTTCAAAAAAAAAGTTCAGTACTGTATTAATATTTAAAAAGTAAATATATGTAACATTCCAACAATTGGGCAGGTTCAAATAGAGTTACATATCAGTGAATATCTCTTTTTAGCAAAAAAAAAAATGGTGGGGTGATTTATCTCTTCATTTCTTGCCTCCCTCGGACCCTCCCTTACCAAATACTTGTGCATTTAACCAGTAAAAACAGAAAAAAATCAAATTTACAATGTGTTCAACTCACATAAGTAAGGACTTGCCTAAAGACATAAGATTACAAATTTCGTGTTCACTCCATGCTTGGATATATCCAATATAATAAACAAAAAACTGTAATCATTTACTAAGAGCATCCACAATCTGATTCCTAAAAAATAGCAAAATGTATATTATATATATAGCAAAATATCGTCTGCAACAGTGGTGAAAAGTTATAATATAGCAATCAAAACAAATAAATGATCCGACGGAACTCTAAGTTCCGTGCCGCGAAAAAAAAAATTACTAAATATTTAAATAATATTAAAGTCGAGATGCAACTTGAAGCTCCGTCGGAGAAAAAAAAATTTGAAAACAAAAAATTGCAACAGACGGAACTTAGAGTTCCGTCCAAGCTCTTTTTTAATTTTGGGGACTTTTCCAAAGCTTCAGCCGGAACTTAGAGTTCCATCCAAGCTCTTTTTTAATTTCTCATGTTTTTTTTTAAAACGTAAAAATGATCTAATTTCATCGGACGAAACTTAGAGTTCCGTCCGATTAAATAAAAAATTAATTTTTTATTTGGGACGGAACTCTAAATTCCATCCTCTATAATATGCATTTTCCCATTTCACCTCTAGATATAGTAATCTTCTCAATCGATTTGGCCAAAATATGAATAAATATATAGCAAACGAATGCAGAAGCGGGATTGTTATAATATGGATAATATGCACATTTAGCAAACGACTGTGGATGCTCTAACCGAAGGAAATGTAGAAAGTTGTGTTAGGGATTTCTACCGAAAACCCCTCTTAGGATCTTGTTGAGTTATTCGATGCAATCAACACAAACTACCAAGCACACATGAGATCATACCAAACACATCAAAGCACACACAAATTTATCCCGGTTGGGACTTTACCCTTACTCCGGGGGAGAAGATACAAGAATATTACAATTCTCACCACGACCCTCTCTCAAGCCTCACCAGCAAGTACTAGTTGTTTACAATTAGAGAAACTTTCAAGCTTCGCCTTCAATGAAGTACTCTCTCTCTGGCTCTCAATGGAAGCCAATAACAACAATATATAGAGATCTAGAGAAAACCTAGTTTGATATCTTGATACTTACTGAAGAGATAACCCTACGATGTAACACCCCGCAAAATTAGAAATGACAATTTTGCTCTCGTGTGTTACGCATGTATATTTTGTAACGTATTTTGATTACCGACTATTTATTCATTTTCCGTATTGATTTTTTTCCATTTTGAGTCGACAAAAATATAATATTTCAATCTCTGTATTTTTACGTGCTTTTTATGTGTTTCGATGCACGTATCAACTACGTATTTTTCCATCGCTATGTGTGATATTTTTATGTGTATTGATTATTTATTTTTCGTGTTCGAATCGTTTTATAAAATGAAAATTTATTTTTCCCTATTTTGACTAAAA
Source organism: Hemerocallis citrina (assembly GCA_017893485.1). Lineage (NCBI taxonomy): Eukaryota > Viridiplantae > Streptophyta > Magnoliopsida > Asparagales > Asphodelaceae > Hemerocallis > Hemerocallis citrina. The sequence goes on from CM030363.1 coordinate 18,184,828, forward strand.
ATGCATTTTTTAATTTTGCACATATGATGCACGCGCAAAATTTTTTACTCTTATTTTGTTATTCTCATTTACAAACTTTTAGCATGCATAAGTTTTAATTAGCCTTTTTTTTGATCCATGGACCTATAGAATAAAATCTAACCCATTAGGAGAGGAGCCCACTAGATAATTAAATTAATTAATTAAGAAATGAGCCCATAATGCAAGCCCACTATTAAAATCACAAATTAAGTTAAGCATGCACTAATACATAACAAGTTACAAATGTTAGTACACATTTAGAGTTATAGAAATGTATTCATATTTGTTTATGCATGTGTGCATGCATACACCAATGTACTTGGCCGGATTTGTGGGCTAGGGGGGTGGCCGGTTTTAGAGAGGGGAGGAGAAGGGTTTGGGGGTTGAGTTTGTGAAGAGTGGGGAGGTGGAGAGTAGTAGGTTTTAGGAGTTTAGAATATAAAGAGTTGTAAGAATTAATATAGAGAGTTATTAGGTATAAAATTATGCTTTATAGACCCTAACCATACCCTATAAATAGAGTCTCATTTCCTACTTTTCCATTGCACCAAAAACATTATCAAAATCAATTGAAAGAAAGAAAGAAAGAAAAGAAAGAGAGTAAGAGAGTTCTATTTAGCTTGGAGGAATTTCTTGTTAGGAGAGCTTGCTAGGAGGAGAGGCCATTGCTAGGAAGAGAAGCCTTGCTAGGAGTTAGGAGTTGTCTTGGAGCTAGAAGTAGTGTTCCATCATTCCCTTCATTTGTTCAAGCTTCACATAAGGTGGGTGATTTCATTATTTTCTAATAGAGGACATGCATGCTAAAATGAGTAATATAAAGAAAATTTTTTATGTGAAAATTGTAAATAAAATTCATGCTAGCATTATATGATATGTGTGAAGATAGTTTGTTGCAATTAAGAAATAGATACCATGCTAATTAATGATAAGAACTCTTTTGTTATAAACCATGTTAGTATGTTTGCAAAATTTTGTGCTTATGAAATATGTTGATCACATCATGTTTTTGAATACTAAGAAAGAAGAAAGAAAGTGATCTTAGTTAGTGTTTTGTAATGTATTGATAAATGAATATAAACTATTGCATGAAAGAGTATTCTTGTTAAAGTGAATACGCTAGTATTATAAAAGTGTAATTTGTGTAAAAATTAGAACAATTTATACTATTGTATATGATGGAAATTAGTAGTAAATCATGTAAATGGGAAATGAGAAAAAGTAAGGGTTGATTATTTTGCCATGCATGAACGAAAGAAAATAATATATTGTATGAAAAAGGTTGAGAATACTTCTCTTGATAGAAAATATAATTTTTTTGAGTTATTTGGATACCAATGAACTCATTTTTGGTTATAAAAGATACAATAGGTTCCATTAATCAAAATGAATAGATGCAACTTTATGTTTACCAATAAGAAGAAATGTCGAAAGATCAATCGTCTAAAATATGAATTTGAAACATATGAGTTACTGTTAGAGATTAATCTCAGCTTCTATAAGTTTATTTCAGTCTAATAAAATATTCAATCACATTAAAGAATCGAGATTTATGAAATAAGAAAGATAACAGAAACTGAAACAAAAGAAATCGAAGTGTAGTTAAACCGTTGGGCGCGCCCAGCCCTATGGACTGGCGTTGCGTCGCCTTTCTGTTAACCTGGGTTTGAGCCCTGTCAAGCCAAAACATTTTTTTTAGCTTTGGTTTTAAATAAATCCCAAACCCGAGAGCTTATATATAAGAAATTCGAAGTAGAGTTATGACACCAAAGTCCACTTGGACTCTTGGCTTGTGGTGTGTGCGATAGTCACTGCTTGTTGGGTCACGGGATCAAGCCCCCTTGCTGGCCATTATATATTTTGATGTTTTTTTTGTATTTTGATGAGATTTTAATGCAAATGAAAATGGGAAAAATTCTAGTATCCTTATAAAGTAAATAAGGAGTTATTAAAAATAGTTTTGAGATTGTAATGTATATTTGAGAAACTAAAAAGGAGCAAAATGAGAAATGAAAAAAATGAGTTTTTCACAAGAATAAATTATTAATAAAAATGAGATTTATTGGTAGAATGAGAACAATTTATCCATATAAATGAATTTCTCTTGATGTGATTATTCACTTATGCGAATTAAGAGTACTTGGTATATGTTGAAATATGAATTTGTTATTTGTGCTTAAGTTGTTAAAGAGATTGATGATGGATAAAAATTTGTTTATGAAAATGAATTATTGTTATTAAGAAATTATGAAAAATATTAAGATAAGATTTGAGACACTTATGAATAAGTTGAAGATAGAATACTCTAAGTTTAAGATATGGATATTGAAGGGTATGAATAGCCATAAATCCTTGTACATGAAAGGTTGAGGTTTAGAGTTAGTAAGACCTCGTTACCGGCAATGTTGAAATAAAAATTGAGATATAATGTTGAGATATGGTCGTGGATCTATCTCGGGAATTGTGATTAAGACTGGTATGGGGTAAGACTAATTCTAGGAAATGACAATCAATTCATGTCTTGAACTTAAGTGAAGATGTAGTAAACCTGGGCAAACGTAAGTGGGTTGCCTCTATATAGTCGGCGGTGGATCTCCGTGGCTATAGACTCAGTCGGCAGATTGAGGTTGCTCTGTGGGAGACGGGATTTTTTTATATTTAAATCCGAGACTTGGCAAAGTCAGACGAATAGTTTGCCGTCTCCAATGTATATACGTATACCGGGGCTAGAGGGGCACTTGCGGGATGATTCGCACGATGAGGGATCTGTTATAACAGTCGGTGGTGGATCTCCGTGGCTGGGATCCATATTTGTGGAATAATCTAAACCTTACTTTATTACTGGGTAGTTTCATGACGAGGGATCGAGCCTTTTATTGTGGAGTACATAGGCGCTTGCCCTCGGACCTATGTAGTATAGGATGCATAGAATCCAAACAAGTGTACATTAGTGTCATCCTAGTATAAAATGTGTGCATTAGACATTAAGGCATGACATACACTTATATGTTTAGCATAGTCCCAATTTAACACCTTATTGTTCATTCAACATATGTGTTTTTTTTGTTAAAGTAATGAGATCTTTATATGTTCGACATAGAGAGGATAGCCGAGTGTAACATTTTCGTCAGTTGTAAGTAACTGACGTGCCCACAACTTAACATGTAGGTAATGGACTATTCATGAAGGAATAAAGATATTATGATGCAATTGATGACTTATTTGATAAAGTTGTACAAGTTGTAAATTTGTTTTCCATGTTGTAATCTTTTATTTTTCCGCTGTGTAAATAAGATGTAAATGAACTCTGATGTATTATTGAAAAGTTTTAATTCCCTTGTAAAATTGTACGAAGTGAAGTAAAGATCCTGTGAAATCTCGAATTCGGTCTTATTTGGAATTCAGGGTGTTACAGATGGTATCAGAGCCAGATTTCACAAGTAGTACAAATTTATAAGGAACGACACCCTAGACTGGACATTAGAGTGTGGGTTTCAGCTTATAGAGATTTAAATGTAAGTGATTTACATTTGCGTTGCTCTATACGCTGAGGTTTTCTCTTCCCTTTTTCTTTTGGATGGCTGGAGTCATGAATGAAAGTTGTTATTTGCATTCAATTTCATTCATGCTATTCTTCTCGTATACATTGATATGAGATTGTATGCGAGCATGTTTTCCCCGGGTATCAGAGTGACGCAGTGGAAGTGTGGTTGGTTGACCCTACATTCATGATACATTACACACTTCTCTTTCAAATTATTTTTCGTGAATTTTATCATAATACTTTTCAACATTCAATATTTTTCAAATAAATATTCTCTTATACTATTAAACTTATTTATAAATTACCCATCGACTATGTTTCGCTTTATTGCATTGTTTTCCAAACTATTCCGCAATTAAAGACTTTATTGATTTTTCCTTCTATCTAATGCTTTCCCTAATAGTAGTTTTGTATGAAAATTTCTATCTTTATGGTTATATTTATTTCCCTAAATGAGTTTTCTCGTTTCATTTTGATACTCATAGTTTTCTTTAAAAGAGTTGTCTTGTTTTCCTTGTTGCGTATTTTCATACTACATTTATTTTCTTGTTGTTTGCAGTTTTCTAAATACAATAATGATATTTTCTTTGACGTGTACAAAATACAACCTTTACCCTAGTGAGTTCTGGGGACGGAACTATCCTAAGGGGGGAGAGTGTAACACCCCACAAAATTGAAAATAACAATTTTGCCCTTGTGTGTTACGCGCGTGTATTTTGTACGTGTTTTCACTACGTATTTTGATTACCGACTATTTATGCATTTCTCGTATTGATTTTTTTCCATTTTGAGTCAACAAAAATATAATATTTCAATCTCTGTATTTTTACGTTCTTTTTATGTGTTTCAATGCACGTATCAACTACGTATTTTTCCATCGCTACGTTTGATATTTTTATGTGTATTGATTATTTATTTTTCGTGTTCGAACTCGTTTTATAAAATGAAATTTTATTTTCCCTATTTTGACTAAAAATGCATTTTTTAAATTTTGCACGTATGATGCACGTGCAAATTTTTTTACTCTCATTTTGTTGTTCTCATTTACAAACTTTTAGCATGCATAAGTTTTAATTAGCATTCTTTTGATCCATGGACCTATAGAATAAAATCTAGCCCTGTAACACCCCCGCAAAATTGGAAATTACAATTTTTGCCCCTGGGTGTTACGCACGTATATTTTGTAATGTGTTTCACCTACATATTTTGGATTCGTACTATTTATACATTTTCCGTATTAATTTCAGTCAACTAAAATATAATATTTCAATCCCTGGGATTTACGTGTTTTTTACGTGTTTTGATGCACGTGTTTCCACCACTACGTACAATGTTTTCTATAGGTTTAGATTATTTATTCTTATGTATTTAAATCTATTTTATAAAACTGAAATTTATTTTTCCCCTATTTTGATTAAAATGCATTTTTCGATTTTCCGCACGTATAATACACGTATTTTCTACGTGCTGCGATTTCATCATGAAATACATAAAATTAGTAAATATATTTTTCTTATATTATTTTTGATTATATTTAATAATTTTTTTATCGATAAAGTCAATTTTCGCATTTTAATATTTTACGTGCAACGCACGTGTTTTAAGCGAACATATTTGAGTGTGTTTATTTTCAAAATAAATTTTGGAGTGTGTAACACCCCGTAATTTTCAAAGAGTATAAAAATATAATATATGTTGAAAAGTATATGTATATATATATGTATTAAAATTGGTTTGGTGGCTGTTAAGTGAAATGTATGCATGATGACATAGAATGGTAATATGTTGAATGTTGAAATGATTTGGTATTGGTGGGTGGGGGCCACGTGAAAACAAAGATACAGCATGGTGTGCTGCTGTAGCGCCCCAAATTTCTAATATGAGAGCTTAGAAAATAAGTGGCGAAATCCCAGCAATCCACTTCAATACAACAATAAATACCAACAACACCACTAAAATTTTCTTTCTCTATTACAACAATTATTACAATTACAGCGGAAGTCTAAACATCTCAACACATATTAATATTTTATTTACAACTCAATAATGATCTCAAATATCCTTTACAGTTTTACACCAATCACTAAATAATCCAATTGTCTCAAACTGCCTACTCAAGCATCCAACCTCCAATCTAAGCAATAACCTGCAACATGTGAGGCTAGAGTTGAACCCTAACCCCAAAACTACGGGGTCAGCCATAAATGGTGTGAGTGGTGACAAATCAACAAATAGCATAAATGAACTTAACACATAATGTCCAACAAATAATAATCAAACACTAAAGTATGAAGTACGACAAAGAATAATGGGTGATACCAAAACCAAAAGCCAAGTGTGTAAAAACAGGAAATCCGAATGCATAAAAGTGATTCAAAAAAAACATCATGACTACATGCTGACAACGATGACTACAAGATAAACTATGATAATTTGCCCATGCTTGATCATTCCGGAGATTGATCCCACATCACAGGTATTTTCCCTGGATAATTCAGGAGATCATCCCACATCTAAATATAGACTCATAATCACAAGAATACCCCAAAAGCGTCGCCTCGACTCCGATAATTTCGTAGTTCAATCCCACATCACAAGATAATTACTTGGATAATTCAGGAGAAATATCTCGCATCACAGGTTAACTGCCTGGATAATTCCGGAGATAGATCACACATCACAAGTTAACTACTTGGATAATTCAGGAGATTAAATCCTACATCAAAAGCCATACTGAGGTGCATAACTCAAGTTCCCATTCGTCATGACACTACCAACGCCTGTCCTTATTAATTTGGGTTACTGAACAAATCTCCTAGAGTAGTGTACCCTACCGGACTAAAAATCTGAATAACTGAAAATTTGCCTCGATGGGCCTCAACAAATAACTGAACAAACACCGGTATACTAGGGTCACCTACCTCTAGAGACTCAAAAACAAATATCTGAACAAATTCCACTTAACAAGTGGCTCAACAAAATATCTCAAAATCATGTTCTTAACTGAACATCTCAAAATCAAATACTGAACAAATATCTCAACATCAAGTACTGAACAAATGTCTCCAAAATCAAACACTAAACAAAATATCTCAATTCAAATACAAAGATCCTTCAGGACCAGTCGACTGCATAAAGGACCAGTCGACTGTCCAGAGGACATATCCCAACATTTTACAAAAATAATCTAAGGCATGACCAGTCGACTTGACAAGTCATCAGTCGACCGTCCCGAAAGAACTGAACAAAATCACAAACAGAGGACCAGTCGACTGACCTCAGTCTAGGTCGACTGTCCCGAACAAATCTCAAGACTGAAAATACACAGTAGGCTCGTGCCAGTCGACTGCTCTATAGGCCAGACGACTGTCGGCTACAGATTTCTAACAATAGGTCTGAACACAAATCAAACAGGGGTTTTCTAAAGATTCACTGATCATGAAATTAAAATTGTGTCCAGGCAAATAAACATCTCTCAATAATCTCCATCATGGATACATTATTCCATCAATCAATTACTCAAATCTCACATATTCACGATCTAAACTCTTAATCCTTTCATTAGGGTTTTTCTCTTCAAAATGTCTTCCTCAACTCAATCAAAAATCTGAACTACACTCACAAGATCCAGATGTTTATCATCTGATCACGACATAATCAATTTTTAATATGTCTCCCAACAATACGATCTCATAAATCAAACTTTTCCATCAACAAATCTTAGTATTCCTCATACATGACCCAATTATCAATAAGAGTTCTCATCCTCCATATCAACTAATAGATTCATATCATATTTACAATGAGACTAACAAATAATGGCATAATGATCACAAACAAGCATAACAAGGATCTTACGTCATCCATCAATCAAGACAAACAAAACAAGCAAAGCAAACAAAACAACAAAACAAACCACTCACCTTTGTTTTGAAGAAAAGATCCGCAAAAGCTCCTCCTTGCTAGATCCAAGAATTCTCCTTTGTTCTTCCAAAATAATCTCAAGAAATTCTGAATATACTCAATGACGGCTGGGAAAGAATTTCCCTTAAATATGCCGGGTAAAACATTAGGGTTATATTCCCACTTTGCAAAATAGTCCTTTTAAGAATACAATTTTACATACATAGGTTTAGTCTTGAAAACTCAATCAAATATCATTTAAATTAGGATCTAATAGAAGAATATACTTCCAAACCTCAAAAATACTGATCGTAATGTCCAGCAAATACATTTTGCATTTTAATCCATCAAAATGTCAGTTTTGCAAATAAGTCCATTTTTCTCAAAAATTGCAAATAGTACTAATTAATTTCAGAAAAATCTGGAAAAATACTAAATAATTCTCAAATAATAAATAATGATTTTTCATAAGGAAAACTAAATTTTTCAAACTTCTGAAAAGTCATTTGCACGTGTTTTGCACGTGTACAAAAGATAGATTTCTTAGAAAATATTTATTTAAATCCTCAAAATTATTTAAATTCATTTTCAAATAATTAAAATAATATTTGAAAATACGGGGTTCTACATCACTCCCTCCTTAGAAGAGTTCTGTCCTCAGAACTACTACTAATGAGTTCAAACACATACCAACAAAAGGAAACATACTTCATAAATAGATCATAATCCAAACAATTTCATATAACATCACAATCAAATTAAAGATTACATCATGTATCAATCAATAGTTCAATCATTCAAAGAATTCCATTCACATACAAGAAATACATTCATTCAAACAATTCAGGAAAATCATTCAGCATGCGATCCTCTGGCTCCCAAGTAGCCTCCTCGAACTGTTGATTCCTCCACAATACCTTGACCATAGGTATCACCTTGCTTCTAAGGACTTTCTCCCTTCGATCAACGATCTCAACAGGCTGTTCCTTGTAGCTCAAGTTCACCTGTAGATCTTCAGGAACCTCCACCAACTGATGATTCTGGTCGGCAACATACATCCTCAATAATGATACATGAAACACATCATGTACTTGCGCTAACTCCTCTGGAAGTTTCAATCTGTATGCGGTCTTGCCAACCCTCTCCACGATCTTGTATGGCCCAATATACCTTGGCGCCAACTTGCCACCCTTACCAAATCTGATCACTCCTTTGGTCGGAGAAACCTTGAGAAAAACTGCATCCCCAACCTCAAACTCCAAGTCTCTTCGTCGAGTGTCAGCATAACTCTTCTGCCGACTCTGAGCTTCAACTAACCTCTTGCGAATCAACTCAATCTGCTCTGACGTCTGCTGCACGATCTCAGGACCATACATCTAGCTCTCGCCAACCTCATACCAACAAACAGGTGTCCTGCACCTCCGCCCATACAAAGCCTCATACGGTGCCATCCCAATACTTGCATGGTAACTGTTGTTATAAGCAAACTCAACCAATGCCAAGTATCTCTCCCAACTACCACCAAAGTCCATAACACAAGCTCGCAACATATCTTCCAGCACTCGATTCACCCTCTCCGTCTGACCATCTGTCTGCGGATGAAATGCTGTACTGAAATCAGTCCTGGTGCCCAAAGCTGCTTGTAAACTTCTCCAAAACCTTGATGTAAACCTCGGATCTCTGTCAGACACAATCGAAACAGGAACTCCATGAAGTCTCACAATCTCTTCAATGTATAACTCAGCCAATTTCTCCATCGACCAAGTAATCTTCATGGATAGAAAATGTGCCGACTTAGTCAATCGGTCCACAACAACCCAAATCGAGTCATTGCCCTTCGAACTCCTCGGCAAACCCGTAATAAAGTCCATGCTGATATTCTCCCACTTCCACTCCGGAATGGGTAACGGCTGCAACAAACCTCCAGGTCTCTGGTTCTCTGCCTTGATCTGCTGACAAGTCAGACACCTTGCCACAAAATCTGCTACATCTCGCTTCATGCCGGACCACCAAAAGTGGGGTTTGATATCCCTGTACATCTTCGTACCTCCTGGATGAACTGATAACAATGTGCTGTGTGCCTCCTGCAAGACACTCTCTCTCAACTCTGCATCATCTGGAACACACAACCTCTCACCCAACCAAAGAACTCCATCTTGGACACGAAATTCTGATAACTTGCCTTCTGAAACCTGCCGCAACATCTTCTGGATCTCTGCATCTGATCTCTGACCTTCCACAATCTTCTCTCTCAAGGACGGCTGCAGTCTCAACTGAGCCAAAGATGCCCCCAAACCTCGCAGTACCACCTCGATACCTGCCTGATCGATCTCTGCTGCCAACTCTCTTCGAGTAGTGATCAACCTTGACAAACTACTCTTCCTGCTAAGTCCATCAGCCACTACATTCGCCTCGCCCGGATGATACTTGATCTCAGGACGAATGTCTTCCAATACCTCCAACCATCTTCTCTGACGAAGATTCAAATCCCTCTGCTGATAGATATACTTCAGGCTCTTGTGGTCAGTGTACATATTGACCTTCTCACCATAAACATAATGCCTCCACAGCTTCAAGGCATAAATGATAGCTGCTAGCTCCAAATCATGCGTCGGATAATTCTTCTCATGCGGACGTAACTGCCTCGAACCATACGCAATGACCTTGCCTTCCTGCATCAAGACACAACCCAAACCTCTGAGAGATGCATCGCTGTAGATGTCATAATCCTTCCCTGCTTGCGGCAATGCTAATATAGGTGCAGTAGTCAACCTTTCCTTTAACTCTAGGAAACTATCCTCGCACTTATCTGTCCACACAAATGCCACACTCTTCCGGGTCAAACCTGTCAATGGAACTGCAATCTGAGAATACCCCTGAATAAACCTCCTGTAGTAACCAGCTAATCCCAAGAAGCTTCTGACTTCCTTCACTGACGTCGGCCTGGGCCAATCCTTTACTGCTTCCACTTTCTGAGGATCAGTAGCCACTCCCTCTTTAGAAAGAATGTGACCAAGGAAAGCTACCTCAGACTTCCAAAATTCACACTTCGACAATTTGGCGTACAAGCTGTGCTCCTGCAATGTCTGTAATACCGCTGTCAAGTGCTTAGAATGATCCTCCTCCGACTTTGAATATACCAAAATATCATCGATGAAGACCACCACAAAGGAATCAATGAATGGCCTCAACACCCGATTCATCATGTCCATGAACACTGCTGGCGCATTCGTCAACCCGAATGGCATCACCAAGAACTCATACAACCCATGACGAGTCCTGAAAGCTGTCTTGCTCACATCTTCCTCCTTGACTCGAACCTGATGATATCCTGACCTCAAGTCAATCTTCGAAAATACCGCTGCTCCTCGAAGCCTGTCGAACAAATCATCTATCCGCGGCAGTGGGTACTTGTTCTGAATAGTCACCCTATTCAACTCCCTGTAGTCAATACACATCCTCATCGACCCATCCTTCTTCTTGACTAACAGCACTGGCGCTCCCCACGGAGATGAACTCGGTCTGATAAGCCCTTTGCTCAAAAGCTCCTCAATCTGCTTCTTCACTTCATCCTGCTTTACAGGTGCCATCCTGTACGGAGCCTTGGAAATCGGCGCACTCCCCGGCTGAACATTGATGCAAAACTCCACATCTCTCTGTGGCGGTAATCCTGGAAAATCATCCAAGAACACCTGAGGAAACTTTCGAACCATCGGAATGCCCTTGACTTCATCTGCAATAGACTTCTTAGATACCATTGCAGCCACCTGCGGGATCTTCTTCTTTCCTTGGAAAGTTACTGCAGGTCCACCTGGTGCTTTCACCAACACCTCCTTCTGCTTGCAATCAATTGTGGCATCATAAATAGCCATCCAATCGATGCCTACGATGACATCCACTCCCAACACTTGTAGCTCGATCAAGTCGATGCCGAACATCCTTCCACCAATCTCGATATCACAGCCCTCGTAATATCGATCCGCTACCAGCTCTTCACCTGATGGCGTTGCCACCGACAAAACCCTGCCTGGAAATAACTTAGGTTCCAAACCTAAGATCTTTGCAAAACTTGGCGATACAAATGTATGCGATGAACCAGTGTCAAACAAAACCTTTGCTTTTATTCCATTTATTAAAACAACTCCTGTTACAATAAGAATGATACTCAATCTTAAATTGTTCTGAAATAAAAGCTTTTATTCATTACACTGATTCAAAAATGAAAGAAATCAAAATTCCTGCATACCCTGTATTACATCTTCCGAGTTCCTCGCATCCTCCTCGGTCAATACAAATACTCGCCCTTGCCTCTTCGGGACTTTGCTTCCACCCGAACCATCTTTCTTCAGTTGTGGACAATGGGGCTTTGAGTGTCCAGTCTGCCCACACTGAGAACAAACATGCTCTGCCAACTTCGGACATGCTGACCTGTAATGTCCTACTTCCTTGCAGTAGTAGCAGGTCACTCCCTGAGCTCCAGGTGCCTTCTGCACCGGTCCACTGAACTTCGCCTGCTTCGCGGGGAATCCCTTCCCACTCTGGCCTGATGCTGGCCTCTTGTTCCGGTTCCAAGTATCCTGCTTCTTCTGAAACAGTTCCATATCTTCTTCAGTCATCGCGGCCCTCCTGACCAGCTTCTCGAATCTCCTGATACCCAACGGAACCATCCTTGACCTCAAGTTCGGCCTCAAGCCCTGCTCAAACTTTTTGGCCTTCTTTGCTTCATCCGTGACCAACTCTGGCGCATACCTCGAAAGTTGAGCAAATTTCGTCTCATACTCCCGAACAGTCATGCTCCCCTGCTGAAGGTTCATGAACTCAGTCGCCTTCTTCTCCTGAACATCAAGAGGAAAGAAGAGATCTCTGAACTCCTCCAGAAAAGCTTCCCATGTCAAAGGCTGGTCTCCCAGAGTCCTCTTCAGTGACTCCCACCAGACACCAGCGTCTTTCTCGAGCTGCATAGAAGCCAACTTCACCTTGCTGGCTGCTGGAGTCTCCGATACTTCGAAGATCGTCTCCATCTTCCGAATCCAATCGTCTGCTGCTGTTGGATCAGCTTGCCCCTCAAAGACTGGTGGCCTCATCCTATTAAAGGATTCAATCTGCTTGATGGGGTCGGCATTCACCAATCCATGCCCAGCTCCATGATTGGGCGGCGGATTCTGCTGCTGCGCTTGCTGCTGCGCCACATTGAGTGCCATCAATGTGTTCAAGGTCTGATAAACCTTAGCAAACTCAGCCTCTAGGTCAATTCCCGCTCCTCGAGAACTACCCGATCCATCCTCATTATTGCCACCATTTCTACCTCTGGGTGCAACCATTTTGAATACTGCAAAACGAGGGTAAAGTTAGAGCACACATACAATTCAAACTCAAATCATTACCCTATGGCAAAGCCATAACCATACCCCAAACCATAATTTCAAACCAAACATCATAATTTAATTCTATGTGATACTCACACTCTGATATCCACACCTAGGTACTCACTCTCTAGTGTCCACACCTAGGTTGGTTGTCATACTATGTCTATTATTACATTGAAGCGGAGCTCTGATACCAATCTCTGTAGCGCCCCAAATTTCTAATATGAGAGCTTAGAAAATAAGTGGCGAAATCCCAGCAATCCACTTCAATACAACAATAAATACCAACAACACCACTAAAATTTTCTTTCTCTATTACAACAATTATTACAATTACAGCGGAAGTCTAAACATCTCAACACACATTAATATTTTATTTACAACTCAATAATGATCTCAAATATCCTTTACAGTTTTACACCAATCACTAAATAATCCAATTGTCTCAAACTGCCTACTCAAGCATCCAACCTCCAATCTAAGCAATAACCTGCAACATATGAGGCTAGAGTTGAACCCTAACCCCAAAACTACGGGGTCAGCCATAAATGGTGTGAGTGGTGACAAATCAACAAATAGCATAAATGAACTTAACACATAATGTCCAACAAATAATAATCAAACACTAAAGTATGAAGTACGACAAAGAATAATGGGTGATACCAAAACCAAAAGCCAAGTGTGTAAAAACAGGAAATCCGAATGCATAAAAGTGATTCAAAAAAAACATCATGACTACATGCTGACAACGATGACTACAAGATAAACTATGATAATTTGCCCATGCTTGATCATTCCGGAGATTGATCCCACATCACAGGTATTTTCCCTGGATAATTCAGGAGATCATCCCACATCTAAACATAGACTCATAATCACAAGAATACCCCAAAAGCGTCGCCTCGACTCCGATAATTTCGTAGTTCAATCCCACATCACAAGATAATTACTTGGATAATTCAGGAGAAATATCTCGCATCACAGGTTAACTGCCTGGATAATTCCGGAGATAGATCACACATCACAAGTTAACTACTTGGATAATTCAGGAGATTAAATCCTACATCAAAAGCCATACTGAGGTGCATAACTCAAGTTCCCATTCGTCATGACACTACCAACGCCTGTCCTTATTAATTTGGGTTACTGAACAAATCTCCTAGAGTAGTGTACCCTACCGGACTAAAAATCTGAATAACTAAAAATTTGCCTCGATGGGCCTCAACAAATAACTGAACAAACACCGGTATACTAGGGTCACCTACCTCTAGAGACTCAAAAACAAATATCTGAACAAATTCCACTTAACAAGTGGCTCAACAAAATATCTCAAAATCATGTTCTTAACTGAACATCTCAAAATCAAATACTGAACAAATATCTCAACATCAAGTACTGAACAAATGTCTCCAAAATCAAACACTAAACAAAATATCTCAATTCAAATACAAAGATCCTTCAGGACCAGTCGACTGCATAAAGGACCAGTCGACTGTCCAGAGGACATATCCCAACATTTTACAAAAATAATCTAAGGCATGACCAGTCGACTTGACAAGTCATCAGTCGACCGTCCCGAAAGAACTGAACAAAATCACAAACAGAGGACCAGTCGACTGACCTCAGTCTAGGTCGACTGTCCCGAACAAATCTCAAGACTGAAAATACACAGTAGGCTCGTGCCAGTCGACTGCTCTATAGGCCAGACGACTGTCGGCTACAGATTTCTAACAATAGGTCTGAACACAAATCAAACAGGGGTTTTCTAAAGATTCACTGATCATGAAATTAAAATTGTGTCCAGGCAAATAAACATCTCTCAATAATCTCCATCATGGATACATTATTCCATCAATCAATTACTCAAATCTCACATATTCACGATCTAAACTCTTAATCCTTTCATTAGGGTTTTTCTCTTCAAAATGTCTTCCTCAACTCAATCAAAAATCTGAACTACACTCACAAGATCCAGATGTTTATCATCTGATCACGACATAATCAATTCTTAATATGTCTCCCAACAATACGATCTCATAAATCAAACTTTTCCATCAACAAATCTTAGTATTCCTCATACATGACCCAATTATCAATAAGAGTTCTCATCCTCCATATCAACTAATAGATCCATATCATATTTACAATGAGACTAACAAATAATGGCATAATGATCACAAACAAGCATAACAAGGATCTTACGTCATCCATCAATCAAATCAAACAAAATAAGCAAAGCAAACAAAACAACAAAACAAACCACTCACCTTTGTTTTGAAGAAAAGATCCGCAAAAGCTCCTCCTTGCTAGATCCAAGAATTCTCCTTTGTTCTTCCAAAATAATCTCAAGAAATTCTGAATATACTCAATGACGGCTGGGAAAGAATTTCCCTTAAATATGCCGGGTAAAATATTAGGGTTATATTCCCACTTTGCAAAATAGTCCTTTTAAGAATACAATTTTACATACATAGGTTTAGTCTTGAAAACTCAATCAAATATCATTTAAATTAGGATCTAATAGAAGAATATACTTCCAAACCTCAAAAATACTGATCGTAATGTCCAGCAAATACATTTTGCATTTTAATCCATCAAAATGTCAGTTTTGCAAATAAGTCCCTTTTTCTCAAAAATTGCAAATAGTACTAATTAATTTCAGAAAAATCTGGAAAAATACTAAATAATTCTCAAATAATAAATAATGATTTTTCATAAGGAAAACTAAATTTTTCAAACTTCTGAAAAGTCATTTGCACGTGTACAAAAGATAGATTTCTTAGAAAATATTTATTTAAATCCTCAAAATTATTTAAATTCATTTTCAAATAATTAAAATAATATTTGAAAATACGGGGTTCTACAGCTGCTTTGGATTTCATAGATGATGATGCGATCATCTTGGGGGCCCACCTAAGCACCAAATTGTGCTCTTGACTTTGTCAAAAAAAAAGCCAATGTGTGCATGCACACACTTTGTGTGTGGCCGGATTGGGCTAGTGGGGGGGAGAGGAAAAGTTGTAGGTTATGGGGTTGAGTTTTAAAGAGGTAGGAGATACAAGGAGGTGAAGAGATGGGAGTTTTTAGGAGTTGAGAAATGAAAAGATGGATAATTAAAAAGAGAATTTATTAGGTTGTGTAATTATACAAATTGAACCCTAGCAAAATCCTATAAATAGCACCCTCCATTCCTCATTCTTTTCACACCAAAAACAAAAGAAAAATAAGAGAAAGAGAGAAAAGAAAAGAGAAAGAAAGAAAGAAAAGAAAGAGAGTGAGGGTCCTTTTGCTTGGAGGAATTGCTAGAGAGAGGAAGCCATTGTTAGGGAAAGGGAGCTTTGCTAGGAGGAGGAGCCATTGCTAGGAGTTTGTCTTGGAGCTAGAAGAAGTGTCCCATCCTTCCCTTCAATTGTTCAAGTTTCAATAAGGTGTGTGTTCTCCTACTTTCTAATTTTTTTTGAATGTATATGCTAATAAAAGTGAATGAGTAGTTTTGATAAAATAGAATAACTATACTATGATTGTGGTGAGATTAATAGTGAATCATGCTATGTTGACAAATAGATTAACATTGTGTTAGTGGGTGATTTCTTACTTTCTAATGTAGAGAATGCATGCTTAAAATTATAAATGTGTAGTGTAGATTGAACATGATATGATGTATGTAAACAAAATCCATGTTAATATAGTCTACCATGAATGAAGAAATCTTGTTGTGATTAAGTAACTAATTGTCACGATATTAAGGAGAAAGAAGAATTTTGACAACATAAATTAATACTAAGAATCATGTTAATATGCTTAGGAAATTTGTATGTGTTGAATATACGATTCATGTGTAATATTGTTATACCAAATCTATGCTTGATACCATGATTAGTCAAATGAAGAAAGAAAGAAAGATAAATTAGATTATTACCACAAAATATGTCTACTATTGCATGTTGTTATGTAAAAATACAAATTCTTCATAAAAGAATTATCCTTGATGATTAAGAGACATGTTCATCTTTATTACCAAAATTTAATTAGTTTGATGGAGTACATAAACTAGTCTTCATGAATAAAACTCCTAGAAATCAAGTTTTGAGAAAAATGCAAAATCTATAACTAGAATGAGAAGGCGAACTATTTAAAAATAGAAATATATTTTTAAATGAGTTTGAAATGAGGTTTGCTACTGTTTTTAAAATTTATCTTAGTCAAGAGAAAGTTTATTTCAATATCCTAAAGTGTTGGATCTTTGTATAAACGAATTTTGATAAAGAGAAACAATTTCAGAAAAGTATGAACAAAAGTATACAAATACAACTCTTAGACAGAAATCACAATCGGACTTGCTGGTTAGGCAGTGAGTACTACTTATAAGAGATCTCGGGTTCGAAACTTGATAGTTACATTTTATGTTTACTCTTTTAAATTGATCCCGAAACCAATAATTAATATATGAGGAATTCGGTATACAAATGTCACACATAGCCACATAGACTTATTGGCTATTGGAGTGGGATTAGTTCCCTGTTCGGTGTGGTGATAGGTTCGAAACCTGAGCCATTCTTTCATATTTTTTTTTGATTGGTTTAATAGAATAAGATGTTTTTTTTTAAGTATGAATAAATTCCTATTATGGTTATAAGATAAAATAGAAACTATTAGAGATTGTTATGGAAATTTTATTGTATATTTTAAGAAAGTAAAAATGAGACTTTAAAAAGAAAATTTGGTATAGAAAGCAAGAATGATTGAAGATTTTATTATTAAAAAAAAGGGTATGACTTTAAAGAGTAAAAGAAATATACATTATGTGAATTAATTGCCTTTTGATGGGATTATTCATTTATGTTGAATGTTTGATTATTATATGTGCTTAAATTTGCAAATGAAATTGTTATCGTTGATTCATGAATGAACTATAAGAGAATTATGATTGATGCCAAATAAGACATAGATCAAATTGTGGATAAGCTAGAGACATGAAAATATCTAAGTCAAGACATGATTATTAAAGGGTATGTGCACCCATGTTTCTTGTACATGAAAGGTTTATGATTTAGAATTAGTAAGACCTCTGTTACCGGTAATTTTGAAAGAAAGATTTTGAGACTTGATTTTGAGATAATGCCGTCGGGCGATCTCGTATTTTTGTGAACAAATCCGGTATGAGGTAAAACTGATTCTAGGATGATAACATATTCATGTCTTGAACAAAAAATAATTAGGCACTTAAGTGAAGATGTAATAAACTTGTGCAAATGTAAATGAGTGCTTCTATATAGTCGGCGGTGGATCTCTGTGGCTATAGACCCAGTTGGTGGACTGTGATTGCTCCGTAGGAGATGGACTGTATTTTATCCGGGACTTAGGGTAGTCGGCGGATGTTTACCATACTCCAAAGAATATGTATATACCGGGGCTAGAGGGACATTTACGGGATTATTCTCACGATATAATAGCCAGGGAGGCTGGGATCTGTTTTATAGCCAGGGAGGCTGAGATCCGTATCTGTGAAATAACTCTAAAACTTGTTTAATTACCGGGTAGTCTCATGGCGAGGGATCGAACCCTTCAATATGGAGTACATAGGCACTTGCCCTCAGACCTATGTAGTATGAGATGCATAGAATCTGAACAAGTGTGCATTAGTGTCATCCTAGTGTAGAATTGTGTGCATTAGGGATTAAGGCATGACATACACTTATATTTAGAATAATCACCCTTGACACTTTACTTGTTCATTCAATCTTTTTGTGATTTGTTAAAGTATGAGATCGTTATACTATTCCCGGCATAGAGAGGATAGCCGTGTATAACATTTCGTCAGTTGTAAGTGACTGACGTGCCCACAGATTGACATGCAGGTAATGAACTATTCATGGAGTTATAAAGTGGATATGCTGTTGCTGTTTAGAAGTTAAAAATGTTGCAATGATGTAATTGTACAAGTTATGTTTTTGTCTTTCAACTGTTGTAATTTTTATTTCTTTCGCTGTGTAAAAACCATGTGTAAAGGAACTCTGATGTAGTATTGAAAAAGTTTTAAAATTTTCTTGTAAAATTGTACGAAGTGAAGTAAAGATCCTGTGAAATCTCGAATTTATCCTTATATGTAAATTCGGGGCGTTACAAGCCCATTAGGAGAGGAGCCCACTAGATAATTAAATTAATTAATTAAGAAATAAGCCCATGAAGCAAGCCCACTATTAAAATTACAAATTAAGTTAAGTATGCACTAATACATAACAAGTTACAAATGTTAGTACACATTTAGAGTTATAGAAATGTATTCATATTTTTTTATGAATGCGTGCATGCATACACCAATGTACTTGGCCGAATTTGTGGGCTAGGGGGGTGGCCGGTTTTGGAGAGGGGAGGAGAAGGGTTTTGGGGTTGAGTTTGTGAAGAGTGGGGAGGTGGAGAGTTGTAGGTTGGGGGCACACCCCAGTAGATGTAATCATGGAGGTGCCACCCTCCGCACGAACTCCATATACCTTAAGCCTCTCTCCACCTTCCGACAATATTCGAATGTCGCAGTCTCGCTCGGATGATTCTAGTGATGGCATACTAGATGGTGCTTTAGGAACAATGGGCTTCGAAACACTTGTGCAAGTTTTTCTGTTCCTCCAAAACTGGTAGAGGTTGTGCTGACCCTGCTCAATCCCCCTCTCACCTTTCATCACCTCACGATAACTTTTCCAAACTGAACGAACTCCACCTGGATCTGTGTACCCGCAGTCCCGAGCTTCTAGAGTTCTCATGGATATAAGGTTCTGCTTCATCAAAGGAATATACATGCCCTCCTCTAGTGTGTATCTCCTTCCGTCTGTCATTTTCGACTCATTTGTTTTCTCACCCCTTACTTCACAAATCTTGTCAATCTTCGTTCCCACACAACGACATGAGGCAAACTTGTAAGTAGAAACCATTACTTCACAAATCTAATCAACCTTCATTTCCATACAACAATATGATGCAAATTTGCAAGTAGAAACCATCTCTTTCTTGGAGCAAACTTGAGAAGAACTAACCGAATCAAAAAAACAACCGGAATTCACATCTAAAGAACTTGAAACAAAAGCAACTGTTTAAGCCATCACCTGATTCAGCGGCACTGAATTTAGCATCATTCTGACTCAACTACTTGCAACAGTTTCTCATGTAATGCTCAATCCCTTTGCACTGGTGGCCACGGATCTTACCCGTACATACACTTTCCTTTCCAATCAAAGTACAATCCACCTCCAAGCAACTCACAGAAGTTGATGCCGATTTCTGACTCTCCTTCCTAAGTGCATCCTCCTCCAACCCCTTGATCATGCATGCTATGAAAAACTTCTCCTTGGTAGATTTCTCATCTAGCATGGTTATCATGTTGGATGGATCTGGTGATGAATATATCGAGTTGGAAACCCTTAGATCATCTGCGTTGAACACCCTCAGCTCAGATAACTCCATATTGAACTCCACTTCATGATCTAGAAGAGCGGTACTTTCCTTCATTGAGAAATCCCACAAATTTCTTTGCTGGTACATCCGACCCTGTGATAAAAATCCCGAGTAGTCAGTTCTGAATCTTGCCCAAAGACTCACCGTGCTTCTTCTATACCTGACTTCGCTCATCGATGACAACCAGATTAAACCCAAGGCTTCTGAACATATCTTCTTCCACTTCTTCTACTTTGTGCCGATTAGTCTCCCTTTATCTCCTTCTAGGACTAGATCCAAGTCCTATTGAATCGATGCTTCATGCACGTCCACCTTCAAGAGATCAAAGTTGATCTTGCCTTTGAACTGCTTGATCTTCGTGACCTGATCTGCCATCATCTCCAAGGAACTCAAACAAACCCTTTGAACTGAAGCTGTGATACCAATTGTTAGGGATTTCTCCTGAAAATCCCTCTTAGGATCTTGTTGAGTTATTCGATGCAATCAGCACAAACTACCAAGCAAACATGAGATCATACCAAACACACCAAAGCACACTCAAATTTGTTCCGGTTGGGGCTTTCGTCTTACTCCGACAGAGAAGAAACCCAAGATGTTATTCAACTAGAAAAGATACAAGAATATTACAATTCTCACTACGACCCTCTCTCAAGCATCACCAACAAGTACTAGTTGTTACAATTAGAGAAACTCTCAAGCTTCGCCTTCAATGAAGTACTCTCTCTCTTGGCTCTCAATGGAAGCCAATAAAAACAATATATAGAGATCTAGAGAAAACCTAGTTTAATATCTTGATACAATAGCCTTTGGATATTACTGAAGAGATAACCCGAGCCGTCAAATCTGACTTGAAGAGCAGGTTGGGCTTCTCACGAATCACCAAAATCCGACCCAAATTATCCATTAGCGCCGCGCGCGGTCGACCGCACCACAAGGTCAGTCGACCATCCCCCTCTCGGGAACTTCTGCAGAGTTGGGTGGTCGACCGCACCCCATGTACGGTCGACCGCGCAGTCGACCTCAACTCCACCTGCTGCTGCTGCTGACTTTTCCCTTGCTTCCACTTTGTCTCCGATTGTTTTGATTCCTCCATCGTCTCATCGTTTTCTTATCCAACATAGTATGCAGGACATAAACCCAATAAGTTGTAGATACAAAAAAAAAAAAAAAGTATAGCTTTCCAATTGGTTGGTCCTTCATGTAATTCAAGTTGGAATTGTTTTTTGTGGCCCAAGTACTTGTATACTACCTCTAGTACAAGCTTGTGTCTTTGATGTGCAGGAATAAAAAGAATTAAAAACTGAAAGGAAAAGAAATTCCTTAATGTAATTGTGTATCAATTTACTTGCATGAACCGCCTGTCCCCATTACAGGGGAAACTTGAAATGGTATGTGACAGGAACGTTTATTACTACAATACGAAACTTTAACTGCAACAGCCAATGAAATTTTATTATAGTGAGATATATAGAGTTTATTCAATTATGGTGGAACCAGATATGGCCTAGCAAGTACATAAAAGGCAAATAAACTTGATCTAGAACAATGTATTAGCCAGAGGCATATATAAATTGCTACAAAATTTTCAAATTATTCCTTAATAAATATATGGTTCAGATTATAAACTTCTGCTGAAATTTAGAAACTAAACTTCACCGTTAACTTAGTCTGCACATGCCCAAATTAACAGAGTTAATTATAGAGAAGAAATGTACAGAAAACCCATCTTAATATATACCTATCACAATCTACAGCTAGCTTCCAACCAGAACTGATTTCAACCCCATTGATACAGAACAATTATGACCCCAGTCATCCATTATATCAAAGAATCAAACCTTACTTTTTTTGTTGTAAACTGTTACAAAATAATGTTTACAAAGTTCCTTTTACAAAGAGAAGATAGAGAGGCACGGAAAAACCGAGAAGGGAACAGAGGAGGGTAACCCGAAAGAAACGAAAAGGAAAATAAATTAATCAACTTACAGTAAGCAAATGAAAATTACAACTCAAAGAAAGCCGAGGCCTGTGTATCACACAGTGTCCTTAAAACAGATTTCGCCTCTCTCCGGTTGCTGGATTGAACGGAGGCGTCTGTCTCCCAGGATGCAACGACTTGGAGCGATCCCGTAGGCACCACGTATCACTCCCGAACTGAGTATGAGCGCCTGAACCCTATCACCAGACTTACCAAAAACACTACAGCCGAAGAACAACACAAAAGAACTCAGAGAAGGAGAGAAAGAAGACCTGTTTTCGTGCAGGGAAGAAAGTAGAGGGGAGGCCTCTATTGATAGGGCCTGGGTTAAATGTAACAGCAGACAAGGCATTAACAGCCTTTGCTGTAACGGCAGACAAGGCATTAACAGCCTTCACTGTAACGGCAGACAAGGTATTAACAGCCTTCACTGTAACGGCAGACAGTGTGAATCGAATGCCTTCAGCGTAACGGCAGACAAAATATTAAATACAGCACTGAAACGGCAGACAGAACTGTTTCTGCATTCATTTCAGCCGTTACAAAAAGAAAGTAGAGGGGAGGCCTCTATTGATAGGGCCTGGGTTAAATGTAACAGCAGACAAGGCATTAACAGCCTTTGCTGTAACGGCAGACAAGGCATTAACAGCCTTCACTGTAACGGCAGACAAGGTATTAACAGCCTTCACTGTAACGGCAGACAGTGTGAATCGAATGCCTTCAGCGTAACGGCAGACAAAATATTAAATACAGCACTGAAACGGCAGACAGAACTGTTTCTGCATTCATTTCAGCCGTTACAAAAAGAAAACTGTAGCAAAAAGTGGCTCTGCACGGGGTGGGATCAAATCGGTCCGGCATTCGTGTCCGCAGGTCGTGCGGGCGCACACAAATCGCATGTAAACCGGTCCGTGATTTGCACCCCCCCTGCGCGCGCGCGAGAGAGCCTCTCTTCTAGCCATCTTACAATGCTTAGAAGGAGATTACTATATATCCTCTTCTATTTCCTTTGTTATTTCCGATATGGGACTATGTTCCCTTTTAATCCATTTTTAAGAATGAAAACGTCTCACTTTGAGAGACAATTTCTCATTCACCCCTTAACCGATTTTAGCGAACCAATATATGATTTTGATCTACTCACGAAGGAGAACACAAATCAATCAAGATCTCTCAATAATTCATTGAGGATCTTACTCAAAAAATTGCTCAAAAATCGGTTCGAAAATAGTGTATAATACACTCATTTTCTAACATAAACTTGTGCAGCAAAGGAGCAATGGTACAATATTTATCCAAGGACGATGAAAAAATCAAGATACAGAAAACCTGACTAGAATTTAGAACAAGAAAAAGGGATAACTCATTTCCTTTACCACAGGGACAGAATATATCTGAGGAGCAAAAAGGATCACACTGCATAGTGGTGCCAATTAGTAAGGGAAATTCCCAACTGCCATTTATTTAATTAATACGATGTATTGGGTGCATACATTGTCTTCTTGGCGAGGGAGGCTTTCAACAGGCCATGCTAAATTATTGATGACTAAAAATTTCCATGAGAAAGTGGCTTTACTTCTTGTAATGTAAGTAAGAAATAAAGCATTACCAAGATGCCTTTACAAGTTACACTATAAATATCAAAAGAAGAAAAGGAGTCTAGAACTCAGTCAAACATGACCTAACTGGAACACATGAAAAAGTAAACAACACAAGTTTACTAAAGTAATTGCAAGATGACTACATTAATCCTTAACAAAGATTCCAACTACATTGCACAGTAATGATTAAACAAACTTAGCCTACTTTTAAAATGTTACCACTTGACAACTAGCATTACTGGTTTGTTTAATCACCTTTTATCTCTAATCTCTAATATTGTAATGGGAGAAGGCCTTAGTGTCATTTGTAAATCTACCAACGCGTGTATTGTACGTGCATAACTAATATGAAGGAGGTCTCAGGTCACTACGTCAGATTTTTTACTTTAATTTTTTTAAAACATATTAAATGTGCATCACACGTGTAAATTATTATCTATCTATCTATTCATCTTTCTATAATATAATATATAATAACAATTATAATGGAAGAGTTGGAGTTGTAAATCTACCTACTTACGTACAACACACGTGCAACTCCAACTCTCTCATTATAGTCTTCACATTTACTTTTGAAAATATATAATCCTATTTATTAAGACATGCATCACACGTGTAAATCAGAGTTTTTACTTTAGAATTTTTTTTTAAAAATTAATACGTGCATCGCACGTGTATATTACTAGTTACAACATAACAAGAGATAATCACACACTAAACACTGTTGTAAGCATGGCTTTGCTACTTTATAACCTTCACATAATTAAAACAAACTAATTAAATAATACCTTAAGAACTTCAGTGACTCTAGCCCGTGTAGCTACGGGAATTTTTGTCCATCTATCGTAAGAAAGTGGAAGGTACTCTGAATTTCTAGCAATCAATTATATGAATGTTGCAAATGTTACGACATGTTTCCCCACAGGCTGATTATCCCCGTTCACCTCCATGTGGATTCTTTGACTCACGGGTAGCTTCCAAACATCATTTAACTTCGTTGCTCCCTATGTCTTTTTTTTTGGGGGGGGGGGGGGGGGGGGGGGGGGGGGGGGGGGGGGCTCCCCTCACCCGCCTCTAAGTGAATGGCCTCCTCGTTTAGACGCTCCTCATCCTTTTGACTAGGTGCCTTATTTCTTCGCGGCATAATTCACACCTATTGACAAAAATCAAGAAAATATAAATTAGTATAACAAGGCAAAGTTTAATTCACATAACGAAGAAGAAATTAAACTAAGTTTAATTCACATAACGAAGAAGAAATTAAATTGGCACAAATTTGCTCATATCAAGACAAATTTTAATAAAGATATATATTGGTACATAACAAGATAAAATAAAAATCAAGTAGATATAAATTGCACATAATAAGACAAAATAGAAATCAAATAGATACATATTGGCACATAATAAGCCAAAATAAAAAGAAATAAGAAACTGTATCTTTGAAATAAGTATCACATGAGAAAATACAATGCAATCTCATAAACACATCAATAACAATAAAAAAACGTTACAAAAATTATAATAATACATGGGAAACTAAATGTTGAAGTTATTGTAATTCAATACTATCCAATATATCCTCTGCCTCTTCATCCGTGTGTAGCCAATTAGGTTTACTATTGTCATCCGATATATTTACATCGAACCTTGAAAATTCAGCAACAACAAAATTGCTAATGACATCTTCATCCTCATTATCTGATGTCTCTCCCAACTGAAATACATCTCTTGATTGCATAATAAGTGTAACGTAAGATTTAGGTGAAACTGGACCTTCAACATAGAACACTTGAAGGACTTGGGATGGGAACACAAATAGTTCATGACTAATGTGTGTGCCGGTATGAATCAAATTTGAGAAGTTTAAAATTGTGAAACATAATGTATCCTTGTTTTGAGGATAATTCTTATCCATACTAGCCCAGTCCCCACGAAATAGCACCACTCGAAAATGACCATAATAGTCCAACTCGATGATATCTGTGAGCACCCCATAATAGTCAAAATCCTCATCTACTGGATTTGTGTCATTCTTAGAAGCATAACTTATTGTCTTTGACTTCACCGCAATTTCACTATTCTGGGACTTCAAATTGCATTCACGATTCTTTGAATAAAATCTGAATTCGTTATATATATATCCCTTGAATCTTCTAACCATCTTATGGGGATCTCTAGCAAGAATTTTGATTTCAAATGATACCATATCATCATGCAACTTCGGAACCTATAGTATGTTATGATAAACTGTATTAGTAAAATTAAGAATATTCTAAGAAAAATAATGTTTGATGATTTGGAAGACACTTACATAGTCTTTAAGCCACATATGAAATCTTTCATTCATCTTCTTATTTTGCTCATGTGGTCTCAATTTCCTCGCTTTAGAATTTCTTTTCAATTTAACGAATAAAATCTCTATAAATATTTAGATCATCAAAATTTAATTAGGTTAACATTGTTCTAATCGAGTTTAATTAAATAAAAACCAACCCAAATTTGACTTACTCTCGAAATGGCTCAACTGTTGCATGATGATCTAGCACAGATCAATATGCTTGTTCCCATGTTAAGTTATCTAACTTAAACGCATCAACTTTACCAATAGTATTGCAAGCAGTCTGGAAGAGATAATGTGCCTCACCAAGGTTTGACTCGAGTGGATTTCTCCTTGGTCTAATAAGACATGTCTCAACACCCTGAAAATATCGTGAATAAAAAATGGAGCACTACTCTGAGAGATAACCTTCTGCTATTGAGCCTTCTGGATGTTCTCTATTTTTAATATATCCCTTAAGTTGATTAAGGTACTTATACATGTAAATAGTTAGATCGAAAAAGGTATGCAAATAATTCAAACGAGATGTATATAATTAACAAATATGAATAAAAAGGAGTTAGATGGATTACCAACCAGAACTGATTTCAACCTCTCAATATGATACATCCACCGATAATGTACCGGTCCCCCAAGTCTTGCTTCACCAGCTAGATAGATTACCAAGTGAATCATTATAGTGAAGAACGAGGGAGAAAATATTCTCTCCATTTGACAAAGTACAAATGCAGCACGTTGCTCCAATAAGTCAATGTCTTTAACACATAAAACCCTTGAGCAAAATCATTTATAAATTCTACACGGATCCTTGATAACGGCAGTGACTTGCTCGCACATTGAAAACCTTAGAGCCATGGGAAGGATATCTTGCATCAAGATGTGGTAGTCGTGTGACTTTAAACCCTGAAGCATCTTCTCCTTATCGTTGACGCACCTTGCTATGTTAGATGAATAGCCATCTGGAATGTTAAGCTCCTGTACAACTTTGCAAAACCATATTTGTTTTTGGTAATTATAGCTATATGTAATTTTTTTTATACATTAGAATATTTTGAGATTTTGAGAATATTATGGGATTTGTATCTTGATTTGTTTTGAGCCTATATATAGGCCTTGAGATTAATGAAAAAGATATGTCATTCTTGATTAAAAATTATTGTGTTGAGTTTTGCTCTACTTCTCTCCTTTCTGTGATACAATTGAGATCCAACTGATTAGGATTTGTGATAAATCCTAATACAATTTTAGGGTTTGTGATAAACTCTAAAATCTACCCCAAATTAAAAATAATTCCCCAAATAAACTCAAATCACAAACCCTAATCCCCAAATCCAAAACCTAATCACCCTATAACAGCAGCTGCCTCCCTCTATCTTCATCTTCCTCCTTCACCTGCAATTTCTGAAACCCATCATCGCCACCTGCAGACCCTGATCCTGCATCCCTCGATCTCCACCTCTTCTAGTCCACCCCATCACCTCTCCTTCCATCATCGCCATCAACACCACTAGTCGAACCCCTGACCTATCTCCTTCCTCGTCATCATCTCGACCTCCAGCGTTGACCTGCCCCAACCATCCTCATTGACTGCCGCAACCCAAACGTCACCACAACCCTCTCCCGTCACTTTTCTCTCTGCCTCTCTCTCTCCCGACTACCCAACGCCCTTGATCCCCGACCTCTTCCCTGTAACGCCCCGAATCCCAAATACACCGAATTCGAGATGTTCTACAAGATCTTTCCACTTCATTTAGTACAATTTTATAAGGAAATTTGAACTTTTTACTTTACATCAGAGTTTACATAAATTCATTACAATTTACACTGCACAGCAGAAGTAAAATTACAACATTTAAATGAATGTACAACAACATTGAATAATCTTTAAGCATCTATTCCTCTTTAATCTTTATCATGTCATTTTCTTGCATATAAGACTGTGGGTACGTCAGTTTATTCAACAGATGAACATTATACACGGCCATCCTCTCTATGCCGGAAATAGTATAACTTATTTTCCATATTTAGCAAACACAAACTTGTCACATATCAAACTAAAGGGACTACCCTATTGATGTCGTGTGGTGAGTGTGCACTTAGTCCTTAATGAATTTATTTATATTACATGACACTAATGCGCACTTGTTCGGATTCTATGCATCCCATACTACATAGGTCCGAGGGCAAGCCCTTAATCGTTCTTCATCTTTGTAGGGTTCAATCCCTCGTTATGACTTAATTTACTACTGTAACTACGGTAAGTATCCTAGATGATTTATGAGTACAAGCACATGTACAGAAAACCTGGAGGGGAATCCCACGTCATGTCACGACGCATCGTGAAGACAGCCTGTGGCAATTCAGCCTCCTTCATGGCACACGATCCTCATGCAGTCACCAACCATCCCACAAGCGTCACCACCGGGACGGTACTCTGGAGCAGTATCCACGTCATGTCACGACGCATCGTGAAGACAGCCTGTGAAATACTCTCACGCTGCCAATCTGATGGCCCTCAACTCATATTTTTCTCCTACTTTCATCACGTCTCCACTATGTACTAATCCTTAGTTTTTATTAGAATAATGAACAAAATCAAAGCTCTAGAGTTAGCCTCTCCACTAAACCGGACTTATTCATTCATTCAAACATGACCAACCTTGGTCTTTCTTTTCAATTTTCATTTCTTTCCAAATGCCGGGGGAAACTTAGCTACTCTTTTTGTTTCAATTTCAATTCAATTTTCCAATATTGAGCATTTCCACTCATAAGTTCATATGTTGAGTTATCATACTCAAAGAGTATTTCTCTTTTCCAATCATGATTTCTAAATTGTTCAATATTTCATAATTATACATTAAATTCAACTACACTTCATGTAACTCATGAAATGTTATTTTCACATTAAAGATCACATCACAAGTTATTCAATCAAAAAAAGAATATTTACACATCATAATTTGTCACTCCATTCTCCAATGAGAATAATTCACATCACTTCATATAATTCCTTTTTATTCGTATTTCTTTTCTAAATTCCATTCTAAATCTTTTGTAAAATACCACTTTATACAAATGCAAGTGTAGAACTTATGGTTCTAAATTATACTTTTGTTCTTTAAACATACACCACTTCATGCAAATAATTCTCAAACTATTTTTCATAGACTCCACATATTTTTAAAATAATAATCATAATTTTTTCACAATTTTTGATCATTAAAAACACCCCAAAAAAATGTTTTTTCCACACTTAAACAACAGCCGAAGGCCAAGGATCGAACCAGCGACCCCTAGGAACCCAACCAAAGGCACAAGCCACTAGACCAAGTGCGGCACACATTAGAAGAGGTGACGAGAGCATTAAATGCTCTCGGTCGAACTGTTTCTTTTAAAAGATGTTCGAAAATAAAAGAATGGCGTCAACAGGATTCGATCCCTCAACCTTAGAGAAGTCCCGCATATATACTGTAGCGATTTAGAGCGATCCGACCACTCGAGCTATAGGCTCGGGTTGTCACTAGTACAATTCGAATTTTATTTAACCAATACTCTCTGTTATTTAGAACATTTCGACGTTCATCAAAATTTCATTTCACATTGTTCTCACTAACACACTGTAAAAATTCCAGATTAATCATTTCCCTCATGAATTACCCTCCAGTATATGAGAATAATTTTCTTAGATAATTAAACATATTTTTTTCCAATAATTAACACATTTCTACCATAAAATTTGGCTAATTTGATATACTACCACTAATACATTCTTTTTCGACATTATAATTTCATTAATCTCTATACCAATTCTCTGCCCTTATTTATTTCCCAAACATAACAATTGCATCTCAATTCATTCGTTACAACGTCATAACAAAATTTCCAATTTAGCATATAAAGTGACATAGTCAATATACTAATCTTTGCACATAATTTTTCATGCTACTAACGAAGGTTTATTTACACAATTCATAGCCATATTTATATCGCACACAACTTGAATTTTAACAATAGAAATACATACAATTGGCATATCAACAATTCAATCAATTAGAGATCATCTTCTCAATTAAATGTGCATTCTTATTAATCATTTTCATGCATCATTTTTCTAATTAAATCTAGCATGCATTCCTATTTAGAAATAGAAAAAATTTACCCACCTTAAATGGAGAGACAAACACAATTAGCAACTTCCTAAACAAAAGTCCTTGCACACGAACGGTCCTCCTCCTAGAAGCGCGCACTCGAGCCTCCAAGAACACCAAAACCGAGCACCTCCACAAGCCAACCGAGAGCTCTCCCTATACCGGCCTCCTCTCCTTCTTGATTGATGCACAAACCCACACAATCTCTCAATATTTTAACTCACTAAAATAACTACTAGATAAGGTATTTTGAACTATAGGTTGGAGAAAATAATTTGCACAAGACTAACTAGCCAGGGGGGGGGGGTATTTATACTAAAAATGAAGGAGAATGGATGGCTAAGATTGAAGTAGGAGTTAAGAACAAATGGCTATGATTTGATGAGGAGTTATACTAACCACCCATAATCAAGTAACCACCACACCATGATCCCACTCAAATTTTCCCATTCCCTCCAAAAAGAAGCAATCTGGCCTACCCCACTTTGTGCACATTACACGTGTACGTGCAATACACGTGCATGCAACTAGGTCCAAAAAATTGTACATTAAATTTTATATAAAAATAACCTTTAAATTGTATCCAACATTACAAGTTGTATTTAAAAAAATAAATTAATTCATGGGCTTTAGTTTATGGGCCAAAATACTTATTATAAGAATAATAAATTAAATTAACTTTGGGCTTTTAAAAAGAAAAGGCTTTTTGTCTAATTGAAAGAAGGCTTTATAAAAATAATGACAAGCATATATTTAAAAATCTATACTCATCATGATGAAAATATTTGCCAACAATATTACATATGCACACTACGTGCAAAATAAATAATTTTCCATTAAATGAAAAATCGGGGCATTACATTCCCCGGTTATCCTCTTGTTGTGCTGCCAGTCAGCAGCCAGCGGTAGCACAGTACCTCGTCAACCCGACTGCAGCCCAACAGCCACCAGCTACTCGAGCAGTAGCCTCTTCGATTGTTGCAATTGTTCTTCGAACCCTCGGTATACTCTTTCCACTTTTAAATATTTGTGTTCTACTGCTTTGTTATCTATTATATTATCTGATTTTCCTGTCGTCCACAAAAACAATTGAGATTGATTGTTCCACTTGTTTAATTAGAGTACAAATCAATATTGAATCTTTTACTTGCTAAGAACACTTGGGGATTTAATTATTGATTGTAAAATTGAATTATTAATTGGGGTTGTTAACGTGATTCAGTTCTTGAAAATCCATCAAACCGATTAACTGTTTAAAAATTCTAACTTTGATCCGCACTACGTGTTGGTAAAATTAATCCATTAAGAATCTTAGAAATTCTCTATTTTAGGGTTAGTTTTACATTATTTTGGTATCAGAGCAAAGGTTCTTAAAACCCAGTTCTTGCATCATTTAGGCATTATTTTTGCGTTCATTTAGAACTGTTTAGAGTCTTTTATTATTTTTTTCTTTCTTTCTTTTAGATCACTTCAGATTAATTTTATAAAAAAAAAGTACACACACAACCCCTAGTTTTCTCCCTTTGGTGAATGTGTCTTCGCAGCACCATCACAGATCCTGACGAGACTTTCTTATCCCTCCCAAATTACCCAATTAGAAACTCTAGACCTTCCCAACCTAAAATGGACAACTCTGATATTTCCGCTACCCTAGCTGCCATTCAAACAACTTTTGCCAATATCAATCAGAGGCTTGAGAAAGTGGAATTAAATCAAACTGTTGTTCCCGAGCTTCTTGCTAATCGTCAGATCCCTCAAGGGAATGTTCGTGACGATTGATGTCAAGAGCCTGACCATGACGAACAATATAAGAAGAACGTTAAGGCTGACGTTCCCTTGAAGGCCACATGGAATCCCAAGCTTATCTCGATTGGATCCGTGCCATGGACCACTACTTTGTGTGGTTTGACATGAGAGAAGCCCTGAAGGTTAAATTTGCCACAATGAAATTGACGGATAAAGCTCAACAACACAGGACCAATCTTGAACATGCTCGTAGATGCCGAGGCCTGGCACTCATAGCCACTTGGAAAGCCATGAAAGAGAAGCTCACTGAGAGATATGTACCGTTATCGTTCCATACTCGATTGCTAAATTCGTGGAACCAACCTTATCAAGGAAGTAAATCCACACAAGAATTTGTTGATAAATTTGATGACTTTCTTATTCGGTGCAATGCTTTAGGTAAAGAGAGTGAAGAACAAACTCTCTCTAGGTTCAGAGCTGGACTACGAGCCGACCTTAGGAACAAGCTAATTCATAGAAATATGGACTCACTAGCAGCAACTTATGCCCTAGTCCTCGATATGGATTCCCTTAAAGTTAGTTCCCATTATAGATCCAGCGATTCGAGAGATCATTTTCCTAGAATGATCCTTCTTGATCCTCTAGACCTGAGCAATCCTCACCTCAGTACCCTAACAAGTCTTACCCAAACAAACATACTTCAAATTCCTATCCACTTAGAAATGCCAATACGGGTAAGAACACTGAAAGAGACTATTCTAAAATTGATCCTCTCACTAAGTGCTATAAATGTAAGGGATACGGTCATGTTGCTGGCAACTGTCCCAACCCAAGTAGGATCAATATAGTAGAGGGTACCGTAGTCATTGCTGATGAGCCCGACAATGAGTTTACCTATGAACCTAATGTAAGTGATGACTTTGATGAAAAAGGGGATGACCAGTCTCTCAATTGTATTCAGTCTGTCCAGTCACCTCCATTGAATATACTTGAGTCACTCATTCCTTCCCAAGTCACTTGGCAACGTATGGATTTATCCCTGTGTTAGAATATCATGAAGTCACAGAGTCTGCA
The DNA here is from genome assembly GCA_017893485.1 of Hemerocallis citrina. NCBI lineage: Eukaryota > Viridiplantae > Streptophyta > Magnoliopsida > Asparagales > Asphodelaceae > Hemerocallis > Hemerocallis citrina. Next base: position 18,217,993 of record CM030363.1, read on the forward strand.
TCCACATTTTCATTCTGCCTTCATGATTTGCATAGAGAAATTTCTAAGGAAATTAATGTGAATAATTTTAACTACACGTTAATAACAGATATAAGAAGAAAATTTAAAACTCTTGATGTTGGTGACGAAGTGATGGTTCGGATTCATCCTGAACGGTTTCCTGTTGGATCCGTTAAGAACTTGAACATACGTGCTGCAGGCCCATTTAAAATTCTACAGACAATCAATGATAATACCTGTGTCGTTGACCTTCCTGGAGGTTTTGGCATAAGTAAGACTTTTAATATTGAGGATCTAGTACTCTATGAAGGCTCAAAATTCAACGACAGAAATTTTCTTATAGATGAGTCCACCCTGCAGCCTAATGGTGTGATTCCCACATTTACCCCTCTATCTGATAATATTTACCCACCGACAGAATAATTGAATAATATTTTAGATGATCCGATAATCTCTACAAGAGATGGTGGTATGCACAAGTATTTGGTGAGGTGGAAGAACAAGCCGAAGTTGGATGACACTTGCAGTGATCGTGAGGAGCTTCCGCAACTGGATCTAGATCTTTTGGAGCACCATAACAGGATCACTTGTTTTGTCTTGACTGGGTCGAGCTCTCTCCCACCTGGAGAGAATGATGAAGACATCAATTTTATTTAGTTTCGGATTTTATTTCAGTACCATATTGGTTTTTGGCAATTATAGCCATATGTAATCTTTTTTTATGCATTAGAATATTTTTGAGATTTTCAGAATATTCTGAGATTTGTATCTTGATTTGTTTTGAGCCTATATATAGGCCTTGAGATTAATGGAAAGATATGTCATTCTTGATTAAAAATTATTGTGTTGAGTTTTGCTCTTCTTCTCTCCATTGTGTGATACAATTGAGATCCAACTGATTAGGGTTTGTGATAAATCCTAATACAATTTTAGGGTTTGTGATAAACTCTAAAATCTACCCCAAATTAAAACAATTCTCAAATAAACTCAAACCCTAATCCCCAAATCCAAAACCCAATTACCCTATAACAGCAGCCGCCTCCCTCTATCTTCATCTTCCTCCTTCACCTGCAATTTCCGAAACCCATCCTCGCCACCTACAGACCCCAATCCTGCATCTCCCGATCTCCACCTCTTCTAGTCCACCTCGTCACCTCTCCTTCCATCATCGCCATCAACACCACCAGTCGAACCCCCGACCTATCTCCTTCCTCGTCATCATCTCGACCTCCAGCGTTGACCTGCCCAACCATCCTCATTGACTACCGCAACCCAAACGTCGCCGCAACCCTCTCCCATCACTTTCCTCTCTGCCTCTCTCTCTCCCGACTACCCAACGCCCCTGATCCCCGACCTCTTCCCCGGTTATCCTCCTGTTGTGCCGCCAGTCAGTAGCCAGCGGCAGCACAACACCTCGTCGACCCGACTGCAGACCAACAACCACCAGCCACTCGAGCAGTCGCCTCTTTGATTGTTGCAATTGTTCTTCGAACCCTCGGTATACTCTTTCCACTTTTAAATATTTGTGTTCTACTGCTCTGTTATCTATTATTTTATCTGATTTGCATGTCGTCCACAAAAATAATTGAGATTGAGTGTTCCACTTGCTTGATTAGAGTACGAATCAATATTGAATCTTTTACTTACTAAGAACACTTAGGGATTTAATTATTGAGTGTAGAATTGAATTATTAATTGGGGTTGTTATCGTGATTCAGTTCTTGAAAATCCATCAAACCGATTAACTGTTTAAAAATTCTAACTTTGATCCGTACTACGTGTTGGTAAAATTAATCAATTAAGAATCTTGAAAATTCTCTATTTTAGGGTTAGTTTTACATCAGGCGCACTCTATCATTTTGTAAATATTCAGGGTGTAACTCACGTTGTATGTCCAACGTAGCTAAATCAATACGACACTTAAGATTGTTTTTTGTCTTCTGATCATCTCCCATGACTGTCCCAATACAATTTTTACTGATATTTTTTCCGACATGCATCAAATCTAAATTATGGCGCAATAAATTGAATTCTCAGTATGGCAGTGAAAAGAAAATGCTCTTCTTCTTTCAATACCATAAATCAGCAATGTCATCACATTCGCCTGCATTGTTGTCCTCATCTCTTGCCATTTTCTTGCCCTTTTTTATGGCTTCTAGTTCCTTACCATAATTGAAATGATGACCATGTAGCCGCCTTAACATATCGGACCCAGACGAAATTCCAGGTGCATGTTCTCACTCCTCCACCCCATTAAAAGTAGCAGTTTCCGCCCTGAAACTGTGTGTTAAGCAACCATCTCATATGACCCATGTAGCAAAACTTTCTCCCATTATATAGCCACCGTGAAGTAGTTTGATCAGCACAACAAAGACATGCATCATGCCCTTTGGTGCTATAACCGAATAAATTTGTATATACAGAAAAATCATTGATTGTCCAAATCAATGCAACTCGGAGACGAAATGATTTCTTAGTTATTACATCATATGTTGGAACACCCTTCCACAACTGTTGGAGCTCATATATTAAAGGCTGAATATAGACATCTATATCAGTTCCTGGGCTTTTCGGTCTAGGAACTATTGTGGACAAAATAAACGACAACGAATTCATGCACTTACAAGGGGGTAGATTATACGGTATCAACACTAAGGGCCATATGTTGTATGTACTACTTGTTTGCCTAAATGGGTTAAAACCATCACTGGCTAATCCAAGTCACACGTTGCGAGTATCCTTAGCAAAATCAGGATATCTTTCATAAAAAAAAATTCAAGCAGCAGAATCTGCCGGATGTCTGAGAATCCCATCATTCTTCCGACCTTCAGCATGCCATCTCATATCAGAAGAAATCTGAGATGACGTAAACAATATTTGTAGCCTAGGAATCAAAGGAAAGTAGTGCATCTGTTATGCTGGCTTCTTTTTCCGTCTGGATTTAATTGTCCCACTTGCATCTTGTTCTTCATTCGGAACCCCTTTCCATTTCGAAGTACTGCAGAATTCATAGTTCTCGAGACTCTCATTATCCCCCCTAAATAACATACAATCATATCGGCATGCTACTATCTTCTCATAACCCAGGTCAAAATATTTATAGAATTATTTTATTCCATAGGCTGAATTTGGGAGACAGATTTCAGGAAATGCTTCATTCAACAATTTAATTAGCATGGTAAAGGATTTGGCAGACCAACTGTTCAAACATTTGATTTGAAATAACCCCACGATGAATGAGAACTTTAAAATTTTGATGCAGTCACGATACAATGGTGTACTAGCATCTTCCAACAATTTAGTGAATGCTTCAAATTCTTTGTTAACTTCAGGGTCTTGCCTTCCCTCCTCCACTCCACCACCAGTGTACGGGGTTTCGGTCGGTTCATCATGGACTTGGGTTGTTGGACTATTTGCATGCATTGGAATGTTATGAATTTCAAAAATATGCTGCACTAAAGTTTGCATCTCATTGGTAACACCATCGTCATCATTCACTTTCGGTTCGTCTTCATCTTCTAACACAGCCGGTCAAACCGGAATCGATGTGGCACACTCTCCATGACAGTATCACTGTGTGTACCCTTGAAGAAAATCTTTAATCACTAAATGTGTTTGTACTTCGTAGCATGGAAGCAAATGACAGTTTACGCATTGGCGACATGGACACAGGATAAAGTTGGGATCACGGGAATATTGCTTGGAGAAGATAATGAAATCTTTTACACTATCCCGATACTCCTTCGATAATCGTGACTTACTCATCCAACTTGTATCCATCTGAATAATATCACTCAATCTGAAAATTAAATTTCATAAATTAAGATATTTTTTTTTGTTATCTCATGAAAGTGTGTATCTCACTAGATAAATCAATCGAAAAAACTTCATTATGAAATGTTCTATTCATTATTAACAAATTATCAAACTTAAAATAAAATATTTCATCTCACATCCGAACATAAAAATTCAATTACTAATTTGTTCAAGTAGTGCTCTTAAATTACATGAAACTTATGAAGATGAACTAATATATGTCAATCTAATCATTTAATACCCAAATTTTGTTTAAAAAAGGTAATTGATACTCAAAGAAATTGGCTAGCAATATAAATAGATACATGCCAGACAAGCATGAATAGATATAGTAGGAAGTATGAAGTCACAAGAACAAAAACTGAATAAAAATTCTTAAGATTTTTTCTTATTAGCGGGAAATCTTAAGATTCTATCTGATAGCATCCTTAAAATCTTTGCGAAATTTTATCTCCATACTATGTACAATACTAATTCCTCCTCAACCTTTTATTTCTAATTAATTCATCGAAACTATTCTCACATATATTTTTTATGAAATGAAGATTTTCACAATACTGTTGGCAGTTTGAGTTCTTGTTATGATTTCTCAACCGAAACAAAAGCGGACTCCTGTTAACTCATACTCAAAACCTGCCCAAACCTAACATGTGCACATCCCTACCTCTCACCATCACCTTGCTCACAAACACACATACACAAAACTACAATAGCTAGGTTTCTCTCGCAAGTGCAATATGTTTTTGCATGCATCAATAGCTGAAGACCTTACCCTATCCACGCAGGTTCTGTTGTTCATTTTTGCAACCAAGGGACAACCCACTTTGTTCACATGCCTTTCGTTTTTTTCTTGATTGGCATCCTTAAATAGTGTATGGGTTGTTGGGACACAAAGCCTGGTTAGTTGCAATCTGATTCTAACAAAGGTTATTTATAATATCTCATGCTCAGTCATTTATAATTTTAAAAAAGGTCTTATAATATCCCATGCAATCTGATTCTAACAAAGGTCATTTATAACAAAGTGATCAAAGAACTGGAGATATATCCCATGCTCAGTCATTTATAATTTTATATATACTGCTACTCTTCGTATGTACTAGACAAGTCTATAAATATAACGGATCCCTCCCTTCAGTTCTAGATGGTAGATATTCCTCTCCAAATATATAGTTAAAATTCTCTAGCATACAGCGTTCTTAATTCCAGATCTATGGAGTCAATCACAAATACAATTCCTAGTGCATTAATATGTATTACACGTGCATTGCACGTTTTAATAAATATAGTTTTTTAAAATAAATTTAAATGTAGTCTTGATTTGAACCTAGGACCTCCGTTATAATAATTATGCACGTGTGTTACACGAGTTGGTAGAATGACAAAACATTTACAAATGACACTAAGGCCATCTCCCATTATAATATTAGAGATAATAAAAATAAAGAGTAATTCAGTCTATATACTTCATGAAGATTGTAAAATTCAACATCATTCCTCACCCATCTCGACATATGTAATAAACTCTGGAAAGAAAAATGATACAAATATTACAAATCTGAGTAGACCCTAATCCATATTTTTTTCCATCAAAATAGTGAACGAACTCAAAATCAAAAAATGTACAACTAAATTAGCAAATAATTACATAGGGTTTATGAAAGAGAGAGATTGAGGATGACAATGACTATGCGACGACGGGGAGTTGAAGGAAACGACGACGATGGGAGCGACAACGAACTACGGCGGCGGGAGCGAAAAAATTTTCCATCAAATTAGTGAACGAACTCAAAATCAAAAAAGTGCACAACTAAATTAGCAAATAATTACCTAGTTTTTATGAAAGAGAGAGATTGAGGAGGAGGAGGACGACTGTGCGATGATGGGGAGTTGAAGGAAACGGTGGCGGTAGGAGCAAGAGCGAACTGCAGCAGCAGGTCTTAAAAGAGCGAATGACGGCGACGGGTGCAAAATCGAACGACGACTGCGGGATGAGCTCGAAGAGGGAAAGAAAAGAGAGAGGGAAGTGGGGAATAGCTAGGGTTTCAAAGAATTTGAGGGCCACGATGGAAAGAGAGAGGGAAATAGCTAGGGTTTCTCCGTAGTGAGCTAAAGAAGGCGACGAGGGAAAAGGGGTTTCAGCACGAAAAAGAAAAGAGAGAGGGAAGTGAGGGATTTGGGAGAAATGGTAGGGTTTATTGATTGGTATTAAACCCCCAACATTTGAAAACGTCGGGGTATCACACCAACCCCGAAGTTTTTTAAAAAAATTCGGGGTAGATCTTCAACCCGCTGGCGTTTTTTTAAAAATGCCAGAAAATTCCTGGTAAAACTCCCAAATGCAAGGGTAATTCCGCCGGGGTTTCCTATATCTTTTGTAGTGTCCTCTCTCTCTCTCTCTCACTTTCTCTGTCTCCATCCTCTTATCTTCTTTCTCACCAAATGGCAGAGCCAAACACCAAGCCTCCACCACCCAAAGCCCAAGAAAACCCTACGGGCCCCTTGTCAAGTTTCCTCTACAAAGCACTCCATCTCCCCTTTCCGCTTCTAGCACTCCGTCACCAAAGAGATTGTCTCCTTCGTAATGAAGATTTGGGATTTTCTTACAAAATGTTGAATTAAAAAAAAATAACGCCGGTGAACAGTAGCGCGCGAGATATGGCATGACACTGTTCACCAACGTCAAAAAACCCAAAAATAGCGCTGAAAATGGCGCTTGGTTGGAGCACCTCCCATGCCATTTTTGGCATTTTGACGCCAAAATGGCGTCCGATTGGAGATGGCCTTAAGTAGCTTGTAGTTTTCGTGTTTTCTCAACAACACCCAAAAAATAAATAAACAAATAAAAAATCCATTCTCTATCATCCTATCAATATAAGAGAAATCTTGGCTTGTAATCTTCTGGGCCTTTGAGCTCAAAAACTCTGACTTTAGGGTTGGAACTCTCATGCCCAGGAGCTTTGGCCTGGGTTTCTTCGGTGGCTTTATGTTATCTCATTTCTGTTGCTTTTATTTCGATGTTTGACTTTGTTGTTTTATTTTGCATCGCTGTTCGGACAACCTATCTGTAATATTACTACTTTGTAATGCTTTGTTTCTTTAATCCTCATTAGTGAAACGATGGCTTCGATCATCTTCTTATCAAAAAAAAAAAAAAAAAACTCTCATGCCCAGCTTTAAGATAACTTCCAAACTCAGTCTACATGGGCCTGAGATAAATGGGCCTACGTGTCTTAAAAATACTCCACCTGCTATTATTATTAAATGGGAATATTGATAGCACGTGGGCGCACACATTATATATATATATTAGATTTGTCCGTGGGCATGTGCCTACGACACGTATTCGGAACGATACAACATATGAAAGTCTTGTAAACAGTAAAACAACAATTATGTAGCTCAAGTTTAAATAGTAAAACAATAATTAGTTGTAAATAAAAGTCAATGTTTCCATTAGTATATGTTGAAAAATAGTTATAAATGGGGTGTAAAATCCAATTTTTTACAACTTTGAGTGTGGAAAATGATAAAATTTAAATGTTGATGAGATATTTGCTATTTTCAATGTAACATGAGCAATAAAAAATGCATAAAAAATTTGAAAATTACAAACCTGAAATCTGAAAATATAAATTTCTGGGTAAATAGAGAGAAAAAGAGAAATAAATAAATAAATGAGTTGTTTTGGAGGTATTTAAATTTGAGTTTTGGGGGAGAATTTTTGAGTGGGAAAATATGTTTTGTGAGGTTAGAACTGGACCTTTGATTTTTTTGGGGATTGAAGGAGAGCTACTTGATAGCTTTCTTTGTGTTTTATTTTATATATATATATATATATATATATATATATATATATATATATATATATATATATATAAAATAAAACACAAAGAAAGCTATCAAGTGGTTCTCCATAATAGAGTTGAAATCAAAGGTCCAGATCTAACCTCATAAAACATATTTTCCCCCCAAAAATTTTCCCCCCAAAACTCAAATTCAAATCCCCAACCCAAAACAACTCGTATATTTATTTAATTTTTTTACCCTCTCTTTCTCTCTCCCTCCCTCTTCTATTCAAAAAATTAAGAAAATAAAAATTTTGAATTTTTTTTCAAAATAAAAAATTAAAAAATATTAAAAATATTAAAAATTTGAAAACTTTAAAAATAATTCAAAAAAATCAATAAAATCATATAATATGTTTTTTGCTGGACCCCCAAAAGTTTCTCATATAATATATATTTGCTACTTCAATTAATTTGCTGGACATCCAAAACTATTTTATATGATCAAATAAGGTGCACCGTTCCGAAGACGTGCCGTAGGCACGTGTCAATAGGCAAACCTAGTATATATATATAACCCCATTTTAAAAAACGAAACTAAAACATCATTTTTAGCGAAAAAGTTACTCTAGCAAAATATTGAAACATACAATCCTTTTGAAACATACAATCCTTAGGAAGGATTGGCTTTCAGGATTAATGCAATAGAAATTTGATCGAAAGATCACTTGCACATTAGTCTAATATTGTAGAAGATGAGATTAGCCAAAAACTATAGTAGAGAATTAGCAGCTTGTAAGATTCCGTCATGGAGATCACTACCTATCCTACTAAAATGATGCTCAAAGTTGCAAATTCTGGTTTTTTTCTCTCTCAACTTTGAAATTGAACAAAAGTTCACATTTATCAATGTTGATAAGACAAACATAATTGTAAAGTATCGATCTATCACTGCATGCAAGTAGAATTGCAAGTTTATAGAATTTATACAACAATAGTTAATTAGTTACAGCCGGTATATAACCAACTACTTGGTGACATAACAACTTAGTGGAAGGCATGAAGGTGGTAGCAACCGCAGACAGAGTCGGGGACGAAGCAAGGATAATTTTGTAGGACAAAGAAAAAATTCTATAACTATACACAAATATATAGATATTCTTTCCATAAATTTTAGGGAGGTTAGTGTTGGAATTAATCTTTGCAGTTTTCCGGACCGGATTCCGGCAGGCTCCGGCCACCGGCGGCGCCGGAAAATGAGTGGATTGCGATCCTCTCGACGAGTACTATTCCGTAGTATACTCACTTGCCGAAAACAAATTCCGTATGAATGAGAAATGTTGGTCTAAAGTTGGGTACTTGAAATGTACTAACTTGGCAACTTGGAGAAAATGGATAGTCCCATATCGAAAATTAGGAAAGATTTTTTCTAGTATATATACTAGAAAACTGGACTAAAGGGCGTGGTCCGGGAGTTACCACTAACGTGTAGTGGAGAGAGGACTTAGCCAAAATGACAAACACACGCGCGCGCACGTGCCCGGCCCCAGCCTCGGCTTGGTTTGGTCTCGTTTGGTCTGGCTTAGCTTTTGCCCAGACAGAAAACTTTTTCCCTACTGAACTGATAAGGCTTTTCAGGTTCAGTAACTGGTAATGGCTCACCAATTATGAATCTGAAGGGTCTCTATTACTCTGCTATTACAGAGTAATGGCATTTAAAGAGTCTCCAGTCTCCAATTTTCCTCTATAAATCCAGACATAGTCTGTTATACAGGGTAGAGTTTTTTCATCATTCTTCTTCTTCTTCTTCTTCTTCTTCTCTGTGTCAGTGTCAACTGAGAGTAAAACACAGACAACAGTTCGCTGAATCTTTGAAGCAAGGGTGTTGCTCTTCAGAGAATGTATAGTTGTATCCTGGGAAGCAATTCGCCAGCCACCGTCACACTACGGGGCGAATTCTGCTTTAAGGAGAGAGATTATCAGTCTCGACTCTGTGCAAAGTCTTCAATTTACTGTTTTATTTCCTGTATTTCATTTCTTTGTGATTTCTGTTGGGATTTTCTCTTATTTATAAATTCGAGATCTAACAGTCTTAAAGCAGAATTTTTTCCTCACTGATTCTAACAGTTTTGTGAAGTTTATTTACAGGTGCGATTATCGATTCGGAAAAAACAACTAACGAGTTCTGTTACTCTGCTATTTCAGATAACAACATGGAGAACAAACCAAGTGATATTACCATGGGCTTATCAGTACCGAAACACCGGTGACCCAAAATGTGACTGCACAATCGGTTGCGGCACATTCGGTCGTTCTGCCCATGCACATAACCGTGGGAGAAAAACTGGAGAAGTTCAATGGAACTGGATTCAAAAAGTGACAAGGGAAGATGCAATTCTACCTGACCACATTGAAGCTGGACAGATTCCTCTCTGAATCTGTCCCGATGCTGGCGCCAATGGATGCACACTCCGTTGCTGCAGTTGATGCGTGGACTCAGGGCGACTACCTCTGCAGGAACTACATCCTGAATGGCTTGGTAGACCCCCTGTACAATGTCTACCGTGTTTTCAAGACGCCCAAACTCCTGTGGGGGTCATTGGAAAAGAAGTACAAAACAGAAGACGCCGAGTCTAAGAAATTTGTTGTCGGAAAATTTCTGGACTACAAGATGATTGACTCCAAAACTGTGGTGAGTCAAGTCCAAGAACTGCAGGTTATAATGCGCGACATTGCCGCAGAAAATATGACGCTGTGCGAACCATTCCAGGTTGCAGCGTTCATCGAAAAACTTCCACCTGGGTGGAAAGACTTCAAGAACTACCTCAAACACAAGCGAAAGGAGATGTCTCTTGAAAACCTAATTGTTAGGTTGCGGATCGAAGAAGAGAATTGCAAGGCTGACAGGTCCTATGGAAATCAGTCTATAGAAAAGGCCAATGTGGTGGAGCACGAACAGAAGGGCAAGAAGAGGAAGTTTCTGCCACAGGCCTCAAACAAAAAAACTCTTGCAAAGAGATTTGCTGGGAAATGCCACAAGTGTGGTAAGCTGGGGCACAAAATTTCTGAGTGCTGCAGCAAGGACAGTAATCGTTCAGGAACAGGACATGTAAAAGGAAATAAAAAATCCCACGCACACATAGCTGAGAACTTGTCCATTGGTTTCTCTGACCTGGACCTCTGTGCTGTAGTATCAGAGGTAAATCTTGTGGGGAGCAATCTTCGTGAATAGTGGTACGATACTGGGGCCACCAAGCATATCTGCTTAGACAAGAAAATGTTCACTTCATACTAGAAGTGCAACAAAGATGAACAGCTGTTCATGGAAAACTCTTCCACCTTCAAAATTGAAGGAACATGGAAGATAGTGCTGAAAATGACTTCAGGCAAAGAGCTAACACTCACAAATGTGCTGCATATTCCAGACATTAGAAAGAACTTGATATCAGGTTCTTTGCTAAGCAAGAATGGGTTTAAGGTTGTTCTTATTTCTGATAATTTTGTACTGTCTAAAAATGGGGTATACTTGTGTAAAGGATATGTAAAGGATGGACTATTCAAGTTTAATGTAATGACAGTCATCCCTAAAACTATTGTTCCTGCTGATCCCAAAGTTAATGAAATAATTCCTATTGCCTATATTGTTGAGTCTTTCTCTGTTTGGCATGAAAGACTAGGCCATGTTAATGTCAATTATATGCGTAGATTAATTAACATGAATCTGCTACTAAAATTTAAGGTAGATAACTCAGAAAAATGTGAAGTTTGCACGGAGGCCAAACTCACTAAAACTCCATCACGTTCTGTAGAAAGAAATACAGAAACTCTAGGTCTAATTCACACAGATCTGTATGATTTAAAATATGTGCAGACCAGAGGTGGCAAAAAAGTATTTTGTGACTTTCATAGACGATTGCACAAAATTCTGTTATGTATATTTGTTACATAGCAAAAATGAGGCTTTGGATAAATTCAAAGAATATAAACTTGAGGTTGAGAATCAACTTGGCAAAACAATTAAAATCGTTAGAAGTAATAGAGGAGAAGAATATGATGCACCATTTAACATGTTCTACTCAAAACATGGAATAGTTCATCAGACAACTGCTCCTTACTCACCCGAATCAAACGGTAGTGCCGAACGTAAGAACCGAACTCTAAAGGAGATGATGAATGCCTTGTTGTTGAATTCTAGCTTACCTCAAAACATGTGGGGGGAAGCTTTGCTGACTGCCAACTACATTCTCAACAAAATACCTTACAAGAAAACTGGCAAGACACCATATGAACTGTGAAAATGTAACTTACCTTCGTATAAATACCTCAAAGTGTGGGGGTGTCTAGCAAAAGTGGCAGTACCTAACCCAAAACAGGTCAACATCGGACCTAAGACTATTGATTGCATATTCATAGGCTATGCACACAACAGTAGTGCATATCGGTTCTTGGTATACAAATCGGATATACCGGATATCCATGTGAATACAATAATGGAATCAAGGAATGCTTTCTTCTTTGAACACGTGTTTCCGTGCAAGGATACTACATACCCCAAACGTACACGTGAACAAGGGAATGCAAGTACTTCAGTTGATGAACCAGAACATGATACTGATGAGCCTAGACGAAGTAAACGGGCTAGAACATCAAAATCATTTGGTCCTGACTTTGTGACGACCTTTCTGTTAGAGAATGAGCCCAGAATTTTCAAGGAAGCCATGTCTATGCCTGATGCTTCTATATGGAAGAAAGCAATCAAAAGCGAAATAGACTCCATTATGCAAAATCATACATGAGAGTTAGTCGACTTGCCTTCTGGATGTAAAGCTCTAAGATGCAAATGTATTTTTAAACAAAAATTGAAACCAGATGGTTCAATAGAGAAGCATAAGGCAAGACTTGTGGTATAAGGATTCAGGCAAAAGGAAGGCCTAGATTTCTTTGATACATATTCTCCAGTTACAAGAATAATATCCATAAGAATGTTGACAGCTATTGCAGCTCTACGTAACCTGGAAATACATCAAATGGATGTTAAAACTGTATTTCTAAATGGAGACTTAGAAGAAGAAATATACATGAAACAACCTGAGGGTTACATAGTTCCTGAACAGGAAAACAAGGTGTGCAGGCTTGTAAAATCTCTGTACGACCTGAAACAAGCTCCAAAGCAGTGGCATGCAAAATTTGACAATGTTATAATGTCAAATGGTTTCAAAATAAATGAATGTGATAAGTGTATCTACATCAAAGATACTCCAAATGGATACATTCTGGTCTGTCTATGTGTAGACGACATGCTCATTATTGGAAGCAATAACGACATTATCAAACAAACTAAGAGCATGCTTAGTGGCAAGTTTAACATGAAAAATTTGGGAGTTGCAGATGTCATACTAGGAATCAAAGTTTTCAGGACATCTGAGGGGATTACTTTGTCTCAAGCTCATTATACTGAGAAAGTACTTGAAAGATTCAAGAATTACTCCAATGGGACAGCAAAAAGTCCCGTCGATCCAAGTCTTCACTTTCTCAAAAACACAGGCAAAAGCATATCACAACTAGAATATGCACGTGTAATCGGTAGTCTGATGTACCTAACAAATTGTACAAGACCGGACCTAGCACATTCGGTAAATATACTAAGCCGATACACGAGTAATCCAGGACGAAGTCACTGGAAAGGAATAACTAGAGTATTGAACTATTTTCGACATACTCAGAGTTATGCGCTACATTACACCAGATATCCAGCAGTACTGGAAGGCTACAGTGATGCTGATATGGCTAAAAATGGGGTTAAGTCGGAACCGTCCAGATTGGGAACGAATCTTGAAGCTTAGGGGTAAAACGGTAATTTTACATATAGATGGGTCCGAAGCGGGCACTGGATCTTCCCTTCACATATCCAATAACCCGCGAAACGGATCCACTCCAACTGGGTACGGGTCCCGACCCAAGACAAACCCAGACCAGTAAGAGGAAATCAGGGTCACTGATTTGACTAAATCAACGGGCCTGATTTGCGGTTATCCTCTCACCGAGAATTAGGGATCAGTTTCCTAAACTAATTATGAGGATTTTACTCCTAACGGTATCACAGGAAATCAGGTCCCTAATCAAACTCCCATGGCGGCTATAAATACCTCCTACCTACCACTGTTACCAGGTAATCTCGCTTTTGCCAACTTAAGTTCTTTCTTGATCATCACTGGTTACTGACAAGAGCGTCATAGGGTGCGCCGCCGGGATCAACCCCGATGTATCGCACTTCCTTGCAGGTGAGCGGTGGGAGTCAGCAGCCCAATTCTGACGAACAGGCTTGGATCCGCTATTCAGGTTTTTCCACGAACTCACAAATCTCATCTGTTTACCCCCACACCAGATTCAGCAGTAACAGATTGGCACCGTCTGTGGGAAACCATACGAATAGCAGCCTCTCCTCTTCCCGTCGACTAGCTCTTCTCCAGCCATGCCTCCCAGAAAGGTCAGGTCTAGGGGGTCCAACCGTGGACCCAACCCCACCGATCAACATGAGGAAGTCCCCGTGCATCCTGCTCCGCAGTCCGAACAACTTCCTCCTTCGGTCCAAGACCATTTCCAACAGGGCCAGCCCCCTCTTCTGAATCAACAACCTCCTAATGGTCCCACTGGTCAGAATCAGCAGAGGCAGAAGCAACCTCTCCACCCAGACCATGTCTCAGTACACAATGCCTCCTCGGATTCTATGGCCTTCCATAATCCCCGAGCTTCCGACCTCCGCAACACCGTTCTAAATCGGCAGAAGGATGAGGACCTTCGCAACCGCCTAGATGAGAAGCGGGCCCGAGAGGGAGTCTCCCACGAACATCAAGGTGAGCGATCTCCTCATCACCGAGATGGCAGGAGGTCTCCAGACCGAAAGGACGGGGGGAATCTCCCGAGCGTCGTAGGAGGAGGCCACATTCCCCTGCTGGTCGACATCATCCGAGGAACGATGAGGCACCCATCACTCGTGCCGAGTTCCAACAATTCCAGGCAACGGTGTTGCAAGCCCTCAACCTTCGCCCCAACAACAATATTGCCCAAAGGGTTCCAACACCCCCATGGGTCCCAAGTCCTCGCCACCGATCCATAAGTCCTCCCCCGGCTCCTAGTCACCAGCAACACCATCATAGTTCTCGCCGATCCCAGGACTATCGACGCCGTAGTCCCCGCTCCCCTTCCTATGAAGACGAGTCCAGGGGATCGTTTGACTACCACCGGAGGGACGATGCCCTCTACTGTCGTCTCCACAAGATGGAGAGGCGCATCGGTCGAATGGACAAGGAGGAGGAGTCGAGAGGAAGGACCATCCGCCCCAGCAGACCCCCCTTCTCTCGGACCATAATGGAGGCTCCTATCCCGAGGGGCTTCAAGCCTCCGCAATTTGAAACTTACTCGGGAGAGTCGGACCCCGTTGACCATGTCGAAAGCTTCAAGACCTTGATGTTAATCCACCAAGCTTCCGATGCCATGCTTTGCAAAATCTTCCCCGCCACTCTCAAGGGTTCGGCTTGGGAATGGTACTCCCGGCTCGCTCCCTCTTCCATCTTCTCTTTTGAGCAGTTCAAAACTCTCTTCATAACTCACTTTGTGAGCAGCAGACGAACGGAGAAGACCAGCCTCTCTCTACTCCACCTCCGACAGGAGAGGGGAGAAAAGTTGAGGGACTATGTGAGGAGATTTACTGCGGAGGTCAGGTCCATCGCCTCCCTCGACCAGTCTGTGGCGACCGTCGCATTCCAATCCAACGTCCCCAACTCTAACCTTCGGTCGTCCCTCGCCAAAAAGCCCCCGCACAACTTCGCCGACCTTCTCCTTAGATGCGAGAAATATATTCGGGCGGAGGAGGCCGAGTGCCTCCCGAGTTTCGGAGGATCTGCTTCCGGGTCAAAGAGAAAGACAACGGAAGAGGAAGGGGCTAAGAAGCTACAGAAGGATAATAGCGGTCAGCGCCGTCCTCCTCCCAGGTTCAAGAAATTTACTCCCCTCACTACAAACGTCTCCACCATCCTGATGGAAGTCGAGAAGGAGGGAGTTAAACCTCCCGCTCCGAGGATGAACACCCCGGCCAAGAAGAGGAACAAAGAGAAGTGGTGTCGTTACCACCGGGATCATGGCCACAACACCAACGACTGTCGGGTGCTGAAGAACGAAATAGAGGCCCTCATCCAGAGGGGGCAGTTGGCTAAGTTTGTAAGAAAAAATAATCGGGAAGATCGCACCACCCCTCCGCCTCGGGGGGCTAACAAACGCTCCGAGCGACGCGATGAAACCCCCGAGTTCGAGGAAGAACGTGTTCTGCACCTTATCCACGGAGGCCCCATGGGGGGCTCTTCCAACTCCTCTCGGAAGGCCTTCGTCCGAGAGGTCAATTCAGTTCACGGCGCCCCTCCCCCCAAAGGCCTCGGCGTTCCAGTAACCTTCTCTGATGAAGACCTCGAGGGGGTCTGAACTCCCCACTGCGACGCACTTGTTATCGACCTCCGCATGGCGAACTTCAAAGTGCAGAGGATCCTGGTAGACAACAGGAGCTCCGTGAACATCCTCTTCCTCTCGGCCTTCCGAGGGCTGCAACTGTCCCGGGATCCCCTCAAACCGGTCGGCTACATGCTCCACGGGTTCACGGGGGTACCAGTAACTGTCGAAGGGGTTATCACCCTGGACGTAACTACTGGGAAGACCCCTACCACCCGGACAGAGCCGATGGACTTTATGGTCGTCGATGTCCCGGCTGCATACAATGTCA
Source organism: Hemerocallis citrina (assembly GCA_017893485.1). NCBI lineage: Eukaryota > Viridiplantae > Streptophyta > Magnoliopsida > Asparagales > Asphodelaceae > Hemerocallis > Hemerocallis citrina. The sequence goes on from CM030363.1 coordinate 18,234,367, forward strand.
TCTTGGGCCGACCTGGCCTAGCTGCCCTGGAAGTCGTTCCTTCGGCGTACCACCTCAAGATGAAGTTTCCCACCCGGGCAGGATGGGAGAAGTCAGGGGCAGCCAAGAGACGACTCGGAAGTGCTACATGACTTCCACTGGGGATCCGGTGCTCTCCCTCGAGACTTTAGAGATCCCCGAGCCGAACGTCTGACCCACGTCTGAGCCGGCAGACAAATTGGAAGAAGTGCTCTTCTCGGACGAGGACCCGAGTCGAAAGTTCCTCATCAGCAAGTCCCTGCCGACTGCCCTATGTTCCGACTTGGTGCAGTGCATCCGGAAGAACCGCGACCTATTTGCTTGGTCCGCCGCGGATATGCCCGAGATTTCCGAAGAGCTTCTAGTGCACCGCCTCAGCGTCGAACCGGGGTGCAGACCGGTTCAGCAGAAGAGGCATAAATTCGCTCCCGAGCGACAACAAGCCATCAAGGAGGAGGTGGACAAGCTCCTAAAAGCTCGGTTCATATAGAAGGTGAACTACCCCGAGTGGCTCTCCAATGTCGTCATGGTTAAGAAGTCCAATGGTTCCTGGAGGATATGCATCGACTTCACAGACTTGAATAAGGCGTGTCCGAAGGATCCGTTCCCTCTCCCGAATATCGACACCCTCATCGATGCCACCTCGGGTCATAAGCTCCTCAGCTTCATGGACGCCTTCTCCGGCTACAACCAGATCCGAATATTCCCCCCGGACATTCCGAAGACTTCCTTCATTACCGACCAGGGCCTCTACTGTTATAGAGTTATGCCGTTCGGATTGAAGAATGCTGGAGCCACCTACCAGCACCTCGTCAATAAAGTCTTCCAAAGCCAGATAGGCCGCAACATGGAAGTATACGTCGGTGACATGCTCGTGAAGAGAATCCGAGGTACCGACCACGTGGCCGACCTCCAGGAGGCATTCGGCGTACTGAGAAGGCACAACATGAGGCTTAATACGAACAAGTGTGCGTTCGGGGTCTCGTCAGGAAAGTTCCTCGGCTTCATGGTCAGCCAGCGGGGGATCGACGCAAATCCTGAAAAAATTAAAGCCATACTGGACATGGCCCCACCCCGGAACGTCAAGGAAGTGCAGAAGCTTACGGGTCGCCTCGCCGCTATTGGGCGATTCCTTTCGAAGTCTGGGGAAAAGTGCCTGTAGAACCCCCGTATTTTCAAATATTATTTTTATATTTAAAAATGAATTTAAATTGATTTTTGGAGATTTAATGAATATTTTCAGGAAAAAAAAATTATCTTTTGTACACGTGCAAAACACGTGCAAATACTTTTTGAGAAGTTGGAGAATTAAGTTTTCTTTATGAAAAATCATTATTTAATATTTAGGATTTATTTAGTATTTTTCCAGATTTTTCTGAAATTAATTTGGAACTATTTGCAATTTTTGGGAAAAGAATGACCTTTTTGCAAATTTGACATTTTTAGGGGTTAAAGTGCCAAATGTGATTTCTGAACGTTTTGAACAGTATTGGTTGAGATTTAGAATTTATATTTTCTTTTAAATCCAAATTTAAATGAATTTTGATTGAATTTCTAAGACTAGACTACATATGTAAATTTGTATTTTGAACAGGATTGTTTTGCAAAAGTATGGGTGAAAACCCTAAACCTATACCCGGATATTTAAGGGATTTTTCTCCAGCCGTCATTTCGGAAATACAGAATTTTGTGGAGATTTATTTCGGTGGAGCAAAAGAATTTTGGATCTAACAAAGAGGAAAGCTTTTTCGTGGATTCTTCTAAAATTCAAGGTGAGTGATATAAAATTGGTTTTGTTGTTTGATTCATGTGAAGTGACATTGTATGTTTGTTTTGTTTGTGAATGATATAAACTCGTCTTGTTGTTGATCTATGTATGAGAGTGGCAATGTTGTTTGATTGATGTTGAGAATGATTAGATCTTGTATTGTGATATGAATCATGTGAAAAATTGTTGAATGAATAGTAGATCTTTGTTATCAAAATTATGTTGCTAAAAGCATGTTAAGATCTGAGTATGAACACCTGGATATTGGGTTTATAAATCAGATTTTGATTTAGATTGTGAAAGAAATTTAGTCTTGTAAAACCCTAATGAAAGAATTTATGATTTAGAACATGAGAATTAGAGTTTTGACATATTTGATGTTTTGAGTAATGCATCCGTAATGAGGATTTGTTGAGATTTATCATTTTTCCTGAATACGAACTATTTTTACGAACGATGAATCATTAGAAAATTCTAGTTTTGATTTTGTAATCAAACCTAAATTTTGAAAAACTGTAGGCCGACAGTCGACTGGCCTACTGTACAGTCGACTGGTACCAGCCTGCTACTGTATTTTAGAATCCTTGAAAAATTCGTTCTGGACAGTCGACCTAGCTCCTAGGCAGTCGACTGGTCCACTGAGAAATTTATTTTGTAAAATTATTAGTCCTTTCTGGACAGTCGACCTATAATCCATTAAGTCGACTTACATACTTAGAATATTTTTGAGAAGATTATTGGAATTTACCTCGGTTAAGTCGACTGATCCTCTTCTAAGTCGACTGTTATGACTTAGTTTATTTTTGTAAAATTTTGGATAAATGTCCTCTGGACAGTCGACTTACCACAGTATAAGTCGACTGGTACTGAAGGATCTTTGTAAACTTGAGTGTTATTTCGAATGATTGTTTTCAGATAATTCAGCCTATACCTTGTTTTCAGTTAAGCTTTTGATTTTGAGACATTCAGTTCAGTATTGATTTAAGATATTCAGTTGAGCCACTTCTGTTTAGTGGAACTTTGGTTTAGACTTTTGAGTTTGAGTCTCTAGAGGTGAGTGACCCTAGTATACCGGTGTTGAGTTATTTGTTGAGGCCCGTAGAGGCATTTCAGTTATTCAGTTTTGAATTTAGGCCGGTAGGGTATACCACTCTAGGAGATTCGTTAAGTAATTAATTAACCCAAAAATGATAAGGACAGGTACTAGTGGTGATATGATGAATGGGAACATGAGTCAAGTACCTCAGTATGGTTTTCGGTGTGGGATTTAATCTCCGGAATTATCACAGTAGATTATTAGTGGTGTGGGATATGTCTCCGGAATTATCACAGTCTTGTGGTGTGGGACAATCTTCGGAATTATCACGGTAACTACTTGTGGTGTGGGATTGATCTCCGGAATTATCGGAGTCGAGGTGAAGCACATGTGGTAATCGTGTGGTGACGTGTCAATGTTTCGGTATGGGATGATCTCCGGAATTATTCAAGTGAAATATCTTGGGTGTGGGATCCATCTCCGGAATTATCGGGCATGAGATACTATCCATAGTTTATCTTTATCTCGTAGTAGTCATCGTGTTAGGATTAGTTGCATAGCGGGGATTGAACCTTACGAAGTGAAGACGTTAAGGGCTTGCACCGAACCTATGTAGAATGGGATGCATAGACTTCGACAAGTACGCATTAGAGAGTCTGCATATAGAATTTGTGTTTTCTTGACTTGGTTTTTATGCATGTGGTTTTCTGTTTTCTACACCTGACACTTAGTTTAGTTCCACTTGATGTTTTCATGTTTACTGTCATTTCTTATTTAATATATGTTGTTTTCAGAAATTGTGAAGTATGTTCATTTATGTTGTTTGTTTGTTTTTATATCTCTCACACCATTTATGACTGACTCCTTTAGTTTGGGGGTTAGGGATCATCTCTAGCCTCACATGTTGCAGGTTGTTGCTTAGAGTTGGAGGTTTGGATGCTAGAGGCATATTTGAGATAAATTGATTCTTAAGTGCTTTGTGTAAATTTGTAAAGGTAGATTTGAGATAGTTTTGTGTTGTAAATAAAAAGAAAACATTGTTTGAGTTGTTTTGAATTCCGCTGTGATTTGTAAAAGTTTGTTGTAATAAAAGTTGAAAAATTTTAGTGGTGTTGGTTATGTTTAATATTATATTGAGGTGGATCGCTGGGAATGTGCCACGTATTTTCTAAGATATCTTATTAGAAATTCGGGGCGCTACAGAGATTGGTATCAGAGCACGCTTCAATAGTAATACTAAACATGACATAAAAATAACCTAGGTGTGGACACTAGAGTGTGAGTACCTAGGTGTGGACATTAAAGAGTGAGTATCACATAGAACTGAATATGATGTTTTACCTTTGGGATTCAATTGAGATTTTGCCAAAGGATATTGATGTGAGTTTGAATTGTGTGTGTGATGCTCTAACTTTTCCCTTGTTTTGCAGTATTCAAAATGGTTGCACCCAGGAGCAGGAATGGTGGCAACAATGAGGATGGATCTGGTAGTTCTCGAGGAACGGGAATTGTCCTTGAGGCTGAATTCGCCAAGGTGTATCAGACCCTGAATACGCTGATGGCACTCAATGTGGCGCAGCAGCAAGCTCAGCAGCAGAATCAGCAGCCAAATCATGGAGTTGGATAGGGATTGGTTAACGCCGACCCTATCAAGCCGATCGAATCCTTTAAGAGGATGAGGCCGCCAGTCTTTGAGGGGCAAGCTGATCCAACCGTAGCTGATGATTGGATTCGGAAGATGCAGACGATCTTCAAAGTATCGGAGACTCCAGCAGCCAGCAAGGTGAAGTTGGCTGCGATGCAGCTAGAGAAGGACGCTGGTGTCTGGTGGGAGTCGGTGAAAAGGACTTTGGGAGACCAGCCGATGACTTGGGAAGCTTTTCTAGAGGAGTTCAGAGATCGCTTCTTTTTTTTAGATGTTCATGAGAAGAAGGTGACCGAGTTCTTGAACATTCAGCAGGGCAGCATGACCGTGCGGGAGTATGAGACCAAGTTTTCTCAGCTTTCGAGGTATGCACCAGAATTGGTCGTTGACGAAGCTAAGAAGGCCAAAAAGTTTGAGCAGGGCTTGAGGCCAAGCTTGAGGTCGAGGATGATCCCGTTGGGCATCAGAAGATTCGACAAGCTGGTCAGGAGAGCAGCTATGACTGAAGAGGATATGGACCAGTTCCAGAAGAAGCAAGATACATGGAACGGGAACAAGAGGCCAGCATCAGGCCAGAGTGGGAAGGGACTTCCCGCGAAGAAGGCCAAGTTCAGTGATCCGGTGCAGAAGGCACCTGTAGCTCAAGGGGTGACGTGTTATTACTGCAAGGAGGCAGGACATTACAGGTCAGCATGTCCGAAGTTGGCGAAGCAGATTTGTTCCCAGTGTGGGAAGGCAGGACATTCTCAGACTCATTGTCCACAATTGAAGAAGGATGGCTCTGGTGGAAGCAAATTTCAGAAGAGGCAAGGGCGAGTATTTGCATTAACCGAGGAAGACGCTGGTAACTCGGAAGATGTAATACAAGGTATGCAAGAATTTTGATTTTTATTTTGAATCAATGTAATAAGTAAAACCCTTATTTGAGAACAATTTAAGATTGAGTATCATTCTTATTGTAACAGGAGTTGTTTTAATTAATGGAATAAAGGCAAAGGTTTTATTTGACACTGGTTCATCGCATACTTTTGTATCGTCAAGTTTTGCAAAGATCTTAGGTGTGGAACCGAAATTGTTTCCAGGCAGGATTTTGTCGGTGGCAACGCCGTCAGGTGAAGAGTTGATTGCAGATCGATATTACGAGGGCTGTGATATCGAGATTGGTGGGAGGTTGTTCGGCATTGATTTGATCAAGCTGAAAGTCTTGGGAGTGGATGTCATCGTGGGCATTGATTGGATGGCAATATATGATGCCACGATCGAATGCAAGCAGAAAGAGGTGTTGGTGAAAGCACCAGGTGGACCCGCAGTGACTTTCCAAGGGAAGAAGAAGATTCCGAAAGTGGCTGCAATGGTATCCAAGATGGCTATTCCAGATGAAGTCAAGGGCATTCCGGTTGTTAGAGATTTTCCTAAGGTGTTCTTGGATGATTTTCCAGGATTACCGCCGCAGAGAGATGTGGAGTTTTGCATTAATGTTCAGCCGGGGAGTGCACCGATTTCCAAGGCTCCGTACAGGATGGCACCTGTAGAGCAAGATGAAGTGAAGAAGCAGATTAAGGAGCTGTTGAGCAAAGGGCTTATTAGGCCGAGTTCTTCTCCGTGGGGAGTGCCAGTGTTGTTGGTCAAGAAGAAGGATGGGTCAATGAGGATGTGCATTGACTACCGGGAGTTGAATAGGGTGACTATTCAGAACAAGTATCCACTGCCGCGGATCGATGATTTGTTCAACAGGCTTCGAGGAGCAGCTGTGTTTTCGAAGATTGATTTGAGGTCGGGGTATCATCAGGTTCGAGTCAAGGAGGAAGATGTAAGTAAGACAGCTTTCAGGACTCGTCATGGGCTCTATGAGTTTTTGGTAATGCCATTCGGGTTGACGAATGCGCCAGCAGTTTTCATGGATATGATGAATCGGGTTTTGAGGCTATTTATTGACTCCTTCGTGGTGGTTTTCATCGACGACATTTTGGTGTATTCGAAGTCGGAGGAGGAGCATTCTACGCACTTGACAACGGTGTTACAGAAATTGCAGGAGCATAGCTTGTATGCCAAGTTGTCGAAGTGTGAGTTGGAAGTCTGAGGTAGCTTTTCTTGGTCATATTCTTTCTAAGGAGGGAGTAGCTACTGATCCTCAGAAAGTTGAAGCAGTGAAGGATTGGCCCAGGCCAACGTCTGTGAAGGAAGTCAGAAGTTTCTTGGGATTAGCTGGTTACTACAGGAGATTTATCCAGGGTTATTCTCAGATTGCAGTTCCTTTGACAGGTTTTACCCGAAAGAGTGTGGCATTTGTATGGACAGATAAGTGCGAGGAGAGTTTCCTTGAGTTAAAGGAAAGGTTGACTACTGCACCTATCTTAGCTTTGCCGCAAGCTGGGAAGGATTATGATATCTACAGTGATGCGTCTCTCAGAGGTTTGGGTTGTGTCTTGATGCAAGAAGGCAAGGTTATTGCTTATGGTTCGAGGCAATTGCGTCCGCATGAGAAGAATTATCCGACGCATGATTTGGAGCTAGCAGCTATCATTTATGTCTTGAAGCTGTGGAGGCATTATGTCTATGGTGAGAAGGTTAACATGTACACCGACCACAAGAGCCTGAAGTATATTTATTAGCAGAAGGATCTTAATCTTCAGCAGAGAAGGTGGTTGGAAGTGTTGGAAGACATTCGTCCCGAGATCAAGTATCATCCGGGCAAGGCGAATGTGGTGGCTGATGGACTTAGCAGGAAGAGTAGTTTATCAAGTTTGATCACTACTCGAAGTGAGTTAGCAGCAGAGATTGATCAGGCAGGTATCGAGGTGGTGCTGCAAGGTTTAGGGGCATCTTTGGCTCAGTTGAGGCTGCAGCCGTCCTTGAGAGAGAGGATTGTGGAAGGTCAGAGATCAGACTCAGAGATTCAGAAGATGTTGCAACAGGTTTTAGAGGGCAGACTATCAGAGTTTCGTGTCCAAGATGGAATTCTTTGGTTGGGTGAGAGGTTGTGTGTTCCAGATAATGCAGATTTGAGAGAGAGTATCTTGCAAGAAGCACACAGTACCTTGTTGTCAGTTCATCCAGGAGACACGAAGATGTACAGGGACATCAAACAGCATTTTTGGTGGTCTGGTATGAAGCGAGATGTAGCAGATTTTGTGGCAAGGTGTCTGACTTGTCAGCAGATCAAAGCAGAAAATCAGAGATCTGGAGGTTTGTTACAGCCGTTACCCATTCCGGAGTGGAAGTGGGAGAATATCAGTATGAATTTCATCACGGGTTTGCCGAGGAGTTCGAAGGGCAATGACTCGATTTGGGTTGTCGTGGACCGTTTGACTAAGTCGGCTCACTTTCTAGCCATGAAGATTACTTGGTCGATGGAGAAATTGGCTGAGTTGTACATTGGGGAAATTGTGAGACTTCATGAGTTCCTGTGTCGATTGTATCCGACAGAGATGCAAGGTTTACTTCAAGGTTTTGGAAGAGCCTACAAGCAGCTTTAGGCACCAGAACTGATTTTAGTACAGCTTTTCATCCACAGACCGATGGTCAGACGGAGAGGGTGAATCGAGTGCTGGAAGATATGTTGAGGGCTTGTGTTATGGATTTTGGTGGTAGTTGGGAGAGATACTTGGCATTGGTTGAGTTTGCTTATAACAACAGTTACCATGCGAGTATCGAGATGGCACCGTATGAGGCTTTGTACGGGCGGAGGTGCAGGACACCTGTTTGTTGGTATGAGGTTGGCGAGAGGCAGATGTATGGTCCTGAGATCGTACAGCAGACATCGGAGCAGATTGAGCTGATTCGCAAGAGATTGGTCGAGGCTCAGAGTCGGCAGAAGAGTTATGCTGATACTCGACGAAGAGACTTGGAGTTTGAGGTTGGGGATGCAGTTTTTCTCAAGGTTTCTCCGACCAAGGGAGTGATCAAGTTTGGTAAGGGAGGCAAGTTGGCGCCAAGGTATATTGGTCCATACAGGATCATGGAGAGGATTGGCAAGACAGCGTATAGATTGAAGCTTCCAGAGGAGTTGGCACAAGTGCATGATGTATTCCATGTGTAATTATTGAGGAAGTATGTGCCAGATCAGAATCATCAGTTGGTAGAGATTCCTGAAGATTTACAGGTGAATTTGAGTTACAAGGAACGGCCTGTTGAGATCGTTGATCGTAGGGAGAAAGTTCTCAGACGCAAGGTGATACCTATGGTCAAGGTGTTGTGGAGGAACCAGCAGTTCGAGGAGACTACTTAGGAGCCTGAGGATCGCATGTAGAAGGATTTTCCTGAGCTTTTTGCATGAGTGTATTTCTGTTATGTGATTGTAATTCTTTGAATGATAGTACTTTGATTTGAGTTGTATTTCTTTTATTTTGATTGAGTTGTTTTATACAATTGTTTGAATTATGTTTCCATTTATGGGATGTTGACTTCTTTGATGATATGTTATTTGGACTCATTAGTAGTAGTTCTGAGGACAGAACTCTTCTAAGGAGGGAGTGATGTAGAACCCCATATTTTCAAATATTATTTTTATATTTGAAAATGAATTTAAATTGATTTTTGGAGATTTAATGAATATTTTCAGGAAAAAAAATTTATCTTTTGTACACATGCAAATACTTTTTGAGAAGTTGGAGAATTAAGTTTTCTTTATGAAAAATCATTATTTAATATTTGGGATTTATTTAGTATTTTTCCAGATTTTTCTGAAATTAATTTGGAACTATTTGCAATTTTTGGGAAAAGAAGGACCTTTTTGCAAATTTGACATTTTTAGGGGTTAAAATGCAAAATGTAATTTCTGGACGTTTTGAAAAGTATTGGTTGAGATTTAGAATTTATATTTTCTTTTAAATCCAAATTTAAATGAATTTTGATTGAATTTCCAAGACTAGACTACATATGTAAACTTGTATTTTGAAAAGGATTGTTTTGCAAAAGTATGGGTGAAAACCCTAAACCTATACCCGGATATTTAAAGGATTTTTCTCCAGCCGTCATTTCGGAAATACAGAATTTTGTGGAGATTTATTTCGGTGGAGCAAAAGAATTTTGGATCTAACAAAGAGGAAAGCTTTTTCGTGGATTCTTCTAAAATTCAAGGTGAGTGATATAAAATTTGTTTTGTTGTTTGATTCATGTGAAGTGACATTGTATGTTTGTTTTGTTTGTGAATGATATAAACTCGTCTTGTTGTTGATCTATGTATGAGAGTGGCAATGTTGTTTGATTGATGTTGAGAATGATTAGATCTTGTATTGTGATATGAATCATGTGAAAAAATGTTGAATGAATAGTAGATCTTTGTTATCAAAATTATGTTGCTAAAAGCATGTTAAGATCTGAGTATGAACACCTGGACATTGGGTTTATAAATCAGATTTTGATTTAGATTGTGAAAGAAATTTAGTCTTGTAAAACCCTAATGAAAGAATTTATGATTTAGAACATGAGAATTAGAGTTTTGACATATTTGATGTTTTGAGTAATGCATCCGTAATGAGGATTTGTTGAGATTTATCATTTTTCCTGAATACGAACTATTTTCACGAACGATGAATCATTAGAAAATTCTAGTTTTGATTTTGTAATCAAACCTAAATTTTGAAAAACTGTAGGCCGACAGTCGACTGGCCTACTGTACAGTCGACTGGTACCAGCCTGCTACTGTATTTTAGAATCCTTGAAAAATTCGTTCTGGACAGTCGACCTAGCTCCTAGGCAGTCGACTGGTCCACTGAGAAATTTATTTTGTAAAATTATTAGTCCTTTCTGGACAGTCGACCTATAATCCATTAAGTCGACTTACATACTTAGAATATTTTTGAGAAGATTATTGGAATTTACCTCGGGTAAGTCGACTGATCCTCTTCTAAGTCGACTGTTATGACTTAGTTTATTTTTGTAAAATTTTGGATAAATGTCCTCTGGACAGTCGACTTACCACAGTATAAGTCGACTGGTACTGAAGGATCTTTGTAAACTTGAGTGTTATTTCGAATGATTGGTTTTTCAGATAATTCAGCCTATACCTTGTTTTCAGTTAAGCTTTTGATTTTGAGACTTTCAGTTCAGTATTGATTTAAGATATTCAGTTGAGCCACTTCTGTTTAGTGGAACTTTGGTTTAGACTTTTGAGTTTGAGTCTCTAGAGGTGAGTGACCCTAGTATACCGGTGTTGAGTTATTTGTTGAGGCCCGTAGAGGTATTTCAGTTATTCAGTTTTGAATTTAGGCCGGTAGGGTATACCACTCTAGGAGATTCGTTAAGTAATTAATTAACCCAAAAATGATAAGGACAGGTACTAGTGGTGATATGATGAATGGGAACATGAGTCAAGTACCTCAGTATGGTTTTCGGTGTGGGATTTAATCTCCGGAATTATCACAGTAGATTATTAGTGGTGTGGGATATGTCTCCGGAATTATCACAGTCTTGTGGTGTGGGACAATCTTCGGAATTATCACGGTAACTACTTGTGGTGTGGGATTGATCTCCGGAATTATCGGAGTCGAGGTGAAGCACATGTGGTAATCGTGTGGTGACGTGTCAATGTTTCGGTATGGGATGATCTCCGGAATTATTCAAGTGAAATATCTTGGGTGTGGGATCCATCTCCGGAATTATCGGGCATGAGATACTATCCATAGTTTATCTTTATCTCGTAGTAGTCATCGTGTTAGGATTAGTTGCATAGCGGGGATTGAACCTTACGAAGTGAAGACGTTAAGGGCTTGCACCGAACCTATGTAGAATGGGATGCATAGACTTCGACAAGTACGCATTAGAGAGTCTGCATATAGAATTTGTGTTTTCTTGACTTGGTTTTTATGCATGTGGTTTTCTGTTTTCTACACCTGACACTTAGTTTAGTTCCACTTGATGTTTTCATGTTTACTGTCATTTCTTATTTAATATATGTTGTTTTCAGAAATTGTGAAGTATGTTCATTTATGTTGTTTGTTTGTTTTTATATCTCTCACACCATTTATGACTGACTCCTTTAGTTTGGGGGTTAGGGATCATCTCTAGCCTCACATGTTGCAGGTTGTTGCTTAGAGTTGGAGGTTTGGATGCTAGAGGCATATTTGAGATAAATTGATTCTTAAGTGCTTTGTGTAAATTTGTAAAGGTAGATTTGAGATAGTTTTGTGTTGTAAATAAAAAGAAAACATTGTTTGAGTTGTTTTGAATTCCGCTGTGATTTGTAAAAGTTTGTTGTAATAAAAGTTGAAAAATTTTAGTGGTGTTGGTTATGTTTAATATTATATTGAGGTGGATCGCTGGGAATGTGCCACGTATTTTCTAAGATATCTTATTAGAAATTCGGGGCGCTACAGAGATTGGTATCAGAGCACGCTTCAATAGTAATACTAAACATGACATAAAAATAACCTAGGTGTGGACACTAGAGTGTGAGTACCTAGGTGTGGACATTAAAGAGTGAGTATCACATAGAACTGAATATGATGTTTTACCTTTGGGATTCAATTGAGATTTTGCCAAAGGATATTGATGTGAGTTTGAATTGTGTGTGTGATGCTCTAACTTTTCCCTTGTTTTGCAGTATTCAAAATGGTTGCACCCAGGAGCAGGAATGGTGGCAACAATGAGGATGGATCTGGTAGTTCTCGAGGAACGGGAATTGTCCTTGAGGCTGAATTCGCCAAGGTGTATCAGACCCTGAATACGCTGATGGCACTCAATGTGGCGCAGCAGCAAGCTCAGCAGCAGAATCAGCAGCCAAATCATGGAGTTGGATAGGGATTGGTTAACGCCGACCCTATCAAGCCGATCGAATCCTTTAAGAGGATGAGGCCGCCAGTCTTTGAGGGGCAAGCTGATCCAACCGTAGCTGATGATTGGATTCGGAAGATGCAGACGATCTTCAAAGTATCGGAGACTCCAGCAGCCAGCAAGGTGAAGTTGGCTGCGATGCAGCTAGAGAAGGACGCTGGTGTCTGGTGGGAGTCGGTGAAAAGGACTTTGGGAGACCAGCCGATGACTTGGGAAGCTTTTCTAGAGGAGTTCAGAGATCGCTTCTTTTTTTTAGATGTTCATGAGAAGAAGGTGACCGAGTTCTTGAACATTCAGCAGGGCAGCATGACCGTGCGGGAGTATGAGACCAAGTTTTCTCAGCTTTCGAGGTATGCACCAGAATTGGTCGTTGACGAAGCTAAGAAGGCCAAAAAGTTTGAGCAGGGCTTGAGGCCAAGCTTGAGGTCGAGGATGATCCCGTTGGGCATCAGAAGATTCGACAAGCTGGTCAGGAGAGCAGCTATGACTGAAGAGGATATGGACCAGTTCCAGAAGAAGCAAGATACATGGAACGGGAACAAGAGGCCAGCATCAGGCCAGAGTGGGAAGGGACTTCCCGCGAAGAAGGCCAAGTTCAGTGATCCGGTGCAGAAGGCACCTGTAGCTCAAGGGGTGACGTGTTATTACTGCAAGGAGGCAGGACATTACAGGTCAGCATGTCCGAAGTTGGCGAAGGGTTTCGAGTGGGGCGAACTGCAACAAGAGTCGTTCAACCAGCTGAAAGCCTACTTGGTCAATCCTCCCCTGCTCAGCAAGCCCGTTCCAGGGGAAACCCTCTTCATCTACTTAGCTGCTTCCGAGCAGACCCTAAGTGCCGTCTTGGTGAGGGAAGAAGACCGGGCTCAGAGGCCCATTTACTATGTGAGCAAGGTGCTTCGGGACGCCGAGCTCCGCTACCCGAAGATAGAAAAGATGGCCTACGCCCTGGTTATGGCGGCAAGGAAGCTCCGCCCATACTTTCAGTCCCACTCGGTTGTGGTCCTCACCGACCAACCGCTGAAGCAGGTCCTCTACAAGCCGGAAACCTCAGGCCGGCTTATGAAATGGTCCATCGAGCTGAGCCAACACGACATCTCCTACCAGCCCCAGACTGCGATCAAAGCTCAAGCCCTCGCGGACTTCATCGTCGAGACCACCATTCCCGAAGTCAGCCATGTCCCGAACGGACCCCCTATTCTGACGGTTTTTGTGGACGGTTCCTCCTGCAACGAGGGAGGTGGCGCCGGTATCATCCTGACAGGCCCAGATGACTTCGTCCTCCAGTATGCCCTCCACATGAATTTCAAGACCTCAAACAACGAAGCAAAGTATGAGGCACTAATCGCTGGCCTCGGACTTGCCCGAAGTGCCGGGGCGCAGCGCCTCCGAATCCATAGTGACTCTCAGCTGGTTGTGAACCAAGTCTTGGGCGATTACGAGGCACGAGACGAACGGATGGCAAAGTACCTCGCCAAAGTCCGAACCCTCATGGCCCGGTTCGAAGGGGCACTCATCTAACGAATCCCTCGAGAAGAGAATTCACAAACCGATGCCCTCTCCAAGTTGGCCTCATCCTCCCTCCAAGGTCTCGAGCAGACCGTCTTGATCGAGGTCCTCTTGAAACCGAGCATAGAAGACGAGACCCTCGACTCAGTGGAGTCATTGCCGGTCCTACTGCAAGATAATTGGATGAAACCGTTAGTGGAATTCCTAAGGGACGGACTCCTCTCCGAGGACCCCAAGGAAGCACGCCGAGTAAGAACCAGGGCCGAGCGGTACGTCCTGATCGAGGGGATCTTGTACAAGCGCTCCTTCTCGCAGATAGACGGCCGACCATACCTGAGATGCCTTTCCCCGGAACAAGCCGACTATGCCTTACAGGAGCTCCACGAAGGCATCGGCGAGGCACATTCAGGGTCTAGGTCCTTAGCTCGGAAAGCTCTGAATTACGGATACTTCTGGCCGACTCTCCTCCAAGATGCCGAGCGACACGTTCGGCAATGTGGCTCTTGTCAGAAACATTCCAACGTTCGTCGCCTCCCCCAAGCTAACCTCACCTCCCTATCAAGTCCTATCCCCTTAGCAATGTGGGGGATGGATTTACTAGGGCCATTCCCTCCAGCTCCAGGCCAGTTCAAGTTCTTGGTCGTAGCCATCGACTACTTTTCGAAGTGGATTGAGGCTGAGCCCCTAGCTACTATCACCGAGAACAAGGTACTTCAATTCTTTTGGAAGAACGTCATCTGCCGATTCGGCGTCCCCTGTGTCCTCGTAACGGACAACGGAACTCAGTTTACTGGGGCCGCGTTCCGAGCTCTATGTGAAGACCTTGCCATCCAACAGCGTTTCTCCTCCGTCTCCCACCCACAGTCGAATGGCCAGGCAGAGAACGCTAACCGGCAGATCCTCTCTGGTATCAAGAAGAGACTGGACAAGTGTTCTAAAGGCTTATGGGTCGACCAACTGATGAACACATTATTATTCACTTTTTAGAGCAATAATCTTAATATAATTAGACATTTAAAAGCTCTATATGTGGTATTTATGCTTCTTTTCTCTTTCTCTGCAGGAAACAGCCTATAAACAGCAAAACGAAGCAAATTCAGGATGATACACAGGAAACTGAAGAGGCAGTCGACTGGTCATGATAACAGGCGACTGGACAGAGGAAATCAAGTTTTACACAGCTGCTCGACCAAGTCGACTGTTCCCAAAACATCAGTCGACTGGGCGGATGAATCATGAAAATACTGAAGTCTCGACACAGTCGACTGATAGGCGGCGGAGTACACAAATCAGATATTCGAAGATTCACCTGCATCTAATTTCACATCTATTTGAATCCAGATTTATGCAAATCAAATCTAGAGACTGGGGGTTTCCAAGAGCACGTGGTTAACAGATAAGGAAGGAAAGGAGAAAAGAGAAAGATATTAATCATCAAATCAAATAAAGAAGGATTTTCCTGAAAAAGTGGAAACCCTAATTCTCAGCCGTGTTCTATAAATATCAGAATACCATCTCTTGAACGGGGTGGCACTCCACGACTCCCTCGGGGAGACGATCATCTATCTCTTGGACGCAACTTAATCAAAAAGTTCCCAACCATCAAGTCAACCAGTGCATCACTCCATCATCATCGAAGAAGGAGAGAGAAGATCCAGCAACCAGAAGGCAGTCGACTGTGTGACAGACAGTCGACCATATTGCCGGAATCCATTAGTTTATTTCTTCTTCTCTCTTTATTCTTTTATGTTGATCATGTATTTGAACTTGTTAAGCAATAAAAGTATTATTATGTGGAACTAATTTCATAGTTGGGTAGATCGAAACCGTAGTTATGTAGTGCTATATTCTTCTGAGATCTTCTAATTACTTATTGATTGAATCTGGTTGAATTGACATAGATTAATGATCATCAAACTTGGATCTTGAAGTCTGAGAGCAGTCGACTGAGGTGAGAGCCAGTCGACTGACATACAGCACGTGAGAATATCAAGTTTATGTTATCATTTATCTAAATCTGTTATATGAAGCATATTGAGACGACCGAATCTCGTGCCCATAATTTGTAACAAAGGAATCTTTAGGGGTTCTTGGTTCAATCAACTTAGAGGATCTAGATCTGATACCAATTTCTAGAACTTTAAGTGTTTGTTCGTTTTCACTGATCTTATGTTTTCTTTAAGAACAACTTAGTAAATACTAGGCTGACTACTTGATGAAAGAAACGAATTAGAGTAGATACTTAGGGAAACAATACTTTAAGGAGTAGATACCATGCCCTTGAAGTGAACAAACATGAGTAATTGGAAGTAAATTCAGAAGGTGACTTAGCATTACTAACTATTGGTGGAGATCAACAACCCAACTATTCAAGAGATATTGTGATTCAAACTCATCTTTCTTAGTTTAATCTTTTTAATTCTTTTAGATTTCTACAACAACCCTTTATCATTTTTTCTTAGTTTTATTGATTAGTAAGTTAAAGTCTACAATCTCTGTGGGATCGACCCTTACTATTACTACGATTCGATTCGTGCACTTGCGAGGTTTTTATAATTTGTGTCTAGTTTTATCTATTTATTTAGGTAGCTAGATTCCAACAACAAGTTTTTGGCGCCGCTGCCGGGGATTGTTTAGTATTTTGACTTACAAATCAGTAAAATCTTTTTCTTTTTTATTCTATTTTATTTCTTCTTTTTCTTTTTCTTGAACTTTCTTTCAGGTTAAACTTTGCACAGAACCAGATCAGTCGACTGTCCCATAGACAAGTCGACTGTACAGAAGCTATTGTACAGGTGCAGACCAGTCGACTGTCCCGAGGATCAGTCGACTGTCCAGAGGATTTTTCCAAAAAGCAACAATGGGTGAAATTTTTTTAAACCGAGTACCAATGCAAGACAAATTCATTCCTAAGAATATTGAGAATCCTTCTTGCATAGCTTTTCAACCCAAAGTCACAGGGAATATGCATCTATCACCTCAATTACTCAGCATGGTGCCCCACTTCTTTGGTAGAACAGACGAAGATCCGCATCTACATTTACAAGACTTATTTGATCTTTGCAGGACACAAAACATCCAAGGGCTTACCTCTGAACAAATCAGGTTAATCTTGTTTCCTTTTTCTCTAAAACTTAATGCTAAGTTATGGTATAATTCTTTGGAACCAGGATCAATTAATTCATGGGAGCAATTGGCAACAAAATTCTTGAAAGAGTTCTTTCCAGCCCAGAAAACCAGACAACTAAAAAGGGAGATTCTACTTTTCCAACAAAAAGATGGCGATTTGTTTTTCGAGGCGTGGAAGGACTTCAAAAACAAGCTTTTCAAGTGTCCTTTGCACAACATACCTAAGGATGATCAGGTACAATCATTCTATGAGGGTTTAAATTACACTAACAAAGCAATTGTTGATGCAGCATGCAATGGAATGTTGATGAGGAAGAGTGCTGAGGAGGCCTTAGAGCTATTTGAAGAACTCAGCGAGAACTCACAACAATTCTCAACAAGAAGGAGCATCTCAAGAAAACAGGGAGTATTCGAAATTTCTCATAATAATAACATGCAATTCGAAATGGAAACCATGAACAAAAAGATTGATATGCTTGGGAATTCAACGTTGGGTGGCGTAAAAAACCAACCAAAAGAAATTTGTACAAATTGTTTTCAATCTAATCATACAACTAATTCATGTCCCATGTTTTCTTTCGCAGATCAGGAGCACACAAACTACGAAGAACAGGGAATGTACCCGCCCCAGAACAATTTTTTTTCAAACACGTATAACCCAGGGTGGCAAAACCATCAAGACAATCAATTTGCACCAGGGCATACGCAGCAATTCCAAGGCGGGAATGGGTATGATGAGCCAGCACAAGAACAGGAGAAGTTAAATTTCGAATCCACCATTCTTCAACTACTCCAACAGCAACAACAAACCAGTGATCAACAAAGACAGGCCATTCAAAAATTGGAATTTCAAATTGGCCAAATTGCTACGGAGTTAAGTGAAAGAAAGGCAGGAGAATTTCCATCACAAACCATACCTAACCCTAGAGGACAAGAACAGCTCCAATCAAGGACAACACTAGAAGAAGAGACTGAGTTTACAATGTTTGATGCTCCACAATTTCCACACGATGATCATGAATGTTATAAAGTTGACGTGGTTCCGGAAATTTGCGACCAAACATTTCAAGAAAATAGCGTTGATCCATTACAAGCAACAATTGCGCACCCTCCACCACTATCTCAAGTTGAAATGGAATACGACGACTGGAAGATTACAGAGACAGTACTTCACCATGGAACTCCAGAGTCCTATCCAGGTAAGCTTGCATATGTAATTGAAGAGTTGGTATCTGATAACACTTGTGTTCTACAGGTTAAGTCGACTTATGAAGAGGACAAGTCGACTGATGAAACATACAAGTCGACTGAAGATCATGACAAGTCGACTGCTCCTAGGAGACCTGATGAGGAGCTAAAGCCACTACATGAACACCTGAGGCCACTACTTGATTATTTGGGGAACAACCAGACAGTACCTGTGACAATTGCTGCAAAATTCAGGATGAACAAAGAAGCAAGGCTGCAGGGAGTCTTGCAAAATCACAATGGTGCTTTAAGATGGACCATTGCTGATAAACTAATGTCAAGATGGTACGGTCCATAAAATGTTGCACAGGTTTCCCCACATGGAGCATTGACGACAAATCAAACGTTCTAGGTGAATGGGCAGAGGGGGGAAACCTTATAATAAGATGAGTTGTGAGCCACGAGACATTCAACACATGGCACAACTCATCAAGTCTAGCTGAAGACAAGAAACACAGCGCTTATTGGGAGGCAACCCAATTTTTCAGGGGAGTATTTACACTTTCCCTGTATTTCCTTTCAGTTATTCATTATTATTTTTGTTTTAGTTATTTTTATTTCTAGTCTCTCCTTACTAGATGGTGACACATGCCTATATCTTATGTTTTGTGCGAACATTGAGGACAATGTTCCATCTAAGTGTGGGGGTATTAGTTAGTTATAACTGGAATCTTTTGAATATTTTTTTTTTTAGCTTTTGAATTTTTTTTAGGATAAACAATTTCTTATAAAGTAAGAGTAAGGATACTTATTTACTTTAGGATTGTTGAGTTTCATAATCTCCTACAAATTTGTGTGAGTCATGCGATTATACATAATAAAAAAATGTGATGCTTTTTCTGATAATTATTCCCTTTAGATCTAGTCCTAAATTGAGTTTAAGTAAATAGAGTGATACAATATATGAATATATATTTGAATAAAGTCAGTCTACTCCAATGTTTTGAGGGCTTAGTAACTAGGGGTATTCATCACCAATGTTTACCTTTACGTCAAACGGCAACTTGAAATATGAGTATGCAAAGCACTTTAATATTTGTGACTTGTTGAGTAACCGGGTGGATACATCACAAATGTTTCGCATTCGCGTCAAAAGACAAGTGACATCTTTAGAGAAGAGACTAAAAAAAAAAAAAAAAAAAAAAACTCTAGTTTGCTACTGGATTTGTAGTAGAGAAAAGGGATAATCACAGGCTGAGTAGTTGCATACTATAACTACATTAATCACATGACAAATATAATTAAGTTTGGGGATTATGACTAAACAATTGCACTAGAGAAAATGGGTATGCTTGTTTTTACTTTATCTGAAATTGTTTGTAGTTTTATATTTTTCATTTTGATGTCCACATAAAAAGAAATCTTGGTGGTTGAGTCTATTATTATTATTATTCTCCTTCTTCATAATTCTAGTTTGCTTGAGGACAAGCAAAAGCTAAGTGTGGGGGTATTTGATGAACACATTATTATTCACTTTTTAGAGCAATAATCTTAATATAATTAGACATTTAAAAGCTCTATATGTGGTATTTATGCTTCTTTTCTCTTTCTCTGCAGGAAACAGCCTATAAACAGCAAAACGAAGCAAATTCAGGATGATACACAGGAAACTGAAGAGGCAGTCGACTGGTCATGATAACTGGCGACTGGACAGAGGAAATCAAGTTTTACACAGCTGCTCGACCAAGTCGACTGTTCCCAAAACATCAGTCGACTGGGCGGATGAATCATGAAAATACTGAAGTCTCGACACAGTCGACTTACTCCCAAGGACAGTCGACTGATAGGCGGCGGAGTACACAAATCAGATATTCGAAGATTCACCTGCATCTAATTTCACATCTATTTGAATCCAGATTTATGCAAATCAAATCTAGAGACTGGGGGTTTCCAAGAGCACGTGGTTAACAGATAAGGAAGGAAAGGAGAAAAGAGAAAGATATTAATCATCAAATCAAATAAAGAAGGATTTTCCTGAAAAAGTGGAAACCCTAATTCTCAGCCGTGTTCTATAAATATCAGAATACCATCTCTTGAACGGGGCGGCACTCCACGACTCCCTCGGGGAGACGATCATCTATCTCTTGGACGCAACTTAATCAAAAAGTTCCCAACCATCAAGTCAACCAGTGCATCACTCCATCATCATCGAAGAAGGAGAGAGAAGATCCAGCAACCAGAAGGCAGTCGACTGTGTGACAGACAGTCGACCATATTGCCGGAATCCATTAGTTTATTTCTTCTTCTCTCTTTATTCTTTTATGTTGATCATGTATTTGAACTTGTTAAGCAATAAAAGTATTATTATGTGGAACTAATTTCATAGTTGGGTAGATCGAAACCGTAGTTATGTAGTGCTATATTCTTCTGAGATCTTCTAATTACTTATTGATTGAATCTGGTTGAATTGACATAGATTAATGATCATCAAACTTGGATCTTGAAGTCTGAGAGCAGTCGACTGAGGTGAGAGCCAGTCGACTGACATACAGCACGTGAGAATATCAAGTTTATGTTATCATTTATCTAAATCTGTTATATGAAGCATATTGAGACGACCGAATCTCGTGCCCATAATTTGTAACAAAGGAATCTTTAGGGGTTCTTGGTTCAATCAACTTAGAGGATCTAGATCTGATACCAATTTCTAGAACTTTAAGTGTTTGTTCGTTTCCACTGATCTTATGTTTTCTTTAAGAACAACTTAGTAAATACTAGGCTGACTACTTGATGAAAGAAACGAATTAGAGTAGATACCATGCCTAATTCTTGGCTTAGGGAAACAATACTTTAAGGAGTAGATACCATGCCCTTGAAGTGAACAAACATGAGTAATTGGAAGTAAATTCAGAAGGTGACTTAGCATTACTAACTATTGGTGGAGATCAACAACCCAACTATTCAAGAGATATTGTGATTCAAACTCATCTTTCTTAGTTTAATCTTTTTAATTCTTTTAGATTTCTACAACAACCCTTTATCATTTTTTCTTAGTTTTATTGATTAGTAAGTTAAAGTCTACAATCTCTGTGGGATCGACCCTTGCTATTACTACGATTCGATTCGTGCACTTGCGAGGTTTTTATAATTTGTGTCTAGTTTTATCTATTTATTTAGGTAGCTAGATTCCAACAACACCAACTCCCCAACGTGCTGTGGAATTACCGCACCAACAAACGGACCCCAACAGGAGAGTCCCCGTTCAACCTCACCTATGGGTCCGAGGCAGTGATACCTCTCAAAGTCGGAATACCTTCTCCTTGCCTCGCAGCCTACAACGAGGAACAGAACACCAGAGACCTCCGGGCGAACTTAGACCTGGTGGACGAGCTGAGGAAAAGAGCATCAATACGCCAACAGAACTACCAGAGGAGGATCGAGATGGCGTACAACAAGAGTGTCCGACCCACCGATCTCAAGGAGGGGGACTTGGTCCTCAGAAAACTAGCCATCTCCTTCCCCAATCAGAAGAGCAAGCTAGCTCCGAATTGGGAAGGACCTTACAAGATCGCAAAAGTGGTTCGGCCCGGAGCTTATCGTCTAGAAGACCTTGAAGGCAGGGAGATTCCGAGGACCTGGAATGCCGACCACCTTTTAAAATACGAAGAAAGCGCCCCGGCGCCTCTCTGAGTATCCTAGGGTGTCGAACCGTTCCTCTCCTCTAACTTGTAATTCCTCTCTTAAGTTGTCATATGTAAAAACGTCTCGCCGTCAGTTATCAATAAAGAATGCTTTTTCGTACATATAAAATTCCTTGTATCTCTCCGTCTTTATTCTTTATTCAATCAATGGTTCGGAGTCTAATATCCGGCTCGACTCTACTTCGCAAGCTCGCTCTTAAGCGAGCTAGAAGTAGTTTTCCGCTCAGTATTGCTCCCACAACTGTTGAACAATCCTAACGATGGTTCCGGAGTCCAACACTTGGCTCGACTCTACTCCGCAAGCTCGCTTCTAAGCAGGCTAGGAGTGGGTCACCATTCGGAATTGCTCCCACGACCGTTGAACTCTAACGATGGTTCCGGAGTCCAACACTTGGCTCGACTCTACTCCGCAAGCTCGCTTCTAAGCGGGCTAGGAGTGGGTCGCCATTCGGCATTGCTCCCACGACCGTTGAACTCTAACGATGATTCCGGAGTCCAACACTTGGCTCGATTCTACTCCGCAAGCTCGCTTCTAAGCGGGCTAGGAGTGGGTCGCCATTCGGAATTGCTCCCACGACCGTTGAACTCTAACGATGGTTCTGGAGTCCAACACTTGGCTCCACTCTACTCCGCGAGCTCGCTTCTAAGCGGGCTAGGAGTGGGTCGCCATTCGGAATTGCTCCCACGACCGTTGAACTCTAACGATGGTTCCGGAGTCCAACACTTGGCTCGATTCTACTCCGCAAGCTCGCTTCTAAGAGAACTAAGAGTAGGTCTCCATTCGAAATTGCTCCCACGACCGTTGAACTCTCGCGATGGTCGGCGAGCCCACCAATGGGTAAGGCTCGACTCATCTCACAACTTCGCAAGAATAAGAGACCGAAGCGCTGCTCGGCACCACTGGCCGAACGCTCTTGTCGCCGAATCGCGAACGAGCAAGTGGCCCGCTCAGGGTCCTCGGCGCGATGAACACAGTCACAAACGAAACGACTACACAAAGCTACAAAGGACATGCAAGTTCGAGAAAGAAATGTTATTAATAATTGGGACACGGTACAAAGCGACTCTTCCATATAACAAGGTTACAAGGCCTTAAAGAACAAAAGTTACAATGCCGACCCACTACACTTGGCTTTAAAAAAAACCATCAATGTCCCGTTCGGGCGTCAGTTTAGCAACCTCGGCCGCCAGTCCCTCTCCCTCCATCCGAAGCTCCGCCTCTACAGTCTGCAAGTGACGGATCTCAGAGAGCAGATCGTCCCTTTCGGCTATTATTTTCGACAAATTGTGCCGAACGCACTGGATCCGAAGGGCATTGCTAAAGGCGGTCGGCGAATCTTCATCCTCTCCTATAGGGGTCATCTCGGCGATCCTGCTCTCCAGACGTCGGATCTCGACGTCTCGCTGACCTAGGATGAGCTGAAGGTGGTCCCGCTTGCTTTCGGCTCGGCGCAATCCCAGCTCGACTTCATAGAGCTGCTCTCGGCACCTCGCCGAGCACAACCTCGTCACCCTCGAGCCAGCCTCGGTTCGAGCTTGGTCGCCCGAGCGATTGGGGTCGACGTCTTAAGCTACCACCACGAGCTGAAAAGAAGAAGAGACGAACAACAAAATTTCAAACATTGCCGAAGTCCGACACTTCAAGAATTTTCAAAACAAACTTTCAAACTTTTATTCAAATAAAGTAGCTCTACATACAACTAGATCGACGCTACAACAGAGTTTTACAATAACTTAAAGGAACATAAGGCAACTCGTTTAGTGCCTCTTCGGAACGGGTACGCTTCGGTTCAAGGAAACGCAGGGGCGGCGACGCCTAACCTCCGAGCTCGATTCCAAACCAGCGAAGCGAGATCCCCCTTCGCCGCTAACTCCAACTGTGGCATCGACTGAGGCACCGCTAGACGAGACAGCTACACTACTCTGAGCGTCAGCAGGACTCCGCCTCGCCGCATGCAAACGAGTCGCAAGTTTGTAGAAAGTAATCCCTCTCTCGCTCTCTTCGCGAGTACACGATGTACTACGAACGTTGGCCCTCTCAGGCAGAGGCTTGAGCGACGCGACATCTTCCTCCAGCTCGATAATCCTATCTCTCAGAGCATCATCCTTTGTCGACATCTTCAAACGAGGAGGTCTTGACGAGCCCGCGACATTGGCACTATCGGTCGCAAGACGTCGATAATGGGTGACCTCGATCCCCCTGTCTATCGTAATCCTCCTAAGCTTGTCGACCTCGGCCAACAACTTTTGGCGCTCGGATGACAACTTCTCCAACTCGGAAGCTAGCTTCTCTTCTTCCGCCGAGTGTTCTTTCTCCGTTAACTCCAAGTGACGGATCTCGACCAAGAGCTCGTTATTCTTTTGCTCGACAACGGAAAGCTCCCTACGAAGCCGCTCAATCTCACCTTCGGGACAAGGAGCTTGGGGTTGCTTCGGTAGTTGCTTCAACTCGCGACAATACCCCCTCGCAGCTGCCTTTATCTCCTCCAGCTTCATGAACATATAAAACCGCCTCTCTCGGCTATGGGAAAGCTCTCGCTTCGTTTTGGTCAGCTCATTACGAAGGTACGAAACCTCCATGATCGGACCAAACTTCACCTAAAAAGCAGAGATAAATCCGGCGCCCAACACTTGGAGAAATTTTACGACTAATCAAACACAAAATCCGGGGCCTAACACTTGGAGAATTTTTGGCCAAACAAAAAGCGTTTTCATTCAAAACTCAAAAGGCGTTACAAAAGCGGTGTCCAGTCCGCGGTCAGGCCTTACAAAAAAAAAAGACCAAAGACGCAACCAAGTCAGGGGTTGACCTTTTTGTCGCTCGGGTCTGTTGACCCCTCAGCCTTGTCCTCGCCCTCGGCCTCGTGCTCGTCCTCGCCCTCACCCTCCTCCTCGGAGTCGTCCTCCTCTTCACCCTCGGCCTCTGTCTCGCCCGTGCCTTCGACACCGTCGGCTGAGCATTACCGAGGGAAGCTCCTCCTCCCCCTCCACGGGGTCATAGAAGTGGTAGGAGGATGTGTGGAACCCCGGGTTCCGAGCAGCGATATGAAGCAGGGCTCGGCCGTATGCGTCCTCCATGTTCTTAAACATGTGCTGCTCGGCCTCTTGCTGGACAGCCCTCTTCGCCTTCACCACCTTCGATTGGTGCTTGGCCATGATCTTCTCGGTCTTCTTCCGAGCTTTCTCCGCCTCCGACCGAGCTTCCACCGCCTCCGACCGAGCCTTGGCCAGCTCCTCCTTCAGCTTGGCATTCTCCTTCTCTGAGGCCTCGAGCTTGGCTGTCTCGTCCGTCGTCCGCTGCATAGCTTCGGCCAGCTTCGCCTCCAACCCTGCCACCTCGGCACCGCGCTTTGCCGAGAGGAGTTGCTCGGCTTCCAACAGCTTCACAGCTTTCGCGCGCTCCGACCTCTCCCAGTCACTCAGCGCTATCAGCTCCTGTTCTTTGCTCGCGAACTCCTCGAGCAAAAAGTTGAAGTGGCAGAGGGTCTGAAAAGAGAACAAACAGTTAGAATCCGGACTTGAAAATGTAGAAACTTTCGAATAAATGCTTCAAGAAGGAAGTGTTCGGTCTACTTACCGACATTGTGTTCTGAGCAATCTGCATTGTGGCGTCCCCGACCTCCCTGGACTTAAGCGCCGCTCAGTCCTTCGGGGTCGGCAGGTGCTTCACCGCCTGCATGCAAATGTTGTCGTCCCCCAAGAAACCGTCGACCTTCATTACTTGCCAGTCGGGGACGAAGATCTGCTTGTGCTCCTTAGTCAGAATTTTCTCCGCTTCGGCAGTGAGGGGCGGAACTTGGAGGGATAACACCTTGCTCACGTTGAACGCGCCGCTCGACGAGCCGGGAGCATCCGTCTTCACCGGTTGAGTCGGCGCATCCGAGACAGGAGGATCGGAGCCTGTGACCTTGTCTTGCTCGGGATCGGCATCCGGAAGCACGACCACCTGCAGGTCGACGGTCTTTAGGACCGAAGGTATCTTCGGCGCTCGACCGCCCTGAGGCCCTGTCGCGAGTCTCTTCTTCTTCGCCTCCCGCTCCCTATCCGCCTTGGCCTTCGCCATCAACGCCCTATAGTCCATCTTGGAAGACTCTGCGCAAACCGAATGAAAAAACTTAGAAAAATTTTCAAAAACTTCAAGCAAAAAGTAAAAATACTAGAGGCATACTGGGATCGATTGGACTGAGACCCCCTCGGAAAAGAGCCTCCTCGGTGATATCCTTCCAACTAAGCGTCGGCAGGCCGAGGAGTTTCTTGAGGACCTCCGTCTCCCCGTCACTAAGCACTGGCTCCTTCTTCGCTCGCTTGGGTAGGCCCTCTCTCGACCAAGCTATCAGAATTGCCCAGGGTTCGGGATCTCGGACAATGAAGTACTTCTCCTTCCAATGCTTGATCGAGTCCGGGTTCTCGATCAACTTCACGCCTGTCCGCGGCGAAAGGTAAAACCTCTGCTCATTCCTGTTTGGCTGACAAGGGCGGTAGAGGCTCCGAAGGAGGAACGGACTTGGCTCGGCGCCGATCTCTTGACACTGAAGAACAAACACCAAAACATGCCTCCAAGTGTTCGGCATCAGCTGGGCGGGGCACAGGCCGTACCAATTGAGGACCTCGGCAATGAACGGATGCAGAGGAAAGCGAAGCCCGACGGCCAAGGAGTCGACCGGAAAAACGCACACGTCAGCCGAAGACGACGTGCAGGCTCGGAAACCAGGCCCCGGGAGAAGCAGCCCATACTCGGCAGGGATCTGGAATCCAGTCCGGATCCGATGCAAATCAGCCTCCGTAAGAACCGAAGTGATATGGTCCACCTCGGACAACTCTCTCGGCTCATTCTCCTCTATCGACTTGGCGGTGCTCTGGGTCACCTTCTCCAGCATCTCTTCGGAATAGCTCCGAACACTCCCCATGCTCGACAGAACGATTAGCTGCCGACCGAACTCCCATGCCGTCTTCGGCTGCTCTATGATCGAAACCACTTCCTTACCCTTCTGGGACTTCGCCACAACCTCCTGGAGTGGCTCGGCGGCCTCGCCACTCTTGCTCGGCCGAACAACGGTCTGCTCGGTTGGCTCCACCACCTCCTTTCCTTTACCCGCTCGGCTGACGACTTGGTCCGAGGCGGGGGTCTCATCCGAAGAAGTAATCTTAGCCATTTTTTCTAAAGAGAAAGGAGAGAGACTGACCTTGAAGTGACTGTTACGGTCGGAAAAGTTCGCCGGAGCAAAGAAACGCCTTGCCGCGACAGCTAGCAGCACCACCCAGGAGCTAAAAACTTCGATAGTGAAAAGTAAAAACTTGAGAGAGAAAGTAAAAGTGAATAATGAGATTTGGGGTGGGGGAGTGAAGATTTATAGTAAAAGAAAAAGTCTCTTGGGCTTCCTAACGTAAGGGAGCGACTCTTGGCCTGCTCTTGAAACGTTACGAAAGCCCAAACGACTTTGTGACCGAGCAGCAACTGTTGGCGAAAAGACAAAACGTTTCGATACAAGTCAAGTAGCTCGGCACACACGGGATCAAAATCCGAGCAACGTGCGATCCGACCCCAACATCAAAGGGCCCGGTCGGCTAACCGAGCAAGTGCCCATCCGAGCCCCAAAACAGAGAAAATTCACTTTTCCCTCAACATTCGTGTAAGATCTCGATCAGACGGCCCAGATCTTGCCAGCGTCGCTAAACGACAAGATAGTGTTTTCTTGGGAACTGAGCCGTCTCTAGATTCGTGCCACCATCCAACGGCCCGGATCTTGCCAGCATCGCTAAACGACAAGATAGCATTTTCTTGGGAACTGGGCCCGTCTCGAGATTCGTGCCACCATCTAACGGCTCAGATCGCTCCACATCGCCCGGATGAAGCACTTCGGACCCGGACACCCCGCATCTGTCCCAGGAAGCAAGAGAAAATTTGGATTAAAAGTTTTAAGGCACCGCCCTCGGCGAGCCCCCCCGGGCCCCAGGACTCGATCGGTTCCCCTCTCACCCGTGAGCAACTCGAGGCTTACGGCCTCGGAAGCCGAAACCACGAATCGTTCAAGGGTGGGAGAAAAACCACCATCGCGTGGGGCCCGGTCAGAAAGCAGATCGGCACACCTCCCATCTCTAGCTCCTTCGGGCTGACAACCATCAGAAGCCGTCAGCCCGGAAGGAAGACAGAGATCGGAGGAGACCCATCCGTCCGAAGCACCTTGTCCCCCGGGTCCGGACTCCGGTTGTCATCACTTCTGCCCTGATCCCCCCTGACCCTGACATCCGCATTGGGGCCGTCAGAGTCAGGAGAAGATCACGGCGGAAGAGTGACCACCCATCCAAAGCTCCCAGGTTTAGAATTTTTCAAAAAACAGGCATCTGCCCATGGCAGACACCTCCGATGGCTACAAAAAGGTGACTGGAAAAGTCAGAAATAAAGGAAAAATCAACATTGCTGTGACTGAAACTACAAGGGGAGCAGGGTATTTATAACCTTCCCTCAAGGACCAGCCATTATGACTCTCGGGAGACCAAGCGACGGAAGCCCGGCAGTCACGCCTAGGAAGCTGAAGCGCCACGCATTAATTAGAGGACGCCATTTTAATGACCCCGGGAAGTTGGAACGCCGCACAAATCCTGGAGCGCCGTTAATGCCCCCTGACGGCAGCCGGTAGCTCAGCTCGGCCTTCTCACGAAGCCCCAACATCGAAGGGCCCGGTCGGCTAACCGAGCTTTACGCCACCCAACGTTGAATTTACAAGCATATCAATCTTTTTGTTCATGGTTTCCATTTCTAATTGCATGTTATTATTATGAGAAATTTCGTGTACTCCCTATTTTCTTGAGATGTTCCTCCTTGTTGAGAATTGTTGTGAGTTCTCGCTGAGTTCTTCAAATAGCTCTATGGCCTCCTCAGCACTCTTCCTCATCAACATTCCATTGCAACCTGCATCTACAATTGCTTTGTTAGCGTCATTTAAACCCTCATAAAATGATTGTACCTGGTCATCCTTAGGTATGTTATGCGTAGGACACTTGAAAAGCTTGTTTTTGAAGTCCTTCCACGCCTCGAAAAACAAATCGCCATCTTTTTGTTGGAAAAGTAGAATCTCCCTTTTTAGTTGTCTGGTTTTCTGGGCTGGAAAGAACTCCTTCAAGAATTTTGTTGCCAATTGCTCCCATGAATTAATTGATCCTGGTTCCAAAGAATTATACCACAACTTAGCATTAAGTTTTAAAGAAAAAGGAAACAAGATTAACCTGATTTGTTCAGAGGTAAGCCCTTGGATGCTTTGTGTTCTGCAAAGATCAAATAAGTCTTGTAAATGTAGATGCGGATCTTCGTCTGTTCTACCAAAGAAGTGGGGCACCATGCTGAGTAATTGAGGTGATAGATGCATATTTCCTGTGACCTTGGGTTGAAAAGCTATGCAAGAAGGGTTCTCAATATTCTTAGGAATGAATTTGTCTTGTATTGGTACTCGGTTTAAAAAAATTTCACCCATTGTTGCTCTTTGGAAAAATCCTCTGGACAGTCGACTGATCCTTGGGACAGTCGACTGGTCTGCCTGTGCAGAATGTAACCTGAAAGAAAATGTTATAAAAGAAGAAGAAGAAATAAAATAAAATAAAAAGAAAAAGATTTTACTGATTTGTAAGTTAAAATACTAAACAATCCCCGGCAACGGCGCCAAAAACTTGTTGTGCAATCTAGATACCTAAATATATAGATAAAACTAGACACAAATTATAAAAACCTCGCAAGTGCACGAATCGCTTGACAAAGCGTAGCAATAGCAAGGGTCGATCCCACAGAGATTGTAGACTTTAACTTACTAATCAATAAAAAGAATAAAAATCATAAAGAGTTGTTTTGAAAGTCTAAAAGAAATAAAAAGATTAAACTAAAGTAAGAAGTGTTGAATCACAAATATCGATTAAGTAGTTGGGTTTAGATCTCCACCAATAGTCAGTAATGCGAAGTTATCCACTACTCTTATTACTCATGTTTGTTCCCTTCAAGGGCATGGTATCTACTCCTTAAAGTACTGTTTCCCTAGGCCAAGAATTAGGCATGGTATCTACTCTAATTCGTTTCTTTCATCAAGTGTTTAGCATGGTATCTACTAAGTTGCACTTAAAGAAAACATAAGATCAGTGGAAACAAACAAACACTCAAGGTCCTAGAAATTGGTATCAGATCTAGATCCCTTAAGTTGATTGAACCAAGAACTCCTAAAGATTCCCTTGTTACAAGTTATGGGCACGAGATACGGGTCGTCTCAATATGCTCATATAACAGATTCAGATCTATAATACACAAACTTATAATCCCAGGTTCGGATCAGTCGACTGGCTGTCACTTCAGTCGACTGCAGTCTCTGGCTGTCACTTCAGTCGACTGCCCTAGGTTTCTGAACTAGTTTGATTACTATAGATCTATTCCAATACTCTCAGATTTAATCAATAAGCAATAAAGTAGCACTTAGAAAAATATAGGCATCACATGACTACGGTTTCAATCTACCCAACTGTTAAATTAGTTGCACATAATACAACCTTTATTGATTAATATAATAGAGTTCATGACTACAATGAAAATAAAGAGAAGAATAGAAGAACACTAATTTGTATGATATTGATCTTGAGCCCAATCAGCAATCGTCTTCCTTCTTTGATGCTAACTGTTGATGGCCTTTCTTGATCGGTCCAGCCGTCTTGAGATATTCCGAGCATCCCCCTATCCCCTGTATCTTGGTTGGTATTTATAGAACACGGCTAGAGATTTAGGGTTTTTACTCTTTTGCATAAACGCCCTCTTCTTTTATTTATTTCTTTCCTTATCTGATTGGCGATATATATATCTTTCTCTTTTCTTCTTTCTTTCCGTATCTGCTTTGATTTGTATTTGGATTTGGATGAATCTTTAATTATCTTATCTGTTGACTCTGCTGCCGATCAGTCGACTGGTGTTGGAGATAAGTCGACTGTGTCGAGACTTTGGTAGTTTCATGATTCATCAGCCCAGTCGACTGTTGTTGGAGGAGTCGACTGTGCCGAGCAGCTTCAGCTTCTCTGTCCAGTCGCCTGTTAGCATAATCAGTCGACTGATCTCTTCAGTTCCTTATGTGTCATCCTTGAAATCCTAATTTTGCTTTGTTTCGCACTTTTATGCTGTTTCCTGTGGAAAAGAGAAAATGAGAGTAAAATACCATATATAGAGCATTTAAATGTCTAATTGCACTAAAGTTATTGCTCTAAAATGTGAATAATATTGTGTTCATCAAATACCCCCAAACTTAGATTTTGCTTGTCCTCAAGCAAAGAGTGAATTTATGAACAAGGGAATAGTAATAATAGACTCAACTATCAGACCAAGAATTCTCATGAGCATCAAAGTAAAAAGTATAAACAATTTCAGATGAAGTAAAACTAAGCATACCCACTTTCTCCAGTGCAATTGTTTAGTCATAATCCCCAGACTCAATCATATTTGTCATGCAATTAATGTAAGTATAGTATGCGATTACTCAATCTGTGATTATCCCTTTCCTCTACTACAAACCGAGTAGCAAACTAGAGGTTTTTCTTTTTTTTTTTTTTAGTCTCTTCTCTAAAGTGGTCACTTGCCTTTTGACGCGAATGCAAAACATTTGTGATGAATCCACCCGGTTACTCAACAAGTCACAAACTTCAAAGTGCTTTGCATACTCATATTTCAAGTTGCCGTTTGACGTAAAGGTAAACATTGGTGATGAATACCCCTAGTTACTAAGCACTCAAAACATTGGAGTAGATTGACTTTATTCGAATATATATATATATATATATATATATATATATATATATATTATCACTCTATTTACTTAAACTCAATTTAGGACTAGATCTAAAGGAATAATCACCAGAAAAAGGTATCACATTTGTTTATTATGTATAATCGCATGACTTATATAACTTTGTAGGGAACTATGAAACTCAACAATCCTAAAGTAAATAAGTATCCTTCTTCTTACTTTATAAAAAATTGTTTATCCTAAAAAAAATTCAAAAGACTCTATATAACTAAATACCCCTAATACCCCCAAACTTAGATGGAACATTGTCCTCAATGTTCGCACAAAAATTTAAAATAAATAAATAGGCATGTGTTACCATCTAGTAAGGAGAGTAAAAATAACTAAAGAAAAATAATAATGATTAACTGAAAGAAAATAAAGGGAAAGTATAAATACTCCCCTGAAAAATTGGGTTGCCTCCCAATAAGCGCTGTGTTTCTTGTCTTCAGCTAGACTGGATGAGTTATGCCATGTATTGAATGACTCGCGGCTCACAACTCATCTTATTATAAGGTTTCCCCCCTCTGCCCATTCACCTAGAACGTTTGATTTTTTCGTCAATGCTCTATGTGGGGGAAACCTTTGTAACATGTTATGGATCGTACCATCTTGACATCAGTTTATCAGCAATGGTCCATCTTAATGCACCATTGTGGTTTTGCAAGACTCCCTGCAGCCTTGCTTCTTCGTTCATCTTGAAATTTGCAGCAACTGTCACAGGTACTGTCTGGTTGTTCCCCAAATATTCATATAATGGCTTCAGCTCCACATCTGGTGACCTTGTAGCAGTCGACTTATTCCATTCACCAGTCGACTTGTTATGTTCACCAGTCGACTTATCCTGTTCATCAGTCGGCTGGTCTGGGAAAACACAAATGTTATCAGACACAAAATTTTTAAATGCAGGTGCAAGCTTACCTGAATATGATGTTGGAGGTTCAAGGTGATGTACTGTCTCTGCAATCATCCAGTCATCGTATTCCATTTCAACTTGCGATAGTAGTGGAGGGTGTGCAATTGTTGCTGGTAATGGATCAACACTATGTTCCTGAAGTGTTTGGTCACAACTCTCCTGAACCACATCAATATTATAACATTTATGATCATCGTGTGGAAATTGTGGTGCATCAAACATTGTAAATTCAATCTCTTCCTCTAGTGTTGTCCTTGATTGGAGCTGTTCTTGTCCTCCAGGGTTAGGTATGGTTTGTGATGGGAATTCTCCTGCCTTTCTTCCACTTAACTCCGTAGCAATTTGCCCAATTTGAATTTCCAATTTTTGAATGGCCTGTCCTTGTTGATTGCTTGTTTGCTGTTGCTGTTGGAGTAGTTGAAGAATGGTGGTTTCGAAATCCAACTTATTCTTTTCTTGTTCTGGCCTATCATACCCAGTCCCACCCTGGAATTGCTGCGTATGCCCTGGTGTGAATTGATTGCCTTGATGGTTTTGCCACCCTGGGTTATACGTGTTTGAAAAAAAATTGTTCTGGGGCGGGTACATTCCCTGTTCTTCGTAGTTTGTGTGCTCCTGATCTGCGAAAGAAAACATGGGACATGAATTAGTTGTATGGTTAGATTGAAAACAATTTGCACAAATTTCTTTTGGTTGGTTTTTTTACGCCACCCAACGTTGAATTTACAAGCATATCAATCTTTTTGTTCATGGTTTCCATTTCTAATTGCATGTTATTATTATGAGAAATTTCGTGTACTCCCTGTTTTCTTGAGATGTTCCTCCTTGTTGAGAATTGTTGTGAGTTCTCGCTGAGTTCTTCAAATAGCTCTATGGCCTCCTCAGCACTCTTCCTCATCAACATTCCATTGCAACCTGCATCTACAATTGCTTTGTTAGCATCATTTAAACCCTCATAAAATGATTGTACCTGGTCATCCTTAGGTATGTTATGCGTAGGACACTTGAAAAGCTTGTTTTTGAAGTCCTTCCACGCCTCGAAAAACAAATCGCCATCTTTTTGTTGAAAAAGTAGAATCTCCCTTTTTAGTTGTCTGGTTTTCTGGGCTGGAAAGAACTCCTTCAAGAATTTTGTTGCCAATTGCTCCCATGAATTAATTGATCCTGGTTCCAAAGAATTATACCACAACTTAGCATTAAGTTTTAAAGAAAAAGGAAACAAGATTAACCTGATTTGTTCAGAGGTAAGCCCTTGGATGCTTTGTGTTCTGCAAAGATCAAATAAGTCTTGTAAATGTAGATGCGGATCTTCGTCTGTTCTACCAAAGAAGTGGGGCACCATGCTGAGTAATTGAGGTGATAGATGCATATTCCCTGTGACTTTGGGTTGAAAAGCTATGCAAGAAGGGTTCTCAATATTCTTAGGAATGAATTTGTCTTGCATTGGTACTCGGTTTAAAAAAATTTCACCCATTGTTGCTCTTTGGAAAAATCCTCTGGACAGTCGACTGATCCTTGGGACAGTCGACTGGTCTGCCTGTGCAGAATGTAACCTGAAAGAAAATGTTATAAAAGAAGAAGAAGAAATAAAATAAAATAAAAAGAAAAAGATTTTACTAATTTGTAAGTTAAAATACTAAACAATCCCCGGCAACGGCGCCAAAAACTTGTTGTGCAATCTAGATACCTAAATATATAGATAAAACTAGACACAAATTATAAAAACCTCGCAAGTGCACGAATCGCTTGACAAAGCGTAGCAATAGCAAGGGTCGATCCCACAGAGATTGTAGACTTTAACGTACTAATCAATAAAAAGAATAAAAATCATAAAGAGTTGTTTTGAAAGTCTAAAAGAAATAAAAAGATTAAACTAAAGTAAGAAGTGTTGAATCACAAATATCGATTAAGTAGTTGGGTTTAGATCTCCACCAATAGTCAGTAATGCGAAGTTATCCACTACTCTTATTACTCATGTTTGTTCCCTTCAAGGGCATGGTATCTACTCCTTAAAGTACTGTTTTCCTAGGCCAAGAATTAGGCATGGTATCTACTCTAATTTGTTTCTTTCATCAAGTGTTTAGCATGGTATCTACTAAGTTGCACTTAAAGAAAACATAAGATCAGTGGAAACGAACAAACACTCAAGGTCCTAGAAATTGGTATCAGATCTAGATCCCTTAAGTTGATTGAACCAAGAACCCCTAAAGATTCCCTTGTTACAAGTTATGGGTACGAGATACGGGTCGTCTCAATATGCTCATATAACAGATTCAGATCTATAATACACAAACTTATAATCCCAGGTTCGGATCAGTCGACTGGCTGTCACTTCAGTCGACTGCAGTCTCTGGCTGTCACTTCAGTCGACTGCCCTAGGTTTCTGAACTAGTTTGATTACTATAGATCTATTCCAATACTCTCAGATTTAATCAATAAGCAATAAAGTAGCACTTAGAAAAATATAGGCATCACATGACTACGGTTTCAATCTACCCAACTGTTAAATTAGTTGCACATAATACAACCTTTATTGATTAATATAATAGAGTTCATGACTACAATGAAAATAAAGAGAAGAATAGAAGAACACTAATTTGTATGATATTGATCTTGAGCCCAATCAGCAATCGTCTTCCTTCTTTGATGCTAACTGTTGATGGCCTTTCTTGATCGGTCCAGCCGTCTTGAGATATTCCGAGCATCCCCCTATCCCCTGTATCTTGGTTGGTATTTATAGAACACGGCTAGAGATTTAGGGTTTTTACTCTTTTGCATAAACGCCCTCTTCTTTTATTTATTTCTTTCCTTATCTGATTGGCGATATATATATCTTTCTCTTTTCTTCTTTCTTTCCGTATCTGCTTTGATTTGTATTTGGATTTGGATGAATCTTTAATTATCTTATCTGTTGACTCTGCTGCCGATCAGTCGACTGGTGTTGGAGATAAGTCGACTGTGTCGAGACTTTGGTAGTTTCATGATTCATCAGCCCAGTCGACTGTTGTTGGAGGAGTCGACTGTGCCGAGCAGCTTCAGCTTCTCTGTCCAGTCGCCTGTTAGCATAATCAGTCGACTGATCTCTTCAGTTCCTTATGTGTCATCCTTGAAATCCTAATTTTGCTTTGTTTCGCACTTTTATGCTGTTTCCTGTGGAAAAGAGAAAATGAGAGTAAAATACCATATATAGAGCATTTAAATGTCTAATTGCACTAAAGTTATTGCTCTAAAATGTGAATAATATTGTGTTCATCAAATACCCCCAAACTTAGATTTTGCTTGTCCTCAAGCAAAGAGTGAATTTATGAACAAGGGAATAGTAATAATAGACTCAACTATCAGACCAAGAATTCTCATGAGCATCAAAGTAAAAAGTATAAACAATTTCAGATGAAGTAAAACTAAGCATACCCACTTTCTCCAGTGCAATTGTTTAGTCATAATCCCCAGACTCAATCATATTTGTCATGCAATTAATGTAAGTATAGTATGCGATTACTCAATCTGTGATTATCCCTTTCCTCTACTACAAACCGAGTAGCAAACTAGAGGTTTTTCTTTTTTTTTTTTTTAGTCTCTTCTCTAAAGTGGTCACTTGCCTTTTGACGCGAATGCAAAACATTTGTGATGAATCCACCCGGTTACTCAACAAGTCACAAACTTCAAAGTGCTTTGCATACTCATA
Organism: Hemerocallis citrina; assembly: GCA_017893485.1. NCBI lineage: Eukaryota > Viridiplantae > Streptophyta > Magnoliopsida > Asparagales > Asphodelaceae > Hemerocallis > Hemerocallis citrina. The sequence goes on from CM030363.1 coordinate 18,270,532, forward strand.
TTTCAAGTTGCCGTTTGACGTAAAGGTAAACATTGGTGATGAATACCCCTAGTTACTAAGCACTCAAAACATTGGAGTAGATTGACTTTATTCGAATATATATATATATATATATATATATATATATATATATATATATATATATATATATATATTATCACTCTATTTACTTAAACTCAATTTAGGACTAGATCTAAAGGAATAATCACCAGAAAAAGGTATCACATTTGTTTATTATGTATAATCGCATGACTTATATAACTTTGTAGGGAACTATGAAACTCAACAATCCTAAAGTAAATAAGTATCCTTCTTCTTACTTTATAAAAAATTGTTTATCCTAAAAAAAATTCAAAAGACTCTATATAACTAAATACCCCTAATACCCCCAAACTTAGATGGAACATTGTCCTCAATGTTCGCACAAAAATTTAAAATAAATAAATAGGCATGTGTTACCATCTAGTAAGGAGAGTAAAAATAACTAAAGAAAAATAATAATGATTAACTGAAAGAAAATAAAGGGAAAGTATAAATACTCCCCTGAAAAATTGGGTTGCCTCCCAATAAGCGCTGTGTTTCTTGTCTTCAGCTAGACTGAATGAGTTATGCCATGTATTGAATGACTCGCGGCTCACAACTCATCTTATTATAAGGTTTCCCCCCTCTGCCCATTCACCTAGAACGTTTGATTTTTTCGTCAATGCTCTATGTGGGGGAAACCTTTGTAACATGTTATGGATCGTACCATCTTGACATCAGTTTATCAGCAATGGTCCATCTTAATGCACCATTGTGGTTTTGCAAGACTCCCTGCAGCCTTGCTTCTTCGTTCATCTTGAAATTTGCAGCAACTGTCACAGGTACTGTCTGGTTGTTCCCCAAATATTCATATAATGGCTTCAGCTCCACATCTGGTGACCTTGTAGCAGTCGACTTATTCCATTCACCAGTCGACTTGTTATGTTCACCAGTCGACTTATCCTGTTCATCAGTCGGCTGGTCTGGGAAAACACAAATGTTATCAGACACAAAATTTTTAAATGCAGGTGCAAGCTTACCTGAATATGATGTTGGAGGTTCAAGGTGATGTACTGTCTCTGCAATCATCCAGTCATCGTATTCCATTTCAACTTGCGATAGTAGTGGAGGGTGTGCAATTGTTGCTGGTAATGGATCAACACTATGTTCCTGAAGTGTTTGGTCACAACTCTCCTGAACCACATCAATATTATAACATTTATGATCATCGTGTGGAAATTGTGGTGCATCAAACATTGTAAATTCAATCTCTTCCTCTAGTGTTGTCCTTGATTGGAGCTGTTCTTGTCCTCCAGGGTTAGGTATGGTTTGTGATGGGAATTCTCCTGCCTTTCTTCCACTTAACTCCGTAGCAATTTGCCCAATTTGAATTTCCAATTTTTGAATGGCCTGTCCTTGTTGATTGCTTGTTTGCTGTTGCTGTTGGAGTAGTTGAAGAATGGTGGTTTCGAAATCCAACTTATTCTTTTCTTGTTCTGGCCTATCATACCCAGTCCCACCCTGGAATTGCTGCGTATGCCCTGGTGTGAATTGATTGCCTTGATGGTTTTGCCACCCTGGGTTATACGTGTTTGAAAAAAAATTGTTCTGGGGCGGGTACATTCCCTGTTCTTCGTAGTTTGTGTGCTCCTGATCTGCGAAAGAAAACATGGGACATGAATTAGTTGTATGGTTAGATTGAAAACAATTTGCACAAATTTCTTTTGGTTGGTTTTTTTACGCCACCCAACGTTGAATTTACAAGCATATCAATCTTTTTGTTCATGGTTTCCATTTCTAATTGCATGTTATTATTATGAGAAATTTCGTGTACTCCCTGTTTTCTTGAGATGTTCCTCCTTGTTGAGAATTGTTGTGAGTTCTCGCTGAGTTCTTCAAATAGCTCTATGGCCTCCTCAGCACTCTTCCTCATCAACATTCCATTGCAACCTGCATCTACAATTGCTTTGTTAGCATCATTTAAACCCTCATAAAATGATTGTACCTGGTCATCCTTAGGTATGTTATGCGTAGGACACTTGAAAAGCTTGTTTTTGAAGTCCTTCCACGCCTCGAAAAACAAATCGCCATCTTTTTGTTGAAAAAGTAGAATCTCCCTTTTTAGTTGTCTGGTTTTCTGGGCTGGAAAGAACTCCTTCAAGAATTTTGTTGCCAATTGCTCCCATGAATTAATTGATCCTGGTTCCAAAGAATTATACCACAACTTAGCATTAAGTTTTAAAGAAAAAGGAAACAAGATTAACCTGATTTGTTCAGAGGTAAGCCCTTGGATGCTTTGTGTTCTGCAAAGATCAAATAAGTCTTGTAAATGTAGATGCGGATCTTCGTCTGTTCTACCAAAGAAGTGGGGCACCATGCTGAGTAATTGAGGTGATAGATGCATATTCCCTGTGACTTTGGGTTGAAAAGCTATGCAAGAAGGGTTCTCAATATTCTTAGGAATGAATTTGTCTTGCATTGGTACTCGGTTTAAAAAAATTTCACCCATTGTTGCTCTTTGGAAAAATCCTCTGGACAGTCGACTGATCCTTGGGACAGTCGACTGGTCTGCCTGTGCAGAATGTAACCTGAAAGAAAATGTTATAAAAGAAGAAGAAGAAATAAAATAAAAGAAAAAGAAAAAGATTTTACTGATTTGTAAGTTAAAATACTAAACAATCCCCGGCAACGGCGCCAAAAACTTGTTGTGCAATCTAGATACCTAAATATATAGATAAAACTAGACACAAATTATAAAAACCTCGCAAGTGCACGAATCGCTTGACAAAGCGTAGCAATAGCAAGGGTCGATCCCACAGAGATTGTAGACTTTAACTTACTAATCAATAAAAAGAATAAAAATCATAAAGAGTTGTTTTGAAAGTCTAAAAGAAATAAAAAGATTAAACTAAAGTAAGAAGTGTTGAATCACAAATATCGATTAAGTAGTTGGGTTTAGATCTCCACCAATAGTCAGTAATGCGAAGTTATCCACTACTCTTATTACTCATGTTTGTTCCCTTCAAGGGCATGGTATCTACTCCTTAAAGTACTGTTTTCCTAGGCCAAGAATTAGGCATGGTATCTACTCTAATTTGTTTCTTTCATCAAGTGTTTAGCATGGTATCTACTAAGTTGCACTTAAAGAAAACATAAGATCAGTGGAAACGAACAAACACTCAAGGTCCTAGAAATTGGTATCAGATCTAGATCCCTTAAGTTGATTGAACCAAGAACCCCTAAAGATTCCCTTGTTACAAGTTATGGGTACGAGATACGGGTCGTCTCAATATGCTCATATAACAGATTCAGATCTATAATACACAAACTTATAATCCCAGGTTCGGATCAGTCGACTGGCTGTCACTTCAGTCGACTGCAGTCTCTGGCTGTCACTTCAGTCGACTGCCCTAGGTTTCTGAACTAGTTTGATTACTATAGATCTATTCCAATACTCTCAGATTTAATCAATAAGCAATAAAGTAGCACTTAGAAAAATATAGGCATCACATGACTACGGTTTCAATCTACCCAACTGTTAAATTAGTTGCACATAATACAACCTTTATTGATTAATATAATAGAGTTCATGACTACAATGAAAATAAAGAGAAGAATAGAAGAACACTAATTTGTATGATATTGATCTTGAGCCCAATCAGCAATCGTCTTCCTTCTTTGATGCTAACTGTTGATGGCCTTTCTTGATCGGTCCAGCCGTCTTGAGATATTCCGAGCATCCCCCTATCCCCTGTATCTTGGTTGGTATTTATAGAACACGGCTAGAGATTTAGGGTTTTTACTCTTTTGCATAAACGCCCTCTTCTTTTATTTATTTCTTTCCTTATCTGATTGGCGATATATATATCTTTCTCTTTTCTTCTTTCTTTCCGTATCTGCTTTGATTTGTATTTGGATTTGGATGAATCTTTCATTATCTTATCTGTTGACTCTGCTGCCGATCAGTCGACTGGTGTTGGAGATAAGTCGACTGTGTCGAGACTTTGGTAGTTTCATGATTCATCAGCCCAGTCGACTGTTGTTGGAGGAGTCGACTGTGCCGAGCAGCTTCAGCTTCTCTGTCCAGTCGCCTGTTAGCATAATCAGTCGACTGATCTCTTCAGTTCCTTATGTGTCATCCTTGAAATCCTAATTTTGCTTTGTTTCGCACTTTTATGCTGTTTCCTGTGGAAAAGAGAAAATGAGAGTAAAATACCATATATAGAGCATTTAAATGTCTAATTGCACTAAAGTTATTGCTCTAAAATGTGAATAATATTGTGTTCATCAAATACCCCCAAACTTAGATTTTGCTTGTCCTCAAGCAAAGAGTGAATTTATGAACAAGGGAATAGTAATAATAGACTCAACTATCAGACCAAGAATTCTCATGAGCATCAAAGTAAAAAGTATAAACAATTTCAGATGAAGTAAAACTAAGCATACCCACTTTCTCCAGTGCAATTGTTTAGTCATAATCCCCAGACTCAATCATATTTGTCATGCAATTAATGTAAGTATAGTATGCGATTACTCAATCTGTGATTATCTCTTTCCTCTACTACAAACCGAGTAGCAAACTAGAGGTTTTTTTTTTTTTTTTTTTTTAGTCTCTTCTCTAAAGTGGTCACTTGCCTTTTGACGCGAATGCAAAACATTTGTGATGAATCCACCCGGTTACTCAACAAGTCACAAACTTCAAAGTGCTTTGCATACTCATATTTCAAGTTGCCGTTTGACGTAAAGGTAAACATTGGTGATGAATACCCCTAGTTACTAAGCACTCAAAACATTGGAGTAGATTGACTTTATTCGAATATATATATTTTTATATATATATATATATATATATATATATATATATATATATATATATTATCACTCTATTTACTTAAACTCAATTTAGGACTAGATCTAAAGGAATAATCACCAGAAAAAGGTATCACATTTGTTTATTATGTATAATCGCATGACTTATATAACTTTGTAGGGAACTATGAAACTCAACAATCCTAAAGTAAATAAGTATCCTTCTTCTTACTTTATAAGAAATTGTTTATCCTAAAAAAAATTCAAAAGACTCTATATAACTAAATACCCCTAATACCCCCAAACTTAGATGGAACATTGTCCTCAATGTTCGCACAAAAATTTAAAATAAATAAATAGGCATGTGTTACCATCTAGTAAGGAGAGTAAAAATAACTAAAGAAAAATAATAATGATTAACTGAAAGAAAATAAAGGGAAAGTATAAATACTCCCCTGAAAAATTGGGTTGCCTCCCAATAAGCGCTGTGTTTCTTGTCTTCAGCTAGACTGGATGAGTTATGCCATGTATTGAATGACTCGCGGCTCACAACTCATCTTATTATAAGGTTTCCCCCCTCTGCCCATTCACCTAGAACGTTTGATTTTTTCGTCAATGCTCTATGTGGGGGAAACCTTTGTAACATGTTATGGATCGTACCATCTTGACATCAGTTTATCAGCAATGGTCCATCTTAATGCACCATTGTGGTTTTGCAAGACTCCCTGCAGCCTTGCTTCTTCGTTCATCTTGAAATTTGCAGCAACTGTCACAGGTACTGTCTGGTTGTTTCCCAAATATTCATGTAATGGCTTCAGCTCCACATCTGGTGACCTTGTAGCAGTCGACTTATTCCATTCACCAGTCGACTTGTTATGTTCACCAGTCGACTTATCCTGTTCATCAGTCGGCTGGTCTGGGAAAACACAAATGTTATCAGACACAAAATTTTTAAATGCAAGTGCAAGCTTACCTGAATATGATGTTGGAGGTTCAAGGTGATGTACTGTCTCTGCAATCATCCAGTCATCGTATTCCATTTCAACTTGCGATAGTAGTGGAGGGTGTGCAATTGTTGCTGGTAATGGATCAACACTATGTTCCTGAAGTGTTTGGTCACAACTCTCCTGAACCACATCAATATTATAACATTCATGATCATCGTGTGGAAATTGTGGTGCATCAAACATTGTAAATTCAATCTCTTCCTCTAGTGTTGTCCTTGATTGGAGCTGTTCTTGTCCTCCAGGGTTAGGTATGGTTTGTGATGGGAATTCTCCTGCCTTTCTTCCACTTAACTCCGTAGCAATTTGCCCAATTTGAATTTCCAATTTTTGAATGGCCTGTCCTTGTTGATTGCTTGTTTACTGTTGCTGTTGGAGTAGTTGAAGAATGGTGGTTTCGAAATCCAACTTATTCTTTTCTTGTTCTGGCCTATCATACCCAGTCCCACCCTGGAATTGCTGCGTATGCCCTGGTGTGAATTGATTGCCTTGATGGTTTTGCCACCCTGGGTTATACGTGTTTGAAAAAAAATTGTTCTGGGGCGGGTACATTCCCTGTTCTTCGTAGTTTGTGTGCTCCTGATCTGCGAAAGAAAACATGGGACATGAATTAGTTGTATGGTTAGATTGAAAACAATTTGCACAAATTTCTTTTGGTTGGTTTTTTTACGCCACCCAACGTTGAATTTACAAGCATATCAATCTTTTTGTTCATGGTTTCCATTTCTAATTGCATGTTATTATTATGAGAAATTTCGTGTACTCCCTGTTTTCTTGAGATGTTCCTCCTTGTTGAGAATTGTTGTGAGTTCTCGCTGAGTTCTTCAAATAGCTCTATGGCCTCCTCAGCACTCTTCCTCATCAACATTCCATTGCAACCTGCATCTACAATTGCTTTGTTAGCATCATTTAAACCCTCATAAAATGATTGTACCTGGTCATCCTTAGGTATGTTATGCGTAGGACACTTGAAAAGCTTGTTTTTGAAGTCCTTCCACGCCTCGAAAAACAAATCGCCATCTTTTTGTTGGAAAAGTAGAATCTCCCTTTTTAGTTGTCTGGTTTTCTGGGCTGGAAAGAACTCCTTCAAGAATTTTGTTGCCAATTGCTCCCATGAATTAATTGATCCTGGTTCCAAAGAATTATACCACAACTTAGCATTAAGTTTTAAAGAAAAAGGAAACAAGATTAACCTGATTTGTTCAGAGGTAAGCCCTTGGATGCTTTGTGTTCTGCAAAGATCAAATAAGTCTTGTAAATGTAGATGCGGATCTTCGTCTGTTCTACCAAAGAAGTGGGGCACCATGCTGAGTAATTGAGGTGATAGATGCATATTCCCTGTGACTTTGGGTTGAAAAGCTATGCAAGAAGGGTTCTCAATATTCTTAGGAATGAATTTGTCTTGCATTGGTACTCGGTTTAAAAAAAATTCACCCATTGTTGCTCTTTGGAAAAATCCTCTGGACAGTCGACTGATCCTTGGGACAGTCGACTGGTCTGCCTGTGCAGAATGTAACCTGAAAGAAAATGTTATAAAAGAAGAAGAAGAAATAAAATAAAATAAAAGAAAAAGAAAAAGATTTTACTGATTTGTAAGTTAAAATACTAAACAATCCCCGGCAACGGCGCCAAAAACTTGTTGTGCAATCTAGATACCTAAATATATAGATAAAACTAGACACAAATTATAAAAACCTCGCAAGTGCGCGAATCGCTTGACAAAGCGTAGCAATAGCAAGGGTCGATCCCACAGAGATTGTAGACTTTAACTTACTAATCAATAAAAAGAATAAAAATCATAAAGAGTTGTTTTGAAAGTCTAAAAGAAATAAAAAGATTAAACTAAAGTAAGAAGTGTTGAATCACAAATATCGATTAAGTAGTTGGGTTTAGATCTCCACCAATAGTCAGTAATGCGAAGTTATCCACTACTCTTATTACTCATGTTTGTTCCCTTCAAGGGCATGGTATCTACTCCTTAAAGTACTGTTTTCCTAGGCCAAGAATTAGGCATGGTATCTACTCTAATTCGTTTCTTTCATCAAGTGTTTAGCATGGTATCTACTAAGTTGCACTTAAAGAAAACATAAGATCAGTGGAAACGAACAAACACTCAAGGTCCTAGAAATTGGTATCAGATCTAGATCCCTTAAGTTGATTGAACCAAGAACCCCTAAAGATTCCCTTGTTACAAGTTATGGGCACGAGATACGGGTCGTCTCAATATGCTCATATAACAGATTCAGATCTATAATACACAAACTTATAATCCCAGGTTCGGATCAGTCGACTGGCTGTCACTTCAGTCGACTGCAGTCTCTGGCTGTCACTTCAGTCGACTGCCCTAGGTTTCTGAACTAGTTTGATTACTATAGATCTATTCCAATACTCTCAGATTTAATCAATAAGCAATAAAGTAGCACTTAGAAAAATATAGGCATCACATGACTACGGTTTCAATCTACCCAACTGTTAAATTAGTTGCACATAATACAACCTTTATTGATTAATATAATAGAGTTCATGACTACAATGAAAATAAAGAGAAGAATAGAAGAACACTAATTTGTATGATATTGATCTTGAGCCCAATCAGCAATCGTCTTCCTTCTTTGATGCTAACTGTTGATGGCCTTTCTTGATCGGTCCAGCCGTCTTGAGATATTCCGAGCATCCCCCTATCCCCTGTATCTTGGTTGGTATTTATAGAACACGGCTAGAGATTTAGGGTTTTTACTCTTTTGCATAAACGCCCTCTTCTTTTATTTATTTCTTTCCTTATCTGATTGGCGATATATATATCTTTCTCTTTTCTTCTTTCTTTCCGTATCTGCTTTGATTTGTATTTGGATTTGGATGAATCTTTAATTATCTTATCTGTTGACTCTGCTGCCGATCAGTCGACTGGTGTTGGAGATAAGTCGACTGTGTCGAGACTTTGGTAGTTTCATGATTCATCAGCCCAGTCGACTGTTGTTGGAGGAGTCGACTGTGCCGAGCAGCTTCAGCTTCTCTGTCCAGTCGCCTGTTAGCATAATCAGTCGACTGGTCTCTTCAGTTCCTTATGTGTCATCCTTGAAATCCTAAATTTGCTTTGTTTCGCACTTTTATGCTGTTTCCTGTGGAAAAGAGAAAATGAGAGTAAAATACCATATATAGAGCATTTAAATGTCTAATTGCACTAAAGTTATTGCTCTAAAATGTGAATAATATTGTGTTCATCATCGGCTAACCGAGCAAGTGCCCATCCGAGCTCCAAAACAGAGAAAAAAGCTGCCGAACGACACGACCGTTGGATCTTCCAGAAATTCGTGCTTCTGATGATGAACGGTCCAGATCGTGCCATGTGCGCTAAACGACAAGATAGCATTTTCTTGGGAACTGAGCCCGTCTCGAGATTCGCACCACCATCCAACGGCTCAGATCGCGCCACGTCGCTCGGATAGCCGAACCCTTATACCCCCGGTCGGCTAACCGAGCAAGTGCCCATCCGAGCTCCAAAAGCGAGAAAACGACTACCGAGCGACTACAACCGCCAGATCTTTCAGATATTCGCGCTCGCGCGAGATCAAGGGCCCAGATCAAGCCATGCCATAAATAGGTATTAAAAATCAGTTTTTATTTATTTTAATCATTTTATTTATTTAAAAATTACTAAAAATTCGGGAAAATTAACTAAAAATTCTAGAAAATAATTATAAATTCGGGGAAATATTTTTGAGCCCCTGAACGAACAATTATTGCCTAGAATGTATTGTTAAGGCCCCCGAACGACTGGTTAACACATCGCAAAATTAAATAAATAATCCGAAAAAATAGATAAAAACCGTCGAATATTCAACAAGGCTTCGGAACAGCTTACAGCTTCGAAAATCACCTCACTACCCCCTTCGAGATTCAAAACCCTCCATTCGGACTCCGATACAACTCCACTAGCCACTGAAACAGTTAAACTACTCCTCAAAGGCTGATCACACTCAGCCTTTAGGAGTGGGGGGCTCGTGATATGGCTAAAAATGGGGTTAAGTCGGAACCGTCCAGATTGGGAACTAATCTTGAAGCTCAGGGGTAAAACGGTAATTTCACATATAGATGGGCCCGAAGCGGGCACTGGATCTCCCTTCACAGATCCAATAACCCACAAAACGGATCCACTCCAGCTGGGTACGGGTCCCAACCCAAGACAAACCCAGACCAGCAAGAGGAAATCAGGGTCACTGATTTGACTAAATCAACGGGCCTGATTTGCGGTTATCCTCTCACCAAGAATCAGGGATCAGTTTCCTAAACTAATTATGAGGATTTTACTCCTAATGGTATCACAGGAAATCAGGTCCCTAATCAAACTCCCATGGCGGCTATAAATACCTCCTACCTACCACTGTTACCAGGTAATCACGCTTTTGCCAACTTATGCTCTTTCTTGATCATCACTGGTTACTGACAAGAGCGTCGGAGGGTGCATCGCCGGGATCAACCCCGGTGTATCGCACTTCCTTGCAGGTGAGCAGCGGGAGTCAGCAGCCCAATTCTGACGAACAGGCTTGAATCCACTATTCAGGCTTGGATCCGCTATTCAGGTTTTTCCACGAACTCACAAATCTCATCTGTTTACCCCCACACCAGATTCAGCGGTAACAGATGCCAACTGGATATCGGACTCCAAGAACTCAAAATTCACAAGTGGATATGTCTTCACACTTGGTGGTGCAGCTGTGTCATAAAAATTCGCTAAACAAACGCTATTGGCCAGATCCATCATGGAATCTGAGTTTATTGCTTTAGACAAAGCGGCAGAGGAAGCAGAATGGCTTCGAAACTTTTTAGAGGATATTCCTATGTGGGAAAAACCAGTGCCTGCCTTATGTGTATACTGTGACAGCCAATCGGCTATAGCACGGGCACTGAGTTGTATGTATAATGGTAAGTCACGTCATATCAGAATGCGACACAAAACTATTAGACAACTGCTCTCAAATAGAGTAATCTCTATAGAATATATAAAATTGGCCGACAACCTAGCGGATCCATTTACTAAAGGTCTGTCGCGAGAGCAGGTTGTGAGATCATCAAGAGGAATGGGTTTAAAGCCTATGACAAAAGAGGATACTTGATGGAAACCCTACCCTGGAATTGGAGATCCCAAGATCTTGGTTCAAAGGGACAACTAAATCTTGTTGAATCGACAGAAGCACTGAGAGATTAAAATCTCATACCCACTCTTAGGATGATAAAACAGTGCTGCCTGCAAAGAGTTAGGATAAGCTTGGCTTTTAATGATTTCCATAGCTTTCAAATAAAAGTTGGGTATAGCAGGATACTCTTTATGGGCAATCACCTTGTGAGTGTGAAATGGGGTCGTTTCTAGGAGACTGAAGAGAGGCTACATTCTCCAAGTTCACTCACAATTAACCAGGAATGTTCAAGGCCAAAATGAACACAACAAGAGAACTTAGTTCTGTGAGGAGATGAAACTGTGTAATAGTTATTGTCTGGATTCACATCAAAGCCCGGGTAGTTCAAGACATCATGAACACTACCTGGTCAAGTGAATCCGATAGCTAATTACTAAGGGTGGTTTAAAGTTGAAAAATTACTACCATTCCTAATGCAGTAATTTTCCGATTGTACTCTCAGAGTCTTTCTGTCATTTTTTTGTTTTTCTGTCGTGTCTAGATTACATGGTCTGGTAATTTTCATTCATGTGGGGGATTGTTGGAATTAATCTTTGCAGTTTTTCGGGCCGGATTCTGGCAGGCTCTGGCCACCGGCGGCGCCGGAAAATGAGTGGATTGCGATCCTCTCGACGAGTACTATTCCGTAGTATACTCACTTGCCAAAAACAAATTCCGTATAAATGAGAAATGTTGGTCCAAAGTTGGGTACTTGAAATGTACTAAATTGGCAACTTGGAGAAAATGGATAGTCCCATATCGGAAATTGGGAAAGATTTTTTCTAGTATATATACTAGAAAACTGGACTAAAGGGCATGGCCTGGGGGTTACCACTAACGTGTAGTGGAGAGAGGACTTAGCAAAAATGACAAACACACGCGCGCGCGCGCCCGGCCCGGCTTCGGCTCGGCTCGGCTTGGCTCAGCTCGGCTCGGCTCGGCTTGGTCTGGTCTGGTCTGGCTTGGCTTGGTCGGGTCTGGTCTGGTCTGGTCTTAGCTTAGATTTTTTTTTGTTTTGCCCAGACAGAAAACTTTTTCCCTACTGAACTGATAAGGCTTTTCAGATTCAGTAACTGGTGCCCATTACTCTGTAACAGCAGAGTAATGGCTCACCAGTTATGAATCTGAAGGGTCTCCATTACTCTGTTGGCATTTAAAGAGTCTCCAGTCTCCAATTTTCCTCTATAAATCCAGACATAGTCTGTTATACAGGGTAGAGTTTTTTCATCATCATCATTCTTCTTCTTCTTCTTCTTCTTCTTCTTCTTCTTCTCTGTGTCAGTGTCAACTGAGAGTACAACACAGACAACAGTTCGCTGAATCTCCGAAGCAAGGGTGCTGCTCTTCAGAGAAGGTACAGTTGTATCCTGGGAAGCAATTCGCCGGCCACTGTCACACTACGGGGCGAATTCTGCTTTAAGGAGAGAGATTATCAGTCTCAACTCTGTGCAAAGTCTTCAATTTATTGTTTTATTTCCTGTATTTTATTTCTTTGCGATTTCTGTTGGGATTTTCTCTTATTTATAAATTCGAGATCTAACAGTTAGACTATAAAATTTAATATATTTAAAATGGGGTTTCAAAAATTTAACAAATTGGAGGTTTTAAAATTTTGGGGAGGCTCTGAGCACCGGATAGCTACTACTACGCAGTGTCTGGGCTTTTGGTATTTTGGATGGTATTGTTTTGAATGTGTAGCTGTTATAGCTATGTTCAGTTCAGCTCTTATGTTATTAACTAGGTTCTATACTAAAATCCATACTTGGGCCCTGTTTTTCTTTTCTTTTCTCTGCTTATTACATGTCTCTTTTTGGCTGTTTGCTGTCGGTTTTTTCGGCTTGGTTAGTCCAGCTACTGGCGCTCCATGCAGTGGAGTTCTCACCAGAGCTCGGGTTGAGTATAGGAGTGGTGGTGGATCTGTACTGGTTTTGTTTGGCTCTTTTTGATTGGTCTTGCACTATGATGGCTTTGTCCTTGTGGCCATTTTTTTCTGAGACGTTATTTGGTATGATTTTAGTTTGGTTTATCGCTATTGGCGATTCGTGGCCTTCTCTCTTTCTTTAGTGTCACCGGTTCAGATCCGCTTGGCTGGGGTTGTGTTTGACTCATTTTTTCTTAGTCATGAGGGTCTCGATCTTCACTTGTTCTGTTGTGGTTGTTGTGGTTAGTGGAGAGGGCCTCTGATATTTTCTCACTCTGTTCAGGATGTTGGTTTTCTATGGTCTTTGTCTTGTCTTTCCCCTTGGTGTGGGGCTACGGCATGACTCTTTCTTTATTGCCGTGTTACCTGAGTTCTTTTGTAGCCTTATACTCTCTTCGGACTAGCAATTGGAATTGGGTGCTTTTCTGCTCCTCTCTTTTGGACATGCTGCATTGTGGTGCTTTAGCGGCCGCAACTCAGTGTAGTCTCCTTACTGCGATGGTAGTCTTGTCCAGGTGGTTCGACGCTCTTTCAGTCCACGAGTCTTTCTTCTGGTCGTCGTCTCCTCCTGCTTGGATTCCGGCGGCCGTCCTAGTGTTTTGTCGGCTTGACTTGCTGCTGATTCGGGCTTTGTATTTGTCTGCTGTGTTGTATTATAGTTGCAATTATCTTAATTGCTGCTCTTCGTTCCGTTTTGTTTTCCTGTATTCATTGGATGTTGGTGGCCTCGGCCATCAATTTTACTTCCTGTAAAATTGCTTTCCTTTGTATTATTGCACTATTCTAGTCTTAATTCAATTTTGGGCTGGAGTTTTAAGACTCTATCCTTGTTATAAAAAAAATAAAAAAAATTGGGGAGGCTCAGGCCTCTCCGGGTCCCCACATAGCTCTGCTACTGGGCAGAGTGGCCTGAATTAGTCTCGACACCGAAACACGACAACCAGCTGCGCCTATAGATCTGCCATTCAATTTATTTCATTGTTTCACTATTTTTTTTATTAGAAAACGGTGGGTGTTTCCCTATAATAAGATTATTAGAAAAAGCTTAATAAAACTAAACAATAACATTAACCATTCAAATTGATTATTGGTAAAATAAACATTCCTCAGATTAAAAAAGTCAAAAATCTCAATTCACAAAATGGTGTAGCTCAAATTTTACCCTTCATCACTGACTCATTGTAAAAGCTTTGTACCAAAGAGGACAAAGATTTGTTGGTGTCACGTGTTCGAGATCGTGAATCTAAATGTCCTGCATGTTTCTTGCTCTCTCTTGCTTCGATTGTCCCCAAAGCCAACAATGCCTCAATGTATATTCTATTGTATTCTCTTCACCCAACACAAACCCCAACCCTAATGCGAATCCCATCATATCATTTCTATTTTCTTTTCCCAACTTGCTCTCACAAAATAATCATGCATCGAACAGAGCAACACGATGATGCCCTAGCTTAAAGCATGCATGCACTTTTCACATACAAAACTCATCCTTCACATTATTTTTGAGAGAATTTTTCCTCCCTCTTCTTTCTTTCTTTCTTTTAAGATTCGAATCTGAAAGTCTATGATGAGTTCAGCTTTTGCCTTGACTGTATTGTCTCAGGTGATGGGGAGTGAGTACTGTGGAACCCTCAAAAGTTTTTTGCATTCAAAAGTCCAAAAGAGAAAGCCAGGACAATATCTAGGGTTTGCTTTATATACATGAAGGATCTGTGGCTAAATTATAGGGGCATTTAGTTGCTAATAATTGGAGATGGATTCCTTCGATTCTTGGGTTTTCATTTCCCAAGTTTGAGAGCATGCTGATAAAGTGAGAGGGAATGCAGTTTACAACATAATACTTTTGTTGAATTTCTACAATGGAAGGGAAAAAAAAACAAAAAACAAAGCGGAAACAATGTGTTAAATATACATGTCTGTATGGCGATCTTAATTAAGCGGGTGTTTAGCAACGACTAAATTCATTGTCACCAAAGTCAAAATTCAATTAAGGTGTAAAGTGAGGTCCATTTGCAGTATTTGATAAAACAGTTTTAAGGTTGCAAATTAAAAGAAGGGAAGAAAAAAGAAAAACAGCCCTAACATCTGTATTTTAAATCAAGAAACCCCCTATCGTTATTTTCTGATCAAGAAACTCTTTACTCTGTTAAATTTTTCTATTTACGTTAATTTTGACTTTAAAAAAGATGAAATTGTCCTCTCTTTTTGTCTGATCAAGAGACTACCTATAGTTTAATCAAAAAACTCATATTGTTTGCTCTATTAATCAAGACCCCATTAGTTAAGTGAGCATAGGGGGTTCTTGATTGGAAAACGTTATGAGGTTTCTTATTTTTACTCCTTAAAAGTAAGTTATAATTTAAGCTAGAAAGAAAAGTCTCACTTGCAACTGTAATGAGTACATTGACTAGCAACTAAAATTGGTATAATAGCTAGATTCAAGCTTAACCTGAACTTACAAAACCTGAAACTATAACATATTACAGAATATTTTCCAGAAATTGTACATGTAGCTGCAATTGTAACACTTTTTTTTTATAAGTAGCTACAATTGTAATACAATATTGGATTAACAGTGCTTGCACCAAGCAGCTCATTGATGAATATGACAAACTATAGTTTTAATTATCATATAACTGCAAGGACAAAAATTAAAGTACCTCCCAATATTTGGTCTGAGTACAAAATACCTATAGAACGTTTGAAAAAATACATTATACTCATTCATCCATTAACTTAACCCATTCCGTTAAATTTGAATCATTAAATTACATTTCTACCCTTATCCTTTCATATGAATCAACTATGGAAAGATAGTATGTAGATTAGTGGGTTAATTTGTCATTCATAATGCATGTAATTTCCCTCTCTTAATCTTCTTCATTAAGGATTATCTGGCAACAAATTTATTAACAAAAGTTCCTTTACATTACGACTTACTTAGCCACCGTCTATGTTGATGCCCATTTTAGTCACCACTCGCCAACACAAGGACAGGGAATAGCTTTGAAGGGAAAACACAATCTGAAAGAAATGAAACGCTACTTCATATTAAAAACAGTAATTCCTTTTTTTTTGTTGTTTGGGTTTTTTTTTAATATTATTCCTTAAAAGTTTAACAACTAGCTAGCTGTGGAAGCACTGCACTTTTCCTGATTTTTTTTTTTTTCACACGTATATACAGAATTATAGCATTTGTAGTCGTCTGCTAAATACCCAAAATATAGAAAAAAAATGAGAAAAAATCGTTGTAGTCGTCTGCCAAATACCCAAAATTTGGGAGTCGTATGAATAGGAGTGTGCCAAATATAGAAGACGGTTTGGCAAATGCCAAATTATAGCTGACGAAAGATTATCTTTCGTCTGTTAAATGAAACGAAAGATAATCTTTCGTCTGAAACGTAGGACGGCAAACAAAATACCGTCGCTTCAATTCAGCATACGGCGAATTCGACAGACGAAGGATAATATTCCGTCCGATTAATTAAATTTTTTAAAAAAATAAAATTTGACGGACGGTACATTATGTACCGTCCAACAACAAGTGCAAAAGCCAAATTGCCTAGGACGGGACTTCATCCCTCGTTCCAGGCATTTGGCTGTTTTTTTTTTTTTTGGGGGGTTCTTTTGTGGCTTATTTTATGTGTGTTTTTTTAAGATTTTTTTTATCCTTTGTCTATCACTTCAATGCATTTATATATATATATATATATATATATATATCTATTTTTTTTTAATTTAAATTTCTGAGACGAAAGTTAAATTTGGAATCTTTCGTCTGACCCATATTTTGGCTTTTGACGACTACAGCGCAAACTTATTTTTTCCATTTCTATTTGCCAAATATCTAAAATATGACTCAAGACGACTACAGATGCTCTAAAGTTACTAGTAGTTTACACGTGCAATGCACATCTTAATAAATATAGTTTTTTTAAAAGTAAAAATTCAGATATAGTCTGAATTTGATCTAAAACCTCATCTACAATAATTATGCACGTGTGTTGCTCAGGTTGGTAGAAGGACAAATTACACTAAGGCCTTCTCCCATCCCATTATAGTAGTAGAGATAACTACTCGTGATATTACATCTCCTAAAGATCTTCTCTAATATTTGAATCAATCACCTCGCTTTTATTTCCCTTATTTTCCATCAGTCATTTCCGCTATGATCCAACACAAAAGTATAACTTGATTCCAAATTCAGACTATAATCATGAAAACATGAAAACAGGTGAAAGACATTACCTTGTTGATTCATTAATATCTGTTGAAATATATTTTCATAGTATCCGAACATATTCATTTCCCACTTTTTAAGGTGATGGTGTCATGCCGTAGTTTGACATTTTTCAGATGTGGTAGATAGTAAACTATATTATGGGTTCTTAGTTCACGAATAGCAGTTCACCGTCATATTGTTGAATGTGTGTAAATGCCTATAGCAACCTCTCTCTCATTTGTCATTTTTTAAAGATGTAACATACTTAGAGCATCCACAGTCGTTTTCTATAATTCCCATTTTCTCAAATTATAGCAAACGAATAGAAAAGTAGCGCTGCAGTCGTTTCTCGAACTGGGCTTTCTCAAATTATAAAGGACGGGGTATGATACCCCGTCTCTTCGATATAATAATTTTTTAATCGTATCAGACAGACGATCATATACCGTCTCAGTAATTTTCAATTTTTTTTTTTTTAAATGAGGTCGGACGGGGATACATACCCCGGACGGGGTATGATACCCCGTCTGCAAATGGAAAAAAAATTTTTTTTTTTTTTTAATTGATTGAACGGCCATGATTGGCCGATTAGAAATAAAACAACAAATAAAAAAAAATTAATGGGTGGGACGGGGATACATACCCCGGACGGGGTATGATACCCCGTCCATGAAAGGGGAGGCATTTAATGTTGCTGATTAGGTGAGTTTGTATATTAGGAGTTGTTTATTAGGTTTAAGGTAGTGTATTAATTAGGTTTAGTTTTATTATATTATTTAATTTAGTTAATTAATTTAGTTTAATAGTTAATTACTAATTCTGTTTTTCTTAATTTATTTTAAACGAACAGACGGTATCTCATATACCGTCGCTCGCTTTTTTCAAAAAAATGAGAAACAATATAGCAAACGACGACTGCAGCGAACGATCATATTTGCTATTACTGTAGCTGCCATTTTATAGCAAATGAGAAAAACGACTGTGGATGCTCTTATGAGTCTAAAACTTGCTTTGGTGAATGACAAATTAACCTACTAATCTACATACTATCTTTCCATAGTTCTACCATATTTGTCCAAATTACCAATACAAATTACCAAAGAGATTTGATTTTGTTTAATGTTTGAAAATGAAGAAAGGGGAAAAAGATAAGAGATTGAGATGTGAAAGGATAAGTTCAAAATTAATGAAAGAGTAATGCTATAGCCACTACTTCCTTCACTACCAGATTCTTCACTACCTGATGTGGCAGTCTAGTCAGCAATGCCACATCAGCAGTCCACTTAAAATATATTATTTTTTAATTAATTCTAAACCTATCAGTTAACTCTTCATCTTCCATTCCATTCCATTCCATTCCTTCCTCTTCGTATCTACAGTCTCTCCCTCATCTCAACCCAGTCCTCCCGCTGACGCCGCTTCTTCCCGCTGCCCCCACGCACCGCAGTGTCCTCCCGCTGCCGCCGCGCCGTCGCCGCTGCCTCGCGCCATCGCCGTTGCCTCGCGCCGTCGCATCCACTCGCGCCATCGCCGCTGACTATAGCATTACTCAAACCTTTAAGAGTAATGGCAAGCATATCATCATAGCAGAAGTAATTTCAGTTGTTTGTTCAGAATTGTTTTTGTGCAGACCGTAATTCTTTATTCTTTACAGTGTTGATCTAATGTAGTAAGGTTGAAGAAGTTTGATAGTTATTTGTTGAAGTCTTTTGGGAAGGTTGCCAGTCTATGTATATATTACAGAACACACTAGAATTCTTTGTAGTTTTGTTTTGTTTTGTTTTGTTTTTTTTTTGTTTTTTTGAGAAGTGATGGTTATTACTAGTTTAGTATGTTCCGGTCTTCATGTTTGATACCATAAGCTTTTTGTGTGTTAACTGTGTTTCTGGTCTGGGGAATTACGGAATGAACAAATAATATTACCAGTATGATGATTTTGAGTTTCATACATCTCCTGTTTTCCTCTGTCCATTCCACGTTGAAATATTGCAGTATACTTGCATAAAGAAGGAAAAGTGCCAAAAGAATGTTGTAAAGGGAACAAAAAAAAGGTCACACTGATATACATTCTCAGAATCAAGTTCTGTACACCAAAGTTCTTGGACGTACTGAACTATTTGATTTCCCCAAAGTGCATTGTATGAAAGAATAAACAAGCAAAGTAGTATACTGTAGTAATTATGGCGTTCCTTTCTCACTTCAGAAACCATTATTCAAGCAATCACACCACACTAAATAGGACACTTTTGATGAGAAAAAATTATACATCAATTCACTTGCAAGTCATAAACAAAAAAGCGACATGGACATAATTCTGATAATCAAATTATACATGACCCAAGTACTTAACCAGAAATACTCGCTCAATTTCTGTATCAACGACCAGTCAGAAACAAAAACAAACTACAGCATTCTGAATAAAAGAGCATCGATTGCAAAATTCCTCAATCTGAGTTTCATTGAACTTTAATCTGAGTTTCCCATACAAACAAAAACAAATTACAGCATAAACTTCAATCTGAGTTTCATTGATTGCAAAATTCCTCAAAATCAAAACTCATGGTAGCTAAAAATACAACAATGCTTAATTCGCCTGAGACAAAACTCATAAACTGAATAAAAGAGCATCTCAATGGATCCCATGACAGTCGAGACCAGCAGCAGCAAGCTTCTGTCCATGCAAAAACTTATGATCAGCAAACTTCTGCATAAAAGAGCAAACTCATACTCTTTTTCGAGAGATACGACCAACCACGATTCATCTACAACACATGCCAAATACTGGGACAGTCAAAGTTGTAAAAAATTACCCAATTTGATTTCAATTAAACTAATTATGTGCAAGATACATATCATGTTCTATATGCCCGATGTGAATATTATGCAAGCAGATTTCTGAAAAATGTGATAAAATTAGATTAAAATTATATCAAAACGCGATAAAATTTTGAATTAAATCGCGATAGTTGTCAATTTTGCTAGACATGGTCTATTACCCACGATCTTGATTGTACCTTCTATCGACGCGCGAGTCAGCGGCGACGGCGCGAGTGGATGCGACGGCGCGAGGCAACGGCGATGGCGCGAGGCAGCGGCGACGGCGCGGCGGCAGCGGGAGGACACTGCGGTGCGTGGGGGCAGCGGGAAGAAGCGGCGTCAGCGGGAGGACTGGGCTGAGATGAGGGAGAGACTGTAGATACGAAGAGGAAGGAATGGAATGGAATGGAAGATGAAGAGTTAACTGATAGGTTTAGAATTAATTAAAAATAATATATTTTAAGTGGACTGTTGATGTGGCATTGCTGACTAGACTGCCACATCAGGTAGTGAAGAATCTGGTAGTGAAGGAAGTAGTGGCTATAGCATTACTCTTAATGAAATAGGTTAAGTTAGTACATGAATGTGTATAATGTATTTTTTTAAACATTATATGGATATTTTGTATTCAGATCGAACTTGGGAGTACTTTGGTTTTTGCTCTAACTGCAATTGTAACACAATAATCACAATTAAGAATAAAGGTGATAAAAACCAGAAGTTGCGGGCCCACTAGGGGCCCTAGGAGAACAGGCTCATCAAGGAGAATAAGATTAATGATCTGAGCTAGTGGGCCATATTGCGTAGGAGTGGGATATTTTCAGGAACTACAATGAATGCTTGAATAATCCTATTTTCAGGAACTACAATGAATGCTTGAATAATCCAGATCTCTATTGTTAAACAAAATGAAGAAGATGTGATTAGGTTCTTCGGCTCCTAGCGTACAACTCAAATACCTATGTTTAACTGTAGATTTCATTTGTGGCGGTTCACTTTTGATAGAATAGCATCGTTCATCACCAACCAAATGAACGCCTTCACTTTCATTACAGTGTTGGTCCTCCAGATTGTATGTATTGGCTTCGTTACTTCTCACTCCGCCATCATTAACCATTTGTACATGAACATTACCGAGAAAGTTTCATTAGGATCTAAACTCCAGTGTCGCTCATCGTCCGTTCCGTTAAGGTATTGTCCCTCTGCCCTAATAAAGCTGTTTAGAGCATCCACAGTCGTCATTGTGCAAAATATACATAAATGGACAAATGCATATATCATTTGACAAGTTTGTTGTAGTCATCGAAGGCTATTTTTTACATATTTAAATTAAAATAATGAAAATCCAGATCAGACGAAACATGATGTTGCGTCGGAGGGGAAAATTTTATTTTTTAATTGAGCGACGGAAGATCATTGCGTCGGAGGAGAAAAAAAAAATTAAAAAAATTTGTCAGGCACAACATGATGTTGCGTCCAGCAATTAAGGGAGGTAGGACGCAACATGATGTGTCATGTTGCGTCCGACAAGGTGGGCTTTGTTAATTTTGGCTTTATTTTACTTTTTCCATAAATGAGGGCTTTATTAAATCGATAAATGACCAAATTGCCCCCATCCTTCATTCTATATATTGATAGTTAAATGAAAGGTAGCAAACAAGAATTTGCTCTCGACCATCTCTCATTTTCTTAATTTCCTCTCGCTTAACTCTCTATCTCAACCCGCTCTCGCCCAATTCTCTATC
Organism: Hemerocallis citrina; assembly: GCA_017893485.1. Lineage (NCBI taxonomy): Eukaryota > Viridiplantae > Streptophyta > Magnoliopsida > Asparagales > Asphodelaceae > Hemerocallis > Hemerocallis citrina. The sequence goes on from CM030363.1 coordinate 18,292,245, forward strand.
TCAATTTCATAAACCCCAACCTAACTCTCTATATCAATTTCTTAATTAGCCGAGAAAAATATTTTCAATACGAATATTTATTGGTCGTTTGAAATCAAAGCGAGAACAAATGCCAACTCATGGCAACACAAGCAACGAAGGTGAAGAAGAGATATCAAATGTCGACTTTGCCGATCAATCAAATTAGAATCGTGTAGTAGACAATTCCAAACATATAAGTCAATATATTACTGGTAACCCAGAGGGCGGTTTCTGTAAGTTTAGGGGAAATTGGAAGGAACCAATCAAGATGTACAATCAGTACTACTCACGGGTCCCACTTATTAAACAACTAGTAGAGCAGGCGGGATGGTACTATTTTATGAAAATCAATACAAACAAGTCATCGATAAAGCTCGTCGAGGCACTCATAGAGAGATGGTGGGACACTACCCACACATTCCACCTACCGTGTGGTGAGTTGGGTTTTACTCCATTGGATTGGGTAATGCTAACGGGGATTCCTATCGGCATCGACGATTTGCCTCCATGCGACGATGAGGCCTACACTTTTCAAGTTGTTCAGTCTCGCTTATTTCCAGAATCAACAGTAGATGATTGGAAATCACAACGTATATGGAATACATTTTTTAAAATTTATTTTACCAATACTATGATTGAAGAAGCCGAAACCGATATGCAACTATTAGCGAGTATTTCACGAGCTTTCTTTATGTTCTTTCTCGGTACATTTCTTTACCCTAATGGTGCTGATTTAGTAAGGTGTGGTTGGCTAGCCACAGCTGCAGACCTGAATGTTGTTGCCAAATATGATTGGGTTAGTCATATACTTGCTCTGCTCTATTTCTCTTCGAACTCATGTAGCAGACTTAAAGTAAAGGGGTTTAATGGGCCGTGGCAAGTGTTGGAGGTAATACTTAATCTATTATTTACTAATTTGATTTGAATAATGTCATTATGTTATTTCAATTGTGATGTTCGTAACATATTTCATAATTATGTTTTACAGTATTGGGTTTACGAATACACAAATTGATGTATTCCAGTTAGAGATAGGAACATTCCTATGGAGACACATGGCTAATTCTGATGTATGGCCGAAAATTATTCGATGGAATAAAGAATTCTTGGATTTAGGCCGATCTGATCCTATTTGATACAATCAATCGATGGCTCGTGATCAGTTGGAGATGCACACTTCTTCCTCCATCATTTGGCAGCCATATAATGGGTCAACAATTAAAGACGTATATGAAATTGAAGCTGCTAAATTCGTTTCACGTTATCGACACGCTTTTACGTACTGCGGCCATGTATATTAATTATTTTTCATATTTATTTACATTACTTTGATTAAATATTTTGGTTACGCTAAAGTGAATATTTCATTGCAAGGTGTATGGTATCTTAGTGATCATTGTATTCGGCAACTTATTGGAGTAATTGCTATCCTAAATGACCCACCTCCTCTCATGCGTTTCATGACGTCCAGTAATACACTTCCTGAACCTATTGAAGCATCACCTTTCGTACGGATTGTAGAGCAGATCACTTATGATCAGTATTGGGCAAAGGTTTCAATTGGTCCATTAATGTTGACACTCTCCCATGCAACCAATGTCGATTTCATTTGGCCAGCATCTATTAGAGATACTTCCGCTAAGTTGCCATATGCTGCACCACCATTTTGGCTACCGGCTGAGTATCCAACTCAATCCACTATAGATAATTCATTATTGCTTGGTCAACCTTACGTTGAAGTGCCACTTTTTTAGGGCGGTACTCTTATGAAGAATTTGGACGATAATATAAATGTCCCGTTTCATCAAAGTGGGCAACAATCATATGTGAGTTACCAAAATCGTGTATACATTTTCGGCTTTAATAACATTATTATGTTACAATGTATTTTACTCACTCTCATTATTTTATATATCGTATATGATGCTGTTTATTTCTGAGAAACGTGTGGAAGCACCAGGTGTGAGTTCGGACTCAATTTGTATTGAAGGAGATTGCCGCTCGTCTGCCGACCTTCAGTTGACCTTCTGGGACCTACGATGAGCTCGGAAAGATGTTGGAGGTTGGGCTCGGATCGGAAGGGTCGGATCCGAGGTCTTGTGTACCTGCAGACGGTCCTGAAACACCGGAGTTTGTCCCGGTGGCGGACCCTCTGACGCTCTAGTCAGTCTATGTGAGAGAGTAGCAATAACTAGGTATATTTAAGTGGCAAAAGATTGATTACCTCAAAAGGTGGGTGTGGGTCTAGTATTTATAGAGAATCCCAACCGGGTTTGGTTCCACTTGGGGGCCGGGTTTGGATCCGAAAGCCCATGGGCCTGACGTGGCAGAAGGCCCAGGGGGTTTAGGGCGGACGTGGCGATACCAGGAGTGGTATAGGGCTGACGTGGCGAAACCCTTGGCGGTATTTGGAGCTGACGTGGCCCATCGTGAGCCTCCTGTGCCTCTGGGGGGAATCGGAGGGCCTAGGCTGCGCCAGGTCATCCTTCTGCCCCGCCAGAGAGGGGGGACGGCCTGTGGGACTGCCCCGGATCGGACTCCGAGGGCTACTGAGGCTCGTCGGTACGAGGAGGCCAGTACCGTGAGGGCAAACACGAGGTTCGGCACCGACCCAGAAGTGGTCCGGAGCCGAACCAGGTTGTTATTTTTACTTTTCTGAGTAGGAATAGTATTGGGCCCTGGTTGGGCCTCAGGCCATTTTTACACTGTCACACAAGCCCCCCACTCCTGCAGGGGGTGCGGGAGCTAGCCGTGGAGGAGTGCTCGTGGTTGTAGAAATGGGATGGTGAGTCACTGGGTCTTCGTGAGAAGATTACCCTGGTGCTAGACCCGACCTCGAGCCGGTCGAGGGATTATGGGCCAACAAGGGGGGTGGCGAGCCGTTGGCCTTCCTGAGAAGACCGCCCTGGTGCCAGACCTGACCTCGAGCTTGGCGAGGGTTTACAGGAAGGCAAGGGCGATGGTGGGCCGTGAAGCCTTCCTGAGAAGATTCCCCTGGTGCCGGACCCGACCTCGAGCTGGTCGAGGGATTATGGGCCAACAAGGGGGGTGGCGAGCCGTTGGCCTTCCTGAGAAGACCACCCTGGTGCCAGACCTGACCTCGAGCTTGGCGAGGGATTACGGGAAGGCAAGGGTGATGGCAGGCCGTGAAGCCTTCCTGAGAAGACTCCCCTGGTGCCGGACCCGACCTCGAGCTGGTCGAGGGATTATGGGCCAACAAGGGGGGTGGCGAGCCGTTGGCCTTCCTGAGAAGACCACCCTGGTGCCAGACCTGACCTCGAGCTTGGCGAGGGATTACTGGAAGGCAAGGGCGATGGTGAGCCGTGAAGCCTTCCTGAGAAGACTCCCCTGGTGCCGGACCCGACCTCGAGCTGATCGAGAGATTATGGGCCAACAAGGGGGGTGGCGAGCCGTTGGCCTTCCTGAGAAGACCTCCCTGGTGCCAGACCTGACCTCGAGCTTGGCGAGGGATTACTGGAAGGCAAGGGCGATGGCGAGCCGTGAAGCCTTCCTGAGAAGACTACCCTGGTGCTAGACCTCACCTCGAGCTAGTCGAGGGATTACGGGCCAACAAGGGGGGTGGCGAGCCGTTGGCCTTCCTGAGAAGACCACCCTGGTGCCAGACCTGACCTCGAGCTTGGCGAGGGATTACTGGAAGGCAAGGGCGATGGCGAGCCGTGAAACCTTCCTGAGAAGACTACCCTGATGCTAGACCTGACCTCGAGCTGGTCGAGGGATTTCGGGCTAACAAGGGGGATGGCGATCGGTTGGCGCCCCAGAGTGATTGAGCGGGGATATCCCACCATTCCTGTGGAGCATTGAAGGCTCTCCGAGAACGGTGTGATGGTCCAATTTCCTAGGGGCATTTAATGGTGCCGCCTAATAAATGTAGATGGTGCATGGTTTTCCGTTGATTGACCTTCCCTGTGCCTCAACGGTTAGTCCCTGGGGGAGGTTATAAATACCTCTCCCCTCCATTGTAGGTATGATCAAAACAGGGGTGGCCCATTGGCCCTCAGAGGTGTCTGCTTCGGCGGACGCCTGTCTTTTGCTAATATTTTCGACCCTAGCAGCGTCGGAGAGGTGGTTACTCTGCCGCCCGGATCTTCTCTTGGATCTGATGGACCTTGATATGGTAGCCAGATCTATGGGAGATCAGGGCGAGAGGGGTGGCGGCCGAGATCCGTGCTGTTGGAAGAGGAGCTTCGGATTGGTGGTGGTTTTGCCGTCTGGATCCCTTTTCGGGTCAGACTACCCTGTCATGGATGTTTGGCCCGGGAGAGATCCAGACGAAAAGATGCACCAACCGTATACCGGTCTTGGGGCTGAAGGGCCTCGGATGGGGGGACCACCTCCCATCGGGGGTCGGTCAGTCCGTCTTGATAGGGCTGCAGGCGATGGCGGTTTCTGTCCCACCCTCGAACTGTTCGGGGTTTCGGCTGCCGAAGCTGTAAGTCCCGGGCTGTTCGAGGGTGAGAGGGGAACTGGTCGAACGCTGGAGCCCGGGGCGCCTGTCATATGATGGCGCCTTAAACCTTAAGTAAAAAATGTTTTCTCCATCGCGTATCCCTCCCGAACCGACCCCAGAGTTAGGCCGTCAGTCTGGCGTCTGATGACGTCCTCCTCACAGGTTTCGAGGATGCGGCGCGATTTTCCAGGCGGCAGTTGTGCGTCAATCAGTGAACAGTAATTGCGGAAGTCGAGGAGCCGTTCTTCCCTTATATAAGTATTCCCCTCTTTTTCCCTTTCGCCCACTTCAATCTTGCTGCTTTCTTCTTCAAAAAATCTCCCAACCCTTCAGCGATTGTTCCTGCAGTTTGCCGTACTTGGCTCGCCTTCCCGAAGCGGTCCCAGGTTAGTTTGGTAAGTTTGTTTTATCTTTAGGCACAGATGGATAGGGCTCAGTCCGGTTCGTCGGCGTCGTCGTCCAGGGGGGAGGTAAAGCCTGACTCTCCGTCGACGTCGTGGGAAGAGCCCGTGTTCGAGGAGGGGTCGGCGCCCGTTGTGGGCCCTACTGGCTCGGTTTCTCTGGAGGACTCAGTGGGTGAGGGGGAAGCGGTACACAAGACGGGGCCGTCGCGTTCCCGACGTCCCTTTGTGGTGGAGAGTAGCGGGTCAGAGGGAGCCGGCGAGGGTTCGGACGGCATTCGCGTGTTGGAGCTGTCTTCCGATGAGGAGAGGGGCGAGGGTAATATAGCGAGGAAATCCACCGCTCAGGGTCGAGGACCGTCGGAGCGAGTCAAGAAGGAGAAGAGGGCCCCAGGAAAACCGGGGTCGAGGACCGGCGGTTCGGGCAAGGCGCCTGTTTTCCGTAATCTGATGACGGGTTCGCCCGTTCAGCCGAAGCATTTCCGTCAGTATCCCGACGACCTTTCTGACCAGGAGCTCTTCGGAGTGCAACCCTCTTCGCCGAGCCGGAGGAGGGTGATGATGGACGCGATCTCGACCGTTTTGGAGGACGGGGATTTGGAGGTTCTGCAGCTGGCGTATCATATAGGGCCTGGTTACGAACTGCTGATGCCGAGCCCTACTCTGCGTCCCACCGATCCCTTATCAGCTTGGTACTGTGTCTTCCCAGTGGACGCTTTTATCTCTGGCCTGAGGTTGCCAATCCACCCGTTCATTAGGGACGTGTTGAACTGGGCCTCCTTGGCGCCCATGCAGTACGGGCCGAACTCTTGGAAGCAGATTATCTGCTTTATGCTGATGTGCGAGGAACAGCAAGTACCCCTGCGGCTGAATGTGTTCCGTGCGATGTTGATGGTCAATCCGTCGGCCGAGGGTGTATACTATATCTCTCCCCGGAGTGGGGGGAAGGTCGTTCGCCACCACCCGGATTCCATCAAGGGATGGAAGGAGAAGTATTTGGTGATCCGGAGTGAAGAGCCATGGGACATTCCCACTCGATGGAACCACTCCAAGCCGAACCACCCACCGCCGAGGCAGGGGGATCTGTCGGCAGATGAATGGGGGTTTGTCGAGCGCCTCCGCCAGTCACCTAGTATTGATTGGACGGAGGTGACGGAGACCACTCTGGCGAGCGCTGGACTGAGCCCAGCTGTTATGTGTATGTAGTTGTTCCTTTCCTCTGGGTCCTTTCTTGCTTTCTTGCTCATTGCTCTTAATGGTTTTTTCTGCAGATATGGATGAGGCATCGATCCAAGCAAGGCAGCTCGCCATGAAGAAGGAAAATGCTGAGAAGAAGAAGGCGGAGGCGGCGAAGAGGCCGAGGGAGCTGCCCCTTGTTATCTCGGAAGTCCAACTCGAGCCGAGGACCAAGAGGGGTCGCTCCGAGACGAGCAAGGGCGTGGCTTCTTCGAAGGGTCGGGGCCTAGCGGGGGCCCCTGTTCTCGACAAGGGAAAAGGTCCCTGGGTCGAGGCCGAGGAAGAGGATCCGGTGGTGGAGCTGTTGCGGCAGCGGTGGGCTCCTGACTGGTCGGTTCTGATGGGGGACCGCCTGACAGAGGAAGCCCAAGCCGTTGAAGTGGTGGAAAAGCTGGCGACCCCTCGCGATCGCAAGGCGATGGAGGGTGAGCCCGTAGAGGTGGCGTTCGCCCGCCTGGCGCAGGCCACTGTGCAGGTAAGTCTGTCGACTCCGTCCCTCCTTGTTGATTTTTGTGCCGAGGCCTGATCTTTGTCTGCCGTTGGTTGTAGGCTTGTATACAGGGGGCCAACATTAAGAACCTGTACGAGGCGTCCCTGGCTCAAGAGCGAGCTCGAGCGGAGAAGAGCGAGCTGGAGATGAAGGAGATGCGAATCGAACTCGAGGGTTCGCATAAGAGAGAGCAGCAGCTGGAGCTCCAGCTCAAGGCCAAGGATGTAGAGTGGGAGAAGAAGATGGCCTCCCTGAAGATGAAGTTCACCAAGGAGGCGAAGGAGGTGCTGCATACGGGCCAGCAGATGGTGATCGCGGCCCAGGACAAAAGCTATGAGAGGGCCCTCAGCCACGTGAGGCACTTCTTCCCGGCCCTCGATTTGTCCAAGTTTGAGTATGATATGGAGATCGAGGGGACGTCGAAGACTCCTGGCAAAGAAGGGCCCGCCGTCGACCCATCGGCCGACGCTCCCGTGGATCCGTCCGTCGGCGCGGAGGTGGGTCAATGAGTTGTGTAATTTTTGTCTTTCTTTTTCTCTCCCTCGATTGTGTTTGCCTCCCGCGGACTGGCCACCGCATTTTTTGTAAGAAACACCTGGATTTATAGTGGCAAGAAAAGTTTTTTTTGACCGGCCGGTTGTTTTCACCTCGGACATTTCTGAATCTTCTTGAGAATGTGTGTTGAGTTGGTTGGTTATCTTATAGGTCGCGGCTCTCCTCCCTGAGGGGGACTCCCGTAGTTTCTATGTGGCGCGACTCCGGAGTAAGGTTAAGGTCCTGGAGGCCGCGCTGGCTCGTCATCGAAGGGGGGCTCGGGACACTGATGAGGCTTGTAACTTTTATCGGAATAAGTCCGCCGTCTTAAGTGCGGAGGCGCGCCGGTTGAGAAGAGCGATGTGGGATCGGGAGCTCGGCGGTGCGGACCTTAGACAGGCCGGGCTTAGTACCTTGGTGCCGAGGTCCTCTCCTGGGGGGTTACCTCGCGACGTCTTTGTGGAGAAGGAGATGGAGATGCCTCGTTACAAGGCGATGTTGGGTGCCTCGTTCTCTTCCTCCTTGGGTCGACAGGCGGAGGGGGTTCCCTCTGCGTTGCTGCTGTTACAGTGGGCGCGACCGGATGATGCCCAGAGTTCTGTGGCTGGACTGTCGATTGTGGCTGAGGCTAAGGAATATCACAACGAGGGGAGGGGCCCCTAGTTGTTTGGTCGAAGTACTCTTTGTCCCTCGTTGGGCCCGAGGGGCCCCGATCTTCCTGATTTGAGATGAGTGGAGCGGTCTTGTAACGGTCTTTGTTTTTCTTTCGTTTTATTTTTTCTCTTTGGAACGAAAAATAAAGGGGTATGAAAGAAGAATCCTTTTCCTTCCTCGCTCCGGCCAGTAATGTGGTACGAAATGTCGGAGGCAAGGCCTGGCTCCATCGTTCCGCGAGGGATCGCAGTGGGGCCTTAGGAAGGACCTTCGGTCCGGACTCGTATTGAGATTATCGAGACATTTGGGGTTCGGACAAAAAGGGATATTTTTAGTATAAGGTAGGGAGGGCCGCTAAGGCAGCCCTTTACAAACGAGGGTTTACACAAAAACAGATTTACATTTAGCCGGGCCATAATCTATGCTCGTTCGGCGTCGAGGGGGAACACACCTCCACCGATGGTGGTCATGTAGCATGATCGCGCTGCTTCTTGGCTGCCTCGGACGATGCCGACTCCTTGAGGGGTGGGGAACTTGAGCTTCAGATGGTAAGCCGAAGGCACCGCTTGTAGGGAGCATAGTCCAGGCCGGCCAAGTATGGCATTGTAAGCCGCCTTGACGTTGACCACCATGAAGTCCATGGATTCGGTCCTCTTGACAGGAGTCGACCCGGCGGTAACGTCGAGGGTAACAATCCCTTCTATTACGACAGGGACGCCTGAGAACCCGTGCAAGGTGTACCCAGCTGGCTTGAGTTTACCTCGGGGTAACCTGAGATTTTCGAAGGCTTCGAGGAAAAGAATATTCACCGAGCTACCGTTGTCGACGAGGATCCTGCGGACCTCACAATTAGCCATGTGGAGGTTGATGACGAGGGCATCGCAGTGGGGCAAGCGAACACCTTCAAGGTCTTCCCCTGAGAAGGAGACCGGCCTTGATTGTAGTTTGGGCGAGGGGTTGTCTCTGACAGCGTTCACCTCTCGGAGGAAGGCTTTTTTGGAAGTGTTTGATTCACCTCCCATCGGCCCTCCGTGGACACAGTGCAAGATGAAAGGGATATCCGCGGCTCCCTCGGAATCGGGGTCCCGACCCTGGGTCTGGTTTGGGGGAGGGTTCGGAGGCGATTGCCTCCGGTTCCTAGCGTCTCGCCGATCTCGTGGGCCTTCTCGGGTAAACTCTCGGAGGTATCCTCTGGAAATGAGTTCTTCAATTTCGTCTTTCAGGGCTCGGCATTGGTCGGTTTCGTGCCCGTGATCTCTGTGGAAGCGACAGTAAAAGCGCTGGTCTCGATTCTTGTTGTTATTAGATCGGGGGGGTAGTCGGACAATGCCCTTGTCTTCGATTTCCAAGAGGATGGCGGAGATGTTATGCGTCAGGGGAGTGTACCTCTCGAAGCGGGGGACTGGCGGGACCTTCTTCATGGCCCCCGGGTCCCTTGGAGCTTTCTTTGGTGGTTCGACTTCCTCGGTCTTCCGCTTTCCTTTCCCGGTGGCATCCCTGGGATCTTCGGGATTAAGGGCCTCTTCTGCCCTAATGTATTTCTCGACCCTATTAAGGAGGTCGGGAAAGTCGACGGGGGGTCTCTTGGCCAGAGAAGCCTTCAGCTGTCCGGGGCGGACGTTGTGTCGGAATGCCGCTGAAGCGATGCCTGGGTCGAGGGAGGAGACCGACCTTGCCTCAGCGGTAAATCTCCGGACGAACACTCTGAGTGATTCCCCCTCTATCTGCTTGAGCCCAAGTAATGAGGCGCTGGTCCTTTCGGCCTTCCGGCTAGTGACAAAATGGGTCGAGGGAGGAGACCGACCTTGCCTCAGCGGTAAATCTCCGGACGAACACTCTGAGTGATTCCCCCTCTATCTGCTTGAGCCCAAGTAATGAGGCGCTGGTCCTTTCGGCCTTCCGGCTAGTGACAAAATGGGCAAGAAAATTGCCCTCGAGTTGGTCGAAGGAGTAAATGGAGCCGGGGGCGAGTTTCGAGAACCACTCGCGAGCTGGACCCCGAAGGGTGGCGGGGAAGGCTCGGCAGAGCAGGGGATCCGAGGCGCTGTGAATCATCATGAGGGTTTTGAAACCCTCCATGTGATCAGCAGGATCTCCCTCGCCATCGTAGGTCTCGAATTGAGGGGGTCGGAAATTCCGGGGTATTTCCGCTTGGAGGATGGGGGCGGAGAAGGGTGGACGGACAGGTCTGTACCCCTGAGCCATTCTTTGGCCGCCGTCCCCTATGTGATCGAGGCGGTCCTCCATTTCTTGTAGGCGTCTTAGAAGTACGTCATCGTCTTCCGGCTGGATCGTTGAAGGGCGGGACGCGCTGGCTTCGGCGTCCGACCCCGTTTGGGAATGGAGGGTTTCTTCCCTGGGGGCCCGTCGGAGGGCTCCCAGCATTTCTCTTCGGAAGTCTTGGAATTCCTTATGAGTGACGGGGGCTCCTTCGGCCCGGTTTGGCCGGTCCGAGGGTTGTCTTCCGACTCGGCTGAGCGCGGGTCTGCGCGCCTCGGGCGGTGGCCTCGGGCGGTTTGGGACCGGGTTGGAAGCGGCCCTTCCCCTGCTGCGGGTAATCTTGCGGTTGAGGATTATTCCCCGGAGGTCGGGCTGGGCTGGCCGGCCGACGCTCCTTTGGGACTCCCGAGAGGGAGCCTTATGTTTCGACGTGCGTGGCCTGGCTTTATCGGTGGGTGGGGGTGAGTCCCGTTGGTTGACGGAGGAAGCAGCCCCCTTGCCTTTGGAGGCCATGAGGATTCGGCTGTCGATGGCCTTTGAGGGTCTGGGTCGGATCGGCTTCTGGAGCAGCGTTTCCCACAGACGGCGCCAACCTGATGCTGTTTATTTCTGAGAAACGTGTGGAAGCACCAGGTGTGAGTTCGGACTCAATTTGTATTGAAGGAGATTGCCGCTCGTCTGCCGACCTTCAGTTGACCTTCTGGGACCTACGATGAGCTCGGAAAGATGTTGGAGGTTGGGCTCGGATCGGAAGGGTCGGATCCGAGGTCTTGTGTACCTGCAGACGGTCCTGAAACACCGGGGTTTGTCCCGGTGGCGGACCCTCCGACGCTCTAGTCAGTCTCTGTGAGAGAGTAGCAATAACTAGGTATATTTAAGTGGCAAAAGATTGATTACCTCAAAAGGTGGGTGTGGGTCTAGTATTTATAGAGAATCCCAACCGGGTTTGGTTCCACTTGGGGGCCGGGTTTGGATCCGAAAGCCCATGGACCTGACGTGGCAGAAGGCCCAGGGGGTTTAGGGCGGACGTGGCGATACCAGGAGTGGTATAGGGCTGACGTGGCGAAACCCTTGGCGGTATTTGGAGCTGACGTGGCCCATCGTGAGCCTCCTGTGCCTCTGGGGGGAATCGGAGGGCCTAGGCTGCGCCAGGTCATCCTTCTGCCCCGCCAGAGAGGGGGGACGGCCTGTGGGACTGCCCCGGATCGGACTCCGAGGGCTACTGAGGCTCGTCGGTACGAGGAGGCCAGTACCGTGAGGGCAAACACGAGGTTCGGCACCGACCCAGAAGTGGTCCGGAGCCGAACTAGGTTGTTATTTTTACTTTTCTGAGTAGGAATAGTATTGGGCCCTGGTTGGGCCTCAGGCCATTTTTACACTGTCACAGTATACTTTTCCACAGGAGGAGTTATACACTCATTGTCAACAACTGAGCAACACCGAAGTACAGCTTCGACGAATAATACTTTCAGAAATGGTATTGAGGGAATCAATTCCTCGTGAATTACCAAATATTAGGCGGTCTGTATCGATGGGTAGACCATCTACTTATCGACATAGACTATTGAATCCGAATTTAGATGACACCGGAGCATCAACATCCTCATTTGTGGCTGAAACACAGTATAATTATGAAGAATAGAAAAATTTTTATATAATTTATTTTCTATTTATCTTGATGGTATTAATATGAACTTGTAAATGTCATTCAGAAAAGGTTACGATAAGGGTATTAATGTCAATTTGTAAATTTTCTATTTTCCTTATTTCTAATACCTCATAATTAAGTAGGTTATTGTATTAAGTTAGGAATTGTAGACTTGAAGGTATTAATGTCATAACAGTAATGTCACATGGCTAGCATCTCCAAAATTGGATTGTACTGAAGTAGGTTATTTGTATTTATTCAGTTCCATACCCATTATTCATAGTTACTTTACAATTTACAAAGTGTAGGTTTTGACTTTTTTTACACCTACTAATTAACTTTTAGATTGGAGAGGACATTGATGATGAGTTCTTCTTCAAGCAGCATGATCGGTATTTATATGCTGCCATCCTGTGTACATTTATTTCTTGACAACACTTTGTAAACTTCAAATCCAAAAGCACCCACTGCAAATTTACCTTCTCAAACCATGGCTTATTTACATGTACCTTCTTCCTCGAGTTCTTCTTCTTCTTCATCAGAGGAGGACAACAATATTATTGCTAGGATTGTTCATAACCGTCTAATAAGGATTGGCAAGGCAATCCAAGTTAGTGAACAAATCAATCGTCGTCGGGAAAGAGAAGAAGGTCATAGACGGATGGGGAATGACTACTTTGCCAAAATTCAATTTACCCAGATACATTTTTCCGTCGTCGATTTCGTATGCGCCGACAACTCTTCAATCGGGTATTGGAGGTTGTTGTGGGTTACGACCAGTATTTTCTCCAATCCCAGGATGCTTGTAAGCAACTTGGATTAACTCCGCATCAAAAAATTACGGCAGCACTACGATGTTTGGCGTACGGAGGTGCGGCTGATACGGTTGACGAATACATATGCATAGGTGAAACAACAGTATTGCATGCTTACATTATATTAAGATAAAATTCAACATTTTGGCCAAATGTTCTTTAGCCATCGTTGTAACCTCGTTTTTGCATAATTTCGTTTTGCCTACACATAAAATAATATCGTTCAGATCGATACCCATAATGCGATCTTCCTCGACCCGTTCTTTAATATCGCATTCTCGGGCTTTTATCGCATTCCTCCTATCTTACGATTCTTTGTATACAGATGTAAAAATGGTTGTTTCTTCGATCATATCTTTCAATTCTAATGTTTCGGCCAATCATTTTCCTTTCCTCTTAGTAGCTTTGCGACCTGGTGGTCAGATAAAGGGTGTAGGTGAATTCGTATCAGAGGGTATATCTGAGTCCCAGTTGTTTATTGTGGGAGAGTTTTGGCTACCACTCCCTTCACCAGATTGGGTATTTTGTACTAACTTGTGTAGTACGCAATGAAAACTTCGGCTAGTTTTTAAGAATCTCATAACATTCATCAAATTTAAAAGCTCTCCCCGAAGTTGCTATATATTCTACTATCGCTTTGCGAATCTGAGACAACATTCAAATACCAAACGTTATTATCTACACAAATAATACAAATAATGAATTTAAATTAGTATTTTTTCTACATATCTTATCAGTCTCGGTTGTTCCGCTACCGGCTCTAGTAGTAGCATTGCTCAATTTTCCTATGAATAGCACTACTTCTTTCGAAATCAGTTGAAATCGACTAGTAAGTGAGCTAACTGTTTTGTCGGTAGGAGTTCCTAATAATACCTTAAATGTAGAAAAAATATGCTCCCAGAACTGTGCCTCGAATTAATCGTTACCGATCACTAGATCTTGAGTTATACTAATCCAACTCTGGCACAGAAGAACATCTTCCTAAGACGTATATGCTCTTTCCCTTACACTTTAGCTCGCCATTGATTTTCTTTCGCAAATAACTCAATACAAGACAGAGAGAAGAATAGAAACTTGAGATCTGAAAGTTTTTTTAGACAATTGTGGTGCTAATATTCGGTTCGGTATGAGTACTATATATACAAAATTTTAGTGAGTTGTTTAGATAAAAAAATAGTCATTGGATTTATCTTGGAAAGGGAAAATGAGTCGTTGATGAATGAAGAGGGGCAAATAGGTAATTCAATATTTAAATTTAAAAAAAAACCCAACAAACGCAACATCTTGTTGCATCCGAGGATTGCGGAGAGGAGGGACGCAACATCATGTTGCGTTCGAGGGTTTTTTAATTTTCCAACATTTTCTGCTTTAAAAAATTTTGCGTCCGAGGGTTTTTTAATTTTCCGACATTTTCTGCTTAAAAAAATTAATTTTTAATGGAGTGACGCAACTTGATGTTTCGCCCGACGATTAAAAAATAATATTTTTTCGAGCGACACAAGATGATGTTTCGTCCTTTAAATTATGCATAATTCTCAAATCCGCTCTCATCTATAGCAATCTACTGTAGCTAAATATGCAAAATATGCATATTTAGCAAACGACTGCAGCGATTTTTTCGAGAAAATATGAATATTATGCATATTTAGTAAACGACTACAGATGCTCTAAAGTAACTGCATTTGTTGTATACTTTGCTGTGAGAGTTGTTCTCGAGATTGAATTATAAGTTTACAATTTCATCAAACCTCTGCGACTAACGTGTCAACATCCATGGCTTCTCTAGCAGCCTCCGAGAATTAATATTGAAGAGTATTGTTCTCATACTATTTGTTCTTCCTGAACCTGGTATCTTTTCCTTTATTAATCATACATCTTGTATTAGTATGAAACATCTCTCCCACTCTCGCCACCTCTATTTATAGATGAGAAGCCTGATCATACTCACTTCTCCCCCTGTACATGAACTTCTTCCTTTTTCAACCAAGAATAATTTGCACCACCAATTGTTGTAGTGCCTACGCATTTTTCACCACAACTTATACATCAATGCTTTATTCATATCTCTCGGGTCCAGGATACCTTATCCTCCGAATTCTTTTATCTTGCACACTCATCTCCACTTAACCAGGTGGTATCGCTTGTTGATTTTGTTTGTAATTCCATAAGAATCTTCTCATACACTTGTCAATTATACCAATAACGCATTTCAGAAGTTCGTATATAGACATTAGGCACGTCAATAAACTGCTAAAAACCAAGTTAAGTAATGTCATTCTACCTCCAAGGGAAAGAAATCTCCCCTTCCATCTTGTCAACCTCTTTTCCACCATTTCTATTGATGGTTGTCAGTTCTCTCTTCGCATCGCTCCTGGACTATTTGACGTACCCAAAATCCTTAATGGGAAATCTCTTCTCTCGCATCCTAGATAACTACCTCAATAAGGGTGGAAAGATTGTCGCCAAAAGGTATGTCACAACTCTTCCTAAAGTTCACTCTTAATCCTGTCCACAACTCAAAATACTTCAGAATGATACCTATAGCCAAAATTTCCTCCTCCTTCGCAGCGCCAAACATTAATGTATCATCTGCATATTGTAGGATCATTACCGTCTCTAGGATCGTTATAGTCTCCGGTATTCCTTTGATTGTAAGTCCACAAATAATTTGCTTTTCTCTTCCTCTCTTAATCATATCGGTCAATCCGTTCGCTATTAGAGTGAAAAGAAGGGAAGACCAGGGTGCCCTTGTCTCAATCCCCTACGACACCTAATTTTCTTTCCCGACTTTCCGTTAACCTGAATAAATGATTTTTCATCTTTAACGCACATCATAATTCACCTTCCACTTAGTTCCCAAACCTTTGAACTCATGTGCTTCATCAATGCATTCTCATTCTACCGAATCATACATCTTTTTGAAGTCTAATTTCAGCAGGAAAACATCGACTTTTTCCTTGATCTTCTAAAAATAATCTTGTGGACCGATGCCATATTGTCCATATTATCTTTCCCTTTGATAAAATAACTTTGAGATTCTCCCATCGGATCGTTTAAATGAGCGGACAACTTTTGTGCTAACACTTTAGTATTAATCTTAAAGGAGTCGTTCAATAGACTAATCGGTCTTAGGTCCTCTACCATTAGCACCTAAGATTCTTCTGGGATGAATATGACATTCGCATAGTGATATGGCTAAAAAATAGGATTAAATCGGGACCGTTCACATCGGACTCGAATCTTAAAGCTCAGGGGTAAAACGGTAATTTCACATGCAAATGGGTCCAAAGCGGGTACTGGGTCTCCTACTCACAGATCCAATAACCCGCAAACGGATCCACCTCAGCTGGGTACGGGTTTCAACCCGCTACCAACCCGATCCGACAAGATACAATCAAGGTCCCTGATTAGATCTAAATCAACGGCCATGATTCACATCTATCTTTTCACTGGGGATTAGGGATTAAATTCCTTAACTGATTATAGGGGATATACCTTATCAGATTACATGCCTTATCTGATTACGGGGAATATTCCTTATCTAATCACGGGGATTACATTCCTAAAACCAGTCCCTAAGACGCCTATAAATACCCCTCACCCATCTCCATTAAGAGGTAATCAATCTTTCTCTAGTTAAACGCTCTTTCATAATCATTTCTGGTTACTGACTTGAGCGTCGGAGGGTGCGTCGCCGGAATCAACCCCGGTGTCTCGCACTTCCTTGCAGGTGAACGGCGGGAGTCAACGGTCAAGCTCCGGCGGAACAGGTTAGGTGTTTGCTATTCAGGTTTTCTACGAACTCACAAATTCATCTGTTTGCCCCCACACCGAATTTAGCGGCAACAGATTGGCGCCGTCTGTGGGAAAACTAAACGAATAGCAGCCCCTCTTCCCGTTGGTCCGATCTTCTCCAGCCATGCCTCCTAGGAAAGTAAGATCCAGAGGGTCCAACTGTGGACCCAACCCCGCCGATCAGCAAGAGGTAGTCCCCGTCCAACCCGCTCCGCAGCAGGGACAACCCCCGCTTCAGGTAGAGGACCCTCTTCAACAAGATCAGCATCTCCCTCAGAATCAACAACCCCCCAAGGGTCCTACCGGTCCACAGAATGCCGGTGCGGGGGGCTCCCGCATGAAGCAACCTCTCCACCGACGAGCTTCACCATGGCCGACAACGCCATCATCGGCCACCTCCTCGCCGAATCCATGCCGAGCTCTCCTCTACCGAGCTCCATCATCAAGCTCCATCCTCAAGAGCCGAGCTCGAACTCTACTCCAACTCCGCGCCATGCCGAGCCCACACTCCGGAACTCCGATTTCCGAGCGCGCTTCTCGCCGAAACCCATCGTTGCCGAGCTCTCCACTCCGTTCACCTCGGAGCGGACCTCTTCTCAACGAGTTCGGAATGCACAACTCTCTCCTAGAGTTTCTCCCCAAACTCTTCTCCTAAACGGCTCTCTTCCAGAGCCGAGCTCTTCACTCCGCTCACCTCGAAGCGGACCTCTTCTCAACAAGTTCGGAGCGCACAACTCTCTCCTAGAGTTGCTCCCCAAACTCTTCTCCTAAACGGCTCTCTTCCAGAGCCGAGCTCTTCACTCCGCTCACCTCGAAGCAGAACTCTTCTCAACAAGTTCGGAGCACACAACAGCTCTCTTCCAGAGCCGAGCTCTTCACTCCGCTCACCTCGGAGCGTACCTCTTCTCAACAAGTTCGGAGCGCACAACTCTCTCCTAGAGTTGCTCCCCAAACTCTTCTCCTAAACGGCTCTCTTCTAGAGCCGAGCTCTTCACTCCGCTCACCTCGAAGCGGACCTCTTCTCAACAAGTTCGAAGCGCACAACTCTCTCCTAGAGTTGCTCCCCAAACTCTTCTCCTAAACGGCTCTCTTCCAGAGCCGAGCTCTCCACACCGCTCACCTCCGAAGCGGACCTCTCCTCAACGAGTTCGGAGCTCACAACTCTCTCCTAGAGTCGCTCCTCAAACTCATCTTCCGAACGGCTCTCTTCCAGAGCCGAGCTCTTCACTCCGCTCACCTCGAAGCGGACCCCTTCTCAACAAGTTCGGAGCGCACAACTCTCTCCTAGAGTTGCTCCCCAAACTCTTCTCCTAAACGGCTCTCTTCCAGAAGCCGAGCTCTTCGCTCCGCTCACCTCGAAGCAGACCTCTTCTCATCGAATTCGGAGCTCACAACTCTCACCAAGAGCTCCTTCTCGCACTCATCTCACAAACGGCTCTCTTCCAGAGCCGAGCTCTCCACTCTGCTCACCTCGGAGCGGACCTTTTATCAACAAGTTTGGAGCGCACAACTCTCTCCTAGAGTTGCTCCCCAAACTCTTCTCACAAACAGCTCTCTTCCAGTGCCCAGCTCTTTGCTCCGCTCACCTCCAAGGCAAACCTCTTCTGAACGAGTTCGGAGCACAACTCTCTCCTAGAGTTCCTTCCTACACTCATCCTCCAAATGGCTCTCTCCCAGAGCCGAGACCTTCACTGCCGCTCGCCGCCGAATCAGACCCCTTATCAACAAGTTCCGAGCTCCTTGCTCCGCCCACCTCCAAGGCGGACCACTCCTCAACGAGTTCGGAGTCCAGCTTCTTCTACATGGCTGCTCCCACAACTTGCTAAGCACCACACGATGGTTCGGAGTCCAGCACTCGGCTCGACTCTTCCTCCTCGGCTCGTCTTCAGACGGGCCGGGGGTAGATCGCCGTTCGAAATTGCTCCTGCAGCCGTTGAATGGATCGGAGTCCAACACTTGGCTCGATTCTACTTCGCAAGTTCGCTCCAAAGCGGACCAGAAGTAGTTCGCCATTCGAAACTGCTCCTGCATCCCTTAAACTCACCACACGATGGTTCGGAGTCCAGCACTCGGTTCGACACTCCTTCCTCGGATCGTCTACAGACGAGCCGGAAGTAGATCGCCGTTCGAAATTGCTCCTGCAGCCGTCGAATGGATCGGAGTCCAACACTTGGCTCGATTTCGCTTCGCAAGTCCGCTCCTAAGCGGACTAGAAGTAGCTCGCCATTCGAAACTGCTCCTGCATCCCTTAAACTAATCACACAATGGTTCGGAGTCCAGCACTCGGCTCGACTCTTCCTCCTCGGCTCGTCTTCAGACGGGCCGGGAGTAGATCGCCGTTCGAAATTGCTCCTGCAGCCGTTGAATGGATCGGAGTCCAACACTTGGCTCGATTCTACTTCGCAAGTTCGCTCCTAAGCGGACTAGAAGTAGCTCGCCATTCGAAACTGCTCCTGCATCCCTCAAACTAACCTCACGATGGTCAGGGTCCTATGGCTCGACTTTACTTCACCGGCTCGTCCTTAAACGGGCCGGAGGAAGATGGCCATTCCGAACTGCCCCCACGACCATCCGAGCTGAGCTACCCATCTACCGAGAAGCGAAGTGGCGGAAAATGTGCCCCAAAATCCGTGCTCGGATCTGCCGAACAAGATGCATCTGCCGAGCAGCTGAGCGGATGAAGAGCAAGAAGAAAAAGAGGCTAACGGGTCAAGGTCGGATCCAATACCCTCGGTCCGACCCATACCCTTCTTAGCTCCTTCATTCTTCTCCTTCTTCAGTCTTCCCGCCAAAGGTACCCAACACTTCTGCTCTTCTTCACTGTGCGAAGGAACGAGGCAGGGGAGAGAACCCGAATGCCTCTCCTCCCCTTCTCAAGGCCAAGCTCTTCACTCCGCTCGCCTCCAAAGCGGAGCTCTTCCCGACGAGTTCGGAGCTCACAACCCTCCCCTGGAGTTGCTCCTTGCACTCACTTCAGAGAATGGGTCTTCCCAGCACCTCTTCTCCTAGGAGTGGAGCTCCTCTTCAAAAATCTCCAAAACCAAACAGAATAGAGACAACTTCAGAGCCCCTCACCTCTCCCGTATGCCGACCCATCCTCCCGAGCCGAGGAGCAGAGCTTCATCGACCCATCCCCTTCATCAACTCACTGAACTTCTCCTCACGCTCGAGCCATCCGAACAGCCGAGCTACCGAACAGCTCAGCCGAACGGCCGAGCCACTGAGCACGGAGGGGCAGAATCTTCAAGGAGCACTTCCTCCAAAATGCCTCAGCGCCTCGGCCAACAGCACTGAGTCTCCGAGCCGAGGTACCGGGGTACCGACCCGCGTATATGGCAAAAAATCGTCCCGAGGCGATTTCGCCGTTAGATCATCTCAAAATTCGCACCCAATCATGATGGACGGATCAGATCGCGTACGTCACCACAAAACGACAAGATAACGTTTTCTCGAAACTCGTGCCTCTTGTCTCGTGATTCGTGCCACGATCGTGATCAACCGCCCAGATGGCTCTTCTACAAATCGAGCTCCCCACTCCGCTCGCATCCGAAGCGGAGCTCTTCTCAAACGAGTTCGGAGCTAGAACTCTCTCCTAGAGTTGCTCCTCAAGCTCCTCTTCCTGACGGCTCTTCTACAAATCGAGCTCCCCACTCCGCTCGCATCCGAAGCGGAGCTCTTCTCAAACGAGTTCGGAGCTAGAACTCTCTCCTAGAGTTGCTCCTCAAGCTCCTCTTCCTGATGGCTCTTCTACAAATCGAGCTCCCCACTCCGCTCGCATCCGAAGCGGAGCTCTTCTCAAACGAGTTCGGAGCTAGAACTCTCTCCTAGAGTTGCTCCTCAAGCTCCTCTTCCAGATGGCTCTTCTACAAGTTAAGCTCTTCACTCCACTCACTTCCAAAGCGGAGCTCTCCTCCACAGGTTCGGAGCACAACTTTCTCCTGGAGCTCCTCCTCAAACTTGTCTCTCAAATAGCTCTTCTCGACGAGATCGGAGCTAAAACTCTCTTAGAATTGCTCCTTGCGCTCACTTCAAAGAATGGGTCTTCCCATGGCTCTTACGAGGATCTTCCTAGCACCTCTTCTCCGCCCCTAGGAGTGGAGCTCCTCTTCAAAAATCTCCAAAAGCCAAGCAGAGCATCACCTCTTCCATATGCCGACTCATCCCCTTCATCAACTCACCGAGCTTCTCCTCACGCTCGAGCCGTCCGAACAGCCGAGCTACCAAACAGCTCAGCCGAACGGCCGAGCCACTGAGCACGAAGGGGCGGAATCTTCAAGGAACACTTAATTCAAAACAGACAATTCAGCACCTCGGCCAAACAGCCCTGATGCGCCGAGCCGAGATACCGGGGTACCGACCCTCGTATATGGCAAAAAATCGTCCCGAGGCGATCTCACCGTTAGATCATCTCCAAATTCGCACTCAAGCGTGATGGACGGATCAGATCGCGCCACATCACCACAAAACGACAAGATAACGTTTTCTCGAAACTCGTGCCTCTTGTCTCGTGATTCGCGCTACGATCGTGATCAACCGTCCAGATTGAGCCACGTAGCTCGGATCTCAAATCCGAGCTACCGAACTACCGAACCGCTAAGCAGCAAAAAATCTCCTCATAATCCGTGCTCGGATTGGCCGAACAAGAAGCGGATCCGAGGAGCTCAGATTTTCCCAACAAGGAAGGAGAGAGAGAGAAACAAAAAAAATGTGGGTTCGGACCCTTTAGGATCCAAACCCGGATTCCCCACTCCCCACGTCACTTTTCTTCTCCAACAGCAAAAACCAAACAACACTCCTCCTTCTCCAAGTTCGAACCCACCTGTCGAAGCTCCATGGCGCCGAGCTCACTGGCCGAACCCAACTCCTCGGCCGAGCTTCGAGCTTCGCCACCTTCGCCACGACGTCGAGCTCCTTCTCCATGTTCGAACCCGCCTGTCGAAGCTCCGCGACGCCGAGCTCACTGGCCGAACCTAACTCCTCGGCCGAGCTTCGAGCTTCGCCATCTTCGCCATCTTCGCCACGACGTCGAGCTCCTTCCCCACGTTCGAACCCGCCTGTCGAAGCTCCGCGACGCCGAGCTCACTGGCCGAGCCGAACCTCCGTCGAGCTCCTCCAATAACGTCGAGCGCACGCTCCCGCCAAAGCAAACCAACAAGAGACAAATCCCAACAAACCCTTCAAAAAAAGAAAGGGGCCACGTGGCATGCCACGTGGCATCATCTCAATGATCCGAGGTGCCGATCCGGGGTGCCGATCCGAGGTGACGGGGTACCGACCCTCGTATATGGAGAAAAATTCGACCGAATCCATCTCACCGTCGGATCCTCTCAAAATTCGTGCTAAAACATGATGAACGGTTCAGATCTCGCCACGTCATCACAAAACGACAAGATAACGTTTTCTCGAAACTCGTGCCTCTTGTCTCGTGATTCGCGCCACGATCGTGATCAACCGTCCAGATTGAGCCACGTAGCTCGGATCTCAAATCCGAGCTACCGACCTACCGAACAGCAAAGTGGGAAAAAATTCTCCTCTAAATCCGTGCTCGGATCTGCCGAACCAGATGCATTAGCCGAAGCAACAAGGAAGAAGGAGGAGAGAGAGAGAAAACAGTGTGGGTTCGGACCCGTTAGGATCCGACCCGAACCCTTCCTCCTTCTCCCCTACACTCTCCCGCCAAAAAAAAAAATGAAGAAGAACCCATCTTCTTCAGAACCCAACTCCTCGACCATGCCGAGCTCACCATCAGAGCTCCCCACGACCGCCGAAGCCACCTTCGTCGAACTCCAAACGCCGAGTTCTCCCTGCACCGAGCTCCAACGACGAGCTCGCCTCCGCCATCGAGCTCCAAGTCCCAACGCGTCGACGAGCTCCAAATCCTTCGCAGCTTTCGAGCTCTCCCAACAGTCGAGCTCCGTTGCCGAACTCCATTGAGCTCCCTTCCAACTTCGAACCCATTACTGACGACCACCTCCGAGCTCGACTCTTCTCTTCGTCGAGCGCCGAAGCGTCGGCTCTCCATGCCGAGCCGAACCCATCGAACCGGAGAACCCACTCCTCCTTCGACCTCCGTCTCCCTACTTCCTCAACGCCGCTCGCGGTCGAGCTCTCCTCGCTCGACGACCGCCTCCGAGCTCGCCTCTTCCCTTCGTCGAGCGCCGAAGCGTCAGCCTCCATGCCGAGCCGAACCCATCGAACCGAAGAACCCACTCCTCCTTCGACCTCCGTCTCCCTACTTCCTCAACGCCGCTCGCGGTCGAGCTCTCCTCGCTCGACGACCACCTCCGAGCTTGCCTCTCCTCTTCGTCGAGTGCCGAAGCGTCGGCTCTTCATGCCGAGCTCCATCACCACGCCGAACTCCTTCACCGCCTCCACTGTCTTCAAACTCCAAAGCTTCGAGCCCCTCGCCTCAGACGAGCTCCACTCCGCTCCGTCTTCGAGTTCGCGGTCGAAGCAGAGAGAAGAAGACGAGGATGTAGACGGACGGAGGAGAGAAGAAGCAGCAACGAAGTAGAAGAAAGAAGAGAAGCAGCGGGGAGGAAAGAAGACAAAAAAAAAAAAAAATAAAAAAATAAAAAATAAAAAAAAATGCCACGTGGCGGTCCACGTGGCGACATCTCAACGATCCGGGGTGACTTCGCCGGAGCGCCGAAGTGCCGAACTCGTATTTGGAGAAAAAAAGGGGCCGGGCCACACGATCCGTCCGATCGTTCCAAAATTCGTGTCGCGACACGATCGACGCTCAGGAACGCGCCACGTGTCCCGATCGTGATCTGCCTCACGATGCGCGCTGATCTGATCATGATGAACGGCCCGAAACGCGCCACGTGTCCAGATCGCGATCTGCCTTACGATGCGTGCTCATCTGGTCATGATGGACGGCCAGAAATCTGCCACGTGTCCAGGTAATATTTAAATTATTTATTTATTTATTTAATTGTTTTTTTTATTTAAAAAATCCGAAAAAAATATTTAAAAATCGAAAAAATTAATTAAAAATTCTAAAAATAATTATTAATTCAGAAAAAATTATTTTTAAATTCTGAAAAAATAATTATTAAATTAGAATAATTAATTAATATTTTAGATAATTAATTATTTAATTCGGAAAATGAATAAAAAATTCAAAAAAATGAGAAAAAATTCAGAAAAATCTGGAAAAATCACCAAAAATCCAGAAAATTCTAAGAATATTTTTGGGCATTTTACAAGCCCATAATAACACTGTTACACCCCGAGCAAGATTCCAAACTCCCTTAAGAACACCGATAAAATCCCGTACGCCATTAGAACAGTTAAACTACTCCTCAAAGGCTGATTACACTCAGTCTTTAGGAGTGGGGGGCTCGTGATATGGCTAAAAAATAGGATTAAATCGGGACCGTTCACATCGGACTCGAATCTTAAAGCTCAGGGGTAAAACGGTAATTTCACATGCAAATGGGTCCAAAGCGGGTACTGGGTCTCCTACTCACAGATCCAATAACCCGCAAACGGATCCACCTCAGCTGGGTACGGGTTTCAACCCGCTACCAACCCGATCCGACAAGATACAATCAAGGTCCCTGATTAGATCTAAATCAACGGCCATGATTCACATCTATCTTTTCACTGGGGATTAGGGATTAAATTCCTTAACTGATTATAGGGGATATACCTTATCAGATTACATGCCTTATCTGATTACGGGGAATATTCCTTATCTAATCACGGGGATTACATTCCTAAAACCAGTCCCTAAGACGCCTATAAATACCCCTCACCCATCTCCATTAAGAGGTAATCAATCTTTCTCTAGTTAAACGCTCTTTCATAATCATTTCTGGTTACTGACTTGAGCGTCGGAGGGTGCGTCGCCGGAATCAACCCCGGTGTCTCGCACTTCCTTGCAGGTGAACGGCGGGAGTCAACGGTCAAGCTCCGGCGGAACAGGTTAGGTGTTTGCTATTCAGGTTTTCTACGAACTCACAAATTCATCTGTTTGCCCCCACACCGAATTTAGCGGCAACACATAGTTTATTCTATCAATGTCCAAGGATCCATGATAAAACTCTTGAAAAATATCAATCAAATTGAAAGTCTACATAAGAACATAGGGAAACCATCCAAACCAGGCACCTTGTCTTATGTCAGGCACTTGATTGGTTGGAACACTTCTTCTACTGTGAATATACCTTCAATCCTCTCGCTTCCATCTATCCTCGAAGTGTTCCACATTACTGGCATCAAACCACATCAATTCAATTTTTTGTTTCCTAAAATCTCTTTAAACTTGCACCTATTTTCTCCCACATGCATGCCTCCGATGTGATTTTGTCATCTTCTTCCGTTTGCAATTTGGGAAATATTTACTATTATCATCACCCTCTTTGAGCCATTACACCCTTGAGTTCTGCCTCCAATACTGATCCTTCATCTCTCCAAATTGTTGAATCTCTTGCCTGCTGCCTTCCAACACTTTAACCTCTGGATTAAAGAAGTCCGTCTCTTCCTCCACCAACTCTAACTCTTGAATTCTCTCCCCTAGCTCTTTAACTCATCCTTTCACCCGACCAAATTCCTACTTTGCTCAGTCCTTCAAACATTTGCATAACCATCTTGTCTTAGCTATCTATTTTCCAATAGCACTAACCTCCTCAGTATGGGCATTCCATAACCTTCAATAATCCTGCAAATGTTTCCACTAAGGGTTCACGCTTTCTCAAAGCGGAACGTACGCTGATACGTCTTAATCCCATCTTCGCAATCTAGGGCCAACGAGATATGATCAGACGTGAATCTGGCAACGCACTTCACAGTCGCTAAAGAAAATTGTTTCCTTCCAATCAATAGACACTAAAATTCTATCAAGTTTCCCTAGAATTGGGTTGACCTGCGTGTTGGTCCATGTAAATTTCCTATCCATAGGCCTGATTTCCTTGAGTTCTAAATCATCGATGGTGTAGTTGAAGTCGGTTATATCCCGACTGCTAGCTTCTCTACCTCTGCATTTGTTCTTGATTATAGTGATATTGAAATCTCCGTTTACCACCCAAGACCCCATCCACCTATCTCTAATGGTCCTAAGCTCGTCGCAAAGTTTTCCCCAAAGTCTAGAGTCATACGGACCATACATCGATGTAACCATATGCTCCAAGATGTCACTTAAGAGTTTGTCCTTTCATACATTGTAGTTGTAGATTAATCGTGATACTATATCAGTATTTGTATGCACTACAATACGCGGCTATGACTGTCCATGCTTCCTTTATAAAGATGGGCATTAAAGATTTTCAACATGTGACTTAGTATAGATGGTTTTAGAGCTGGTATCGGGTCCTATCGGGTCGGGTCCTCCACTACCCGGACCCGGACGGACCCGGTACCTCACAGGTTTAAAAAATGGACCCTAACCCAGACTCAGACCTGGACCTGAGAGAATCGAGTCTGGATCCGGGTCCTTACCAAAAAAAACTACCTGTCGGGTCCGGTAGCGGAAAATAAATATTTGCACTTAAGTATTTTTGCACTCGATACCTTACGATTTCAACAATTTTTATACTTAAGTACATGAATAAATATTATATTTACACCTCTATTTTCAACAATTACTATTTACATGAATATCCATATAACTCTATTATTCAAATTCCATATTTTTTGGAGTATTTTTTAATAGGTTCGGGTCCTTGTCTGAGTCGGGTCTATTTTAAACGGATTCAGACCCAGATCCGAATGTGTATCGGATCTTATTTTAAGATCTGGACCTACATTAGTATAGATCGGATCGGTTCCGGTCCAATACCAGGTCTGAATCTGGTCCAGATCAGATCCAAGTATGGGATCAAATCAACAACTCTAGATGGTTTAAAATCAGTTATTGCTTAAGTAACGTTCTGTCACTTAATTTTGACAAAACACACAAAAAATAGCTGTCTGAAAAAGTAATGTTGTGAAAAAATAGAAAACGTCAGAAAGCGACAAAAGGCATTTAAAAACATTTAAATGAGATTTTTGACCCTTTTTTTTTTGAAACGACGGATGAGATTTTTGACCTGTTAAAAAAAGGAAAACGGGTTTATTTTTTTCCCATTTTAGATTTGATATAACCAAACCTATTATTGTATACTAAATTTTTAATTTAGAATAAAATATAAGCAGTTGTCTGGACAATTTGGTTTCAAAACTTAAAGTTTTAAATAAAATTTGGGAAGGAAAATCATCATTGTGTTTATTCATTGTCAAAAATCTAATTTTCATTTTCGAAATTGCACTGAATTTATGTTAATGATTTTATTATTTTCTTTATTCTTTAGACATAGTTTTCAACTATGAAAAAAAGCTTACATATAAAGAATAAGAGCATCCACAGTCATGATCGCCAAAAAAATAGCAAAATATATATTATATATATAGTAAAGTGAAGTTTGCTGCAGTGGTGAAAAACTATAATATAACAATCAAAAATTAAATAGGGCGAAAAGAAAAAAAATCAGCACATTTTTTAATAAATAAATTGAATATTTTAATAATTTTTAAGTTCATACTGAACTTAAAGATCCGTTGGCGGGAGGGAAAAAAAAAGAAATATATATATACCATGGGATGGAACTTCAAAGTTCATGGGAAGGAACTTGAAGTTCTGTCCAAGGTAAAAAGTCAAAAAAAAAAAATCAATTTCTTTTTTGGAACAGAACTTGAAGTTCCGTACGATATAATAAAAAATTAATTTTTTATTTGGGACGGAATTTCAAGAGCTTGAAGTTCGGTCCTATATAATATGCATATTCTCATATCACCTCTCAAATATAGCAAGCTTTGGTAGCAATTTTGCAAAAATATGAATAAATAGCAAACGACTGCAGATGCGCGATTACTAAAATATGAGTAATATGAAAATTTAACAAACGACTGTGGATGCTCTAATAACACTTATATGTTTACAAGTTGATGAAATTAATACTAATATATATGTTGGATAAGAGCATCAGTAGTCATTGGCCATTTTGCCAAATTTTGAAAAAATTAGCAAAGAATGTGCTGTAGTCGTTGGACAAATACCTAAAATTTGGGTTTCATCGCTATAACGGTCGGCTATGTTTGGCAGACGAAATAGCAATTGCCAAAATATAGCTAACGAAAGATGATTTTTCATCGGAGTGATCGGACGAAATATTCTTTCGTTGGAGAGTTTTTTTTTTTCAAACTTATCGAACGAGGGATTATTCACTGTCCTTTAAAATTTTTATTTTTTATTTTAAAAAAATGTCGGACAGGAAATTATTTCTCATCTCGTCCATTTTTCAGATAGAAACAAAATTTTCATTTCATCGGACGGGAGATGATTTACAGTCCGGCCAAAAAAAAAAATTTAATTTTTTTTATTGACGGACGAGAGATCTTTTTCCGTTTGTCCTTTAATTTAATATATATATATATATTTGGCAGTGAACGACTGCAACGCAAAATACGAATGCAACGCAAAACTGTTCTCATTTTCATTTGGCAAAAAGTACCCAAAAATTAGATCTCAACGACTACACTACAGATGATGCTCTAAATTCTAAGAGTATCTGTAGTCGTTTGCCATATATCCAAATTTTTCAAAATTTGGAAAAAAAACCCATGTAGTCGTTGGCCAAATACCCAAATAATGGGTTTCATCGCTACAGTGCTCGACCATATTTGGCAAGCGAAATGGCAATTGCCAAAATATGGCCGGACGATGGATTATCTACCGGACGAAAGATTATCTTCCGGCGCTCAGTTTTTTTTTTTATCGGACGATAGATAATTTACCGCCCCCACCAATTTTTTAAATAAAAAAAAAGTTATCGGACGGTAGTTTATATACCGTCTCTCACATTTGCGCTAAAGACAAACTCGCATTTGTGTTGGGACGGTGTATAGTACACCGTCACTCACATTTGGAGAGTTTTTTTTATGTCTTTTAGTGCCAAAATTTTTTATTTTTTATTTTTAAGAAAAATTTTTATACGAAAGATAATCTATCGTCTGGCCAATTTTTAACTTTCGACCACTACAACAAGCAGTAAATTTTTTATTTTCATTTGTCAAATACCAAAAAATATGGTCACAACGACTGCAGATGCTCTAAACTCTGTTAACTCCCTAAACTCACGTATTTCGATTCCCGTGCAATGTGTCCCGAACAATAATCAAATGGGCTCTCCACTCCCCCAAACCCAATAACACCCACCCAAAGCCAACAATCAAATCTTGGGGGAGGAAAAAAAATCCATAGAAACCAAAAGAAACCCCACTTCTCTCTCACGGGTTCACCTCGAAATCCCCAAATCTAAACGCCCCTATCCATCCATCCATCCATCACATCACACTCTCCCACCACAGTAATATTATAGCATTAATGTGGGAGGGAGACACTCAGACACATATTCCCTTCTCCCCTCCCCCCACCACACCCACTTCCTTCAATCCCCCCAAAAACAAGACCTTCCTACTTCCTCCCTTAACTCCCTCCGGCCCCAGCCCCTCCTCCAAAACCCCACTTTTCTCCCCCTCCATCCTCTCAAAAAAAAGATACCCTCCATCATCATCATCAATCATCGCCATAATGTGTACTAATTGGGAGACCAGCGCAGCAGTCGACGACCAACACCACAAACCCGTCCCTGCCCCCTTCCTCACAAAAACCTACCAACTCGTCGACGACCCTTCCACCGACCACATTGTCTCCTGGGGCGACGACCGCCTCTCCACCTTCGTCGTCTGGCGCCCCCCCGACTTCGCCCGCGACCTCCTCCCCATCTACTTCAAGCACAACAACTTCTCCAGCTTCGTCCGCCAGCTCAACACTTACGTAATTAATCAATTCCACTTATTATTAATTATTATTATTATTATTATTTATAGATGATTTTTATTTTTATTTTTCTTCTTGCAGGGGTTCCGAAAGGTGGTCCCGGAGAGATGGGAGTTTGCGAACGAGTTCTTCAGGAAAGGGGACAAGCATCTGCTCTGCGAGATCCACCGCCGGAAGACGCCCTGCTCCGGTCCTCAGCATTCTCCTCCTCATCTTCCTCCTCCTTCTCATCAGCAGCAGATGATCCCGCTTTATCACTATCACGATCAGGCTCGCATTCCGAGCCCACGGCCGCCGCTGCTGATTCTCGATCAGGCTAGCAACAACAACAACAACAACAATAATAACTACTGCAGCAGCAGCAGTGGCAGCAGCAGTGGGAAGGTTAACAGGGACTCGGCGTCGGTGCTGATGGAGGAGAATGAGAGGCTGAGGAGGAACAATGCGGCGTTGATGGCGGAACTGGCCCACATGAGGAAGCTCTACAATGATATCATCTACTTTGTGCAGAACCACGTGCAGCCGGTGGCGCCGAGCTCGGTGTCGAGTCAGTTTTTGAAGAATGGTGGCGGTGGGTTTGGGTATGGTCAGCAGACTCAGAGAGCAGTTATGACGAAAGTGAATGGTTTGAATTCGGGGAGTACTACTTCGAGCAGTTCGCTGACTATTGTCGAAGAGCCGGGTTGTTCCAAGAATGTTGTTGATAACAATGACGAGACTTGCAGCGGGGAAGCCAAGCTGTTCGGGGTAACCATTAGTAGTAGCCGTAGTAGTAAGAGTCAGAAGAAAGCTAGGTTGGTTTTGGAGAAGGAGGATCTGGGGTTTAACCCAATGCCATCTTCCCCTTCTGCTTAGTTTTAGTTTTAGTTTTAGTTAAGTTTTAATTATTACTGTCATTTTGTTTTGTTTTGTTTCTGTTCCTTTCCTTTTGAGCTGTAGCTAGGTTTTTGATGTAATGTTTTGAGAAACTGTTGTCAATGTATATATAATTCATGTTTTTTTTTATTATTCAGTTTTGGTAGGGTTTGTTTAATTAATCAGATCTTCTAATACCTGTAGATGTTGCTTTTCCGAGCACCTGTTTTTCTTGTCAAAATCTGGTCAACAGTTTAGATGACCTACAATTCTCAGGGCAAGAGTTTGGATGTCCACAGTTATAATAAGAGCATCCACAATCCACAGTGGTTTTCTAAAATTCTCAATTTGCCGTTTTTTTTTAGAAAACGAAGCGCTGCAATGGTTTTTCATTTTAATATTTTTTAGCAAAACGTTTCAAATCTGTTTCTCAAATTTGAGAAACAAAACGAGAATTCTCAAATTATAAAGGACGGGGAATGATTCCCAGTCTCTCAAATTTTAATATATTTTATTATCAACAAACGGGTTATCTTATACCGTCTGTTAATTTTTTTTTTATTTAAAAAACGGGTCAGACGGGATATGATTCTCCGTCTCTCACATTTTTTTTTTAAGTTTTTTTTTTAAAGAATCCCCTCCTCAGATGAGTATCATTTCCCGTTTGAGGCCAGACGGGAGATGATGTCCCGTCTGAGAGGTTTTAATTTTTTTTTTTTCCCCCTGGGTTATTTTTGGTTTCCTAAACTACCCTTCAAAGTCATAATGGAAATTGTTTCCTGGGTTATTTTTCCTGGGGATAGTAGCGTCCTGGGTTTTTTTTTTTAATAAAGGGATGGGGAATGATTCCCCGTCTCTCACTTAATAAAAAAAAATATTAACAAACGGTATATCTTATACCGTCCCATGCCTTCTTTTAAATAAAAAGAGAGGGACGGGATATCATATCCCGTCTCTAATGGAAATGAGAAAGATTTAGCAAAGCACCACTGCACGATCGTCCGCTATATGCTATTACTGTAGATGTCATATTTTAGAATATGAGAAACATCACTGTGGATGCTCTAACCGACAAGTCTCTTATCGTCAATCAAATTACTGTTTGCAATTTAGGATTCTATTTTATTATCAATTTACTGTAAATATTTTTTTTCTTATCAATAAATAGATTTCTTTATTTGTATGACTTAAATATTTTTGTATTTTTTGAAGAATTAATTCGATTTATGAGATTTAGCATGATACTTATAAATTCGATAAAATTGATATTCAAATATTTCTTCTTAAAATGTATTGATTTAACCCAACAAGAGCATCCACAATCAATCGTTTGCTAAAAATTATGGCAAAATAGCAAATGAAATAGCAATACATGTTGATTCGTTCGTTTTTTGTTTTTTTTCTTTCATTTAATTAATTAATGATTATATATTAAAATAGATTAATTAAATAAATTAAATAATAAAATATATCCTGAAACCTACTTACGGTTAGTGTAATTGGTAGGTTAGTGTATAATTAAGTAGGCACTAACCTAATCTAGTTTTTTTGCTGAACGGGGCATGTCGCGTCCTAGCAAAAAAAAAAGCTTGAAACGGGACATTATATCTTGTTTGAGCGATTTTTGATTTTTTTTTTTTTCAGACGGTACATGTTGTACCGTCTAATCATTAAAAAAAATAAATAAATAAAAAGGCCAAACGGAACAACATGTTCCGTCTGATCCCATTAAAAAATTTTAAAAAATTGGTAGAGACGGGAAATGGTAGAGACGGAAAATATGTTTCCCGTCCTATGATCAGACGGAACGTACATCAAAAGGGTTTTTCGTTCGATCGAAATATTTTTAAAAAAATAGTAGAGACGGGAAATCAATTTTCGTCCATATATTAAAAAAAACACAAAACAAAACCTACCTGAAGTCATGGGCGAGAGAAGGATTTCTGTCAATGGCTTTTTAAGTTTTTTTTTATTTTTAAAAAATTGGACAGACAGGAAAAAAATTTCTGTCCGTTCCAAAAAAAATTTAAAAAATTTGAGATTTTTTTTTTTCCTTCTGATGTTAATTCGTATATCGTGTGAGATTTGAAAATTTAGGAATATCCAATTTTTGGCAATCGACCACTAAAATGCAAAGTCATTTTAACGGTTTTATTTACCAAATACCCAAAAAATTTGCAATTGACGACTACAGCTGCTCTAATTAACTATTAGTAAGGAATGATTCTATGCTTTTGACTGATTTGACGTCTGAGGAGGGGTGCAGGCAAAAGTCCTTTTCCATGTGAGAAAGAGAAAAAGGTTAGCGAAGAAGCTGGGCCTGTACATCAAAGCCAGCCGGGTTGTTTTATGTTTGTGTGTATCCCGTGTTCTGATGTATGATCTCATCATTTCTTTCACTTTAAAAAACTCGTCGCCTTTCAGTTTTGTTTGGGTATGAATTTGGGCAGTTTGGCATACAAACCCCTTAGAGCATCTGTAGTCGATAAATGAAAAATATGAATAATATGAATAAATGAAAATAAAAATTGCAGTTTTGCTGCACTCGTTTAAAACTATATTTTAGCTATCTATATTAAAATAATAAACGACAGCACATGAAGTGCCGCTTGAGGAAAAAAAAATAAAAAAATAATAAATTTTGTGGGATGGCACTTGAAGTGTCGTCGGAGCACGAAAATAAAAAATAATTTATTTTATTGGAGGGACGGCACATGAAGTGCCGTCGTCGAAAAAATAAAAAATAAAAATAAAAAAAAAGGACCGAAAAGGACGGCACTTGAAGTGCCGTCCAACACTCTTCAAAATTTTTTTTGTCATTTTTCACTTTTTTGGAAATTACAAAAACATTTCGGTAATTACAAAAAAATTACAAAATTGCAAAAACGTTTCAGAAATTGTAAAAAAATAAAAAATTGGAAAAACATTTCAGAAAATTGTAAAAAAAAAATAAAAAAATACAAAACCCTCTGGACGGCACTTCAAGTGCCGTCCGAGGATTTGGGAGTGGGCTGGGATTTTTTTAATTGAAAAAAAAATTAAAAAAATCAAAGGACGGCACATGAAGTGCCGTCCGAGGGATTTGAAGGATTTTTTAATTGAAAAAAATTATAAAAAACAAATATGGATAAAAGCTATATCCATTCTCAAATATAGCAATCGACTGAAGCAAATTATCTATAATATGGATATTTGGCAAACGAGTTCAGCGATTTTTTTAGCCAAATATCCATATTATCGATATATAGCAAACGACTACAGATGCTCTTAGAGCATCCATTTTATAGCAAATAGATCGCTGCAGTGGTTTTCTATTTTGCCATTTTTTAGCAAACATGCTATATTCGTTTCTTATATATGAGAAACAGAATAGCAATTCTCAAATTTTGAAAGACGGTACTTCATATACCGTCCGATATATATTATACCGTCCCATTTATTATTTTTTTTTAAAAGTGGGTCGGACGGTATAACATATACCGTCCGGTATATGTTATACCGGCTCACCAATTTTGTAGTTATTATAGTTTAATAGGTTTAGTGGGTAGGTTAGGTGTAGTTAAATAGGTTTAGTTAGTTTTCAATTAGGTTTAGTTATTATTATATTATTTAATTTATTTAATTAATATTGTTTAATAGTTAATAAGTAATTAACTATTTTTAATTTATTTTTAAACGATGAGACGGTATAACATATACCGTCGCTCGCTTATTTCAAATGAGACGGGAAATGTTCTACCATCCCACGCAATATTTTCTAAAAAATGAGAAACATATAACAAACGACCATTGCAGTATACATCGCTATTTGCTACTACTGTAGCTGCCATTTTTTAACATATGAGAAACACGACTGTGGGTGCTCGTTTTTTATATTTATCAATTTTTCATTTTTTTGAAAAATGGCATGTTGTAGTCATTTGCTATTTTGTCATTTTTTGACAAAATGGTTACAATTGTCTCATTTTTGAGAAACAAAATGGCCATTCTCAAATTATAAGAGACGGTACAATATTTACCGTCCCACTTATTTTATTTTTTTTAATCCCTTCGGACGGTACAACATATACCGTCCCAAAATTTATTATTATTATTTTTTTTAAAAGGGGGTCGGACGATACAACATATACGGTCCCATTTTTTTTTTAAATTTTATTTTTAATCGAACGGTCAGATTTCGCCGAAAAAAAAAACAAAAAAAAGGGAAAAATTCTCGGACGGTACAACATGTACCGTCCTTGAATTTAGGAGGATTAGTGGGTAGGTTATGTTTTTTTTAATTAGGTTTAGTTGGTTTTTAATTAGGTTTAGTTATTATTATATTATTTAATTTATTTAATTAACATATTTTAATAGTTAATAAGTAATTAATTAAAAAAAATTAAACGAAAGCTCTCCCATTTTTCAAAAAAAAAAAATTTGCTCGACGGTAAATGTTCTACCGTCCCACGAAATTTTTTTTAAAAAAATGAGAATATTATAGCAAACAACCACTGCAGCAACTTTCGCTATTTGCTACTACTGTAGCTGCCATTTTTTAAAAATTGAGAAACACCATTGTGGATGCTCTTAGAAGCATGAAATTGGTTGAGTTAGGGTTGATAATAAATGTTCATTTTACTTAGCTGAGTTAGTGCATCCACTTTCGTTGGCTAAACCTATGCTATTTTTAGCAATGAGATTTTAGCTTTTAGCAACTGATGCGGTTTATTTCTGGGAGACATGTGGATGCACCAGGTGTGAGTTCGGACTCGATTTGTATTGAAGGAGAATGCTGCTCGTCTGCCGACCTTCGGTTGACCTTCTGGAACCTACGATGAGCTCGGAATGATGTTGAAGTCTGGGCTCGGATCAGAGGGGTCGGATCCGAGGTCTTGTGTACCTGCAGACGGTCCTGAAATACCGGGGTTTATCCCGGTGGCGGACCCTCCGACGATCTAGTCAGTCTCTGTGAGAGAGTAGCAATAACTAGGTATATTTAAGTGGCAAAAGATTGATTACCTCAAAAGGTGGGTGTGGGTCTAGTATTTATAGAGAATCCCAACCGGGTTTGGTTCCTCTTGGGGGCCGGGTCTGGATCCGAAAGCCCGTGGGCCTGACGTGGCAGAAGGCCCAGGGGGTTTAGGGCAGACGTGGCAATACCAGGAGTGGTATAGGGCTGACGTGGCGAAACCCTTGGTGGTATTTGGAGCTGACGTGGCTGATCGTGGGTCTCCTGTGCTTCTGGGGGGATCGGAGGGCCTAGGCTGCGCCAGGTCATCCTTCTGCTCCGCCAGAGAGGGGGGCGGCCTGTGGGACTGTCCCGGATCAGACTCCGAGGACTACTGAGGCTCGTCGGTATGAGGAGGCCAGTACTGTGAGGGCAAACATGAGGTTCGGCACCGACCCTGAAGTGGTTCGGAGCCGAACTAGATTGCTATTTTTACCTTTTTGAGTGAGAATTGTATTGGGCCCTGGTTGGGCCTCAGGCTATTTTTTACCCTATCACACAAGCCCCCCACTCCTGCGGGGGTGCGGGAGCAAGCCTTGGAGGAGTGCTCATGGTTGTGGAAAATGGGAGGGCGAATCACAGGGCCTTCTTGGTGGGGTTGCCCTGAGGCTTTGACCGGACCTCGAGCTTGTCGAGGGTTTATGGGTAGGTGAAGGCGATGGCGAACCGTTGTATCTTCCGGAGAAGAGTACCCTGGTGTTTGACAGAACCTCGAGAGGACGAGGGATTATGTGTCGACAAGGATGATGGCGAGCCGTTGTTTCTTCCTGAAAAGAGTACCCTGGTGCCAGACCGAACCTCGAGATGAGGGGGAATTATGGGCTGGTAAAGGTGATGGCCAGCCGGTGGATCTTCCGAAGAAGAGTACCCGGGTGCCAGACCGGACCTCGAGCTGGCGAGGGATTATGGGTCGGTAAGGGTGAAGGCGAGCCGTTGTTTCTTCCTGAGAAGAGTACCCTGGTGCCAGACCGAACCTCGAGACGAGGAGGGATTACGGGTTGGTAAGAGTGATGGCGAGCCGGTGGATCTTCCGAAGAAGAGTACCCAGGTGCCAGACCGGACCTCGAGCTGGCGAGGGATTATGGGTCGGTAAGGGTGAAGGCGAGCCGTTGTTTCTTCCTGAGAAGAGTACCCTGGTGCCAGACCGAACCTCGAGACGAGGAGGGATTACGGGTTGGTAAGAGTGATGGCGAGCCGGTGGATCTTCCGAAGAAGAGTACCCAGGTGCCAGACTGGACCTCGAGCTGGCGAGGGATTATGGGTCGGTAAGGGTGATGGCGAGCCATTGAGCCTTCCTGAGAAGACTACCCTGGTGCCAGACCGAACCTCGAGATGAGGAGGGATTATGGGTCGGTGAGGGTGATGGCGAGCCGTTGAGCCTTCCTGAGAAGACTACCCTGGTGCCAGACCTGACCTCGAGCCTGGCGAGGGATTACGGGTCGGCAAGGACGATGGCGAGCCGTGGAGCCTTTGTGAGAAGACTACCCTGGTGCCAGACCTGACCTCGAGCTTGGCGAGGGATTACGGGTCGGCAAGGACGATGGTGAGCCGTGGAGCCTTCGTGAGAAGACTACCCTGGTGCTGGACCGACCTCGAGCTGGCGAGGGACTTATGGGCCAATAAGGGGGATGGCGAGCCGTTGTGCCTTCCTGAGAAGACTATCCTGGTGCCAGACCTGACCTCGAGCTGGCGAGGGGTTATGGGCCGGCCAGATTGTGGGCGAACCGTTGTGTCTTGGGACTGTTGAGCAGGGTAGTCTGCCGTCTTCGCGGAGCATTGGGGGCGCCCTGGGATCTGTGCGAGGTTCCCATTTCCTAGGTGCTTTAATGGCGCCGCCTAATAAATGTATGGCGCATGGTCTTCCGTCGTTTGGTTTTCCCTATGTCATAAAGGTCGGCCCCTGGGGGAGGCTATAAGTACCCCCCCCCCCTTTTTTTTCGTAGTGGTTCAGATCAAAGCAAGGGTGGTCTATTTGGCCCTTAAAGGTGTCTGCTCCGGCGGATGCCTGTCTCTTGATAATTTTTACCCCCGGTTGTGTCGGAGAGGTGGTTTCTCTGTCGCCCGGATCTTCTCTTGGATCTGATGGCCCTGACGTGGCAGCCAGATCCAGGGGGGATCGGGGCGAGAGGGATAACGACCGAACTTCGAGGGGTGAGCTGTTTGCAACTGTGAAGGTTCTATCCTTCCGGAAGAGATGAAGGGCGTTCCAGGCCAGTTGTTTGCAACTGTGAAGGTTCCGTTGCCGGAGCAGGCTGAACCTTTGCAGTTGCATCAACTGGCTCGGAATGGTGCACTTCTCTCGACCTCTGGGTGTTGATCTGTTTTCGACCGGGGTGTTTACCGAGGGCGGCTTCTTGAAGCTTTGAGCCTTGGATAGATGAGTCGCTCTCCGATTGGAGGTTGACTACTCTGCATCCTAATAGGGCTCCAGGTTGTGGCGGTTTCTGTCTCACCCTTGAACAGTTCGGGTCTTCGGCCGACGACGCTGTAAGCCCCGAGCTGCTCACGGGTGAAAGGGGAACCGACCCAGTCTCGGAGCCCGGGACGTCTGTCTAAGGACGGCACCTTAAATCTTAAATAAAAATATTCCCTCCTCCGAATACTTCTTCCGAGCTGACCTCCTCGTCTAGCTGCCAGTCTGTCATTGGATGATGTCAGCAGCGCACGTTTTGAGGACGTAGCGCGAATTCCCAGGCGACGGTTGCATGTCAAATAGGTGAACAGTACTCGCGGAAATCGAGGAGTCGCTTTTATCTCCTATAAATATTCCCCCCTCTCCCCCATCAGTCCACTCCTTTCTTGCTGCTTTCTTTTTCAAAAATTTCTCAACACTTCAGCGCTCATCTTTGCAGCTTGCTGTACTAGGCTCGCCCTTCCAAAGTAACCCCAGGTGAGTTGGTAAGTCTGCTTAGTTTAGGCATAGATGGACAGGGCTCAGTCTGGCTCGTCAGCATCGACGTCTAGGGGGGAAGTGAAGCCTATCTCTGAATCGATGTCCTGGGAGGAGCCCGTACTCGAGGAGGAGTCAGTGTACGTTGATGAGTCTTCTGATACGGTTTCGTGGGAGGAACCAGTAGGTGAGGAGGAGGTATATGGTGCGAGGTTGTTGCGCTCTCGTCGTCCCTTCGTGGTGGAGAGCAGCGAGTCGGAGGAAGCGAATGATGGTTCGGACGACGTCCGTGTTTTGGAGTTGGCTTCCGAGGGAGAGAGAGGCGAGGGCGGCATTGTAAGGAGATCCACAGTTCAGGGGGCAGGTCCGAGTTCCATGCTAACTGGTCGGGGGCCCTTATTCACTCCCTCGCCGGAGCGAACCAAGAAGAGGAAGAAGGCTCCGAGGAAGGTAGGATTGAGGACTGGTGGTTCGAGCCAGGGGTCTGTCTACCGCAACTTGTGGACAGGTTCGCCCGTGCAGCCGAAGCATTTCCGTCAATATCCTGACGACCTATCCGACAAGGAGCTCTTTGGTGTGCAGGCCTCTTCGCCGAGCCGGACGAGGGTGTTGATGGACGCAATTCTGACCGTCTTGGATGGCGGGGACTTGGTGGTTTTGCAGCTGGCGTACCACATAGGTCCTAGTTACGAATTGATGCTGCCGAGCTCTACTCTTCGCCCAACCGATCCCCTATCTGCTTGGTATTGTGTCTTCCCCGTGGACGCGTTCATTTCTGGACTGAGGCTGCCAGTCCATCCGTTTGTTTGGGAAGTGTTGACTGGGCCTCCCTGGCACCGATGCAGTATGGGCCGAACTCTTGGAAGCAGATAATCTGTTTTGTACTGATGTGCGAGGAACAACGGGTACCCCTGCAGTTGAACGTGTTCCGAGCGATGCTGATGATTAGTTCGGCGGCCGAGGGTGTTTACTATATCTCCCTCCGGAGTAGGAGGAAGGTTGTTCATAGCCACCCGGACTCCATCAAGGATTGGAAGAAAAAATATCTGGTGATCCGGAGTGAAGAGCCCTGGGACATTCCGACTCGATGGAACTACTCCAAGCCGAGTTATCCTGCACCGGGACCGGGGGATCTGACGGTCGAGGAGTGGGGGTTTGTCGAGCGCCTCCGTTTGTCCCCTAGTATCGATTGGACGAAGGTGACGGAGGTTCACCTGGCGAGCATTGGACTGAGCCCAGCCGTTCTGCGTATGTAGTTGTTTCTTTTATCTCGATCCTTTCGTACTTTCTTACTCATTGCTCTTAATGGTTTTTTCTGTAGATATGGATGAGGCGTCGATCAAAGCAAGGAGGCTCGCCATGAAGAAGGAAAATGCCGAGAAGAAGAAGGGGGAGGCGGCGAAGAGGCCGAGGGAGCCGCCCCTTGTTATCTCGGAGGTACCGCTCGAGCCGAGGGTTAAGAGGACTCGTTCGGAGACGAGCAAGGGGGCTGCCCCTTCGAGGGGTAAGGGCCCGGCGAGGGCATCCGATCTTGATAAGGGAAAAGGTCCCTTGGTAGAGGTTGAGGAGGAGGACCCGGTGGTGGAGTTGTTGCGGCAACGGTGGGTGCCGGACTGGTCGGTCCGGATGGGCGACTGTCTGACCGAGGAAGCCCAGGCCGTAGAGGTGGTGGAAAAGCTGGCGACGCCTCGCGATCACCAGATGATGGAGAGCGAGCCCGTGGAGGTGGCATTTACGCGCCTGGCGCAGGCCACCGTGTTGGTAAGCTCGTCGACCTCCTCTTTCCTGTTTAGTCTTGCTTCAGGAGTTTTCTTCTTATCTGTGTCTTTCGGTCGCAGGCTTGCATGCAGGGAGCTAATGTGAAGAACCTCTACAAAGCGTCCCTATCACAAGAACGTGCTCGGGCGGACAAGAGCGAGCGAGAGATGAAGGAGATGCGGATCGAGCTCGAGGGTTCGCATCAGAGGGAGCAGCAGATGAAGCTGGAGCTCGAGGCCAAGGACACCGAGTGGGGGAAGAGGGTGGCCTCCTTGAAGAGGAATTTCGCCAAGGAGAAGGGGGAGTTGACAGCTGCGTTCGCCAAGGAGAGGAAAGAGCTGACGGATGCGGGTCAGCGGATGGTGATAGCCGCCCAGGATGAGTGCTACGCGAAGGCCCTCAGTCATGTGAGGCATTTCTATCCGACCGTCGACCTGTCGAACTTTGAGTACGACATGGAGATTGATGGGACCCCGAAGACTCCTGCTGAAGATGGGCTCGTTGACAACCCGGCCGTCGATCCTCCTGCGAACCCGATCGATGACGAGGAGGAAAATCGAGTTGTATAGTTTTGTCTTTCTTTCTTCTTCCCTCCTTTCGATTGTATTTGCCTCCCGCGGACTGGTCACCGCCTTTTTGTAAGAAGCAGCACCATTTTTGTATATAAAAAAAGTAACTCTGACTTGTCAAGTGTTTTGATGCCGGTCGTTTCCGGATCTCCTTGCTTATGTGCTTCGAGTTGGCTCTCTTTGTAGGTTGTGGCTTCCCTTCCCGAGGTGGACCCCCGTCGTTCCGACGTGGCGTGGCCCCGGAGCAAGATGGAGGCATTGGAGGCCACTTTGGCTTGGTATCGTGAGAGGGTCCGCACCGTCGAGGCGGTCCTTTAGCTATTACAAGAACATGTCCGAAGCCCTTGGTGAAGAGGCAAGCCGTCTGAGGAGGGTGATGGTGGAACGGGAACTCGTGGGCGTCGGACCTGGATATGCTATGTCGAGTTCCTCGGGGCAGAGGCCCTCCTCTGAGAAGCGACTTCGCGATGTGCTAGTGGAGAAGGAGGTGGGGATACACCTCTACCGGTCGATGCTGGGTGCCTCGAGACCTTCCTCGGGTGGTCAGTGAGCAGGGGGGGTACCCATTGTGGTGTTGCTAACGGAACGTATGCGGCCCACCGATGCCCAGAGTTCCGTGGTCGGTATATCAATCGTGGTCGAATCAAAGGACCTTTATGCCAAGGAGAGAGTTCCCAGTTGTTCGTTTGGAGCGATCCCGCCGTTCGTCGGACCAGAGGGGCCTTGAGAGGGCGGCCTCCTGCCGTTCGAGATGAGGGGAGTATTTCTGTAACGGTCTTTGTTTGTTTCCTCTTAACCTAATAAAGGAACCTGAATAAGGAATTCATTTCACTCTTTGCCCCGGTTGATAGCACACGAAATGATGAAGGGGATGTGGCTCGGCCTTATCGTTTCGTGAGGAATCGGAGTGGGGTGAGGTGAAGTCTTGGGTGTTGATCCCCTAACCTGGTATTAGGTCGGATCCGCCGAGGCGTTTGGAGTATGATACAACGAGATTTCCTTAGTATAAGATAGGGGGGGCCGCTAAAACGATCCTTTACAAAGGAAAGCTTTACAAAAGGTTCACTTCTAGCTAAGTTAAAGTCTATGCTCGTTCTTCGCAGGAATTCACTGGGTGCTTGGCGTCAAGGGGGAACCTCTCCGGCTCGACGGCAGGTCCGGGGGTAGGGTCGTCCTTCTTTGGTTTGAATATGACGGCGTCGAGGGGGAACATTCCTCCCCCGACGGTGGTCATGTAGCATGATCGCGCTGCTTCTTGGCTGCCTCGGACGACGCCGACCCCTTGTGGGGTGGGAAATTTGAGCTTCAGATGGTAGGCCGAAGGCACTGCTTGGAGGGAGCATAACCCGGGTCGGCCGAGTATGGCGTTGTAAGCCGTCTTGACGTTGGTCACCATGAAGTCCATAGACTCGGTCCTCTTGACGGGAGCCGATCCTGTGATAACGTCGAGGGTGACAATCCCTTCTAACACGACAGGGACGCCGGAGAACCCATGCGAGGTGTATCCGGCCGGCTTGAGCTTGCCTCTAGGTAACTTCAGATTCTCGAAGGCTTCGAGGAAAAGAATGTTCACCGAGCTGCCGTTGTCGACGAGGATTCGGCGAACTTCACAATTAGCCATGTGGAGGCTAATGACGAGGGCATCGCAGTGGGGGAGGCGAACGCCTTCGAGATCCTCCCCTGAGAATGAGACTGGCGAGGGTTGTAGCTTGGGAGAGGGGTTGCCTTGGACAGCATTCACCTCTCGGATGAAGGCTTTTCGGGAAGTATTCGATTTCCCTCCCATTGGCCCTCCATGGACACAATGCAAGATAAATGGTGTGTCCGCGGCTCCCTCGGACTCGGGATCCCGACCCTGGATGCGGTTCGGAGTAGGGTTCGGGGGCGAGTGTCTCCGGCTCCTAGTATCTCGTCGATCCTGCGGGACTTCTCGGGTGAATTCTCGGAGGTATCCCCTGGAGATGAGTTACTCAATCTCGTCTTTCAGGGCCCGGCATTGATCTGTGTCGTGTCCATGGTCTCGGTGGAAGCGGCAGTAGAAGCGCTGATCTCGGTTCTTGCCGTTGTTAGGTCGGGGAGGTAGTCGAACAATGCCTTTGTCTTCGATTTCTAAGAGGATGGCGGATACGTTGTGCGTCAAGGGAGTGTACCTCTCGAAGCGGGGGATCGGCGGGATCTTTTTTACGGCCCCTGCATCCCTCGGAGTTTTCTTTGATGGCTCGACTTCTTCGGTCTTCCGTTTTCCCTTCAAGTTGGCCTCCCTGGCATCTTCGGGGCTGAGGGCCTCTTCTGCTCTAATGTATTTCTCGACCCTGTTGAGGAGGTCGGGAAAGTCGATGGGGGGTCTCTTCGCCAGAGAAGCTTTCAGCTGTCCGTGACGGACGTTGTGCCGAAAGGCCGCAGAGGCGACGCCTGGATCAAGGGAGGACACCGCCCTTGCTTCCGCGGTAAACCTCCGGACGAACACTCTGAGGGACTCTCCGTCTATCTGTCTGAGCTCGAGTAAAGAGGCGCTGGTCCTTTCCGCCTTCCGGCTGGTGACGAAGTAAGCAAGAAAATTGCCTTCCAGTTGGTCGAAGGAGTAAATGGAGCTGGGGGTGAGTTTTGAGTACCATTCACGAGCCGGACCTCGGAGTGTGGCGGGGAAGGCTCGGCATAGTAGGGGATCCGAGGCGCTGTGAATCATCATGAGGGTTTTGAAACCCTCCATGTGATCAGTGGGATCTCCCTCGCTGTCGTAGGTCTCGAATTGAGGTGGTCGGAAATTCCTGGGTACTTCTGCTTGAAGGATGTGGGCGGAGAAGGGAGGACGGAGGGGTCTGTACCCCTGAGCCACTCGTCGGTCGCCGCCCCCTATGTGATCGAGGCGGTCCTCCATTTCTTGGAGGCGCCTTAGGAGTACGCCGCCGTCTTCTGGCTGGATAGTTGACGTGTGCGACACGCTGGCCTCGGCATCCGACCTAGTTTGGGAGTGGAAGGTTTCCTCCCTGGGGGCCCGTCGGAGGGCCCCGAGAATTTCTCTCCGGACGTCTTGGAACTCCTTGTGAGTGACGGGGGCTCCCTCGACCCGGTTTGGTCGGTCCGAGGGCAGCCTTCCGATGCTGCTGAGGGCTGACCTACGTCCCTCGGGCGGCGGTTTTGGACGGTTCGGGGCCGGGTTGGAAGCGGCCCTTCCCCTGTTGCGGGTAATCTTGCGGTTGAGGATTATCCCCCGGAGGTCGGGCTGGGCTGGCTGGGCGACGCTCCTTTGGGACTCCCGAGGGGGAGCCCTGTGTTTCGACGTGCGTGGCCCGGCGTTATCAGTTGGTGGGGGCGAGTACCGTCGGTTGACGGAGGAAGCAGCCCCCTTGCCCTTGGAGGCCATGAGGGTTCGGCTGTCGAGGTCCCTTGATGGTCTGGTTCGGATCGGCTTCTGAAGCAGGGTTCCCACAGACGACGCCAACCTGATGCGGTTTATTTCTGGGAGACGTGTGGATGCACCAGGTGTGAGTTCGGACTCGATTTGTATTGAAGGAGAATGCTGCTCGTCTGCCGACCTTCGGTTGACCTTCTGGAACCTACGATGAGCTCGGAATGATGTTGAAGTCTGGGCTCGGATCAGAGGGGTCGGATCCGAGGTCTTGTGTACCTGCAGACGGTCCTGAAACACCGGGGTTTATCCCGGTGGCGGACCCTCCGACGATC
Organism: Hemerocallis citrina; assembly: GCA_017893485.1. Lineage (NCBI taxonomy): Eukaryota > Viridiplantae > Streptophyta > Magnoliopsida > Asparagales > Asphodelaceae > Hemerocallis > Hemerocallis citrina. The sequence continues at coordinate 18,336,096 of CM030363.1, forward strand.
TAGTCAGTCTCTGTGAGAGAGTAGCAATAACTAGGTATATTTAAGTGGCAAAAGATTGATTACCTCAAAAGGTGGGTGTGGGTCTAGTATTTATAGAGAATCCCAACCGGGTTTGGTTCCTCTTGGGGGCCGGGTCTGGATCCGAAAGCCCGTGGGCCTGACGTGGCAGAAGGCCCAGGGGGTTTAGGGCAGACGTGGCAATACCAGGAGTGGTATAGGGCTGACGTGGCGAAACCCTTGGTGGTATTTGGAGCTGACGTGGCTGATCGTGGGTCTCCTGTGCTTCTGGGGGGATCGGAGGGCCTAGGCTGCGCCAGGTCATCCTTCTGCTCCGCCAGAGAGGGGAGACGGCCTGTGGGACTGTCCCGGATCAGACTCCGAGGACTACTGAGGCTCGTCGGTATGAGGAGGCCAGTACTGTGAGGGCAAACATGAGGTTCGGCGCCGACCCTGAAGTGGTTCGGAGCCGAACTAGATTGCTATTTTTACCTTTTTGAGTGAGAATTGTATTGGGCCCTGGTTGGGCCTCAGGCTATTTTTTTACCCTATCACAGCAACGATAGCTGCTATCGTTATTTTTAAAATTTGATAAAGTAATGTATTGGACGGATCTTGTTCATCCGTCTAAAGCTTTTTAAATTTTTTTTTTAATTAAAAATTGAGTAAATGGAGCTTCATCCTCCGTTTGAGAGAAGAAGAAAAATGCCGAATTGTGTCGGACAGTGCTTATTCCTCCGTCTCTCTTTAATTTTTTTTTTTAAAAATAATTTCGTTAACAACAAAAAATAATAATCAAATGAACAGTGCCAGACGTCTGGTCTGTTGGTTTGATTTTTTTTCTTCTTTCTTTCACCTAGGCGAAATTACCAATAAACCCTCACTTTCACATTTATTATATGTTATTTATAAACTTTACCTATTTAATATATATTATTTATTTACAAAGAATTAAATCCACCAAGAGACGGAACATCTTCAAACGTCTTTCAAATTTTCTTTTTATATTCAATCAGACGGTATATCTTCATCCGTCCCTTTCCTCAAACGGATGAACATCGCCCGTCTCCTTTATTTAGCAATTGTCTAAAGGCGTTGCGAAGTTTAGCAAGCTACTGTTCGTTTCTATCCAAAATTTTGAGTTTTTAGCAAACGACTGCGAGGTATTTTTCTAAATCTATTTCTAATTTTTGAGTTTTTAGCCAACGACAATGGATGCTCTTAGAAGGGGTTCGTTACAGTAAGTTTTCAGACATGTTAGACAGGGTATTTCTATAGAAACAAAGAATTTTTGTCCCCGTTAAAAACTTGGAGTTATAGGGTTGCATTAATTAAGTAGAGGAATATCTTTCAAGTAAATTTACGTATTGAGAGAACTGACTACTTGAACTACAATATAACAACCTACAATTACATAACCGATCGATATTCAACATAAGAAGTGCATTTTTTACACACAAGACGAAGTCTGTCTAGCATTCAAGAGCAACATTTTCAAGCGATTCGTCGAACATTCTCATGAGGTTGATCAGCGGCTATTACAACTCCCCTCAAGGCAGTTCATACATCCTAACAGTATGTATTTACCAAATTATGCACAAGAACCAGGGTTGTAGTAGGTCGTAATATGTAACACTTGTTTTGCTGTTGAAACAATCAGTTGTGGATTCTGTTGTTGAAGAGAAAATTAAGATCTGAGTTGTCAATTTGGATTTGGATTTGGAGACAAATCCATCTGGTCTATCTACTATAACTGTTAGATTCAAAAATGAAAAAGAATACTTTATTGAATTCTTGGATTGATTATAACTGAGTACAATATCTTTATATATAGGAGAGAAATAAGTAAGGATTAAACTGATACAATTTTCAATATGAGATTAAAGTTGGTTCAAGCAACATGAGTTTTAAATATTCACGATGTTCATGTGGCAGGGAGGGTGCACGATGGAGCAGGGACAGCTCTCTGTAACGGCGCATGGTAATGCAAGGACGTCACTTGATGGTGCAAGGGACGACGCTCAGTTGCGCAAGGACGTCCAACTCTTGGATCTGAGATTGAAGGACGATCCGATTCTTGAATCCGGGATTGAGAGACGATCCGACCCTTAGATCTGGAATTGATTGGACAAGCCGAATCTTAGATATGGGATGGACACCGAGATGGCCCTGGGCGATGGAAAGAACTCCTAGGACAACGAGATGTAGTGGCGGCGCTATATATATATATATATATATATATATATATATATATATATATATATATATATATATATATATATATATGAACACCTCCCTCTTAGTGTAACCCCGTTCCGGCCAATACATATTCCTGAATGTTTTCTGTATTTCGATTAATTATAAATTTATTTGGTTTTAAATTCGTTTTGAATTTTCTATTAAAATCTTTTCTAATCGAAAATTTTATTTATTTCGAATAATTGTGTATTTAACTTTATTTTCTATTCCTAATTGATCGACTATTTATATTATAGGCCAAATCAAACATATTATTACCATTTGGATCATTTTAATAAAATCGTTAAACCCGAATACTATTTTGTTATGGAATTTTATTATTATTATGATTATAATTATTAATTGTTATTTCTTGATTATTTGTTAAAATTAATCTATTGAATTATTTTATTATTGTACTTGATATATTTTTCTTGGTGTTCTAATTTATTTTCAAGCCCAATTTATATTCTTTTTATTTGTATTAGTTATTTATCTATTTGGATTTAAACCCGCTACCCATTAACCTGTTCCCACTAACCCAAAACCCACATTCTAATCCTATATATAACACTGTTTAACCCTAACCCTAATTACCACCTAATTACTCTCCTAATTAAAACAGTCGTCATCATCTTTTCCTCCTCTGAATATTTCGAAACCCGACTCTGTCCTCCATCTGCTCACCCCCGACCTTGCCTTCCTCCTCTGCCTTTGCAACACCGCCACCCTGTTCACCTTCAACGTCGAGCTCCACCACCCCTGTTTCCTTTGTTCACCGCCTTCACCCACCACCCCGAGCACCCTCATCCATCTCCAGTCCACTGTCGACCTCCTGCCGCCACTCGTCGTCCAGTCACGGCCACTACTCCTCAACCACCACCGACTGCAGCATCGAAGCCAAAGCCATCATCGATCACCGAGCCGATCAACCTCCGCACAGTCGCTGCCTGTCACCCTCCCCACAGTCACCTCGCCATCGAGCACCCCAAGCCGCTGCCACCTACGCCACCACCAGCCCTGTCCCCGACGCTCCATCGCCGTTGACTGCCGCTCGTCGACGCACCGATCGCTGCCGTTGTTCTTGCTGTCACCATTGCTGGTTACTGTTGGAAAGTTTGATGTTGTGTAATTGCCACCGTGCTCTTGCTCGTGTGCCTCCGTCGGGATTCTTATCCCGTTATTCTCTTTATATTTGAATTTATCGTCTATAAGGCAAGTCGCCGTCTCTTTCTTGAATCGTTCATCGTGTCTGTATTCAAGAATATTTATTAAAATTCTCGCAAGAAGATCTCATCGTATTCATCTCATATTGTTATTGTGTTGTTCCTCATTGGGAATGTAGAGGATTTACACGAGCTAATCCCCTTATTCTTGACTTCGTACCGATATTTGACTCTAAATATCGTGTCTTTCATGCATTTCATGTAGATCTTTTGATATTAGGAGTTATTCATGCATGTCATTCCATCGATAAACTATTGTAGAGTTGTATCTTAGGTTGATATTGATTGAACCATTGAATTGATGTATTGTTTAACATGAGATTGATGCATAGTTGTGTTTTTTCGCTGTGATCTCCTTATCATCATGCTTACCATGTTAATCGACTAATTGAATTGATAACTATAACCCTAGATCACTTTTATGCCATGAAATATGTTAATCCAGAATTTTTACTGTCTGTCTGAAATTGATTTGATCTTTTTGACCAATCTATTGACACTGAACCATGAACTTTTGTAAATAAGAAATATATCACTATATTTCCAGTTTCCAGAACACTAAAAAATATTGAAATCCAACTTATATTGCATGAGATATGATCATTTAATGCTGCTACGTTTTATTCCCATAATTTTTCTGATTCATGATTACACCATGTTAAACTGATTAATTAGATGAACTAATGATCAAATATTGTCATGATAAATTCCAGATTGATAGTTAACATACTTAGGGTGATGATAATTATATTTACTAATTTTTAAAGTGATTATTTACTGATTTTATAACTATAACTAATTGACATCGATAACCAGCCAGAATCAGTAATCTGTAATGAACCCTGTATTAATCTAACTACTGTTATCAGAACCTTGACTTTAAATATGCGTTGGAACTGGGAGGAAGTCTAATTTCTAAAACTTCAGACTGATCCGCATTTGCTATTCTGTAGCAGCGGAAAATTCGATTTTGGTACAGTAACCAACTGCTGTCCAGAATTGAGTTTCCATGTTTTATAATATAATCGAATCTATCTTGTTGTATTTGATGCATTGAATTGTATGAATTGCATTGCATGATCTTAGTATTGTATTGTCATCGTTCTAGTGTTCTCTATTGATCGTCTTATCTTTTCCCCATTGATATTATTGTCTCTACTGTTCCTTATTGGTATCGTAATATTGCCAACCGTTATTACATATTGATTGAATAAAAAATTATTAATTAAGCTGGAGTTAAGGGTTGACTAGAGTAGCTGATGATATAGAGACCGTACTCGGGTAGGGGGCCCATGCTTCCCCAAAATATTGTGTTGGCTAGTATTTATCGATTGATTGTTGGATTACTGACCACAATATCCCAATTCATCGTGTATCATTTTAGTGTTATTGTGTTGACTAGTGTGCAACGATATTGCTATCGTTTTAGTGTTATATCGTTATGAGTACATGATCTATAGAATCTACCACCTTAGTTTAAACGAAAGTTTTTGTATGCATCGAATCTATGGTATAAGACGCAGTAGTACGTACATTAGTTAGGACTAAACTGAATGATAGACTTAAGATTTCCATCGCATCGTCATTACATATTGTCATCATTATTGAATATTGTTATCGTTATTGTTTACTGTTATTGTTATCGTTTATTGTTATTGTTATTGATCATCATTATTGCATATTGCATCGTCATCGTTTTGCCACTGTTTATTGATATTGAATTTATTATTTCATTGAATTTATTGTTATATCGTTATTGCCATTGTTTTACTGCTTTCCTCTACTTGTCGTCCGTTACTTGCTCTATGAACATATTATTCTCTTTTTAGATAAACAGCTTACAAGTAATCAAGGAGAATTGCCTGAAGAATTGGGAGAACAACACTGGTGAAGGAATTGATAGCATCGTCGCTTATTTATTTATTGTTTATGTTATGGAGACCTAAATCATTGAATATTGTTATTTTATTGTATTGTGGGCATTTGACCCAGAATTGTTACTTTTTCCAGATTTGGTTATCTTATGGCTATTTCCTGTTTCAATTCATTTTGTTATTCATGTGATCGTTCTTAAATGCATGCGTGGTTGTATCGCTTCCTTATTTATATTGTTGAGTTGAACAATAACAGCTTATGGATGACGCAAGTCATTCACTAGACCAATGTCACGCGCTTGTGTTCCGTATTTTTGGAAAGTGGTGCATGACACTTAGGCTCATGGTGGGTCAACCAGTGTGAGTTTGCTTATGATGTATCAGAATCTCTCGGGACCGGGACGAAGATTGTAGAAGCCGAAGAACCTGTAAGAAAGTTTTATTATTATTTTTTTATTTTTTAGAATCTGGATGTTGAGAAGTGGGTTTCAGGTGTGTATCTGAAGAAGTGGGTATCAGGTGTAGATTTAGGGTATTGATTTGGAAGTGGTAGGGTTAGGGTTTGGAGTGGATCGGGGTAGGGATATTAGTATAGGTTTTCAGGTTTGGGTAATCGGGTAATTTGATTTAGGGTTGTGATTGATTTTGAAGTGTGTTGTTGGATCTGGAGCTTGCATCTAGGGTCTCAGAGTTGGTTTAGGAGGGTGGCGGCCAGGGTGGAAGGAGGGAAGGGACGAGGATAAGGATAACACCGAGAGTGGGAGTGGAGGAGTTGTAGGCGGAGAGATGATGGCGAAAAGAGGGGAGTGGGAGTGGAGGCTGGTTTGGGTTTCGGGATGTTGTAGTCAGGATTTGAAGTTGGAGTTAGTAAGGGAAGTGTCGAGATGTGGGGTTCGGGACTAGGACGAGGAGGAGGAGGATTCAGGACGAGGACAGGCGGGCAGTGCAAAGATGAAGGACGTTGGATTCTGGAGTTCAGGACAAGGACATGTGGGCAACGCAGAGATCAGGAAGCTGTCGTGAGTTGGCGGGCTGATTTGAGGTGTCGAGATTTGAGGAGGTGACGATGGGAGTTGGGATCAGCTTCTGATCAGCAGTAGATAGATTAGGGAAGAGGAAGAAGGGGGCTTATTGTGGATTAAGGATTAATTAGGAATTGATTAGGGAGTTAGGGATTTGAGATTTATCAGAAGATGGAAATGGATGTCGACGACCGGAGGTGGAGTGATTCTGATGAAGGCGGGAACTACTCAACTTCGATGACAAGGAGATTAGATTCAGAGATAGAAAATAATACTTTATTTGATTATTGGATTGATTATAACTGAGTACAATTGTAACGCCCCGAATCCCAAATATAACTGAATTCGAGATTTCCACAGGATCTTTACACTTCTTTCGTACAATTTTACAAGGAATTTAAAACTTTTATTTCAGCAATAATTACATCAGAGTCTTTTACATCAATACGCGACGGAATTAATAAAATACAACAATAATAAATGTACAATTGTTACAACTTTAACATTTAAGTAATCAATACCATCAATTCTCTTTATATCTTCATGTAACTCCAAATCCTGCATATAAAACTGTGGGCGCGTCAGTTGCTTACAACTGACGAAATATTATACACGGCCATCCTCTCTATGTCGGGAACAGTATAACGATTCTTAAATACTTTAGCAAACACAAACTTGATCACAAACAATGCTACAAAGGGACTATCCTGTTGATGTCGTGTTGTGCGGTGCACTTAGTCCTTAATGCAGATATTTATATTACATGACACTAATGCACACTTGTTCGGGTTCTATGCATCCCATACTACATAGGTCCGAGGGCAAGCCTCTTAATCGTTCTTCTTCTTGTAGGGTTCGATCCCTCGCCATGACTTAATCTACTACTGTAACTACGGTAAGTATCCCAGATGATCTATGAGTACAAGCTCGTGTACAGAAAACCTGGAGGAGAATCCCACGCCATGTCTTGACTCATCAAGCATGCATTCTGTGGCAATTCAGCCTCCTTCATAGCACACGATCCTCTTGCAGTCACCAAACATCCCACAAGCGTGGCTAGAGTCCGATCATTCTGAGTTGTGCCCACGACATGTCTTGACTCATCAGGCATGCATTCTGTGGCTCACACACCCGCACTGTAAACCCTAGTTCTCATACTCGTGTTTTTCTCTCACTTTCATCACATCATCACTATGTATCTCTCTGTAATTTCGGTAAGTATCATAGATGTTCTATGATTACAAGCACGTGTACAGAAAACCTGGAGGGGAATCCCGTGCCATGTCTTGACTCATCAAGTATGCATTCTGCAGTAATTCAGCCTCCTTCATGGCACACGATTCTCTTGCAGTCCTCAAACATCCCACAAGCGTCGCCAAGATCTCGATCATTCTTGAGTATTGCCCACGCCATGTCTTGACTCATCAAGCATGCATTCTGTGGATCACATCCGCATCGTAGACTCGAGGCTCTCATACTTATGTTTTTCTCTTACTTTCATTACAACCTTACAATGTTTGTTTTAAAAGAAAATCATCACAACCTAGAGCTAGCTTACCCTACCAGACTTAAATCAAAACATCAGAGACAGTCAGCCTACCTGGCTACTTCTCAAGAGACACTAAACCCTCAACGGTTAGCTCTCAAAATCATAAATTAAATTGCCGGTCACTAGGGTCTCACATAGCCTCTAGATTCCAACAACTATCTCTTTCTAGAGATCAACAATATTTCATAATTAATCTCAAATAACATTTTCATTTCTTTTATTCACAAACTCTTTCTCAGAATATTTCTTTAATAATCTCATAACATAAGAACCATTCAATTTGATAACTTCATCTTTCATATCCTGGTGTGCATTTCACAATAAAACTCAATCAAATCTTAATAATCATAAAATCTCGTATTCAACTTATTTAACTTTCATTTGTCAAAATCAAATCCAAACTTAAAACCAAAATAAACAGTTCGGTTCAGTCGACTGGTGACAGTATCAGTCGACTGTTCAGCGAACATCAAAACATCTCAGTCGGTATCAGTCGACTGTTCTGCTAATATCAATACATCACAGTTGGTCTAGTCGACTGGTGACAATATCAGTCGACTGTTCCGCGAATACTTTGAAAACCCAAACACCAGCAGCAGTCGACTGTGAAGTGGACGGTCGACTGTCCTGCCGACAAAAAAATAATTTCTTACACTTGCCAGTCGACTGTGGAAGGTATTCAGTCGACTGTCAATTACACCAATTGCAGCCTGCATATGTTTTTCGACCTTTTAATTTATTGGTACTTCCACGTAAAAATCTAGATCATTTCCAAAATGTATTCCTTTTAAAAAACAATTTCGTATATGTTCACAAATCCATAAGTTTCTCGTCCTTTAATAAAAATCCTTTAAAATGCATAAAAACATATACAATTAATTTCTCAAATAGAATATTGTCTTTTATCAAAAATTACTTTACAAAAAATCTCTATACTCAAAAATAGATATTTTGAAGTTAGGACCACACTTCTTTGCCATATTAACACCAAACACTTCTTTTAATCACATTTGCATTATTTTAACCAATGTCTCAACATACGTCAATTTCATGTAATCACTTCAATTCTAGCATTTCAACTAGCAATCATAACAATTTAAGGAATAGCATAGCAATTTGCATTTACCACAATCAATCAAAATTTAACGATTCATTAATGTGCATATAATCTCATAATACCAATTCAATTTCAACCAAATGAATCATATATCATCTATCATGCAATATCTACTCCTAAATTAGAAAGCATTTAAGAAACACCCACCTTTTTGTTGAGGAATAGTACTCAAATGGACTCCTAGAATTAGGAGCTCCTAAAGAAAACTCCAATTGCAACTCCTTGAAATCCGCGCACCCAAGCAAGGTCTTCAATCCATTTTGGCAAGCGACAATCATCAAGAGCATCTCCATTCCCACTCCATATCGGCAACATCAAGGACAACTCCCATCTTCTTTCATATACATATACTATGTATATACACATGTCTACACATATATATATGCACACATTGAATTGTATAGTGGATATTAGGAGAGTAGGACAAAAGCTTTGTTGCTTTTGGTTGGTTTTGCTTTCGGAATGGGCAGGAGAGAAGAGAGAAAAGAGATGAGAGAAAGAGAGACTAAGGGTGCAATTTTATAGATTAACTAATAGGTAGTTATATCTCACTCATAAAAACAGCGATTCAAAAAGCGATCGACACTGTTCATCCACCCCCTTCCTTCAACCCTCAGATCCGGCCGCTCCGCCCGTCCTTTCACTTCCCTCCCTTCTTTATTCCTGCTCAGCTCCTTCTCCTCTACAAACCCATATCCCTCGTTTTCCCTTCCTCTCCAGTTTTTCGGCGAGCCGTTTTTTTCTCCCCCTCTTGTTTTCGCTCGAGCGCGTCGTCGGTTTTTTGGGTGCGCCCTTTCTTGATTTGCCGGAGATCTCTCTGCCCCGTGAGGTCGGTAGTGAGGCCCTTTTCCGCATCCATCATCCTTTTGGTGTTGCGCTCCGATTGGCGACAGCGTCCTTCATCATTTCTAGCGGCTTTCGCTCCTGGCTTCATCTGCGGAGTTGTATTCCTATTACTGGCACCCTAGCATAGGTATACTCCATCTGCTGCCGATCACTGTAAGTCGTTTCTTTCTCCTTCCTTTTTCCGGTGGTGGTAGAGTGATTGTATCACAACTTAGCTCCATCTTGGTTTCTTGGAGAGTTGGGGTTTTTTTTTACTTGTTTGTTGCTCTCCTTCTTCCCTTTTCTTAGCAGTTTTAGTTGCCCTGCTCTTTGGGCTAGTTGTACTTAATTCCCTTATCAAAAGGCTTATTTCTATTATTTCTGCCGATCCTCTATTTCATTTTCGGTTTTAGATTCTTTAGCAATTTAGTTTCTTACTTTCTTCTCTGATGATTATTATCTTCTATCTGTGATCTCCTTATAGTTCTGTATCATTGTGGTTTGAATCTTTCCAATCCTTTGTTGCTCGCTGTTCTTTTGTTCGATTGTGTTTCATACTTGTGTATTTTGGTGCTGGATCTGAAGTGATCCGTTATTCTGGCTTCTTCAGCCTCCTTTGCAGTTACTGATCCTCTCTATATCAGTATCCACTGCCTCTCTCTGGTTTTGAGCCATGGACTCTTTGAGCCTGACTGGGGTCGAAGACAATATTAAATTTAGACCCGTTAAACTGGGTCGCTCTCTTTGTTCTCCCCTTCTCCCGTTGGACCACTCGTCTGGTTGGTCCGCATCGCCACTAGTTTGTTTCAGGTGCCTTCTGCCTGGGCATTTCCAACGAGAGTGCGTGAACAACATGAAGTGCTTCTTTTGTGGCAAGTTCGGGCACTCTCGCAGGCGATGTTACTCCCTTCAAAAACTTCTTGGTTTACCCAGAGGCAAACCATTACCGGCCAAACTTCTCTTATGTCTTAACTACCCTTTCTTAAAATGCAAGCTTTATGCTAGATTGGAGAGGAACTTTAGCCTTGAGCCTAAAAAGAATTTTGTTCCCGCTGCGGATGCTCCTTATACAGATACGAATTCTTTCAATGTTCTATCAGATTATGTGGCATCCTTGGGCACTCTTCAGCTTCCCAATATTTCTAGTCTATTTAAGGATCGAAAGCTTCAATCGATTCTTGTCTCCTCCCATCGATTGGGTTCTTTTCTGGCTCGTCCCCTTTCTAAAGTGGTGAAGTCATCGCTGTTTAAGAGTCTGGATAAGGATCATGTTCTGGCTAGAGTTTTTCCGACTTAACGTCTATCCCTTCTTATTGGTCCCCTTTTTAATAGCATGCTTTATTCTTGCCTCGCGAGGAAGAGTATTCGTGAGCCTAGTAAAGAATTGGGCGCCTCTGTAGTAGTGCCTTATCCCCCTCCTTACCCCACTCCTTCACTAGTTGCTCATGAGGCTTCTCCTGCGTCTCGTCTGTACCCTAATTTTGCGACCCTATTTTTAGATCGTTCGGAGTCCCGATCAGGCAGCTTACAGCTTCGACCCCATTTTAGTGCTGTGAAGCCTTCGTTGATTTCGCATCGAGTTAAGAAGTCTGGTTTGGGCACTCCTTTTGGGGCTTGCCATTCTTGGTTTTGTAGTTCGATTGGGTTAGTGCCCCAATCGACTCGTGGAGTATCCCTCATTTCTCGTCATTCTTTTCTATTTAACTTCAGACCTTTATTTTTGCCTGTTTCGCCCAGTCTCCTTTCCCTCTCTAAGAGCCTTAACGAGCTCGACGCTACCGGGCCAGCTCTTGGCAGGTCCTCGCTCCCTCTGGTGGAAGTCATCCTCCCCCCCGCTAAGAGAATTTACAAGAAGAAACTTTATTCTAAATTGCCTTCTCGCGTTAGCGCGCATTTATTAGCTAAAAAAGTATCTTCAGGAGCGGCGCCTCCTCTTGTGCGCAACTGAGTTGTGGCTATTTGCTTTTGCCTCGGATACGGCAATTCGGTTTTCTTTGCAATTTGGGCCTTGCGTTGTTGTGTGGGGCTGGTTGATCTCCCGATTGTTTGGCCTGCCTTTTGGCGGTCTTCCTCTTTTTTCGATCCCATCATCTAGCTTCTTGGTGGCTCTGGCTTCTTGTGCGCTTGCGTTTCGTTGGGTCCTGTGGGTGCTAGTCGGTGTGGGTGTAGCTCCTCCTTCCTGGAGCGGCAGAACGTCATAAGCCTTTCAGCGTCCTTATTCTTGGTTTTCTTCGAGCGCAACGGTCTGCCTTGCATCTCCCTTTCTGTGCTCGCTTTTCAGGGCCGGTAGCTTCGCTCTCGGATAACGGCGTGGTGCCTCTTACTGTGTTTCCTTCCTCTGTTTTACTGATGTTCGAGTCTGTTATTGTTTTCTTTTTTGCTCGATTATTGTATGTCTTACTTGCTCATTTTGTTCTGTTTTACATCTTGTAAAGCCATTGACTATTTGTATTGTTTATTATCTATTTTATTGATTAATATATATTTTTGATGGCTGGAGCCTTTTGGCTCTATCCGATTCATCAAAAAAAAAAACTAATAGGTAGTTATAGTAACCACCCCACACATGAACACCACTAACCCCATTAATTAAATTTGTAACTTGCTTTCCCTCCTTCTTTCAAAAACCAAATTTTAGTTTTTCCCTCCTCTCTAAATAGCCCGGTCCCCATAAATGTGTGCACATCGCACGTGTGCACATGCACGTGCTTTGTGTACACCCAAAAATAAATTATTTAATTAATTCCTTTAAAACAATTATTTATATATGTAATAAATATGTAAAATTAACTTTAAAATTATACTTTTCATGCACAATAAAAATAGATACAAACAATTTCATGAAATTTATTTTTGAAAGAATAATACGCTTAAAACACGTGCACCGAAACACGTGCGTCGCTCGTAAAATCTCAAAAATACAAAATTTAACTTTATCAACTGAAAAATATTTATAATTAATAGGAATGCAAGATAAAGTATATTTAATATACATTTTCGATGACATACTCAAATATACAGAAAACACGTGTATTGCACGTAGAAATTTATTTTAATTATAATAGACAAAAAATTGAATTCTTTTTACAAAAAATGAATTTAAACATGTTTATAAAAATAAATAATTGAAACTCATCGAAAACTTTGCACGTAATGGTGGAATATCCGAATTCGACACGTGCATCGATAATACGTAAAAGCACGTAAAAACTCAAAGATTGAAATTTAGCATTTGAGTTGTCTCAAATGTAATTTTAAGAATACGGGATTGCATAAATAATTGGAATTCAAAATACATATCAAAATGCATTATGGATATAGTCAATAATAGTACAAAATGCACGTGCGTAACACCAGAGGGCAAAATTGTCATTTAAATTTTGCGGGGTGTTACAACAATGTCTTCTATATATAAGGAAGAAGTAAGGATTAAAATAATATATTTTTCGATATGGGACTATACTGTGTAATATAATATCTTACGTCTAACAATAACTAATTCATATCCTATACATAAATACCCGTCACATATATCAGTCAAAGGTAATAAATATTTTCTCCGCAAAGCCTTAATTACTTCTTGACTTGGGTGTTAGATGATCTTATATCATAGTAACAAAGTTCATGAATAATTCGCGAATTTGGCGAATTAATTGCGAAGAATTCATCTGCCGAATCAATTCGCGATTTAATCACCAATTTCGTTTAATTCCCACACTGCACGAATTATTCACGAAAACGCAAATTATTTACGAATAATTTGCGAATGAAACGAATTAATCGCTAAGTTTGTAACTAGTTTTCATATTTATGGATTTAAATATATATTTACTTAAATGATGGGTACTGAGATGCATTAAATTTTTTATTTCTTTCTTTCCAAATTTTTATCGAGTTTATCACAAATTTATTAAATTTTAAAAAAATTTAGAATATTAAATATTTACGAATTTCTTCCTAGCCCCGAATTTGGTACTTTGTCTTTGACCGGAATAAACCCATGGTGAGACTTTTTGCAGATTTTTCTGAAGATTTTAATTAACAATCCAAATTCTCTAGATCCTACCCCTGATTGACGGGTTCGGATCTTAGCTTTACCCCCAAACCCAATAAAAAAACTTGTATTTAATTGCTACAACACAAAAAACAATAACAACTTGCAAATTAATTTCTTGTACCATCAAGTTTATACGGCTCGATTGTGCGTAATGTGCAGTATTCACCAACCAAGAAAACACCGTTAAACATTTCGTTTATTAAATGCATGGCTGGAATCTTTTGATTCTATCCGTTTCATCAAAAGAAAACACCGTTAAATTGTACGAAAATACAGATTAGTCCGTATGGTTTGCACCCTATGAAGATTAAGCTAATCAAGTTAATAGTCCTCTCTCTCTCTCTCCAACAAGGAACGTGATGTAGTAGTTCAGAGAGATTCCCCTCTCTCTCTCTCCTCTCATGCAGTTTCTGCAACAAGCAGCAGAGGAGAGAGAGAAAAGGTGGTGGCCTACAAGCTCTCTTCCCAAATCTGACAGGGAAAAAAAAGAAGTGGAGAAGGGAAATGAGAGAGAGAAGAAAGGAAGCAAACAAGAAACAAAAACTGTAGAAAGGCAAGAAACAAATACTGTAGAAAGGACAGATATTGGCCTTGAGAATAATCAATGGCTGTGATTTCAAGGGCCCCTCGGCATAAAAGCCTATGTACTGCTTCTACTTCTTCTTCCTTCAATTATATTCATTCATTAAATTATTATTGCTTATCAGAGAGCTTCAAGCTGAAGTTTCTGAAACTGCACAGCTACAGCTATATCACACAGTCATCACTACTCATGAAGAAGTTATAGCAGCTGCTCACTTCGCTTTGACCGCATCAATCCCTCATCCTTCTGTGGTTGTCCTTTCTTTCTGGATGCATCTCATGTTCCTGTTCACTAGGAAAATTTGCACTGAGGCCCCTTACATGGGTATCTTTCTGATTATATATCTTCTCGGACCGGATAGTGAAAAAAAATGAGAGTTTAATCACAACACTGTTCGAAGTTAGTTGCTTCCTTTTCTCGTGCCTCTAAAATGATTTTGAAAGTTAATGTTGCAAGATATATGTAACGTCTGATGCATATGTATCCTCATATATATTTCACTTAGTTTAATGTATAATGGAGGGTAAAATTAGATAACGATCTACACCGTTCGATTCTGATGCGAATCTCTGATCCAGCCTAGTGTGGTCCTGGTTGCACTCCCTAATCAGGGGACTCGGAAACTTCCCATAATTAGATTCTTACGCTTATAAATACAGCCTCATCTCAACAGTAACGAGGTAATGACAATTTTCATCATTTAAGCTTCTCTTAATATTCGGATTATTGACTTGAGCGTCGGAGAGTCTGTCGCCGGGAGTTCTCCCGATGTGTCAGACTTTGTTGCAGGTGTCTGACGCCTGCTGAGCCATCCTGATCCACCACATAAGCCTCGCAGTAGAGTCAGATCGGAGGCCGAGATATGAGTTTTCTTTTTTTCAAAAGAACTTACATTAATTTGTTGCTCTCACACCAAAAAATAAGCAGCATCAATGTAGTTTATTTTTTTAGTGTTATTGATATCTCGAGCTGGCTGGTATCACAACTTTTGGGACTCAAGCAGCTTAAATAAGAGCATCTGTAGTCGTTAAAGGCAAATTTTAGGTATTTGGCAAATAACAAATAGTAAAAATAGCTTTCGTCTATAGTCGTTGTTAGCCAAAATTTGGCCTTTTCGAAATCCAAATAGGTCGGCGTTAAAAAATAAGACCGCCCCAACAAACCTTTAAAATGGTTTAAATCTGACATTTTAATCACAAAAAAAAAATCACAAAGCTTACCTATCCAAGGACGGGAGATAAAGTTTCGTTTGAGATGTTTTTGTTTTTTATAAATGGAACGGACGGAAAATCATTTCCCGTCCGACCGTTTAAAAAAAATAAAAAATAAAAAAAATTAAGGGATGGGGAATAATTCCTCGTCCGATGAGTACGCGTAAAAAAAAATCTCTCGGATGAAAAATAATCTTTCGTCCAATCGAACGAACGGAAAATTATCTTTTATTTGCTATATTTTGGCAAGTGTCATTTCGTTTATCAGATATAGCCGACTACTGTAGCGGTGTAACTCATTTTTTGGATAAATGGCCAACGATATCAGTGCTTTTTTTTCTCTCCAAATTTTAGAAAATTTGGATAAATGGCAAAGACTACAGATGCTCGATGCTCTAAGTAGACGTAAATACTAACGCTCTGAGTAGTTCTGGAATGAACCAAATATGGTAAGATGATCAGTTAACTCTAAGATTGACTCATTGAATGCATCTTGTTTTCATTACCAATCCGAACTTAACTTCTTACTCTCTAGTAAAAACTTTTTGAAAAACTCCAAGAGTAAATTACAGAAAATAACATAGAAAAAAAGACTTTTATCCACTATCAATTTCACTACATTTCTCTTCACTATTTTAAGTGGTATACTCCAATAAATAAAGAAAGATATAGTAGGTGAAAGAACTATTCAATAAAAGTATGCCACCTAAGATAGTGAACAAAATGATAGTAAAATTGGTAGTGGATGAAGCATTACTCAATTCTAAAAGTAAAAATACATGTATAAGGAAGTAGTCCATATATACACATGACTAACATTAGCAAAACGGGAAGTGCCTTGTTAGCCTAGTGGTAAGTCTTTTTATTAATGAATAACCGAACCACAGCTCGCACAATCCGCCATCTATAGAATGAGAATATGTATCTGTGTTCCAAAAATAAGTATCTTGCTGTACTATAGTATTAGACTGTAGATATATAATGTCCGAAAACTTCTCTAGTGTAGCTCATGTAAGCTTTGAGAGCATCTGTAGTCGTTTGCCATATGCCCAAAATATGGAAAAAATCAAAAAAAAAAGTCGCTGTAGTCGTCTGCCAAATACCCAAATTTTAGATGTTGCATGAATAGGAGCGTGCCAAATATGGAAGACGGTTTGGCAAAAGCCAAATTATAGCCGGATGAAAGATAATCTTTCGTCTGAAACGTGGGACGAAAGATTAAACACCGTCGCTTCAATGTCGTATACGACAAATCCGACAGACGAAATATAATATACCGTCTGATTAATTAAATTTAAAAAAAAAAATAAAATTGGACGGACGGTATATTAACAAGACCAATTTGCAAAAGGCCAAATTGCCAAGGACGGAAGATTATCTTCCGTACAAGGCATTTGGCAGGTTTGAATTTTTTTTTTCTTTTTTCTGTCCTTTTGTGGATTGAGTTAACTGTTTTTATTTAAATTTTTTTTTAATCATTTTCCCTCACTTCAATGTATTCATATATATATTTATATATTTTTTTATTTAAATTTCTGAGACGAAAGAAAATCTTTCGTCTGATCCAAATTTTAGCTTTCGACGAATACAGTACAAATCTAATTTTTTCAATTTTTTTTTTTTCCAAATATCCAAAATCTGAGTCAAGACGTATACAGATGCTATGACTCAACGAAATCTTGCGACTTCAGTTGTACTCCTTAATTACTACCACATTAGTCAAATGAGAATGATAGCCAAATGAGGGGTCGAAATAGAATTTCCCTTGCCAATAATATACTTAAAGCTCTTCTTCTGATCATGCCATCAGGCTCTTAAAGTACCCTAATGATTCCCTTTCTTTTTCCTTTCTCTTGCCTCCAAGCTCCCAATCACAGACCCCTTTGACTATAGGCACAGGTGATCTTCAAATCCCAATCCTGTTGAGTGCATCCCATCTCTCCAAACAAACCTTTCACTTGTAGAATAAAAAAGAAGTTTTTACCAAAATGTTTATATTATTTGTAGTGGACTCCAACTCATGTAAGCTGCCTTTGTTGTTAATCCTAAGCCTCAGAAAACCCTTTCTTTTTTGTGAGTTAAAAGAGGGAACAGATAAGATGGAAATCGAAAAGAACAAAGAGAAGTGTAATATTGAAAGGTGAGTGATATTCATGGTACAGACTTTGCATTTGCATAGACAAATTGATCTTTCATTACAAGTCCTGATCTCTTTTTGCACATGCAGGTTTTCAGCAGCTTTGTTAACATATAATAGCATTTGATGGAGATGGACTACTTTTTTGATTGAAAAATATCTTTTTTCTAGAAAGAAATAAAACATCTTAGAAATCAATCTCGTTTGATATCTTTTTTGGTGTGATAGTATCAATCTCTTTTGATACATAACCAAATGTAATGGAGGAAAGTGATTAACCTGTACACTATGGTAAAACAAATTTTGACACTGAAGATTAAAGTTAACATGGAAGCACAATAGAATTTGGAAAGTTTTCTTCTGAGGGGGAGTTAAATGTTTGGTTGCATTCCGAGTTTAGGCGATGATTTTTTATTTATTCTCAAGAGAACAGACAATTTATGACAGTGCATGTCACATAAGCTTTGAACGAGGGGAAAAACAATGAAAGAGCTATACGGAATTGGCTCCTTTTCTCCACCGTTACAAGTTATACATTAACGACTACTCGACAAGTCTTAATTAATCTCCAAGTTTCATTTGGAGTAAAGGGTACTACTAGAATGACTTCTAGCTGCAGGGTTGCCAATCTGATTAACAATGATATCAATATATTTGACCTATTTTCGTTATGGAGACAGAACAACAATACTTATCCCTCTCATCCAGTATTAGCACTAGTATAAATACCCGATAGGCAGACCCGACTCGAACCCGACCCGAACCGGAACCGGACCCGACATTGGACCGGAACCGACCCGGTCTATACGGGTCTGGGTCTGGGTCCAAATCCAGGTCTGCTCAAAATAGACCCGACTCAGACTCAGACCAGATAAAATAACCCAAAAAGTAAACATAAAAATAAATATCCTCCTCCCCTCTTCCATCCTCAATTCTAAATCCTTCCCTTCCAAACCCAAAACTCGTCTCTCCTCTATTCTAATTCCTCCGTTCGCCGCTCATGCTCTCGGTCCTACCGAACGGGTAGGAATCTTCAACAGGACCCGGACCCGGAACCGGGTTCGGTCCTCATAGATCCAGGTCCAATTCTTCGACCCGTACCGGACTGGGTCCGGATAGTGAAGGACCCTACCCGACCCGATACCATTGCTATCCAGTATTGTCTATTTTGGATGTTCAAACAATAAATCACCCTGTTATCAGCCAAGGACTGAATTGGTTTCAGTATACATAACATTTTTTGGGCTCAAGCCCGAATTTCATTTTCATGACCTCATCCTATATGGCCTTTTTAATGCCCCTCTGGGCCTTAGACCTTAGTTACTTTTCTATTCTTTCTCCTTCACGACAAGATTATTTGGTTATGTGTACTTGACAGTAACTAACCAAGATCGTTGCCGAAAAAAATCTTGGAGGCTATGGAGCATTGTATCATTGGACTGATGTCTATTCCGGTTAGGAAGGGAAAACATATTTATCGCAAAGGCAATGGTTTGAACGGATAACCTTGCATGCACATTGTGTTTGAGCCTATCAAGCATTGCATCTCGTGTGAGCGAGGTAAAACTGACATATTCACTGTGAAGGCAATGGTTGTACGGAAAACCTGCAGATCGATAGTGGCTGAGCCTATCAAGCATGGTAGTATTCGACTGGTGTCTAGTGAGCGAGGCGAAACAAACACATTTGTTGTGGAGGCTCCAAGTGGTTGTACGGATAACCTTTCAGATCATGGTTGTAAGGCGTATGATTTTCCTATCATTCATAATGTAGGTGGCTCTCTTACCGTCCATGCCAATTGAACCTTGTACATCTTAGCATTTTTCTAAAAACACAAATCTGCCGTCCTAGATTTGGAATATGAAGTACTCGTATCTTGATGGACCATCCTCTTTGTGTTGCAAATTAATTGGGGGTTTGAGTTGGTTCAACAACATATCGTACTAAAGTGTTGGGGTTTGTGGATCCAATACACGATAATGGGTTGAAGAAGATAGACGAAAAGGAGAGTCGAAGTGGGGCAAGCAGGTCAAGAGTAGTTTGAAGTTACAGGCAGAGTTGCGGTCAACCGCGCGGTCGACCGCACCCCCGACCGCACCCCAGACATTGTACGGTCGACCGCGCAGTCGACCGTTTCGCTCACTGATTCAACCCTGTACACTTGAAGAGGCAATCGGTCGACCGCGCAGTCGACCAACCTACACTCTGTTGGACCATGTACAGTGGAAGGCATGAACCGGTCGACCGACTTGTTGTTGCAGTCGACCGTCCCGACGCTGTTTGATGAGCGGCTGAGATTGAAAATTGAGAAAACCTATATATATATTGTAAGGGATTATGTGAAAAGAAAATAGAGATCTACCAGCCGTCATTGAGAGGGATGGAGATAGAGTGAAACCCTCCACCTTGGGGGTGAGATCTTGAGAGATTTGTAAACCCATTCTTCATATTTCTAGTGGAAATCGCAGGAGTGCCTCTGCGCGAGGAAGTAGCCATTGTTTTGGGTAAACCTCGAAAAAATCTTGTGTGTTCTTGTGTGTTGCTTTTGTTTGTTCTTTGTTTTCTTGTTTTGATTCTATTGTTCTTGCATCTCGTTGTCATTGTTGAGTTATTCCGCAGTTAGAAATCAACAAAGTGGTATCAGAGCTACATGTTGGTAGTATTGATTGAGATGAGGGACAGCAGTAAAGTCAAGGAGTTCGATGGAATGGATTTCACAATGTGAAAGATCCAAATGATTGTGTATCTCCGACAGAAGGATCTAGATGATCCGTTGTTTGGTGTGAAGCCAGAAGGGGCGGAGGTCGATCTGGTTGCATTGGCAGCTTGAAATAGATTGGATCAGAAAGTGCTTCGACAGATTCAGTTGTCGCCGAGCAGGAAGGCGTTATTTCACATTGAGAAGGCAAGGACCACGAAGGAGATAATGGAGATATTGACAGACATGTTTGAGAAGCCGAATGCAACGAACTAGATTCTTCACCTTAAGAAGTTGGTTAACTTGAAGTTGTCAGAAAGAAGTTTGGTTGCTGAGCATATCAACAATTTCTGTATGGTTTACAATCAGATAGAATCGTCAGGTTTAAAGTTTGAGAAAAGGGCACAATCGTTGTTGTTGCTATCCAGTCTTCTCGATAGTTACGACACAGTTTAGCAGACTGTTACAAGCACCATGACTGATACGATAACTTTAAAGGATGTTATTAGCAGCGTTATGAATGAAGATGCAATGAGAAAGAGATATGGAGAGACTTCAGTGTCATATCCTAGCAATACCGCATTGTCAGTTGATAACCGTGGTTGAAGTAACAACAGAGGAAAGTCACAGAGCAGAAATCACAGGTCCAAGTCAAGAATATGATATCGCAAAGGTGAGTGTTGATACTGCAAGAAGACATGACACAGGAGAGACCAATGCGAGGAATATAAGAAAGCACAAGCAGAGTCACAGGTAGCCAATTTGATAAGTATTGAACTCCGTCTAGATGAATTATGTTTATCTGCTGGATTTAATATTATGTAAGATGATTGGTGTATAGACACAGGTGGAGGGATGTTTTTGAGGATTACATGACAGGTTATTTTGGTGTATTTTCAGTTGAAAATGGGTATATATGTCCAGTTGTAGGTAGAGGCACAGTGAGAGTGAAGGCTCGCAATGGTGGGCAATTGGTCTTGAATGATACAAGACATATTCTGAGCTTGAAGAAAAACTTGATCTCAACTAGCAAACTAGATAAAGAAGGGTTCACGACAACTTTTGGACATGGAGAATGGAAGGTGACTACATGTGCCAGGTTGGTGGCAAAAGGAAAGTGTGGTGACACGTTGTACTTACTCAGAGGATGTGATTCAAGTGATATCATTGCTACAACATCAGCAGGTAGTTTCTTTTCAATTCTATGGCATGTCAGGTTGGGGCACTTTTGTAAAAGGGGTGTCAAGCAGCTTTATTCTAGGGATCTTTTGCCGGGGCAGAAGAAGGTTGAGATGGATTTCTATGGGAATTGTGTAATGGGCAAACAGAAAGAAAGTTAGCATTCAGTTGGGTAGAAGTGAGAAGAAGCTTGGAAAGCTAGAGTTGGTACATACAAATGTGTGGGGTCCAGCTCAAGAATTCTCTTATGGTGGTAAGAGATACTTCGTCACATTCATCGATGATGCTATAAGAAAGGTTTGGGTTTGTACAATTCGCAAGAAATTAGAAGTATTTAAGGCATTCAGAGCTTAGAAGGCCAGAGTTGAGAATGAGACGGGTTGCAAGGTGAAAGCCTTAAAGTCAGACAATGGAGGTAAGTACAGAAGCAACGAGTTTGTAAACTACCTGGCAAAGGAAGGAATCAAAGGAATGAGGACAGTTCCTAAGACTCCACAAGAGAACGGTGTAGCAGAAAGAATGAACTACACGATACTCGAAAGGAAAAGATGCATGAGACTTCATATGGGTCTTCCGGTCCATCTTTGGGCCGCTACAGTGGATACAGCAGTGTACTCGATTAACCGTTGCCCGTCTAGTGCCCTTGATGGGGCCATTCCAGAAGAACTATGGTCAGGTAAAACTGTCAATTATTCGCATTTGAAAGTTTATGGTTGTATTGCATATGCACTAATTGATTGGGAAGAAAGAAAGAAGTTGGATTCTAAGTCCAGGATGTGTGTATTCATTGGCTATGGTGGCGATCCGTATGGTTACAGGATTTTGTGGATAACAAGTTCACTCGCAGCAGGAATGTAGTGTTTAATGAAGAGGTCTTATACAAAAACAGACACACATGTTAAGATAGTACAACCATTTCGGAGTTAGATTGTGGTTCAGACACAGATTCTAATTCTGATTCTGAAGGTGGTCATAATGGTGGGGGCCCTACAATGCAGCAGTAGGTACAGGTACTAGAGACAACAAAGAAGACTCATGGTGAGCCTATTGGAAATGAGTAGGTTATTCAAGACGAACAGGTACAGCCAGATCAGTTCGGGGAACCTGATCTGGTCGGTGAACCGGTACCCACATTGAGGAGATCTACACAAGTGAGGAGGCCAACCAAGATATTTGATCTATTAGCTAGTGTTGTTCACGAGCATGTTCTGTACACGAATTTAGGAAAGCTAGAGACTCATGAGGAGGCTTTGAGAGATGAGGCTCGAGTTCGGTGGGAGTTAGCCATGAAGGACGCGATGAACTCCTTGGAATGGAACCAAACTTGGGAGTTGACCAAGTTACACGCAGGAAAACACGCTTTTATGAACAAATGAGTTTTCAGAGTCAAAGATGAGGCAGATGGCAGTAATAGGTACAAGGCGAGGCATGTTGCGAAAGATTCTCTCAAAGAGAAGGTAATGATTATAGTGAGATCTTTGCACCGGTTGTAAAGATGGCTTCAATTAAGGTTCTGCTTAGTATTGTGGCAGTTGAAGACTTGCACTTAGAGCAGTTGGATGTGAAGACAGCATTTCTCCATGGTGATGTCTAAGAAGAGCTGTACATGAAACAACCCACAAGTTTTGAACCAAAGGGAAAGAAGACATGGTGTGTCGACTAAAGAAGTGTCTTTATGGGCTTAAACAAGCACCACAGCAATGGTATTTAAAGTTTGATTGCTTTATGAGAGGAAGAGGTTTCGACAGATGCAAAACAGATTATTGTGTGTATATTCATAGATATGAGGATAATGATATAGTTACCTTGGCGTTGTATGTGGACGACATATTGTTAGCAGGTTCATGTGTGGAGAAGATCAAGGAAGTGAAAAAGGTGCTAGCTTCGAATTTTTCAATGAAGGACTTGGGTGAAGCAAAAAAAAATCATCGGCATAAAGATTAGTAGAGCCAGGAGAAGCAAGAAGCTTTGGTTATCTCAAGCAGACAATGTGAAGAAGGTGTTAAAGAGATTCAACATGGATGGCATGAGGCCAGTCACTTGTCCCTTGGCTGCTCACTTCAAGTTATCAATGGACTTATGTCCTAAAATGGAGGCGAAGATAGAGGAAATGGCTGCTATTCCTTATGCATCAGCCGTTGAAAGTTTGATGTATGTGATGGTGTCTACAAGACCAGACATCGCACATGCAGTAGGAGTTTTCAGCCATTACATGAAGAATCTAGGTAAATAGCATTGTGATGCAGTAAGGTGGATTCTTAGATATCTAGCAGGTACTTCAGATCACTCTCTTTGTTTTGGGGGAGATTCTTTGTACATACATGGTTATGTGGATGCATATTTTTTGGGCGATCGTGATGGTTGCAGAAGTACTACAGGGTATGTATTTACAGCTGGAGGAACAACTGTCAGTTGGGCTTCACAGTTTCAAAAAGTTGTAGCACAGTCAACCATGAAGTCAGAGTATATGGTACTTACAGAAGCGACGAAAGACATGTTGTGGATTTCAGAGCTTATGAAACAGTTGGGCAGGAAGCAACCCATATGTAAACTATGGTGTGAAAGTCAAAGTGCAGTTTTCTTGGCGAAAAACTCGGCATATCACTCTAGGACTCGACACATTCAAATGAGGTATCATTTTATTAGAATGGTGGTTAAGAAAAAATGGTTGAAGCTAACTAAGATTTTTGGTACTAAGAATCCGGCGGACTTGCTCACTAAGGTGGTGGATAGCAGGAAACATCAGTTTTTCTATACCGCTATCAGATTGTCTCCAGGTTAATTGTTGAGGAGACTCGCGGAGGCACATGCCTAGACTAGGCCAATGGAAGAATGAAGAACAGGTTAGAGACTTCGATTATATGTCTCTAAGTGGGAGATTGTTGGAGTTTGTGGATCCAATACATGATAATGGATTGAAGAAGATAGACGATAAGAAGAGTCGAAGTGGGAGCAAGCAGGTCAAGAGTAGTTTGAAGCTACAGGAAGAGTTGTGGTCAACCGCACGGTTGACCGCACCCCAAGCAATGTACGGTCGACCGCGCAGTCGACTGTCTCGCTCACTGATTCATCCTTGTACACCTGAAGTGGCGACCGGTCGACAGCGCGACCTACACTCTGTTGGACCATGTACAGTCGAAGGCATGAACCGGTCGACCGACTTGGTGTTGCGGTCAACCGTCCCGATGCTGTTTGATGAGCGGCTGAGATTGAAAGTTGAGAAAACCTATATATATTGTATTGTGTATGGTTTTAGGGTTATGTGAAAAGAAAATAGCGAACTACCAACCGTTATTAAGGAAGAGGGAGATATAGTGAAACCTACACTTTGGGGGTGAGATCTTGAGAGATTTGTAAACTTATTCTTCATATTTCTAGTGAAAATCACATGATTGCCTCTGCGTGGAGAAGTATCCATTGTTTTGGGTGAACCTTGAAAAAATCTTGTGAGTTCTTGTGTGTTGCTTTTGGTTATTCTTTTTTCTCTTGTTTTGATTCTATTGTTCTTGCATCTCGTCGCCGTTGTTGAGTTATACCGCAGTTAGAATTCAATCTAAAGGATTTAACAATAAATTAATCATATTTGAGTCAAAATAATAACAATAATAATAATCATCATCAATCTCTAACAAATGCATTATGTGTAAGGGAAGAAACTTCAATGGAAATTAACTTCAATGTGACACACAGAACTAATCACTCCCTTGGTAATTTCAGCTATGACACAAATATTGTCTCAGTTCCAATCCTGCAAACTCTTCTTCATTTTCTTTGTTCTCTTCCCTATCTTCATGCCTGATATCTTATGATAATTTAAGTTGTTGGGTTTATATTTTACATACTAGATTCGATGTGAAGCGGGAAGAAGTTCAAAGCGAATGTGGAGGCAGAGAAGAGTTGTTGTTTCTACTGGGATGCAGGTGATAGTCGACTGCCACTTTGGGCAGCCGACCACAACTTACTGTTGGTGTATACCCTAGAGGCCAGTTGTGTATTGACATTACTAGTTTATATTGTATCATGATATTTATTTCATATTTAGGTATTTCATTTATTGTGCTATTTATTATGAATTAAATGAACATAATGAAGTCCTTAGAATAGTAAGTTCAATGTCATGGGATATCAAGTGCATGACTTAATTGTGAGATCGTATTTACTGAAATCAGAACATTGTTCTTAAATGTCTCTAGTCAAGTATTATTGTGAATTAGGACAACGATAATACATAGCGAATAGTATGTGCATAGACAGATGACCATTCTTGCGGGTCATGGATATGAGATATCAAGTCTTCACATGGGTACATATTGGAATAATAATGTACTGGTCTGACCCACCATGAGAACGATGCATGGATAATTACGTGTCATAAGCGGTTCTCATAGTGACCATGATGTACGTAGTCCTTTGACTTGAAGTCACTACGGTTCCCTACATGAGAAGTTATATATTTTAATATCGCCAAACATTACCAGTAATAAGGTGATTATAAAGTCAACTATTGGATATACTACAAATCATGCAGAGGGATATGAGTGACTTAGATAGGATTTGTCCCTCTTACATAACAGGAGCGATATCTACAAGCCCCTTGATTGTGTGAGATTGCAAAATATATGACCGTGCTCAAATGAGTCAATATGAGATATTGATCTAATTTATTTTAGTAAGTCTACTCGGACATCAAAAAACCAAAGATTGAACTATATAAGGATGACACACTCTATGCCTTGTGGCCAATTAAGATATCTGGACAAAGGGACTAGACTACATGGTAACATTGATCACAGATAGGTTATGTCAAATCACTGACATTCCCGTTACTTGAGTAGTAGTGATATATTGCTAGATACCGCTCACTGTTTGTAATACTCAAATATGATTTTAAAATTACTGTCAACATAATGGGAACCTATATGGTCACACACTTAGAATGGATCGAAATTGTCACACACTTAGAATGGATCGAAATTGGGAGTTAAATTTATAAGATGAATTTAATTAGGGATCCATGTAAGATTTAGACTCCTGACATTTGTTAGACATTTAATTAGATTAAATGGGCCGACTAAAGATCAAAAGGTCCACACACAAATCTTACCTATGTCAGATTGTGAGCCCAACAACCTCATTACTCTCTTAGGGTTGATTTTCTGCATATATATATATATATATATATATATATATATATATATATATATATATATGATATGTATATGTGAAAAAGACATGTGAAAAAATCATAGCCGTCACAGAAAGTAAGAAAGAGATCGTGAGGAGGAACATTCCCTTTCCATAGCTAGCACTGCGGCCTGAGGGAGAGCCATTTTCGTTTCGTTCGTGTGGATACCGTAGAGACACCACAATATTGCAGTGCTGTGATCGGCATACTGTGGAGATAGAAGATCCATCTTTAAGGTATAACTCCTAAACATGATTTTATGGTTTTCACATGGATCCATGGCAACCTAACACCTACAGACTCCCTCTCTGGATGTTTTTGACAACATAGCAGTCAACTGCTCTTTTGAGCAGTCGACCGTAAACAGCGGACAATAGTAGTTTGGGCTAATCTTGGTGATCTATCTTGAGCCAAACTTCATCTCCAGGTCATATCGTACAACTCTTATTGTGTGGTGCTCTCTTCAGGGTATATCAACCGAGAGTTTATCTAGATCTCTATATAATATTGTAATGACATCCATTTAGAGACATCAATTCATCTGAGAGTTTTTTATTGTAAACAACATAATATCTTTTAGTGAGACTTGAGAGATAGATAAATTCTTGGTAAGAGTGTTTTCCAGTTAGGATAGAAGTTTCAAGTTTTGTGAACAAAACTTCTTAGATAGAATATAAATATTGGTGAAGAACTAGTATGCAAAATGGACTTGTAGATTTAAGTATAGATTTGCAATTAAGTATTTCTTGATAAATTATGTAGGTCATGTGTTCAAGATTCAAACGTATACCCTAGTAAGTTCTTAAGAAAGAACTTTTCTAAGGGGCAAGAAATGTAACACTATGCAAAATTTAGTTATGACAATTTTGTCTCTACACGTGTATTTTGTACCACTGCGTATAATATCTTATGGAATGCACTAAATATTTTTAGATGTTAGTTTGTGGAATATAAATATTTGGGAATGACCCATATGCATATTTAATATACTATTTTGTGAACTTGAGGACTTAAGACCAATTGAGTTGGTGACTAGAAACATCTAGAAAATAGGTGAATGTGAATCATGAAAAATGGCATTAAGAAATTATCCATTTTTAATCATGCATGGGTCTTAGAGGTTAGTGACGTAGGGGAGGTTTAGGGGAGGTGAAAATAATTAGAATCTAGAGTTAGAAGTGCATTAATGAGTTGGATGGAATAGTGCATAATTAGGCTTGTAAATACCCACGTAAACCTTGCCTTTAAGAGATGAGAAACAAGATCTTTGATGTTGAAGTTTTCAAAAGGTAAACTTAGAAAATCTAGTCTATTTCATGAGTTGTAGATTATTACCATAAGATATTATAAACAGTTTTACAGAAAGTCAGTAAAGCAAGCGGTAGTTTCGAGAAGAAAGCTGTTGTTTATATATATATATATATATATATATATATATATATATATATATATATATGGGTAAAAGGGATATGAGCAAATTGCTCATTTAATAAATGAGCAATTGATTATGTGGCATGCATGTGATACATTGGACAACAAACCCTTTTAAAGATTGCCCAATCACATGTATGTCACATCATCAATTGCTTATTTACTAAATGAGCAAGTTGCTCATACCCCTTTTTCCTTATATATATATATATATATATATATATATATATATATATATATATATATATATAAGGGGGGGGGGGGGCTTCCATTGTGCACTGGCTTGGGGCACATAGCCGTGTGCTTCCTCCTCAACCGTCCGATCTTACACCTGATCATGAACCAGATCTACTGGCTGAGATTAGCTCCTGCTCTTCTCACACTTACGGAGGGGTAGTTTGGGGTTTTCCCCTGCCCCTCAGTCTCTTTCCTCTCTTTCTCTCTTTCCTTTCTCAGAGTTTCGAGCTTACCTATTTTCCCAAAATCGAAACCCTAATCGCTCTACCTCTCTCTATTCTCTCCATCGACGCTGCTCTCTCCTTCTCTCCATCGACGCTGCTCTCTCTCTCTCTCTCTCTCTCTCTCAACCCCAATCTCTGTCTATCATTCGATCGAACCCGTGAACTGTCACCCAAAACCCCAAACCATTGCTGCGAATTTCATCATACCCCCATCGCTGTTGCTTGACCACTTCCAACAACTCGAATCGGTCTGAGGTATAAAGTTTTCCCTTGAATTGAGTTAAATCGAAACCTTAGTTTCTTCTTAGATTAATTGGAAGAAAATTAGGGACAGTAAGTTTTTGTCTTTGCTAACAGGCTTGTTTATGTTTACATATTTTTAACACTTTAGTCATTAAGTTTTTTTATAGCTATTGAAGAGCTTCATGAAATTGAATTATCGGATCTCTTGTTAGTCTCTTGAATATTTCAAGTAATTATGTGAAGGAATCATCATTAGGTATATCTCTCCAGTTAACTGCTATAGTAACTAGAGTTAGGTTTATCTTAATAAGGTCAATGATGTGGGTTAGTGCCGTCCTAAAATTGCCTTGTGCTACCTAATTTTGTGTATAGTTTAAGGTAGAAACTTATACCATTTGTTTTAGTTGACTTAAGATCACTAAGTTTGCTAGGATTCATATCTTTCGATAGTTAACAGTGATTTTCATGCTTTTAAAACTTTGCTTTATACCAAGCTTTTATTATGTTTGATTAAATGTAATCGTAACATATGTTATCTTAGAATTTTTATTGGAAAAGCATTGTTCATTGGGGGAAAATTTTGGGACAGTAAGTTGCAGACTTTTTATCGGAAAGCATTGTTCATTGGGGGATAGATTAGGGATAGTAATTTACAGGATTTTTTATCGCAAATCATTGTTCATTGGGGGAAAGATTAAGGATAGTTAGTTTCAACATTTGAGATTTATTATTGATATTTGGATTATTTGCAAAATTAGAGATTCCTTATCATTTAAAAAATTGCTAAATTGGACTGGTATTTCTCACAATGAGAATAGTTTATAATAAGAAGTGACCTAATGTATATTTTGTTGGTCAGTTAATAGAATGTGATTTTTGTGTGTTTAGTGGCTTAAACGAGATAGAATCTTGTAGGATGGCATCGAACCACTGTTCCAACCAAATCCACAATCAGTACGGTGGTAGCTCCAGGTCTTCCAGAGCCAGTTCAGGACAAAGATTTAGAGCTCCCAAATGATTTTGTCAAATGCAGACAATGGTCAAATATTCTACTTCAGAGAAGAACCCTGGTAAAGCCTACTACAATTGTTCTAATTTTCCTAGCGGATGTATTTTTTTTGTTGGGTAGAGAATTATGGGAAAGACGAGGATAAAAATGCTACAATTAGAGAATTGCATGATAAGCTTGTGATTCACTCATTGTTGAGGTCAGAAGAATGTGTTGGTGAGAGGAAGAATGGTTACAGGGCAGGTACAAAGCATTATTCGGTGCCTGGAATTCTCTGTGGGGTATTGGTGTCCATGTTGTTGTTTCTTTTGTTCTTGAAGTAGTATTGCGGTGATGGTGGTGGTGCGGTGGTGGTGGTGTCCCTTGAAGTATAAAGTTTTCGTTTGGTATGTTCTAGTGGTGGTGTATTTTGGGTGGATGTGTCTATTTTGGTATGTTGTCTTTTTAGTCGGATTAAGGAACAATATTTTGGTGGATGTATCTATCTTCTTTGTTGTATTTTCGTATGTTGTATCTTCTACTATGTAATGTTTAATTATTAGTGAACCTGTGAAGGGTACTAGAAGGTTAGTATGGATTTTTTAAAATCTTTAAGTATGAACTTGAAGGTTAATATATTTGTAATGATGATTTTGGACAAGATCTATGATACTATGTAATGCTTAATTATAAGTTGTTTCATTTTCTATATGTATTGTGTGGCACATTTCATATATGGGACTTTGATACCTAATTTATTGTCAGGGTACTAGAAAAATAATAAGCAAAATCTGTATATATATCTAAAGGCTGTGTGCAAATATCTAAAGACTGATTTTTTGTTGTTGTCAAGGATAGAAATAACTGGTGTGCAAATAAGTTTTAAACTTTGTACATTTTGATCACTACCAAAAGACATGAGACATGGACCTGAGGGATTTTGAAGAAGCCTAAACTGATTGTTCTTTTTGCAACTGGTATGAAGTATATGGTGGAGTGCAAAGGTTTTCATTGACTATTTAAATTTGAAATGCTTTATTCCACATACACCGTGTCCCCCAGATGATCAGAAGGCATATATATGACTCAGGTGTTGGTGTTCGTTAGTAGTACAGAATTGATCCCTGCATTTGAATTTTGTCTAGAATCTTGAAGGGAAACTAATATTTTTTTGGTAAAGATATGAACCTATCAACATTATGTGGGAAGAGGAAGAGCATGCGTTAAGAGAGCTGCTAATGAACAATACTACAATGTTTTGTTTGTCCGTTTCTAGTTCATGCTAGGGATTTATTTATAGAAATATGAGCAAAGGATTGAAATATGAATATGCATTCTCAGTCTATTATTTCGACTATTGTAGCACAAAAATAAATCAGAACCGTCCATAGTTCAACACCCGAATAAAGTATCATCTCAACTCTCAAAACGCAAATATCAAACCAAGTAAATATATTGCTAATGTTTCTCACAATACAAAAGCACATGTTCTCACACTTCCATATTGCATTACAAAAAAATACTGCTACTGCTAATAGATCAATACTGCTACTGCTACAGAAAATTACAATATTAGCTGCCATTGACTACTGCTATTGCTGCTAATGCTAATAGTGCTGCTACTGCTGCATAAAAATTATTGCCACTGATACTGCTGCACCTCTTCAATGATTTTCTACTGCTACACTGAAGAAAAAAAAACAATAAGGAAGATGAATTTAGGTCAGATTTAGCTGAGAACAGGAATTTAGATATACTGCATTCCATGATTTAGCTAATAACATGGATTTAAGTAGGCTCAGAAATCACATGAATTCACAACACAAGATTATCAAATAATCACAACTTTTTGACTGGGGGAGCATAAGTGTATCAAGTATATGGGTTTAGCACTATGGCTGCAGTAGATTGTCACGCCTAATAGCTGCTACCTTCACAAACCCCACCTCTTCCAAAATCAAATTTATGCATTCTCTCAAAAATAAACACAGTATAAACATAGCTCACACTTTATGATCAGAGCTCACATTTTAAGTGAGCTTAGAAATTTTTAGAGATCTCTAATTGAAAAAGAACTCACTGTGAAACAGAGACATTTTAACAAACAGAGCATATAAATTGAGAAGCACTATAGTACCCAACCTCTTCCAAAATCTAATATCAAGAGAGTTCAATAACCAAACAAATATTAAAGAGCTCAATTTTTAACCAATCAAAAATCAAATATTAATAGACCTTAAAGGTAAACAATGTTCAAGATTGAAACATAGCTCAAATAAGAGAAAATACTGCTACTGAGAAGGAAAAAGATAAAGAGAGGAAAGTGACTGACGAGCTAGGGGAAATATACAAACTGCCCCTCTTTAACTGTGAGATGGGCGGGAGCGTTGCACAGCCACAAGATATGGATCATGATCAAGTGTAAGATCAGACGGCCGAGGAGGAGTGCACACGACTGTGTGCACCAGCCCAGTAAATATATAAAAACATAGAAGCACAAAATTATATTTGACTTTGCAGGTGGGGAAAACACTTAATTTAACCTAACAATTCCATTCATTCATCCCTGCCTACCAATTCATCCCCAAAATAAAATACAGTAACACATCAAATTTACCATAAGTTAGAGAATCAAATACTTCCCTCAGTTCATATATTCGGTACCATCCTCGGAACTATCTTTGGTAGAGGAATTCACCTCTTCTTCATTGAATGCACTGAAAATTTGAAAAGATGAAGCAAAAGTAAGTCAATACGTAGATTTAAATAAATAATAAGAAAGTGTATGTTAAATTTAGATTTTCAAATATTGACAAGTTCATGCTATACCTATCAAGCTTCTTTGGGCAAGTTCTCGCATCATGGCCTTGCCTGCGCAATCTGCAACAATTGCACTTTCTTGGTTTTCCTCTTAATTTCTCGCGCATTGGTTTCAACCTCTTCCCACTTGGTCTTCCCTTGGTTTTACATTGACGAGATTCTTCAACCGAAACTGGAGACAATACCACTTCCTTCCCGTGTAATCTTGTTCCACTACCTTTAGCCACTCCACTACCTTTCGGGTGCCATAAGATTAAATCCTTCAATACACTTGATCATATTGTCATGCATGAACGCGTACCCTTCATTTCTTCCTAATCCAATCTCAACTTGTTTTTTGGCTAGGTTATTCAACTCACAATAGCGGAAAAAAAATTCTCTCTATTATTCCCTTCATCAATGCCATTTGGATTTGTGAATGTGTAGCTTCTTCTAATTACTTCTGGGCTCCATCTTCTTAAAATATATTTCTTTGGAAGTTCATTACAATTAGAGAACTTAAGAAAAGCGAAAAGATGCTTGTAAGGGATGTCAACAAATTCAAACATGAAGCATGAACAACACCCAAACTGAGTATCCTTGGAATAAGTAATCATGGTCTCCTTTTTTGACCTACCAATGAATGTCACTGCATAATAAGCATTAGCAGCATTAACGTCACCTTCCATCAAATTCACATTATATAATAGGCTTGCTTTGAGTTCCTTTTGGAAGTCATAAAACATTGCCAAAGTATACACCTAGGCCATTTGTTCCTCCATATACCATCTGGTCTTCAATTTAGGTTTTCGATCAAGTGTACGATGGTTCTCTTTAAGTTCTTCTTCTCTTTGTCTACCAATTACTCTTTCGAATATCAAGACAAATTCGGGAAGTGATTACATCTTTTGTGTGTGCTTCTTTAAGAAAGAATTCATTCCCTCGCTTCTTTGGCTACTTGACATGCCGGCCTAAAAATGAGCCCTATGATACACTGGGGCCCATTTCTCTCGAATTTGAAAAATATCATTCAACCATTTATTGTTTTCTGCCTGAAATTCCAAAACCAATGAGTTCCATTGTTCTTCAAAACAAACACTATTATACGAATTCCAAATACTATCTTTAAAAGCATCCATAAACTTAACATTTTGAACCAATTGAGGCACCTCCCTGAGAATCTTATCTAAAATATACCATATGCAATATCTATGGTGAATTTGAGAGGAAACTTCTTTTATGGAAGCACCAATATCCCGGTCTTGATCCGTTACAATGCCAAAAGGAGGTTTCTTCACGACTCCTAGCCATTTTTGAAATAACCAAACAAAAGATGAAGCCATTTCGTTTGGGATGGAACCACAACCGAGAAAAATAGACTGCCAATGATGATTTATTTTAACAAATGGAACAAATAGCATTCCTTAACAATTTGTACTATGTGTTGCATCAAATGAAACTACAACACCAAATAGCTTATAATTCATCCGAGCAATCCCGTCAACCCAAATACAATGAGACAATCTACCACACTCATCTTGCTCGAATGCATAAAAAAAAATAATCTTTTTCCTTTTGCCATTTGAAAAAATCTACCAACATTTAACCATCGTAACCTTTCATTGATTCCCTTAAGTCTCTTTCATGATTTGTAGCAACGGTTTCGGTAAATCCAACCCTATCATATCCCCTATTTGAGTTTTTGAAAAAAATCATTTATTTGCATGTAGGAATATTAGCACCAGTAAGTTGCTCCATTATTACTTTATCGGAACTTGACACAACACGGTTACGCGGCAACAAATGCCGTCTACCGGGTGAGGTGAAAGCATGATTGTGTACCTCATAAAAAGAATAAAAAGACCATGAACTCGTTTCTTTGTTTAATTTCACACAAACCAATGCATTGTAAGCAGTTCTAGATGTAGTACCCATTCTAATTTTATTTTTCTTACTTTTCGACACCCCCGCTTAATTAAAATATTTTTTCTACTACCTCACCATTCTTCAGTTTATGAGGTCCCTTACGCATTTAAAAACCCGCACATTTCGCATAGCTATCATAATAATTTTCTGCTAGCTCAAGGGTATCAAATTTCATACCAAACTTTGGTATTAGATGCTCGTCAACAGTAGGTGTAAAATCACCTTCTTGAATACACAAAAAGTTGTCACCGAGTTGTGAGCAACCTTCCCCACTTTCCATACCTATTACAAATTCCAATATATAATCAAATTGCTATCATAGTATACGTACATATTTGATTCAATAAATTAGGTTTTTCCAATTAGGGGAAAATTATTACTTGAGATCGGCACAAGATGGTGCTACGTATGTAACCTGAGATCCAAAACTAGAAAAGGAGAATCGAGCGGTCCTGCAGCAGCAAACGGGGAGCATTTAGATTCGCAGCTAGGGTTTGGGGTTTCGGGTGAGAGAAAGTAGCGTCGATCTCGAGAAAGAGAGGTAGAGCGATCTGAGAAGGAGAGGACAGAGCGCAGGTAGAGATTGGTGTTGATAGAGAGAGAGCAGCATTGATGGAGAAAGAGAGAGAGAGAAGCGTCGATGGAGAGAGAGAGGTAGAGCAATTTTGGTTTCGATTTTGGGAAAATGGGTGAGCTCAAAACGATCTGAGAAAGGAAAGAGAGAGATAGGAAAGAGACTGAGGGGTAGGGGAAAACCCCAAACTACCCCTCCGTAAGTGTGAGAAGAGCGGGAGCTAATCTTAACCAGTAGATCTGGATCATGATCAGGTGTAAGATCGGACGGCTGAGGAGGAGTGCACACGGCTGTGTGCACCAGGCCAGTGCACAATGGAAGCCCCTATATATATATATATATATATATATACATACATACATACATATAGTAAAAGGGATATAAGTAACTTGCTGATTTAGTAAACGAGAAATTGATGAGGTGGCATGCATGTGATACACTGGGAAAATAACTATTTTTGAGGACTTTACAATCACATGCATGCAAACTCATCATTTGCTTATTTACTAAATTAGAAAATTGCTCAAACTCCTTTTGCCCATATATATATATATATATATATATAGAGAGAGAGAGAGAGAGAGAGAGAGAGAGAGGGGGGGGGGGGGGGGGGGAGAGAGAGAGAGAGAAAGTAATGTTTCGTTGTGTACTAGGCCTCCGTGTGCACTCGTGTGCACTCAGCCTTCCCACATTCGTATCAACGATCCGAACCGTTCACATTGATCTACATATCTAAATTATTATAAATATGTAAAATCAAATCATTTGAAATTTATTTGCTCATCCATTGAAGTGTTAAAAAATTGTATGGCTAAAAATTATTGTTTTTATAGTCACATGATGGATGGGCAAATGAATTTCAAATAATTTGAGTTTACATATTTAGACTAATTTAGATGTGTAGATCAATGTTAACGGTTCAGATCGTCGATACGAAGGCGGGAAGGCCAAGTGCGCACGAGTGCACACGGAGGCCTAATGCACAACGGAACATTTCTCTCTCTCTCTCTCTCTCTCTTGGCCAATAATGGTGAGATTACCTGCTTGTTGTTTACATATGACCGGTAGGGGTACACTAGCCCTCTAGGCTGCATTAATATTTTTTATAAGGACATGCACTAGTTGGGTGTTGTACTCACCTGTCAAAGGGACATGTATGGTGTTGTCTCGACTATTAATTTTTGGGATCTAGTGTTAAGGATGGGAGGTGACACTTGGGCTGCAAACTCCCATCGGGACTTTGGGGATGGACCCTTAAGTGTCCGTATATGTTCTATGTTGTCTAATACGAATGGGGAACGAGGGTTTAACTCTTAAGTCTCTCGGTGGAGTAGGAAAAAGGCCTGCAGGATCACCTTTATGTTTGTGGCAACTTTTGATGAGCTCTGGGAGTGGAGAAAGACCGCAGGGTCCGGGCGCTACATGTGGAATGTCCAATTCCGGGGAGTGGAGAATGACTGCAAGGTAAAACGGAATTTTCCATAGAGTTGTCCGAGAGCGGAGAGAAGCCACAGGGTCCAGGCGGAGTGGAATATCCATGTCCGGGGAATGGAGAAAGACCGCAGCGTCCGGGCACTACATGTGGAATGTCCAATTCCAATGAGCGGAGAAAGACCGTAGGGTTTCGGTAAAACAGAATTTCCACAGAGTCCTGGCATGATGGAAATGACAACTTTACGACTGCAGTTGTGGAAATGGACCGAACGGGCAACCTTATCAGTCACTTGATAAATGTCAGAAACAGAGAAGGAGTACAAGAGTAGGTCTGCATTGCAAGTGATCGAATCCTATAAATGGAAGGACGATAAAGGCTTGTTTGGGAAGTATGTAGTATATGATGCATAAGGTTCCAAACAAGTGTGCATTAGAATAAGGCATAGTGTGCGTTTGATTTTGTGCATAAGATTCCTTCGGTCATTGCATACACCGGCACATCTAGATTTGTATTCTATAACTTTCACATTTCTGCACTAATTTGATTATTGAGAATTTAGATATAGATGGTATCAATAGCATTGCGTCAGTTGCATTCAACTGATGTGCCCACATATAGTTAGTTGGAGGACTTCCTAATTGTGGGATTGGGGACTCGAGGTGTGGACCATCCAAGTGAAAAGAGAGATAAATTTATACCTTGTAATTCATG
Source organism: Hemerocallis citrina (assembly GCA_017893485.1). Taxonomy (NCBI): domain Eukaryota; kingdom Viridiplantae; phylum Streptophyta; class Magnoliopsida; order Asparagales; family Asphodelaceae; genus Hemerocallis; species Hemerocallis citrina. Next base: position 18,373,562 of record CM030363.1, read on the forward strand.
ATGTAAACTTTTATAAACAACTTTGTACATTGTAATATCTTTAATGTAATAAAAAAGTTCTAATTTTCTGTAATTTTTCTGTGTTGAGTATTCATTTCAAGTATAGATTCTAGATTGTGTCACGAATTTCCAGTGTACGAAAATTGGGGCGCTACACCCAGTCTGAACCCAACTTAACCCTGCCTACCCCTACAGCCTGATCTGATAACCCACATCTCAATTCTAAACCTGTCTCCAATCCAAACCGAATCCCACTCACAACAAAACAACCTCTGAGACCCCTATGATTTCCTCTGATCCCAATTACAACTCCTACCCTGATTTGAAAGATATCCTTCCAAAAAGATATGCTCAAACAAAATACCCATAATCCTCCTGCAACAGAATTTGTTAATATTGAATCCATACATCCCACCTCCCTTCAAAACACAATCCAACCGCCTTTCCGATAAATCCCATACCCCTAATTTAACTGGTGACGATGTTGCAGTACATAACCTCCCCGGCCCTAACTCTCACCCCAAAGAAGGAAGACAAATCAAGCACTATAAGAAGCATTTGTATGGGCCCATCCCTACTGGGCCTAAAGTTGTAAAAGCCCAAATTCACAAACTACTGTAGGAAATTAATGCACTATTAGCCAAATCCCAAATGAAAATCCTACAGCTTCTTTCTCAAAAGAGAATCAACTGAACCCCAAGCGCTAATGTTGTCTTCATAGAATGCTCTCCCAATCGGTCAAAAGCATTCAAGCTTCATCAAGGCGGCAACAACAAAATCCTTTTCCAAACTGTGTGGGTTGCTAGTCGGCCTTGCCCTCAACAATGCTAGAATTGTCGGGGTTATGATGGGGACCCAAAAATTCTCTCTCTGTTCCCTCGTCCACGCCACCTCCCCTTCCCTTGTGTTCACCTCTGAGACCCATTCCAACACATTTCAATCCGAATCTACTGTCAGTTATCTTAACTTCTCCAACCACCATATTGTGTCTGCACAAGGCAGAGCTGGCGGATTGTGGCTGTTATGTAACAACATCTTCTCCCATAACATCATCTCCTCTCACTTTGCTGTGGAGGTTCAGTTTGCATAGGGTATGCTATCAAGGAACATGCGTGTGTCTATGGAGAGCCGAGCCGTCAACAACTAAGGGAATTCTGAATAAAATTTTCTAGTATAGTATCTCCTCTCTCTTCCTCATTTCCTCTTCTATGCTTAGGTGATTAAATGCAATTACCTCACAAAATAAAATAAAAAAACCAGTGGTGAACCGATCTCTTGACAAGATGTTAATTGCTTTATAGTTTTCTTGAACTGTTGCAATCTAATTAATCTTGTGTTCGATGGTGCAGTTTTCACTTGGTCAAACAACCGACAGCACAATCACATCTGTTGAGAAGCTGATAAGGCCTACGGGAATTCCGAATGGGTGGAGGATTTTTCCTAAAGCAACCATCCACCACCTACTAGGATCAGAGAGGATAATTGCATTATTCTTGTTCAATTGGAGAGACCTATGCATATGTTCAAAGCCAACTTTAAATTTCGAAGCTATTTAGGTAAAGGAGGAGTATGCAATATTATCAAAGAAAATTGGCCAAGTGACCCCAATCGAAGCTTCCTATCAAAATCAGCTGATTAAAAGAAAGGGAAGTTGAAAAAAGTCGCATCGATCTAAATTCAGTAATATCAAAGACCAAAATTCAATCTATCCGATAGGAGATGGGTTGGTTACAACAGAAGTGTCCCTGTTACCGGACATCTGTGACGCAACCAGAATTGTTGCCTTCAAATACATCATAACACAGTAATAACACGAAAATTTAAAAACTTTTTATTGCCATTAAGGTCATTACATCATTGATTACAACTAATATCTTGTTCTTGAACAAGAATACAAATTACATTAACTCATTATATCTTATTACAAAATATATATCAACTCTTCTTGTAAAGTTAATGACTGTCTCCCGAAATGGCAGTCGTTGGATCACTGCCGAACTCTGCTGAATGGTCAATCTGCTTCTCTGGAGCTTGCTCCTTGGCTTAAGTCTTCTGCTACGTGACTTTGATATCTCTGCACCTGCTCGAAAGGTAGACCGGTATTTAAAAGGTGGGGAACGTCAGTACTTTGACTGACGCAATGCTGATGATAACAGCAATTTCCAAACTGGCAACCACAAACCATCTTGAATGTAAAAAGAAACGTGCATCCTAATTCCTTAGTGCTCGTGTATGTCATGATTTAAAGACTAAATGCACCAATCACAAACCTATTCTAAAGCAAGCAAGACTTTGGGACTCTGGATCCACATGCATCCCATACTACATGCATTCCAGATCCAAGCATGGCCTAATCTAATGTACAAAACCAAGAATGCACACGATGCACCTACTCTAATGCAATTCATTTGGGAGCGTATGCATCCCATACTACATACCTTCTCAAAATCAACTTCGATGGAAACGTATGCATTCCATACTACATACTTTCCAAAGAGTTCGCATCTCCTGATTGTAGGGTTCAATCCCTCGCCATGCATCCTACCCTTGTACTCATCCTGTTCCCAATAGATATCCGTGTCTGAGGAGGTTGCAGTCACTCGGTCTAGTCCCGTACTGCAGTCCCTAAAGTGGTGGTCGAGTTTGCCACTTAGTACCCGTCCACATACCTCACTTAAAAAGCCGTGTCAACCTTCTAGTACAAAACCTTGTACCTAAATGATGTCAATGATTCACATATACAACAAACCCACGTGCATAGGAACATGACGGACTCGATGGTCAAATCCCCCTATCCGACAGGAGTTCCTCTCCCATTCCTCACCCCGGCATCCTTGGAAATTAACAGATCGAGATACGAGACTGTGAACTCAATCCTGAGAACCGAAAACGTATCCCTACGACAGGAAAGTACAACTCTCGACTATGATCCGCTAGTACTAATGCAAGTTGCAATCCCTTAATACACCACTCTAATCCACAGCTCATTTTAATCACTTTGGGTAAAAATGAGATTGCCTCCAAAAACTTTGCCTATCCACCTCTGGCCCTGGCGACACCAGTTCGGTTCGCCACTTCCCCCGGGCTTGGAATTGTCCAGCACCACAGCCTACATTCACCCCTAATCGGGCAATGAATTTGTGCATTCATCCCTACCCGGACAATGAACTTAGGTGTTTAGCCCTAACCGGGCAAAGAGCTTAATTAGACGGCACGGCTTGGACGTTCTACACCTCGATGGAAGTTCATAACTTAGGGTTGACAGACGTAGGGCATCACCCTACTCTAATGACTAACTCGGGTCACAAAATCCACCATGGGAGTCAAACAAACCAGCAATAAGAACCCATCGTCCCCAAACAGCGAGTTATCAACTCTAATGGTACATAGGGAAAGGTCATCTCAACACTTAGTCAAAAACCCAAGACTAAGCAACTACGGTGTGTCTGTCCGAAACTTAAAAAGATCATAACTCCCACAATACAACTCCGATTTGGGTGTTCAAGCCCAAAATGGAAAGGTAACGACCTAGGCTACAACTTTCCAGTTGATTATAACCTCAGATTCTATCATTTAGGTCCTCAAAATTGTCTCTCAAGCTTCAGCCTGTGTATTTTCTGTACACTGGCTGCACCTTATCGGTAGCATAAAACACTGTTCACTCATCAAAATGCTACCAATCCAGGTTCTATGGAAAGGTTTGGGTGTCCTCTACAACTCCCTAGTTGATCAACAATCCAAAATATGCCATTTGATCATCCTAAAACATACATTACTCTCAGGTGTACCAAAACACACGCTAAGTCTTTCTCAAACAAAGCACTCAGCTCAAATCCTGGTCTCTGTCCAATATTGTAAAAATCATATTAAATCATCCACTCACAGGAATCACCTCAATTAGGGCTTGTTAGAAAGTTCTAGATGTCTACTATAATTCTCTAAGAGAACTCTTCCTCAAAATTTGCTCTTATAAAGCCTCAATTGTGTCATCTCATCAAGGTGTCTAATCTGACTGAAATTAGCACAGTACATGCTATAAAAACATCATAAATCAAATATGCATCCAATAGTCACCAATTTACAGTAAAGAAACTAGACATAATAATAAACAACATGCAAAAGGTTTCATGTCCAAATTCCAAATATACACTGAGTTCTTCATGTTTCAAATTAGCAATAAGATCATACGATTCTTCAGTCACAGTTCTAACCACTGTTGATAGACTAATTTTGAATGTGCATGTAACTTTCTCCAACTAATTTCTTGATTTTTCAGTAGAGTCTAGATACATATGAGAAATCATGGTAAAAATTTCAGAATAATATCATGTTCCAATTAATTATGAGAAATCCCACAATCTCAGGTATCACAATAACCAAATTCTGCTTCTTCCTTACGGCTCTGTTCCAAAAACAGATTTTATTGAAATACCAAACAAGCTCAGAAAAATCCGAAATAATTCATGCCTCATCTAGACACGTGAGGGAACAATCTGTCAAAATTTCATCATCAAATTTCATGTGGTTTGTTCTCGAGAAATTCTAGAAAATGACATGCAGATGAACATTTCAGGTTTTAGTTTCAGATTCAACTTCCAATCTCTTAAACAACTATTCTAAACTCCTACCACTTCACATGCATGCAAGAATTAACAAGAAATAACAAGAAAAGTTCAGAGAAACTCCCCACCCTGAAATGGTTTGAGAGTGGGTGATGGTCTTGAGCTTTTCTCCTCCAAGTGAAAGTTCTTCTTTAATTCCTCTTTTCTTTTTCTCCTTCTCTCTCTCTCTCTCTTTTTTTTGGGGGGGGGGGGGGGTTGTGTTCTGAAAATTTCAGAACTATGGAGGAGAATGAGAAGGTTTTAATGGGAAGGGGAATGAGGAAAGAGGGAGGAAGGAGGGGGTGAGGGGGGGTGTAGGCCGGCCTAGGGTAGGGGGTAGGGTGACTAGGCTAGGGTGGTTTTGTAAAACAATGGTCTCTTGACTCACTGTTTTGAGTACAATATTTGGGCTGCACTAATTTGATTTTAATCAAGCTCCAAATGAGAGATGAGGGGTTAAATTGAGTGTACGCAAAGTATACCCATTGTAGTATCATACAATAATATATTTTCATATATACTGTACCAAGAGGGTGGTTGCGTTCTAGATGGTGCACGAGAATGAGAAGTGCCCAGCAACATTCAGTGAAGTGACAATCGTAAAGCTCAGATAGGATTATTTCATCACTAGTCACTCCTATTAATCATTAAATCATAGTGTGCAACTTCAGAAACATAATCCATCTCATCATCACTTATAACCAATTAGGGAAAATAAAGCTCAGATAGGATTAATTCATCACAAGTCACTCCTACAAATCATTAAATAAATAATTTATAGTGTGCAACTTCATAAACATAATCCATCTCATCATCACTTTTAAAACTAGAATCCAAGTTATCCAACAAGGAAGCAAACTCACAATCACATGAATGTAACAGACTATTTGGGGAATCGAATACTTCCCTGACATATTGTAGCTGATCCTCTTGTTCCACACACTATTCTTGAGATGCAAATATTACCTGATAAATTAATTAACAATAAAGAGTTTGAACAAGTGAATGGAAATTAATTAATGAACAATTGTAATAAAGTTGTTGATTTGATGTTCAAAAATGAAATGCAAAGAAGAGAAGTAATCTCACCATGTTCTTGAGAATGCACCCCGAGAGTAAGTTCTTGAAATGAACTTTCTATTCTAAAAAGGTAACAATATGGAGCATCCTTTCGTAAGAACTAAGAATACATTAGGATTGGAGAAGAGCATGGATCTAATCTCTCCAGAAACAACTGGAATCTTCTTAAACAACAATCTAACTGCCATTGGGTGATTTTCTATTAAACAACAATCTAACTCATTTCAACAATATCTACTCAAAGTTTGGATTCAATAATGGAGTAATACCCATAAAGATCTAATCTTTACTGATGATGGTTTTATATAAACGAGGACGACAACAATCTAACTCATTTCAACAATATCTACTCAAAGTTTGGATTCAATAATGGAGTAATACCCATAAGATCTAATCTTTACTGATGATGGTTTTATATAAACGAGGACGACGACAACAACAACAACAACATGATAAAGAAGTAAGCATGAGTTGTTAACATCTCCATAGTTATCATAAACGAAAGTATCTATCAATAACTATTTACTTCAAATCTACAGTTATCAAATCCACAATCTGTTTTTAGTTCAGTTTTGTATGAGACAACCCAAGCAAGTACCCAAAACCCATTCCAGTATTACTATCACCTAAGCAAGCTAGTTATGAGTTTAATCAAATCCACCAACCCAACTAGTGCACACAACAGGATGAGAATCATTGTAGATGGAAGTTTGGGACTTTGGTACCAATCTATTGGAATGTTTATTAATTATGGTGTAAATTTAGCACAATTGACGGTTCCCTATTCTTTTTGGCTTGTTAACTTAAAAACAACCACTGTGAATGCATCATTAAGAACAACGCTCCACCCGAGATGAATGAATGAATGAATGAATGAATGAATGATAATTTGCATTGGTGCTGCTACTCCAGAACAATTAGATCTACTCGACAACCATAATCCATCCATTCAGAGTCCTCAGTCAGTCAAAAGCACAAAGCAAAGCAGAAACACAAAAAAATAAAAAGGGCAATAGAAGAAGAAGAAGAAGAAGAAGAAGAAGAAGAAGAAGAAGAATATGCTAACCTCCCTCAGAGCCTCCACCAAAGAGGACAAGGCAATTGGAATCAGAAACAAAGTTGAGGGAGTGAGAGGCCCTGGGACTGGGCATAGGAAACATGAAGCCATCAGCACCAGCATCATCATCGTCCCCTTGACTCAAAATAGTACTAGTTGTTAAGCTGCAGCTACGGCATGAGAGTGAAGTGAGTTGGGAAACCTCCTTGTAGAGCCGCTTCCAAGAGAAGCTCATCGATTTCGATTTGGGGGCTAGGGTTTCTCTTCGAAGAGAGAGAGAGAGAGAGAAAGAGAGAGATCGGCAGTAGGGATTTGAGCTAGGGTTTTCCGTATTCGACGAAGAGAGAGCGGGAGGGAGAGGAGACAGAGCGGGAGGGAGAGGAGACGAAAAAGATAGAGAGATATGGGTTTCGGCAGTAGGGATTTGAGCTAGGGTTTGTTCGACGAAGAGAGAGCGGTAGGAAGAGGAGACAGAGCGGTAGGGAGAGGAGACGAGAAAGATAAAGAGATATGGGTTTCGATTTTAGGGATTCGAGCTAGGGTTTCAATTGTTCGACGAAGAGAGAGTGGGAGGGAGAGGAGACAGAGCGGTAGGGAGAGGAGACGAGAAAGATAGAGAGATATGGGTTTCAATTTTCCCCCTTTTGCCCTTCAACAACGCCAACTTAAGCGGGATCTCTTCTGAGCCGTTCGATCTGGATCAATCCCGATCGAATGGTTGAAAACTCCAGCTCTCGATAAGGAACCCAGCTTCCTAGTCCCAACTCTTAATAGAGTAGTCCCAATTCTTAATAGACTTACTATATATATATATATATATATATATATATATATATATATATATATATATATATATATATATATATATATATATATATATATATATATATATATATATGAGGCTTCTTCAGTTGCAAACGGGTCTGTGTGCACAGACCCGTACGAACTTTAATCTGGGCCGTTGGATCTTTGATCCAGCGGCCCATATATTTTTTTTATAAAATTTACCCTTAACCCATCGTTCCCAACGACGGGTTAAGCCATATATATAATCTCATAACTATATACAGTTCTTCTTCCTCATTGACTCCTCCCCACTCTCTATTTCATTTTTGGATGAACCAAAACCAAGTTTTATCTCCGAAATCTTGAATTTCTCACTCCGTTCGCTCTTCCTCCTCTTCGATCCCCATATAATCTCTCTCTCCCAATCTCTAGTCCAAACTTCCAAACCCAACTTTGTCATCCCAAAAACGAAATCCTAGTTCGGCCACGAGACCTACATTGGCGAAATTTAGATTAATTTTGTAAGGTAATGATTAAATGTGTGCCTTAGTAATTGTAATTGTGTTTATTTTTAAATTGTTTTTGTCTATTTCCAATATTTTACCATATATAAAAATTTCCTTAAAAATTTGTAAATGTAGAAATTTCTAAGTAGTATTTTGATGAATTTACAGGGTGCAATAGTTGTTGATCGGTCGACGATATTGTAGATTGAGTTGTATTTATAATCGTACCATACATATTAAATTACTTAGAAGATTTATAGTGTGGTTAGACTAAAAATTCCTACAAACGACCTCCAAAAAATACGAAACTTTGCGAGTAGGATGGTATCACGTAGCAGAAGCAACCACAACTTGTAGAAGTTAGTTTCGATTCACGGTTGGAGAGATACGGCTGTCTATCGCTTTCGGTTGAAAAAAAACCGAAATAAAGTGATACATGGTCGTATCTCTAGAACCGTGAGCCGAAACTCACTTCTACAAGTTGGGATGGCTTGTGCTAGGTGAATTCAAGCAGGCTACAAAGTTTTATAAAATTTAGATGTCATTTGTGCGGTTCTCTCACGTTCCTCGCATTAGAAGTAAATGACTTAGAAAGCTTTTCGTGCGGTTAGACTAGAAAACCCTTCAAACGACCTTCAAAAAATACAAAACTGGGTGAGTAGGATGGTCTCACGTATCAAAAGCAATCCCAAGTTGTAGATGTTAGTTTTGAGTCACGGTTTGAGAGATACGGGCGTACATCGCTTTTGCTTGGAAAAAGACAAATAAAGCCATATCCGGCCGTATATTTCGAAACGTCAGTCAAAAATCACTTCTACAAGTTGCGGTAGCTTATGCTACGTGAATTCAACCAAGCTGCAAAGTTTTATAAATTTTAGATGCCGTTTGTGTGATTTTCTCACGGTCCTCGCATAAGACGTAAATGAGTTAGAAATTTTTTAGTTCGGTTATGCTAGAAAACCCTCCAAACGAGTTCCAAAAAATACAAAACTTTGCGAGTAGGTTGGTCTCACGTAGCACAAGCAATCACAACTTGTAGAAATTAGTTTTGACTCACGGTTCGTGAAATACGGCGGCATATCGCTTTCGGTTGAAAAAAACCCAAATAAAGCGATACACGGCCATATCTTTCGAACCGTGAGTCGAAACTGACTTCTACAAGTTGGGATGGCTTGTGCTAGGTGAATTCAAGGATACTGCAAAGTTTTATAAATTTTGGATGTCGTTTGTGTGGTTTTCTTCCATGAATCTAGCTTTTGAAGTAAATGACTTAGAAAACGTTTAGTGCTTTTAGATTAGAAAACCCTTCAAACGACCTCCAAAAAATACGAAACTTTGAGAGTAGGATGGTCTCACGTAGCACAAGCAACTCTAATTTGTAGAATAGCATTTTGACTCACGATTGGAGACATACGAGCATGCATCGCTTTTGCTTAAAAAAACCCAAATAAAGCGATACACAGCCATATCTTTCGAACCGTTAGTCGAAACTCACTTCTACAAGTTGGAATGGCTTGTGGTAGGTGAATTAGAGCAAGGTGCAAAGTTTTATAAATTTTGGATGTTGTTTGTGCGGTTTTCTCACGGTCCTCGCATTAGAAGTAAATGACTTAGAAAGCGTTTAGTGCGGTTAGACTACAAAACCCTTCAAACGGCCTCAAAAAAATACGAAATTTTGCAATTAGGTTGGTGAGATACGGGCGTGTATCGCTTTTGGTTGATACAACCGAAATAAATAGGTTACACACCCATAACTCTTGAATCCTTAGTCAAAACTCACTTCTCCAAATTGGAGTGACTTGTGTTACGTGAATTCAACCGAGTTGCAAAGTTTTATAAATATTGGATGCCTTTTGTTCGGTTCTCTCATGTTACTCTATTAATAAGTAAATAATGTTTAAAAAAATTCATCGCATTCCGTAACGGGTTTAGTAGTCCTAATTGTTCTCATTTTTGTTATCTTAGATATGGACAGTTTTGAAGCAAGTTCTACTGCCAGAGAAAAATTTGTGAGTGCACAAAAAAATCGAGAGTTTTTTTTTCTCATGTTGACGAGCACCTAAAACCGAAAATTGGTATGACATTTTCCACTTTAGAGGAAGCAGAAAAATTTTATTCATCATACTGTAAATGTGCGAGTTTCGCTATGCGTAATGGTGAAAATAAATACAATAGAAATGATGTAGTGGATAAATCTTATATATGTAATAAAGCTGGGGAGTCACCGAATAATCAAAATGAAGTTAGACGATGAACTACTTCTAGAACGGGTTGCAAAGCATTCGTTCGTGTCAAACTAAACTCACAAAGTAATTCGTGGATTATTTATTCATTTAATGAACCACATAATCACGAATTTACTTCACCCGGTAGACGTCACTTGCTACCTGCAAACCGTGTATTGATAAATACAGATAAAAAATTAATTGGTCAACTTACCGAAATTAATGTCCCCATATGTAAACAAATGCTTTTCTTCGAAGGTGCAAGTGGAGGAAATGAGAAAATTGGATTCACTGAAACTGATGTTAGAAATCTAAGGAGAGACGAGATGGAAGGTTTAAAAGGACACGATGGGCAAATTCTACTTGAGTTCTTTGAATCCAAAAAGGAGACCGGTCCTTTATTTTTTTATGATTACCAATGTGATCCCGAAGTGCGATTGTCCCATTGTATTTGGGTGGATGGTGTTGCTCGAAAAAATTTCGACGTATTTGGGAGTGTTGTTTGCTTTGATGCTACCTACAACACAAACCGATACGGGATGCTATTCGTACTATTTGTTGGAGTCAACCATCATTGGCAATCAATATTCCTGCATTGCGGGTTCATTCCAAATGAGAAGGCTTCCTCATTTGAGTGGTTCTTCGAAAAGTGGCGAGTAGTAATGGCTTGTGATCCGGTGGGTATCGTGACAGATGAGGATCGTGGAATAAGTGTTGCAGTTAAGAAAGTCTTCCCAACCACTGATCATAAATATTGCATTTGGCATATTATGGATAAGTTACCGCATGAAGTGTGTATGTCGAATAACATTGATGAGTTTAGGGATGCTTTGAAGACTATCATCTACACGACGGAATATAAAACTAAATTTGAACAGAAGTGGAAAAAATTGATTTCGGAATACAAACTTGAGAGCAACAAATGGTTGAACAATAAATTTGATATTCGCGAGAAATGGGCTCCCGTGTTTGCAAGAGACTCATATTGGGGTGGTATGTTGAGTACCCAACGTAGCGAATCATTACATTCATCCTTGAAGCAACAGACTCATAAGAAGTACTCATTGCATGAATTTGCCGTCATCTTTGACCGAGTCTTAGTAAAACAAAGACACGGAGAACTTAAAGAAACTCATCGTAATCGCGAGGAAATGCCAAAATTGAAGACTGAATGGGCGTTTGAAGTCACGAATGGCCGGAACGTACACACTAAACAGTTTCTACAAATTCCAATAAGAAGTCATAAAAAGCTTATTACTTAATGTGAGTGTCATTGCAAGTATGGATACACCTGATAGTTCAGCTTTTTCTGCAATGATTTGTGAAAATTCAGAACCGGGGAAGGTGATTTCTTTTTGCAAAATCCGTGAATTGGCTAAATGCCCTTGTTCCGTGTATGAATTCGTAGGCATTCCATGCAAACATCTATCGGTAGTTCTTCGGTTCATCGATCACACCGCACTACCGGAGCAATATATTTGTAGACGATGGACCCGGAATCAACTTATAAGAAGTAGTACACCCGTTCCCAATGGTATGGGCGATAATTTTGCCTCTCGTTATTGTGAATTGAGTATTTACTCAAAACAATTGGTCGGTCTTGGTTGTTCTTCAGAGGGAGCCTACAAGTACATGTTCGACCACATGCTTAAGGAAATCAAAGGTTTTTCTCACATTCAATCTGGGAATAGCACACCACACGAAGGTAGCGCACAATCGGAGAGTGGTGAACATGCACATGCACATGCACCGGTGGGGGACCCTGTACAATGCACCACAAAGGGGAGGCCTAGAGGAAAGAGGTTGAAGTCAATATGAGAATCCCAAAAAATGAAGAGACCTAGACTTTGCAGGACCTGCCTTCGTGTCGTATGTCACGATTCAAGAAATTACCCAAAAAATATGGCAAGGTAATATTTCCAAGACTAAATATTTATTAATTTGACTCAATCAATCTGAACTTGTTGTTATTGACACTAATCCGGACTTCTCCCTTATTTAGTGGATCGGTAGCGCATGAAGAAGCTCCAATCGCTAGAGAGAGTGATGACGATGAAGGTGAAGATTCGTGCTAAGGAGTTTTCCGTATTATGTATGTCATATTAAACTTTGAAGTTAAACTTTTTGTAATTGCTTACTTTTGTCTTCCAATGTGAAGAGAATTATTAATTTGAACTTTATTATGTGTTTTTTTTTAATGTATGGTCTGGAATTAAAGCTGATCGTGCCCATGGAAGGAATCAATTATTGGAAAGTTCTACACTTTTGATTGTATATATATGCTCAATTCAGCATTTTTAAATTTATAAATAGATTGCTAGTGTATTTAATTTGAGTGCAAATTATGTATGTATGCACTTTGTGTATTTGTGAACTATATATGTTGTTGTGGATGTTGATATTGTAATTGGTTAGCGAATATTTATTTCTGTGGAAATATGTGAATTTTATTTATCTTTGCAAATTGTGTATTTGTGCACTATATATATGCTGTGTGTTTTTTTTTTGTGTGGAAATTTGTGAAAACTTACATTTTGAAGATAAAATACTGCCAAAATCTTTCAACATAGCATGTTATTTAGGATAACATGTTAAGATAAGTTAATCCGTTATCCACATTAACGGGTTAGGTTTCTACAAATCAATCCCGATCGAATGGTTGAAAACTCCAGCTCTCGATAAGGATCCCAGCTTCCCAGCTCTTAATAGACTTACTATATATATATATATATATATATATATATATATATATATATATATATATATATATATATATATATATATATATATATATATATATATATATATATATATATATGGAAAGCTTTTGCAAGCACTCCTCTAGTGCACACGGCGTGTGCACTAGGCCTTCGGGCGTTCATATCGACGATCCGAACCGTTCACATTGATCTACACATCTAAATTAGTCTAAATATGTAAAATCAAATCATTTGAAATTCATTTGCCCATCCAGCATGTGACTATAAAAAAAAAAAATTTTCAGCCATACAATTTTGTAACACTTCAATGGATAGGTAAATGAATTTCAAATGATTTGATTTTACATATTTTGACTAATTTAGATGTGTAGATCATTGTGAACGGTTCGGATCGTTGATATGAATGCCCGAAGGCCTAGTGCACACGCCGTGTGCACTAAAGGTAGTGCACAACCGAAGCTTTCCCTATATATATATATATATATATATATATATATATATATATTTAAAATCTCCACCCTTGTTTTCATTTCCCTCCAATGAAACTTAACCCCTTTTTTTTTAAACATATTGTTTCTGCCGTGATTTTTCCTTTATGAATGAATTAATGTTTATTTTTTAATAACAATGTGAATTAAGATTCGAATCAGTGATTTTTTCCTTTATGGATGAATTAATGTTTATTTTTTAATAACAATGTGAATTAAGATTCAAGAATCAATATTGATGAGGCTAAATTAAGGAAAATGAAGGGAACAATGGAAAGCTAATGAAGGAGAGTGAGATGAAATTAAATGAGCGTATAAGGGAATCTATGATTACTCTCTTGATTACCTGGTTTGGTAAGACATAGGTATAGTTTTGTAAATAATTTTAAATTCCCAGGGTTATCAAAATAATTAGTTTGGAAGGATAAACATTCCCTTTGAAAAGGGTGGGATTTGTGGATTCCTCCTCATAAAAACTGAGTGAGAATATTGCATACCCAAAACAACCTCCAGATTTCTAGCTTATCATATAACCCCTCTTGTTGCAAAACTATGTTTGCAAAACTATGTTTAGAGATTGATTGAGAATACTACGGTTGAATGAAATCTTACCGGTCTGCTCAATCCTTTGCGTTCTATGGAATCAACATCTATACTGTAGTCCATCGCAACTCTCTGCCACAATAAAAGGTTTTAACAAATGCAAAATGTCAATATATCTACAAACATATTATGTCAAGTGGAGAAGAAAACACTAAAAAACTATGCAATGCCCCGTTAGTTTATTCACTCATTTTAGTTCAATACTTCTACTGCAGCTATGCAATGTAAAGAAGTTAAATAAAGGGAAACACAACCAATCACCAACATAATGATTGTTTATTAAAGCATTTTCTCATGAAAAGAGGTTAGGCTATGTAGCACAAGGCTCAATCAAAAAGAAAGGCTAAGTAAGAAAACTAACCATTTTTGCTACATAATGATTGTTTAGTAATTTTTTTTAGTAATCTATTTGTTAATTTACTAAAGTTTTATAAGATACATATCAGTATTGCTTTTGCACATGAATACATACATCAATAACTAAATTAGATAAATTTTATATTTATTTATTTTTAAATAAAGCAAAAGGGTATTTTCGGTAATAGATGGATTGATGGGAATAAATTGTTCTATACCAAACACGGTAATAAAGTATTCCCAAGCATGTAATGTCGTATACCAAACACAGTATTACAACATTCCCGGGAATCATCATTCCCACCCTCATATTTCTGGGAATCCACCAATTCCTGGGAATTCTCCAATCCGCGTACCAAACGCCCCCTTAAGTTATCTTATGTGGTAAAATGAAGGGAAGCAAAACGATTTTAGGAGAAATTTGTTTTATATACATCTCTAATATTATAATGGGAGAGTTATCATTTGTAGACAACCTGAAATTTGTAGACATTCAACCATCTAATCTTAATCATTCATTTTTAAGTGGGAATTATATCAACCATTCATTTACTTGACTGTTGTTAGTTACCACAATACCAACAAAGTTCAAATTTATTTACGACATAATTATTTACAAAAGCGCCACTCACATAAAATAAATGTTTGTGCCAGTAAGGGTAATTTGTAAATAGTATGTAATGAGCAAAGGAAGGTCTCAGTTTCAAGGCCAGATTACGTCTTATTATTTACTATATAAAAAAGAACTTAATTAGAACGTGCATCGCACGTGCACATTACTAGTGGAGAATAATGGAGTGGATAGAGGTAATTTGGAGGGAAAAGATTAGTTTTAGCTACATATATAGCAATTTTTCCTGCATACGCAATTGTTTAATTCCTTGATTGAACATTGGATCGAACATTGGATCATGGCGGTGTCACTAAGGGGGTGTTTGGTTGGTTGTCAAAAATTTTCATGCTTGTACGATTACTGTCAAGAAACGGAAACTATGAAAATGAGTTCTAAAAAAGTGGTTTGGTTAATTGTAGTAGGAATAGTTTTCCCTGAAAGATTATGTTTGTTTGGTTTGTAAAAATACTATACCGAAATTAATTTAAAATACTTTTTAACTTTTGGTTTCATTTCAAACTAATCTCAGTTATTTATGGTTTAAACCAATTAAACTAAATTGATCTTAATTAAATTAAACCAAAAAAATGAAACTAAAAAAAACCGGGGAAAAAATAAGCTAGAAAAACGAACAAAACTTCGCCTGTTTTCGGAGGATTCGTTTGGTTTAAATATGATTTCGTAAATATATCATATGATAAAAGCAAACAGAGAAGTGGATAGAGAGTGTGTGAGAGAAATATAGGAATGATTTAAATAGGATTTCGTAAATATATCATATGATAAAAGCAAACTGAGAAGTGTAAAGAGAGAGTGTGAGAGAAATATAGGAATAAAATAGTTGTGAACAAGTGCACTTGACCTGTTTTCGGAGGAAAAAAGACGGAAGTGAAATCGTGCAAAGAGATAAAAAATTTGCAACACTGTCTGTTGCAGCTGATTTTGGCGTGGGAGCAAACAGATGAATTTGTGAATTTTTTTGGAACAAATAAGACAAAACTGTTGACTTTTGGCCGGCGTTTGACTATTTCTCGCTGCTGCCGTTAACCTGCAAAAATTTTGATACACCTAGATGGATCTCGGCGACGAACCCTCCGACGCACAAGTCAGTAATCAAGAAGATTACGAAAAAGCGCTTCTGTGGAAAAATATTAATTACCTTTTCTATGGTAGGGAAGAGGAGTATTTATAGTCGCCTTTAGAGATAGTTTAGAGATAATCATTTATCTCTATGTCTCGGTATTTTTGGATAAGATGTAGAGTTTAAATCGTTTCATAATAAGAGATTTAGTTTAAACCGTCTCTTAGGGATAACCATGAATTTGAATTACACTTTAAATGACCTAGGCTGGTTTTTGACAGGCTGCCACCCATACCCAATAGGACCGATCCGTTTTTGGGCTATTAGGCTTTGAAGAAAGAGCTAGTTTCCATTTCAGACCCGTTTGTAGGTAAAATTACCGTTTTACCCTAAGAGCTTTAAGATTCGTGTCCGATTTGAACAGTCCCAATTTGGTTTTATTTTTAGCCATATCACAACCCCCCACTCCTGAAGACTGAGTTTTATAGCCTTTGAGGAGTAGTTCGCCCGTTATTAATGGCTTATAAAATTTATCGACGTTCTCGGGGGAGTTTGGATCTTGCTCGAGGTGTAATAGTGTTATTCTGAGCTTTTAAAATGCCCAAATTATTCGCAAAATTTTCTGGATATTTTGTGACTTTTCCAGATTTTTCTAATTTTTCCCCAATTTTTAATCTTTTTTAAAAATATATTCAAATTTCGAATTTAAATAATTAATATTCCAAAATTTTAATTAATTATTCTAATTTAATAATTATATTTTCAGAATTCTAAAATTATTTTTAGAATTTTTAAGTAATTTTTTTCGATTTTTAATTGGTTATTCAGATTTTTTTAAAATATTAACTCAATTAAACAAATAAATAAATTATTACCTATACACGTGGCGCAATCCTGGGTATTGATCATGCGCGAATCGCGAGGAAACAATTTTTTGCCCTATTTTGGCATCGGTGACAAGAGCGCTCGGATCGCGCCGTCGACCCACGTAGATCGCTGACACGTGGCATCAACGTTAATTTTTTTTCTTTCTTTTCTTGACTTCTGCTCTCTTCTTCCCTTTTCTTCAACCACGCCTTCTTCCTCCTTCGCCTTCTTCCTTCGACTCCATCGGCTCTTTCGAGGGAGCTCGACGTCAGAGCTCGTGAGGTCGAGCTTTGGCGAAAGGGAACACAGAGTTGGAGCTCGACGATAGTGGGGGAGAGCTTCGGAGGAGCTCTTTCGATAGAGCTTGTCGAAGGGTTGAGCTCGATGCTAGTGTAGGGAAACTTCGACGGAGCTCGGCGAGATTGGCGAAGGAGGGAGCTCGATGGAGGGGGAGCACTGGCAACAAAGGTGATTTGGGTTTGACGAAGCTCCGAGCTTCAGCCATTTGTGGAGTTCGACAAAAGGAAGAGCTCGGAGAGGGTGGCATTCGGCAGCAACTACGGCGGAGCTCGACAGGTGGAGCTCGACGCCAATGGTGGAGGTGCTTGTGGAGCTCGACGCCAGTGGTGGAGGCGTTAGAGCTCGGCACTGGCGACGCTCGGCGAGGTTGATGAGCATGGCGAGGAGGGGTTCAACGAAGAGAGAGCTGGAGCTCGTGAAGGGGAGCTCGATGATGGAGGGATTCGATGACGTGGAGCTCGACAATGGCGATGACGAGTTTGGAGTTCGACGGTGGAAAGGAGCTCGGCAACTATGGAGGGGCTCGACGATGAAATTTCGTGAGAGAGGAATTGGGTTTTCCTTTTTTTGGCGCTCAGTTTCGAAAGAGAAGAAGCAGTGTTAGGTTCTTGTGGGTTTAGGTTCATAACGGGTCCGAACTTGACCCATTAACCCCTTAATTAAATTTTTTTTATTTGGCGAATCTGAGCAGTTGATCATGATTGAGCACATATCTTGAGGCGGAGTGTTCTTCTCCCATTTCTTGCTCGGTTCCAAGAATGCTCGGATCGAGTTTCCAAACCCAAGAGAGGCTTCAGCGGCTTGACACGTGGTGGTCAATGGTTGACCATTGACTCTCACTTTTTTTGTTTTAATCACAATCGTTGATCACGATCAAACACGCATTGGGAGGCAGAGTTTTTTCTTCATTTCGACGTCGGTGACAAGAATGCTCGAGGAGCACGGCCGAGGTCCAGAGACACTTCGAGAGAGCGATACGAAGGGAATTTTGACCGTTGACGAGTCAATGCAATTTTTTTCTTGTTTTGACGTCGGTGAAAAGAATTCTCGGTGAGAGCTACCAAGGTCTAGGGGGACTTTGAGAAGGCGACATGTGGAGATTTTGATCCAATTCGTGTTGACTTAGTCAACCCCTTGGTTAGCTTTGCGCAGCTGCATTGTAACTGGCTTTTCCGGTGCTACGGAGGTCGGATTGGGGTGTGTGACCCCTCGTTTCGAAGATAACTCAAAGATCTACAATTACTCTTCAGAAGTAAATTGAAGAGTCACCCTTATTCATGGTAAAAATAGTCTCGCAACATCTTTGTCTTCATGGAGTTGGGAAGAGCTTTGTATGACTCTTGGGAAGATCCATTCTTAGAAGTGAGTTTAGGGAGCGTCTCTAGACGAGTTAGGCTCCGAACTCTCTTGGAAGAAGGCCGCTCAGGAGGTGAGCGGGAGGAAGAGCATCATCAGGCTCCGGGAGATAGCCGTTTGGGAGACGAGTTTGAGGAGAACTCTAAGGAAGAGTATAGCTCCGAACTCGTTCAGAAGAAGGCCGTTCGGGAGGCGATCGGAGTGAGGAGCATCACCAGGCTCTAAGAGAGAGCCGTTCGAGAGACGAGTTTGAGGAGAAACTCTAGGGGAGAGTTGAGCTCCGGACTCGTTGAGAAGAAGGCCGCTCGGGAGGCGAACGGAGCGAAGAGCATCACCAGGCTCTAGGAGAGAGCCGCTTGGGAGACAAGTTTAAGGAGAACTCTAGGGAAGAGTTGAGCTCCGAACTTGTTGAGAAGAAGGCCACTCGGGAGGCGAGCCAAGCGAAGAGCATCACCAGGCTCTAGGAGAGAACCGCTTGGGAAACAAGTTTGAGGATCAACTCCAGGGGAGAGTTGAGCTCTGAACTCGTTGAGAAGAAGGCCGCTCGGGAGGCGAGCGGGGCGAAGGGAATCACCAGGTTCTAGGAGAGAGCCGCTTGGGAGACCAGTTTGAGGGGCAACTCTAGAGGAGAGTTGAGCTCCGAACTTGCTTGTTGCAAAATTTAACCAGTAGTGGGAGTAGTATGAATGTTAATTTTGAGCCCCAAAACCGAATACTTGCAAGCCGTGAGGGAAATTTTGAACCATAATTGTGAACTTCGAACTAGTTTTTATGGGATTATCAACGAGTTGTAGGAGAAATTCCGAATGGTGAGCTGCTCCGCACTTACTTGTTTGCAGGCGGCTAAAGTGGTGTCGAACCAAGTGTTGGACTCCAAACATGTAATTTAGGGGTTTCAATGAGTTGTAGGAGCAATTTCGAATGGTGAGCTACTCCGCACTTGCTTATTTGCAAGCGGCTAAAGCGGTGTCAAACCAAGTGTTGTACTGCAAACTCGTCTTTTGAGCTTAGTAAGTTGTGGGAGCAGCCATGTAGGATAAGCTGGATTCCGA
Source organism: Hemerocallis citrina (assembly GCA_017893485.1). Classification (NCBI taxonomy): domain Eukaryota; kingdom Viridiplantae; phylum Streptophyta; class Magnoliopsida; order Asparagales; family Asphodelaceae; genus Hemerocallis; species Hemerocallis citrina. The sequence continues at coordinate 18,393,254 of CM030363.1, forward strand.
ACTTATTGTTTAACGAGTCGTAGAAGTGACTCAGAGAGATAGAAATGAGGCAAATGCAATAACTTTCAATAGAAAAAAGCTAAGTTTTATTGAGACAAACTAAGTGGCTGCTTCAATAGGACGAGCCATTATTACATGCTTTTGGCCGTGTTACAAGCATCGGCCTTATTGAAAACTGAAAACCTACTTCTACGATAAGGTGAGGGCCTTTCGGGAGGAGTTTGATTCTCCCCCCATTAGACCTCCATGGATAAGGTGGAGGATGGTCCCATGTTCAGAGTCTTGGAACTCGGCGGGCCTCTCGGTTCACTTGTTGGTTCCTCAGGGTGGAGGATTAACCCCGTATTTTCTGACGAACTTGGCTAGATGTCCCCACTATATGAGTTCTTCGATCTCGTCTTTGAGAACCCAACAATCATCCGTGTCGTGGTCGTGGTCCCTATGAAAGCGGCACCACTTATCCCTATTCCTTTCCTTGCCAGAGATATTCATTCTAGGGGGACCGCGGAGTAGCCCTTCCTTATCCACCTCCATAAGAACTGCTGATATACTAGCATTGAGGGGGGTGAACTTCTCAAAACGAAGAGTTGGGCGGTGCTGGCCATTGTCGTCCTTCTAGAATTTCTGGAACCCTTCTTCGCTTGTATTCTTCCATTTGTTCTCAGAAGATGACTCCTTTTGACTGGGGGGGTTAAGAGATTCTTTCGCTCGTATGTAATTCTCGCTCTTAAGCAGAAGTTTTGAAAAGTCCTGAGGAGGCTTCTTGGCAAGTGATGCCTTGAGGTCGGCATTATTGACGTTGTGCCTGAATGCTGCAGAGGCCACTGATTGGTTGAGAGAGAAAATAGATCGAGCCTCGGCGGGAAAGCGCCGAACGTAATCTCTTAGGCGTTCACCATTTCTTTGGCTGAGGGCTAGCAAAGATGCACTTGTTTTCTCGGCTTGGCGACTGCTAACAAAGTGGGTGAGGAAGAACTGCTCAAACTATTCGAATGAAAAGATAGAGGCTGGGGATAGACAGGAGTACCACTCTTGCGCTGGTCCCCTCAACATTGATGGGAGGAAGGCCTTGCAGAGGAGCGCATCCAAGGCTTGATGAATCATCATGAGAGTTTTAAACTCTCGATATGATCAGCCGGGTCTGACTCCCCATTGTAGGATTCAAAGCGGGGCAGCCTAAAGGCTTATGGGACCGGAGCTTCCATGATGGCCCTGGAAAAGGGGGGTCTGCTTGGGCGGAACTTATTAGTCTGTGGTTCTTCTTTGGGATTAATCTTGTTGAGACGCCTCTCCATCTCGTGGAGACAGCGATGGACCAAGTCATCCTTCTGACCGAATTAGTCGACCCTCGGGACTCTTCTTTATGAGTGGCGGTATGGCGAGGGCTATGTGCACACTGATCCTGACTCGTGGCAGTATTAAGAGCTCGTAGGATATCTTCTTTGAAGTTCTGGAGTTCGGCCTGAGTGACTGGTGCCACTCCATCTCGGCGGTCCCCTAATGCGGCTCGACTAATTGGAGTATGACTTCCCCGCTGGCGGCGTGGAGGGGACTCTCTTCGCCTCCTCAGGGGAGGGGATCTTCTGGTCCTCGGCCTGTGGGGGGTTCGGGCTCTTGGGGCCCCTAGGTGCTCGGGGTGAGGGACTTCCTCAAGGGCTCACCTTTCATTCAAGTGAGTTCGGAGGTCGACCCCTGTTAACGGTTAACAATTACGTGACGGAGATCCTGCCCGGGAGGGCTTTGAGAATCTATAGAGTCAGTTGAAGGATTGTGGACTGAGATGTGGTCATGAAGAGGGTGTTGCCTCGGACGACATCGGTGAGAGCCCCCCGAGGCAGCCCCCTGAGACCCTGCAGGGGCCTGCTGAGGAGGGAGCTGTAGAGAAAGGGGTTGTTCAGGCTGTGGTTGCTGAACTTGTTGGTCGGGTTGAAGAAGAGCATCATGGAGTGGAGGAGGGGGAGGAAGAGGAGTGGCACTGCGGCTGGAAGCCACTGCTTTTCCTTTCCCTTTCGAAGGCATGGCTTGGAAACTAACTTCACTGGTGAAGTAAGGTTGGATTGCTTTTTCGTTTCCTACAGACGGTGCCAATCTGATGCTGCTGATTTTGGTATGGGAACAAACAAATGAATTTGTGGATTCTTTTGGAAACAAATAAGGCAAACCTATTGACTTTTGGTCGGCGTTTGACTGTTTCTCGCTGCTTCCATTAACCTGCAAAAAGTTCGATACACCGGGATGAATCCCGGCGACGAACCCTCCGACGCTCAAGTCAGTTATCAGGAAGATTATGAAAGTGTGCTTTTGTGGAAAAATATTGATATCCTTTTCTTTGGTGGGGGGAGAGGGGTATTTATTGTAGTGCCCCGAATTTTCAATATAATAAACTTAGAAATACGTGGCACAATTTTCAGCATCTACCTCAATATAATAGTAAACATAGCTAAACACAGAAAAATTTTCAACTTTTATTACATCAAATTTTTACATAGCACAGCGAAAAATTAATCACCTTGAATTATAATTTCTTTCTGTTATAACACATTCTTTTACAAATTGCATAAGCCATATTATCATTCTACCACATACATCCAAATCCCAAGCTAACGGTACCTACCTGTAAAACATGAAGCTAGAGCTAACCCTAACCCCCAAAACTACAGGGGTCAGCCATAACGGTGTGAGTGACATAAAAAAATACAATATAAATGAAACATAAGGAATAAAGTCATAATCAAACCTACTAACAGTAGTAACACATGGATAATGAAATAACAATAAATAAAGTATGAAAACATCAAGTGAAACTAGGCTAAGTGTCAAGTGTAGAAAGACAGAAAACAAACATGCATAATACAAGTCAAGAAAACACAAATGCAGTATGATGACTCTCTAATACATAGTTGTCAGATTTTATGCATTCCACACTACATAGGTTTGGTGCAAGCCCTTATCGTTCTCCACTTTATAGGGATAAATCCCTCGTTATGCAACTAATCCTTCTACGGTGATAGAAACAAGATCTAGATTACTCCACGAATCGGCCTGACAACCCTCGACGCACAAGCATCATGTAAGCATAGCTCAAAACCCGTAGAATCACATCCATACCGTGTACCCCACGAATAGGCCTGCCAACCCTCGACTTTCAAATACATAATACATCCAGTGAATAGGTCTGCCGACCCTTGACACGCGAATGCACCAACTGTCCTCTCAAGACACAACAACACACAGTCCTGGAACGCATCCGTTGGACTAACAATAGAGCCATACTTACGTTTCCCAAGTTCCATCACATCTCCACTAGTGCCTGTCATTAGGTTGAATATTATTAATAAAAATATAATTTCCCCTCTCTAGAGTTGGTGTACCGTGCCGGACTTAATTTCACCAGAACAACCCCAAGACCCAACTGGTCAAAATCCACAAAATCTCATCTGCCGGTTTACAAGAATCTCACTCAATCTCTAGAGACTCACAAAATGAAATACCAACATAAAATCTTTCATTAAAACTCTTAATCTCCTTATCAAATCGTTTATGTCAACGAAAACTTCTTTAAATTAAACAAATCTAAATTTATCAAAATACTTCACAAATTTCCAGAATAGAATCTGAAATTAAATCTCTTTAAACAACTAAGCTTCGCATGTTTGAAGTCATAGAGAAATCACAAAACATTCATTCCTCAAAATCCATATATAGTTCGCTTTCTAAAGTCATAGAAATACCAATTAAATTCTTTTATTAATCAAAATATAACTCACTGTAAAATACAATAATCTGTAGTAAAAACTCCATTTAAAACAGTAGATCAATAATCCATAAGTTCGAAGAATCAATTATTCAAGAAATCAATAGAAAACTCAACAAAACAACATAGACAACAGGTGTCGGTCGACTGTCAAAACAGTTCAAAATAACGATGGTCGACCGCACAAGCCAAAAATCCAAAGATTCCCAAGTGACGGTCATCCGCACATCCTAGTTCAAAAGTAGGGCGATCAACTGTCAACTGTTACAAAGTCAGTTTCAGAACTTGTGCACTTTTCACTGATACTTCGATTAAAATATTTAAAAGCATAAATATGTAAATCAAAAATTTTGAGATGATCAATTACAACTTGTCTAACATACTAGAGTTTATAAAACATATCAAAATCTCATCAAGTTCATAAAAGATCAATTTTTCGACAAAACTTCTTCAAATCAGAAACATAGGATATAGATGTATATATGTATATATATAGGTCAGTAAAATCAACAAGAATCATGGCATAAGGGTAGTACAATGTTCAATTCAACCTCAGTCTCAATTTAATTCAAGATCCAAATCGAAAACTTTGTAAAACTTCAAAAGCCAATTTCGGCTGAACAAGTATCAGATCCGAAAACTCAAAAAAAAAAAAAAACCACTTCAACTCACAAAAGCCTGATCTTTTGATTCAAAAATCCTTCTACAACTTGTTATACACATACCCCGACTGATTATATTAGTTTACCCCTTGACCATATGCATCTACAACAATCATTAGCCGAGTTCTTCTCCATTAAATTCTCAAACAGTATATATATACATACATATATAGGGAAATGCTCTATTGAAAATGCAAATGTCTGAGAAAACGTGGAAAACCACCTAGGCCGTTGTTGGAAACAACGGCCTAAGTTATAATGCATTATAACTGTTACCGCTAAATTTGGTGTGGGGGCAAACAGATAGTATTTGTAGATTTTTGGAAAACTTTGAATAGCAAACCTGTTACCTGTTCCGCCAGAGTTTGACCGTTGACTCCCGTCGTTCACCTGCAAAAAGTGCGAGACACCGGGGTTGATCCCTCCGACGCATCCTCCGACGCTCAAGTCAGTAATCAGGAATGATTATGAAAGAGCGTAAATTGGTAAAAGATTGATTACCTCTTAATGGAGATGGATGGGGGTATTTATAGGCGCCGTTGGGGTCAGATTATGAATGTAATCCCTGTGGTTAGATAAGGAATGTAATCCCTAATCCCCAGTGAAAGGATAGATATGAATCAGGGCCGTTGATTAGGATTAATCAGAAATCCTAATTCTACCCTGCTAGACTGGGTTTGCTGCGGGTTGAAACCCGTACCCAGTTGAGGTGGATCCGTTCACGGGTTAGTGGGTCTTCGAGGAGGAGAACCAGTACCCGCTTCAGATCCATTGGTAGGTGAAATTACCATTTTACCCTTAAGCTTTAAGATTCGTGCCCGATTTGGACGATCCCAATTTAACCCTATTTTTAGCCATATCACGAGCCCCCCACTCCCGAAGACTGAGCTTGATCAGCCTTTGAGGAGTAGTTTTACTGTTTTCATGGCATACGGGGTTGTATCGGAGTCTAACGGGGAGTTTCGAATCTTTGTATGAGGCAGTATGGTAATTTTTCGAGTTGGATGTGCGCTCTGGGTTGTTCTGGAACTCTTCTGGACATTTGGTGATTTTTATCTATTTTTCGGATTATTTATTTAATTTTGCGAAGTGTCGATTCGTCGTTCGAGGGTCTTAATAAGTTGTCCTGGGCAACAATTATTTACTCGGGGGCTCAACAATATTTCCCCGATTTTATAATTATTTTCCGGGATTTTTAATTAATTTTCCCGAATTTTTAACCATTTTTTGCAATTTTTTAAATAAATAAAATGATTAAAATAAATAAAAACTAATTTTTAATACCGATTTATGGCGTGTCGCGATCTGGGCCCTCCATCAGCTTCGAGCGCGATTTTTTGAGGGATCAGATGATCCAAGTTGTTCGGCAGATAGCTTCTCCGTATGAGAGGGTCGGTGCCTCGGTTGCTCGGCTCGGCTTCTCGGCAGCTCGGCTTGGTACCTCGGAATCTGCCGAACTACGTGGCAAGATCCTGAGCATCCATCTCAGTGCGGATCTCGAAAAAATGCTATCTTGTCGTTTAGTGAACGTGGCAAGATCTGAGCCGTCCATCGCGTTTGAGCACGTTTTTTGACAAGATCCAACGGCTGAGGAGGGTCGGCTCGAATTTTCTCCATATGTGGGGGTCGGTTCCTCAGCACCTCGGTTCGGCTACTTTTGCAGCTCAGCCCGGAGCCTCAGGATCTGCCGAGCTATGTGGCGCGATCCTGAGCGTCCATCACGGCGCGAATTACTAGGACGGGGTTCAGATCACGAGAAAATGTTATCTTGTCGTCGTGGCACTATTCGAACCGTCCATCAAGATTTGACACGAATTTGGGAACAATCCAACGGTGATTCGGCCTCGGCGGAATTTTTCTCCATATGTGGAGGTCGGTACCTCGGCACCTCAGTTCGGCTCCATCTGCGGCTCGGTCCGGAGCCTCAGGATTTGCTGAGCTACGTGGCGCGATCCTGAGCGTCCATCATGGCATGAATCTCGAGGACAGGGTTCAGATCACGAGAAAATGTTATCTTGTCGTTTTGTGGGCGTGGCGCTATCTGAGCCATCCATCAAGTTTTGACACGAATTTCGGAACGATCCGACGGTGATTCGGCCTCGGCAGAATTTTTCTCCATATGTGGAGGTCGGTACCTCGGCACCTCGGTTCGGCTCCTTCTGTGGCTCGGTCCGGAGCCTCAGGATCTGCCGAGCTACGTGGTGCGATCCTGAGCGTCCATCACGGCGTGAATCTCGAGGACAGGGATCAGATCACGAGAAAACATTATCTTGTCGTTTTGTGGGCGTGGCGCTATCTGAACCGTCCATCAAGTTTTGACACGAATTTCAGAACGATCCGACGGTGATTCGGCCTCGGCGGAATTTTTCTCCATATGTGGAGGTCGGTACCTCGGCACCTCGGTTCGGCTCCTTCTGCAGCTCGGTCCGGAGCCTCAGGATCTGCCGAGCTACGTGGCGCGATCCTGAGCGTCCATCACGGCATGAATCTCGAGGACAGGGTTCAGATCACGAGAAAACGTTATCTTGTCGTTTTGTGGGCGTGGCGCTATCTGAGCCGTCCATCAAGTTTTGACACGAATTTTGGAACGATCCGAAGGTGATTCGGCCTCGGCAGAATTTTTCTTCATATGTGGAGGTCGGTAGCTCGGCACCTCGGTTCGGCTCCATCTACGGCTCGGTCCGGAGCCTCAGGATCTGCCGAGGGATGGAATTAGGCATTTTGAGGAGTTCTGGTTTTGAACCGTCGCCATCCTCCGACCCAGTAGCTCGGTTGCTTCTCCAAGCTGTTTCGTAGCTCGGCTATGCACACCGGTGGCCTGGTCATGGAGTTAGGCGATTTGAAGAGTCTTTGTTTTGAAACATCGTAACTCTCTGTTTTGGCATTTTGCCTTCTCTTAGTGGGCCGTTAAATGCCCAAGGAAGCCCAAACGTCACTTTGAGGTTATAAATCCTCACCCCCTTCACCTCTTGGCTCATTCTCACTTTTACTCTCTAGTATTTACTTTCACTATCAGTTTGCTCTGTTCGCGGCGATTTGTGCTCTAAGGTGGTTGCGCTAGCTGTCGCGTGGGCCAGGCGATTTCCGGTGATCTAATTCCGGCCGTGAACGTCACTTCAAGGATACATCACCTCAAGGTCAGTGTGTTTGCCTTGTACTTTTTTAGAGATGTCAAGGGTAAACTCGAGAAGTGAGGCCTCGTCCTCGGACGATAGTAGTGCCGAGGCGAGGAGGCAAGTGACGAGCCGGAGAAAGGGGAAGGAGGTGGTAGGACCTTCCGTGGCCGTGGAGAAGAGGAAGAAGGTAGTGGCCCGGTCTCCTGTGGTCGAGGAGATCGTGGAGACTGAGAGGCGAGCCCCTGAGTCGGGTTGGTACCCTAGCATCTTGTCCGGCCATGTTGGTATTAGGCGGTACGAGGGTGATCTTCTGAAGAAGGCGATCATTGGTAGGTCGGCAGTTTACGAGGAAAACAATCTGAGAGAGACTACCGAGGTGGATGTAATTGCCTCGGTATTGTCTGAGAAGGACCTGCTCTGGATTAGAAAGGGGTTCGCCATCCCTCCGGAGTACAAGCTGATCCTCCCCGGCCCTGGGATGCGGGCAAACTCCGAGTTGTTGCTGGATACGTGTGCGTTTGACGTCGACTCTTTGAGTGCCGGCTTGCGGTTCCCCCTGCATCCCTTCGTGTTGGAGGTACTTCAGTGGTATTGCCTGGTGCCGACCCAGTTTATGCCGAACTCCTGGCGCCACGTGCTCGCCTTCTTGTTGCAGTGCCGCAACGCCAAGGTCGAGCCTGACTTAGTGGTCCTCCAGAACTTGTATTGAATCCACCAGATGAATAAGGTCGAGCCTCACTACTACCTGTCACCTCGGAAAGGCGTTAGGCTCATAAAGAATCCGGATTCGATAAAAGGTTGGAAGGAGAAGTTTTTTCTGTTAAAGGGGCCCTCGACGTTGGACTTTCCGAAGCGGTGGAAGGTAGAGGTGCCGAAGTTCGCAAGGGTCGACCCAGTGCTGAGTGCAGTCGAGGAGGAGGTGGCGGCGAAGCTCATCGCTCTCCCCATGTTGAGTTGGAGAGAAATGACCGAGGAGGTGCTATACGGGTCGGGCCTTAGTCCGATCGATCCGAGTATGCCCCTGACATCTTGTAGCAAAAAAAAAAATCCTTTAAGTTTCTTGTTCGTTTTTCTAACTTGTTGTTTGTTTGGTTGTCCGGAACAGAAGCGCCGAAGATGGATTTTCTGGGGATGATGAACGAGCGAGGCAAGGTGGCCGATGGCAGGAAGAGGAAGAGGCCGGGCACGGGTCCTTTGTCCGGCCGCCCTACCAAGGCTCCCTCGGTAGTCACCGACCATTCCCCCGCTACTCAAGCTCCACCGCTGGAGGTTGCTGCTCCCGTCGACACTTCGACTCCGGCTTCGTCTGCCGCGGCCGGTGAGGTCTTCTCTGTTTCGGCGGCGCTGTCGCTCGAGGCACCTCCCCTGACTACTCTGGCCGAGGAGATTCTAACCGAGCGGCACAAGAAGCTGTTCGTCTCCGACTGGCGGGTGAAGAATCATGACGGCTTCCTCGGTGACTCGCAGATGTGTATACAGGCCGTCAAGCATCTCGCGACCCCCAAGGACCGGGCTGCCCTGAAGGCGGGAACGACCGGCGACGACACCTACGAGGTCGCCCGGTCGCTTATGTCGGTATGTCTTGATTTTACTCTCTTTATGATTTTCATCTAAGTTCCTAGCTCGGCTCTAACTCCTTCTTGCCACAAGCCACTTGTCACTTCGGCCATTGTTGTGCAATCTAGACTACCTAAATATATAGATAAAACTAGACACAAATTAAAAACCTCGCAAGTGCACGAATCGTTTATAGAAGCGTAGCAATAGCAAGGGTCGATCCCACAGAGATTGTAGACTTTAACTTACTAATCAATAAAAAGACTAAGAATCATAAAGAGTTGTTTTAAAAGTCTAAAAGAAATAAAAAGATTAAAACTAAATTAAGAAGTGTTGAATCACAAATATTTATGAAGTAGTTGGGTTTAGATCTCCACCAATAGCCAGTAATGCTAAGTCACCTTCTGAACTTCTTCTTATTACTCATGTTTGTTCCCTTCAAGGGCATGGTATCTACTCCTTAAAGTACTGTTTTCCTAAGCCAAGAATTAGGCATGGTATCTACTCTAATTCGTTTCTTTCATTAAGTGTCTAGCATGGTGTTTACTAAGTTGTACTTAAAGAAAACATAAGATCAGTGGAAACGAACAAATACTCAAGGTTCTAGAAATTGGTATCAGATCTAGATCCCTTAAGTTGATTGAACCAAGAACCCCAAAGGATTCCCTTGTTACAATTTACGGGCACGAGATTCGGGTCGTCTCAATATGCTCATATAACAGATTCAGATAAATGGTACTGCAAACTTGATATTCTCAGGCTCTGTATGTCAGTCGACTGGCTCTCACCTCAGTCGACTGCTCTCAGAGCTTCGAGAACAAGTTTGATTATCATCAATCTATATCACTTCATTCAGATTCAATCAATAAGTAAAATAGAAGAATTCAGAAGAACATAGCACTACATAACTATGGTTTCAATCTACCCAACTATGAAATTAGTTCCACATAATAATACTTTTATTAATCAACGAGTTCAAATACATGACCAACATAAAAGAATAGAAGAAGAAGAAATAAACTAATGAAGTCCGGCAATGAGGTCGACTGGCTGTCACACAGTCGGCTGCCTTCGAATACTTGATCTCCTATCTTCTTCCTTGATGCCGATAAAAGTGCTTCTTGTTGATGACTTTGGAACTTGTGATTCGGTGATTAGGAACGTGGAAGAAGAGCGCTCCCCTTTCATGATTCTTGGTTGGTATTTATAGAACACGGCTGAGGAATTAGGGTTTCTCCTTTTTCAGGAAAGTCCCTCTCTTTTTATTATTTCTTTCCTTATTTGATCGGCGATTTATATCTTTCTCTTTTCTTCTTTTATTCCTTATCTGCTAACCACGTGCTCTTGCCAATCCCCTGTCTCTGGCTTTGATTCGTTGGAGAAGTTATTATTCGCATGTAGCCTGGGTTTGGATAGATTTAGATTTAGATTCGGCTGCATCTTATCCTTTCACTCCGCCGCATACCAGTCGACTGCCTTGGATGTAAGTCGACTGGTACTGAAACATCTGTGGCTTCACGATTTCTCGGTCAAGTCGACTGGTGTTTGGGGAAGTCGACTATGCTGAGGCTTAGCAAACTCTCTGTCCGGTCGACTGGCTGAGGAATTAGTCGACTGATCTCTGCTGTAGTCTGTATTGGTCTGTAATCTGCTTTGTTTGCTGTTATCGGCTGTTTCCTATTGAAAAGAGAAAATAAGAGTTAAATATCACATATAGAGCTTTTAAATGTGCATTTATAATAAGATTATTGCTCCTAAATGTGAATATTCTTGTGTTCATCAAATACCCCCAAACTTAGATTTTTGCTTGTCCTCAAGCAAACTAGAATTATGAACCAGGGTATCTTTATAATAATGACAGCCTTAACCACCAAGAGTTCTTATTATGTGAGCATCAACATATTAACTATAAACAATTTCAGATAAAGTAAAATTACACATACCCACTTTCTTTAGTGCAATTGTTTAGTCATACTCCCCAGACTCAATCATATTTGTCATGCAATTAATGTAGTTATAGTATGCGACTACCCAATCTGTGATTATCCCCTTTTCTCTACTACAAACCGAGTAGCAAACTAGAGTTTTTTTTTTTTTTTTTTTAGTTCCTTCTCTAAAGTTGTCACTTGCCTTTTGACGCGAATGCGAAACATTGGTGATGGATCCACCCGGTTACTCAGCAAGTCACAAACTCTAAAGTGCTTTGCATACTCATATTTCAAGTTGCCGTTTGACGTAAAGGTAAACATTGGTGATGAATACCCCTAGTTACTAAGCACTCAAAACATTGGAGTAGATTGATTTTATTCAAATATATATATATATATATATTATCACTCTATTTACTTAAACTCAATTTAGGACTAGATTTAAAGAGAATACTCACCAGAAAAAGGTATCACATTTGTTTATTATGTATAATCGCATGACTTATATAACTTTGTAGGGAACTATGAAACTCAACAATCCTAAAGTAAATAAGTACCCTTCTTCTTACTTTATAAGAAATTGTTTATCCTAAAAAAAAAATCAAAAGACTCTATAAAATAAGCCTAATACCCCCAAACTTAGATGGAACATTGTCCTCAATGTTCGAAAGAAAATTTAAAAATAGGCATATGTCACATCTAGTAAGGAGAGACTGAAAATAAAAGATAAAATGAAAGAAAATAGAGGGAAAGTGTAAATACTCCCCTAAAAAATTGGGTTGCCTCCCAATAAGCGCTGTGTTTTCTGTCTTCAGCTAGACATGATGAGTTCATGCGATGTATTGAATGGTTTGAAGATGCACATCTTCCTCTTGCGGTTCTAGACTCATCTCTATGTATGGCTTCGCTCTATGCCCGTTCACCTTAAATGTTTGATTCTTTTCTTGGCTATGAACCTCCAAAGCACCATGTGGAAAGACTCTTGTGACAATGTATGGCCCATACCATCGTGACATAAGCTTGCCTGGAAAAAGTCTCAATCTTGAGTTGTATATCAATACCTTCTGTCCTTCATAAAACTCCTTCCTCGCTAGCTGTTTATCATGGTACAACTTGGTCCTTTCCTTGTACAATTTTGCATTTTCGTATGCATCGTGCCTCAACTCTTCAAGCTCATTCAGTTGCAATCTTCTTTTGTCACCTGCTTGTTTCATATCAAAATTGAACTTTTTGATGGCCCAATATGCTTTGTGTTCCAACTCCACTGGTAGATGACAAGCTTTTCCAAAAACCAAACGGTATGGTGACATGCCGATGGGTGTTTTGTAAGCCGTTCGATAGGCCCATAATGCATCGCTCAAGCGCAGCGACCAATCCTTTCTCCTTGTGTTGATTGTCTTTTCCAAAATGCTCTTGATTTCTCTATTGCTGATCTCCACCTGTCCACTAGTTTGAGGATGATATGGGGTGCCCACTTTATGTGTTATACCATATTTCTTCATCAAAGAAGCAAACGGAAAGTTATTGAAGTGGCTCCCTCCATCACTAATTATTGCTCGTGGTGTCCCAAACCTAGTGAAAATGTTCTCCTGCAAAAACTTGACAACAACTTTGTGATCATTAGTTTTTGAGGGGACAGCCTCGACCCATTTAGACACATAATCCACACCAACAAGTATATATAAATAACCAAATGAGTTAGGAAAGGGACCCATGAAGTCGATTCCCCAAACATCAAAAAGCTCGATCACTTGGATGTTTTGCAGTGGCATTTGATTTCTAGAAGAGATGTTTCCTGTCCTTTGGCATTTGTCACAAGTCCTGCAAAAAGAGAAAGCATCTTCGAATACCTTAGGCCAATAAAATCCAGATTGCAATACCTTGAGTGCTGTTCTTTTTGGTCCAAAATGTCCTCCACATGCATATTGGTGGCAATGTTGTAGAATATTCAGTTGTTCTTCTTCTGCCACACATCTTCTTATAATTTGATCAGGGCAAAATTTGAACAAATAAGGGTCATCCCAATAGTAGTGCTTGCACATAGCCACCAGTCTCTTTCGTTCCTGACTTGTCATACCTGGAGGGAAAACATGAGCAGTGAGATAATTTACAATGTCAGCAAACCATGGAAAATTTAAACAGTGAGATACCAGTCGACTGGTCCTGTTACCAGTCGACTGTCCCGATGATATGTTTATTTCAAATAGATGTTCATCTGGAAAATTTTCATTAAGTGGTGGCACAATTCTTTCTTCCTCCTGCAGTAGCCTGGACATGTGATCTGCAACAACATTGTCGCTTCCTTTTTTATCTCTAATCTCAAAATCGAATTCTTGAAGCAACAGCACCCATCTGATCAACCTAGGCTTAGCATCTTTTTTCGCAAATAAATATCTCAGAGCAGCATGGTCAGTGAAAACAATAACTTTAGAACCAATCAAATATGATCTAAACTTCTCTACAGCAAAAATAACAGCTAACATTTCTTTTTTAGTAGTGGAATAATTTAGCTGTGCATCGTTTAAAGTTCGAGAAGCATAGTAAATAACATGGGGTTTCTTATTGATTCTTTGACCTAACACAGCCCTTAAAGCATAATCACTTGCATCACACATTAGCTCAAAAGGGTGGCTCCAATCTGGTGCCATGACAATAGGTGCAGAAATGAGAAGATTTTTCAATATATTAAAAGCATTTGTGCATTCTTCTGTCCATACAAACTCAACATCCTTAGCTAATAAATCACAAAGGGGTTTGGAAATTTTTGAGAAATCTTTTATAAATCTTCTATAGAACCCTGCATGTCCAAGAAAACTCCTAACACCCTTAACTGTCGTGGGAGGGGGTAGTTTTGATATTATATCGATTTTTGCTTTGTCTACCTCTATGCCTCTTTTTGACACTACATGTCCCAATACAATACCTTGTTGTACCATGAAATGACACTTTTCCCAATTCAGCACTAAATTGCATTCTTCACATCTCTTAAGTACAAGCTGCAAATGGTTAAGGCATTCATCAAAACAAGATCCAAAAACACTAAAATCATCCATAAATACCTCAATGAACCTTTCCACCATGTCTGAGAATATACTCATCATGCATCTCTGAAACGTTGCTGGTGCATTGCACAATCCAAAGGGCATCCTCCTGTATGCAAAAGTACCAAAAGGACATGTAAAAGTGGTTTTTTCTTGATCTTCTGGAGCAATAGCAATTTGATTATAACCACTATAACCATCTAAGAAACAATAATGACTATATCCTGCTAATCTTTCTAACATTTGATCAATAAAAGGAAGAGGGAAGTGATCTTTCCTGGTTTCGTTATTCAATTTTCTGTAATCAATGCAAACCCTCCATCCTGTGGTCACTCTTGTCGGGATAAGTTCATTTTCTTCATTTGTCACCACTGTGACTCCACTTTTCTTAGGCACTACATGTATAGGACTTACCCATTTGCTATCTGAGATAGGGTAGATGATGCCAACATCTAGTAGCTTCAGAATCTCTGCTCTTACCACTTCCTTCATATTTGGGTTAAGCCTTCTCTGTGCTTCCCTGCTTGGTTTTGCGTTGTTTTTAAGGAGTATTCGATGCATGCATTTGGATGGACTTATTCCCTTGATGTCTGCTATGGTCCATCCTATTGTGCTTTTGTGTTCTCGTAATACCCTTAGCAACTTATCTTCTTCCTGTGCACTTAAATTTGTAGCAATTATTACTGGTAGCGTCTGGTTCTCGCCCAAGTGTGCATACTTCAAATGGTCGGGCAACTGCTTAAGCTCTAAGTGTGGAGGTCTCAGTGCAGTCGACTGGTCCCTGGTAGCAGTCTGGGCAGTCGACTCATCCTCTCCAACAGTCGACTTGTCTAATGCACCAGTCGACTTATCTGCAGAAACAAAAGTGTCATCAGTCACCAATGTTTCAAATACTGGTGCAAACTTACCTGAGTATGACTTTGGAGTTTCAAGGTGATGTATTGTCTCTGCAATCCCCCAGTCATCGTATTCCTGTTCAACATTAGATAAAGTTAGAGATTGTATAATTGTGGCTTGTAGTGGTTCAACGCTATGTACCTGAAATGTTTGATCAACAATCTCCTGCACCACATCAACATTATAGCATTCATAATCATCATGTGGACATTTCAGTGTATCAAACATTTTAAATTCAACCTTCTCTTCATTTATTTTCATGCTTATAGTACCCTTTTTAACACAAATTTTTATATCAGCCGTACTCATAAAGGGCCTACCTAAAATGATTGGTAGAGAAGATGGCATTGAAGATTCCTCCATGTCTAACACAACAAAATCAGCAGGCAAGATGAAATCGTTTACCTGAACTAGGACATCTTCCAAAATACCTCTAGGTCTTTTGATACTGCGATCTGCCAATTGCAACGTGATGGATGTTGGTTGGAGCTCCCCCAATCCTTGCTTTTCATAGACGGTGTATGGGAGAAGATTTATGCTTGCCCCCAAGTCTAGTAATGCTTTCTCAAAGAAGTGCTCACCAATCCTGCAAGGAATGGTAAAACTACCTGGGTCTTTTAATTTGGGAGGTAATTTTCTTAATAAGACGGCGCTCACTTCTTCTGTCAAAGCCACATCCTCCCTAACCTGAAATGTTTTTTTGTGAGTACAACATTCTTTCAAAAATTTAGCATAAGACGGAATTTGTTTAATAGCATCAAGTAGGGGGATATTAATTTCTACCTTTCTGAGAGTTTCAAAGATGTCAAATAAATGTTGATCTTTCTTTTGTTTGACTAACCTTTGAGGGAATGGCGGCACAACTGTTCTTTCTTTTTCACTTACCTTGTTGGACCCCACAATTTTTGATGGTTGTGTTTCTGCTTCTTCTGTGTGTGTTCCAACTTTGTTGTCAATTATCGTACCACTTCTTAATGTTGTGACTGCCTTGAGCTGTTCTTGGCCTCTAGGGTTTGGTATAGTTTGTGATGGAAGTTCTCCTGCCTTTCGTTCGCTTAATTCTTTAGCAATTTGGCCAATCTGTGTTTCCAACTTCTGAATTGCTTGCCCTTGTTGGTTGCTTGTTTGATGTTGTTGTTGGAGCAATTGAAGAACGGTGGATTCAAAATCCAACTTCTTCTGTTCTTGAACTGGCCTATCAATCCCACTTCCCATTTGGAAGTTCCGTGCATGTCCTTGTGTGAATTGAGTCCCTTGATTATTCTGATTATTGCTCCAGGAGAAGTTTGGATGGTTCCTCCACCCTGGGTTGTATGTATTTGAGAATGGATTGTTCTTTGGTGGAAACACTCCTCGACCAACACAGTTTGCATGCTCCTGATCTGTGAAAGAAGACATGGGACATGTATCAGTGGTATGATCTACATGAGAACAAATTGCACAAATTTCATTTGTTTGTTTTTTAACTCCACCCATCATAGACATTGCATTAACAAGCATATCAATTTTCTTATTCATGTTTACCATTTCCAATTGAATGTTATTGTTATTAGAGATTTCGTAAACTCCCTGTTTTTTCAAAGGGCCCCTCCTTGTTGAGAATTGTTGTGAATTCTCGCTGAGTTCTTCAAATAGTTCAATGGCCTCTTCACCGCTTTTCCTCATTAAGATCCCGTTGCAAGCTGAATCCACAATTGCCTTGTTAGTATCATTTAAACCTTCATAAAAAGCTTGTACCTGATCATCTTTAGGCATGTTGTGTGTAGGACACTTGAGAAGTTTGTTCTTGAAATCCTTCCATGCTTCGAAAAATAAATCTCCATCCTTTTGTTGGAAGAGTTGAATCTTCCTTTTCAGCTGTTTGGTCTTTTGGGCTGGAAAGAATTCTTTTAAGAATCTTGTCGCCAATTGCTCCCATGAGTTTATTGATCCTGGTTCCAAAGAATTATACCATAGTTTAGCGTTAAGTTTTAAGGAAAAAGGAAACAAGATTAACCTGATTTGTTCAGGGGTAAGCCCTTGGACGCTTTGTGTCCTGCAAAGATCGAAAAAGTCTTGTAAATGGAGATGAGGCTCTTCATCTGGTCTGCCACTAAAGTGGGGAACCATACTAAGTAACTGAGGAGATAGATGCATGTTCCCTGTGACATTAGGTTGATATGCAATGCAGGAAGGTTGCTCGATGTTCTTAGGCGTGAACTTGTCCTGCATTGGCACTCGATTTGGCATTTCCTCAGCCATTGCTGTATGTGAACTGGGTCTCTGGACAGTCGACTGGTTCGTGTGGACAGTCGACTGATGCGCTGTAAACAGTTTACCTAGTCTGTGCAAAGTGCGTTCTGTTTCTGCGTCAATAGGTAGTAGCTCTGGACGAAGTGATCTCCTTCCGTGCATCCACCAAAATCCTGTATCCTAAAAGAAAAATACCGATTAATAAAATTAAAAGAAAGAAAATAAAAACTTCCTACTGATCTGTAAGTTAAAATACTAGACAGTCCCCGGCAACGGCGCCAAAAACTTGTTGTGCAATCTAGACTACCTAAATATATAGATAAAACTAGACACAAATTAAAAACCTCGCAAGTGCACGAATCGTTTATAGAAGCGTAGCAATAGCAAGGGTCGATCCCACAGAGATTGTAGACTTTAACTTACTAATCAATAAAAAAGACTAAGAATCATAAAGAGTTGTTTTAAAAGTCTAAAAGAAATAAAAAGATTAAAACTAAATTAAGAAGTGTTGAATCACAAATATTTATGAAGTAGTTGGGTTTAGATCTCCACCAATAGTCAGTAATGCTAAGTCACCTTCTGAACTTCTTCTTATTACTCATGTTTGTTCCCTTCAAGGGCATGGTATCTACTCCTTAAAGTACTGTTTCCCTAAGCCAAGAATTAGGCATGGTATCTACTCTAATTTGTTTCTTTCATTAAGTGTCTAGCATGGTGTCTACTAAGTTGTACTTAAAGAAAACATAAGGTCAGTGGAAACGAACAAATACTCAAGGTTCTAGAAATTGGTATCAGATCTAGATCCCTTAAGTTGATTGAACCAAGAACCCCAAAGGATTCCCTTGTTACAATTTACGGGCACGAGATTCGGGTCGTCTCAATATGCTCATATAACAGATTCAGATAAATGGTACTGCAAACTTGATATTCTCAAGCTCTGTATGTCAGTCGACTGGCTCTCACCTCAGTCGACTGCTCTCAGAGCTTCGAGAACAAGTTTGATTATCATCAATCTATATCACTTCATTCAGATTCAATCAATAAGTAAAATAGAAGAATTCAGAAGAACGTAGCACTACATAACTATGGTTTCAATCTACCCAACTATGAAATTAGTTCCACATAATAATACTTTTATTAATCAACGAGTTCAAATACATGACCAACATAAAAGAATAGAAGAAGAAGAAATAAACTAATGAAGTCCGGCAATGAGGTCGACTGGCTGTCACACAGTCGGCTGCCTTCGAATACTTGATCTCCTATCTCCTTCCTTGATGCCGATAAAAGTGCTTCTTGTTGATGACTCTGGAACTTGTGATTCGGTGATTAGGAACGTGGAAGAAGAGCGCTCCCCTTTCATGATTCTTGGTTGGTATTTATAGAACACGGCTGAGGAATTAGGGTTTCTCCTTTTTCAGGAAAGTCCCTCTCTTTTTATTATTTCTTTCCTTATTTGATCGGCGATTTATATCTTTCTCTTTTCTTCTTTTATTCCTTATCTGCTAACCACGTGCTCTTGCCAATCCCCTGTCTCTGGCTTTGATTCGTTGGAGAAGTTATTATTCGCATGTAGCCTGGGTTTGGATAGATTTAGATTTAGATTCGGCTGCATCTTATCCTTTCACTCCGCCGCATACCAGTCGACTGCCTTGGATGTAAGTCGACTGGTACTAAAACATCTGTGGCTTCACGATTTCTCGGTCAAGTCGACTGGTGTTTGGGGAAGTCGACTATGCTGAGGCTTAGCAAACTCTCTGTCCGGTCGACTGGCTGAGGAATTAGTTGACTGATCTCTGCTGTAGTCTGTATTGGTCTGTAATCTGCTTTGTTTGCTGTTATCGGCTGTTTCCTATTGAAAAGAGAAAATAAGAGTTAAATATCACATATAGAGCTTTTAAATGTGCATTTATAATAAGATTATTGCTCCTAAATGTGAATATTCTTGTGTTCATCAGCCATCTGATTCAAGAGTTCGCCGAGCAGGAGCGGGAACTGAAGGACGCCTGTGACAAGGACAGGGCGGAGAAGGCGAGGGCAGTTAGGCAGCTCGAGGCAGAGCAACGCCGCTCGGAAGGCTTGGAGGTTCGAGTCGCCGACCTCGAGGCAAACTTGGAGCAAACCAAGTAGCAGCTTACCGCGGAGGTTGCCAAATCTGCTGAGGCTGCCGAGGAGTTGGCAAAGTCAGTGAAGGCCCTGAAGGCAGCGAAGTTGGAGAAGGACGCCGCGGCGGCAGTTATAAGGGCGGAAGTCGAGGCCGAGGTGAAGAAGCATATGGCTTCGAATATGGAGAAGTCCTATGCCAGGGCGCTCGACCACGTCGAGGCTCGGGTCCCCGGCTTTCAGAGGGTCGGGTACCGGCTGTGGCCTGTTGTCGAGGGTGAAGGCAAGGAGGTCGAGGAAGACGACGAATGGGAGGAAGAGGATGGACCTCGGGATGGGAAGGTGCCAGCCGACCCCAAGACCGCATCGGCTGATCCTCGAACCGAGGTGTCGAGGGGCGAAGGGCCATCTGTCGAGGGGCCGATATCTGAGCTGTCGCCCCAGGTGGACCCCTGATTCTTTGTATTTTTGTAATTTTTTCTTTCTTCTTCAATGTGTAAGCCTTATAGCGGACTGGCCACCGCTCTTTTGATGTGAATGAAATGGCTTCTCTTTGAAAATTTTGTTTCAAATTTGTCTAAGTGTCTGGCTCGGCTATAGTCTTTCAATGTGATGCCTTCGTCTTTCAGATCGTCGAACTTGATTCGGCTACCGTAGCAGCTCGGCGCCGTGCGGAACTGTTCAAACGGTCTCGCGAAGCTCGTCTCAAGGGCGAGATTGACCTGATCCGAAGAGTGCTGTTTAACGTGGAGAAGAAGAACAACGAATTACTGGCCGAGGCGCATCACCTGCGGATAGTCGAGGAAGAACTCTCCGCTAAGGAGGAAGAGTTGGCCTCGGCGCTGGCCAAGCGAGACGAGCTCGCGACGAAGGTCGAGCAGCTGCAGAGGGTTATAGTTGACAAAAGCATCGAGGTGACCCATCCGCGTCGCATCATATCCGATAGTGCTGAGTACCCGGGTTCGGCAAAACTCCCTCGGCTAAAGATATCGGTGAAGGACGACACCCTGAAAGATAGGATCGTCGAGCTCGAGGAGGAGGTCGCTCGTCTAAGTGCTCAACCCATGAGGGCCAACGTCCGCAGCACCTTGTGTACACGCGAGGAGTGCGAATGAGGTATTTCCTTCTACGAGCTCGCGACTCGTCCTCCCGCCACAGGTCGGACCGCGGCCGATGCCCAAAGTAGCGTAGCAGTTTCCTCGAGCGGAGCCTCAGTCGGAGCCACCGTTAGAGTTAGCGGCGAAGAAGCGTCTCGTTTTGCCGGCCTAGAGACGAGCTCGGAGGTTAAGCGATGCCGACCCCGTGTGTCTCTGAATCGGAATGTCCCCGTTCCAAAGAGGCATTGAAAAAGTTGTACTGGTCTCTCGAGTCTTTGTAACGCCCTTTTGTGGAGACTTTGCCTTGTAAAATTATTAAGTTGTTTTAATAAAACTGGAGTTCGTCTGCCTGCTGTTGCGTCGTAGTTACTTTACTTTTGAAACGATCCATAAGAGCCAAAAGTTGGTTCCTTTTAATCGTCCTAGGTGTAGAACTGTCTTTTGGTCGGGATGTGCCGAAGTCTTTTTGCGCTTCGACAGTTAGGTAGCTCGGATTTATGGCCGAACTACATGGCGCGATCTGGCGGCGGATCATGATCGGGGCACGAATCACGAGACAAGAGGCTCAAATTTCGAGAAAACATTATCTTGTCGTTTTGTGAAGACATGGCGCGATCTGAGCCGTTCATTGCTTGTTAGCACACATTTTGAGGTGATCAGACGGTGAAGCTGGCTCGACAGCTTTTTTCTCCATATGTGGAGGTCGGTACCTCGTCTGCCCGTTTCGGCGACTCGATAGTTCTGCCTCAGCCCAAAGGAGCTCGGTCTAACCAAGTGTTGAAACCTGAACTGATCGTTAGAGTTGAGTTCGAAGTAGTTTGTTCAACGGTTGTGGGAGCAATTCCGAATGGCGACCCACTCCTAGCTCGCTTAAAAGCGAGCTTGCAGAGCAGAATCGAACCAAGTATTGGACTTCGAACTCGTCGTTAGGGTTTGTTCAACGGTTGTGGGAGCAATTTCGAATGGCGACCCACTCCTAGCTCGCTTAAGAACGAGCTTACGGAGTAGAATCGAACCAAGTGTTGGACTCTGAACTCGTCGTTAGGGTTTGTTCAACGGTTGTAGGAGCAATTCCGAATGGCGATCCACTCCTAGCTCGCTTAAGAGCGAGCTTGCAGAGCAGAATTGAACCAAGTGTTAGATTCCGAACTCGTCGTTAGAGTTTGTTCAACGGTTGTGGGAGCAATTCCGAATGGCGACCCACTCCTAGCTCGCTTAAGAGCGAGCTTGCAGAGCAGAATCAAACCAAGTGTTGGACTCCGAACTCGTCGTTAGGGTGAAGAGTAAAAGCAGAGAGATACAAACAATTTTACAAGTAGAATATGAAAAAACTTTCTTTATTGATAACTAATAGTTGGCTGCTTCTAAGTTGCAAGCCATTATTACATGAGAGAAATAAAGAAAAAAATACAAGTAAAAGGAGAGGAACGGTTCGACATCCCAAAATACTTAGAGAGGCGTTGATGCTCTCTCTTGGTATTTCAGAAGATGGTCGGCATTCCAAGTCCTGGGGATCTCTCTACCTTCAAGGTCTTCCAGTCGATATGTCCCGGGCCGAACTACTTTGGCGATCTTGTAAGGTCCCTCCCAATTTGGAGCTAGTTTACTCTTTTGACCAGGAAAAGAGATGGCTAACTTTCTGAGGACCAAGTCCCCTTCTTTGAGGTCGGTAGGACAGACTCTCTTATTGTATGCCAACTCAATCCTTCTCCGATAGCTTTGTTGACGAATGGCAGCTCTTTCACGGATCTCATCAATCAAGTCTAGATTTGCTCGGAGCTCTCTGGCATTTTGTTCTTCTTTATAAGCCATTAGACGAGGAGAGGGTATACCAACTTCTAGGGGGATCATAGCTTCAGACCCATAGGTGAGATTGAATGGGGACTCTCCTGTGGGGGTCCATTTTGTGGTGCGGTAGTTCCACAGCACGTTGGGGAGCTGATCGACCCATAAGCCTTTAGAGCATTTATTCAACCTCTTCTTAATACCAGAGAGGATCTGTCGGTTAACATTCTCCACTTGGCCATTCGACTGTTGATGGGAGACAGAGGAGAATCGTTGTTGGATGGCGAGGTCTTCACATAGAGCTCGGAAGGCAGCCCCGGTAAACTGAGTTCCGTTGTCTGTTATGAGGACTCGAGAGACACCGAATCGGCAGATTACGTTCTTCCAGAAGAACTGAAGTACTTTATTCTCGGTGATTGTGGCCAAGGGCTCAGCCTCTATCCACTTCGAGAAGTAGTCGATTGCCACGACTAAGAATTTGAACTGGCCGGGAGCAGGTGGGAATGGCCCTAGTAAATCCATCCCCAACATAGCGAAAGGGATATGACTTGATAGGGAGGTAAGTGGAGCTTGTGAGAGGCGACGGATGTTGGAGTACTTCTGACAAGAGCTGCATTGCTGAACGTGCAGTTCGGCGTCTTGTAGGAGAGTGGGCCAGAAACATCCATAATTCAGCACTTTGCGGGCTAGGGATCTGGACCCTGCATGTGCCCCGCCGATGCCTTCATGGAGCTCTTGTAGGGCGTAATCAGCTTTTTCTGGGGAAAGGCATCTCAAATAAGGCCTGTCGTCCACTTGTGTGAAGGAGCGCTTGTACAGGATGCCCCCGATAAGTGTGTATCGCTCTGCTCGGGTTCTGACTCGGCGAGCTTCCCTAGGGTCTTCGGGGAGGAGCCCATCTCTCAGGAATTCGACAAGGGGTTTCATCCAATCATCTTGAAGCAGGACAGGCAGCGACTCCATCGAGTCGGAAGTTTCATCCTCTATACTTGGCTTCAGGAGCACCTCTATTAAGACGGTCTGCTCGAGACCTTGGAGGGAGGAGGAGGCTAGCTTGGAGAGGGCATCGGCCTGGAAATTCTCTTCTCGGGGGATTCGCTGGATGTGGGCTTCTTCAAATAGGGCCATGAGATTCCTGACCTTGGCTAGGTACTTAACCATTCGGTCATCTCGTGCCTCATACTCGCCCAGGACCTGATTTACGACCAGCTGAGAGTCGCTAAAGATCCGGAGGTGTTGCGCCCCTGCATTGCGAGCCATTCTGAGGTCGGCTATGAGTGCTTCATACTCTGCTTCATTGTTCGAGGCCTTGAAGTTGATACGGAGGGAGTATTGGAGGATGAAATCATCTGGGCCGGCCAGAATGACCCCGGCTCTGCTTCCCTCATTACAAGAGGACCCATCCACATAAACCGACCAGACCGGTGGTCCCTTCATTGCTCGGCTGAACTCGGGGATGGTACTTTCAGCTATGAATTCTGCTAAGGCCTAAGCCTTGATCGCGGTCCGAGGCTGATATGTTATATCATGCTGGCTCAGCTCGACGGACCACTTCATAAGGCGACCGGAGGTCTCTGGCTTGTGGAGAACTTGCTTCAGCGGTTGGTCGGTAAGAACGACCACCGAATAGGACTGGAAATATAGGCGGAGCTTCCTTGCGGCCATGACTAGGGCATATGCCATCTTCTCTATCTTTGGGTAGCAAAGCTCGGCATCCCGAAGTACCTTGCTCACGTAATAGATGGGCTTTTGGGTCTTATCTTCTTCCCTCATGAGAACGGCACTGGGGGTCTGCTCGGAGGCTGCTAGGTAGAGGTAGAGGGCTTCACCAGGGATTGGTTTGTTAAGGAGAGGAGGATTGGCTAGGTAAGCCTTGAGCTGGTCGAACGAATCTTGTTGCTGCTGACCCCACTCGAAGCCTTCAGCCCCCCTGAGAGCCTTGAAGAAGGGGAGGCACTTCTCCCCTGATTTGGAAAGGAAACGGCCTATGGCTGCCAGGCAACCCGTTAGCCTTTGAACCTCTTTGACATTCTTCGGGGGAGCCATATCTAATATGGCCTTGATCTTCTCGGGGTTGGCCTCAATTCCTCTTTGGCTGACCATGAAGCCTAGGAATTTCCCCGACGAGACTCCGAACGCACACTTGTTCGGGTTGAGCCTCATATTGTGTTTCCTGAGTACGTCGAATGCCTCTTGCAGATCGACCACATGATCGGCCCCGTGGATGCTCTTCACAAGCATGTCGTCAACATATACCTCCATATTTCGGCCGATTTGTGCTTGAAAAACCTTGTTGACGAGGTGCTGATATGTGACACCTGCATTTTTCAAACCGAAGGGCATTATCCTGTAGCAGTAGAGGCCCTGGTCGGTTACAAATGAGGTCTTCGGGATATTTGGAGGGAACATACGAATCTGATTGTAGCTCGAGAAAGCATCCATGAAGCTGAGGAGTTCATGGCCCGAAGTGGCGTCAATCAAAGTATCGATGCTTGGAAGAGGGAAAGGGTCTTTGGGGCATGCCTTGTTGAGGTCGGTAAAGTCGATACAAATCCTCCAAGTCCCATTGGACTTCTTCACCATCACCACATTCGATAGCCATTCGGGATAGTTTACCTCTTGTATGAACCGGGCTTTCAAGAGCTTGTCCACCTCCTCTTTTATAGCTAGTTGGCGCTCGGGGGCGAACTTGTGCCTCTTCTGTTGGACTGGTTTGGACCCCGGAGTAACGCTGAGGTGGTGGACCAAGAGCTCTTCAGAAATTCCGGACATGTCTGCAGCTGACCAAGCAAAGAGGTCTGGGTTCCTTCGGATGCACTGGACTATGTCGGAGCATAGGGTGGATGGGAGGGTCTTGCTAACAAAGAACTTTCGGCTTGGATCTTGCTCAAAGAAGAGCACTTCCTCCAACTCATCCACCGGCTCGGACGTTGGTCGGGCAACATCTTGGGGGATTTTCAGAGTTTCGAGGGAGAGGACTGGACCGAGGGTAGAGGTTATGTAGCATTTGCGGGCCATTTTCTGATTGCCTTTTACTTCCCCTACTCCTGCCCGAGTGGGAAACTTCATCTTGAGGTGATAGGCAGAAGGGACGGCTTCAAGAGCTGCTAAGCCGGGGCGACCCAAGATGACATTGTAAGCTGCAGGGACATCCACGACCATAAAGTCCATCGACTCCGTTCGGGTAGTAGGAGTTTTGCCAGCGGTTACGTCGAGGGTGATCACCCCTTCAATAGTCACTGGCACTCCCGTGAACCCATGGAGCATGTAGCCGGCGGGTTTGAGTCTGTCTCGTGATAGCTTAAGGTCTTTGAAAGCGGCGAGGAAGAGGATGTTAACGGAGCTGCCATTGTCCACTAGGATCCTTTCCACCTTAAAGTTTGCCATGTGGAGGTTGATGACAAGTGCGTCACAATGGGGGATTCGGACGCCCTCAAGATCTTCATCTGAGAATGTGACGGGCACTCCGAGGCCTTTAGGAGGAGGGGTGGCGCGAACCGAATTGACTTCCTTTATAAATGCCTTTCAAGAGGTGTTGGAGGAGCCCCCCATTGGGCCCCCATGAATGAGGTGTAGGACATGCTCCTCTTCGACGTCGGGCGTTTCATCGCATTCAGGACGCTTGTTAGCCCCCCGAGGCGGGGGAGGAAGATCAGCTCGATCCTTTCTCACGAACCTGGTCAGCTGCCCCCTCTGGATGAGGGCTTCTATCTCGTTCTTCAGGGCCCAACAATCATTGGTGTCGTGGCCATGGTCCCGGTGATAACGGCACCACTTCTTTATCCCTCTTCTTTCTAGGGGTGTTCATTTTAGGTACAGGTGGTATCACCCCCTCCTTTTCAACTTCCATGAGAATTGTGGAGATGTTGGCGTTAAGGGGAGTAAACTTTTCAAATCTGGGAGGAGGTCGGCGCTGGCCGCCATTATCCTTCTGGAGATTCTTGGCCCCTTCCTCTTCTGTTCCCTTTCTCTTAGACCCGGAGGAACACCCCTCCAAATTGGGGTGGTGCTCAGCTTCCTCGGCCCAAATATACTTTTCGCTCTGGAGGAAGAGGTCAGAGAAGTTTTGTAGGGGCTTCTTGGCGAGGGAGGAGCGGAGGCTGGAGTTGAGGACATTGGAGTGAAATGCTGCAGCAGCGACCGACTGGTTGAGGGATGCTATGGACCTGGCTTCCGCTGTGAACCTTTTCACATAATCTCTGAGCTTCTCACCCTTCTTCTGGTTGAGGTAGAGTAGCAAAATATTGGTCTTCTCAGTTCGGCGGCTACTCACGAAGTGGGTGACGAAAAGAGTCTCAAATTGCTCGAAGGAGAATATTGAGGATGGGGCAAGGCGAGAGTACCATTCTCGAGCCGGACCCTTGGGAGTTGCGGGGAAGGTCTTGCATAGCAGAGCATCGGAAGCTTGATGGATGAGCATGAGGGTCTTGAAGCTTTCGATGTGATCGACGGGGTCAGTCTCCCCGAAATAAGTCTCGAATTGTGGATGTTTAAAGCTAATTGGCACGGGTGCTTCCATTATGGTTTGGGAAAAAGGAGGTCGACTTGGGCGAAGGGTCCTTCCTCTAAGCTCTTCTTCTCTGTCTAACTGACCCAAGCGCCTCTCCATTTCGTAGAGACGGCGATAGACAGCGTCATCCCTTCGACGGTAATCAACCGAGGCTCTAGACTCGTCTTCGTACGAGGGAGAGCGGGGGCTACGGCGACGATAGCTCATGGAACGGCGAGGACTAGGAACGTGCCGGGGGTTGCTAGGAACTGGGGGAGGAGTTAGGGACCGTCGGCGAGGACTTCGGACTGGAGGAGGAGTGGGGATCCTTGGAGCATTGTTGTTGTTGGGACGGAGATTGAGAGCTTGTAGGACGGTTGCTTGGAACTGCTGGAACTCGGCACGGGTGATGGGTCCCTCATCGTTCCTTGGATGTTGCCGACCGGTAGGGGAAGGGGGTCTTCTCCTGTGATGCTCGGGGGACTCTCCGCCCCCTTCGGATAGGAGACCTTATGTAGTCTCGGCAGTGAGGAGATCGCTCATCCGGACGTTGTTGGCGGGAGGCTCCCTCTCGAGCCCGCTTTTCATCCAGACGGCGGCGAAGATCCTCATCCTTCTGCCGATTGAGGATAGTATTGCGAAGGTCGGAAGCTCGGGGATTGTGGGAGGCCATAGAATTCGAAGAGGCATTGTGGATTGAGATGTGGTCCTGATGGAGAGGTTGTTTCTGCGGATTGGGACGCGAGACCCCTGCACCAGCATTTGGAGGACATGGGGGACCCTTAGGTGGTTGTTGATTCTGAGGAGGCTGGTCTTGTTGGAGAGGGTCCTCGGCTTGAGGGAGAAGTTACCCCTGCTGCTGAGCGGGTTGGATGGGGACTTCCTGTTGCTGATCGGGGTTGGGTCCACGGTTGGACCATCTGGATCTTACTTTCCTAGGAGGCATGGCAGGAGAAGATCTGACCAACGGGAAGAGGGGAGACTGCTATTCGTTAGTTCCCACAGACGGCGCCAATCTGTTACCGCTAAATTTGGTGTGGGGG
Organism: Hemerocallis citrina; assembly: GCA_017893485.1. Taxonomy (NCBI): domain Eukaryota; kingdom Viridiplantae; phylum Streptophyta; class Magnoliopsida; order Asparagales; family Asphodelaceae; genus Hemerocallis; species Hemerocallis citrina. The sequence goes on from CM030363.1 coordinate 18,420,958, forward strand.
CAAACAGATAGTATTTATGGATTCTTGGAAAACTTTGAATAACAAACCTGTTACCTGTTCCGCCAGAGTTTGACCGTTGACTCCCGTCGTTCACCTGCAAAAAATGCGAGACACCAGAGTTGATCCCGGCGACGTACCCTCCGACGCTCAAGTCAGTAATCATGAATGATTATGAAAGCGCGTAAATTGGCAAAAGATTGATTACCTCTTAATGGAGATGGATGGGGGGTATTTATAGGCGTCGTTGGGGTCAGATTAGGAATGTAATCCCTAATCCCCAGTGAAAGGATAGATATAAATCAGGACCGTTGATTAGGATTAATCAGAAACCCTAATTCTACCCTGCTGGACTGGGTTTGCTGCGGGTTGAAACTCGCACCCAGTTGAGGTGGATCCGTTCGCGGGTTAGTGGGTCTTCGAGGAGGAGAACCAGTATTCGCTTCAGACCCATTGGTAGATGAAATTACCATTTTACCCCTAAGCTTTAAGATTCGTGCCCGATTTGGACGATCCCGATTTAACCCTATTTTTAGCCATATCAATAACCAACAACGGCCTAGGTTGTTTTCACGGGTTTTCACAACATTTGCGTTTTCAACTGAGCATTTCCCATATATATATATATATATATATATATATATATATATATATATATCACATGCAGGCCACCTCATCACTTGCTCATTTACTAAATGAGCAGGCTACCTCATCACTTGCTCATTTACTAAATGAGCAAGTTGCTCATATCCTTTTTACCCTATATATATATATATATATATATATATATATATATATATATATATATAATCAACAGTCGAATACTCATCTTTTGTGCATCTCCATCATATAATCCCAATATATATACAATCAAACAGCAAGAATAATAAAGATACAACATACCCATAATTTCTATTAGGTTAATTTTTAACAATCCCAAGCTATCTACTATAGGGATTCTAATCATAACATTCATAGAAAGTCCACTTTTAATCATCAATATATTTATTATATCATCAAACAACCACCTAACATGCATTCTACTAGACAAATCATCACATACAACATGCATAGAACAGTAAGAAAGCAAACATATGTCACTCACCTTAATGAAGAATCAACTGAAATAATAAAGAATAAGAAAAAGCTCTTCCTTTCGCAAAAATCCAAGATCCTCGCTTCGAAACTCCAAGAAAACCAATAGTAAAAATTGTCTTTTGTTTGGCAGAGGAGGGAGACGGCTGGAGCAGCCCTAATATAGGCCGAAATCAAGTTTCTGGGGTTTTGAGAAGATTTTGCAAAATATCATTTTAGAGAATATCTTTACATATATAAATTTTTATACTAAGAAATTAAATTAACAATTTCAATTGAGATTTAAAATAAAAAATAACCACCCAGATCTTGCCGGCACTGGTTTCAAACCCAGAAAAACAAATTTTGTAATTTTGGCCTCCAACTGGCAATTTTGCAAAAAGACCATTCTTTAACATTCTTTAACAAATTTGCGAAATAAACTAAATCTATTAGAATAAAAAGTAAACTATTTACCTCTGAGTTGGCTGGCCATCATGCTCAGCTCAGAAAACAAAAATTCTGGAGTTTTTACTCTAAGTGGTAATTTTGCACAAAAGCCCCTCTTTTTGTAATATTTACAAATATGCTAAATAAATATCAGAAAAATCCAGAAAATTCATAAATAATACCTACTAATAAATATTAGGTTTTCCCAAAATAATTTCTGACTTAGAACTTCCTCAAAAAATATTTGCACGTATTTTGCAAGTGCAAAAAAATAAATTTCAGAAAAATATTCATTAAATCCCCAAAAATCACTTTAATTCATTTATTAATCTCAAAAAAATTATTTAAAAATCTAGGGTGTTACATTTATAGTTGCCTTTAAAGACAGTTTAGAGATAATCATTTATCCCTATGTGCCGGTGTTTTTGGATAAGATGCAGAGTTTAAATTGTTTCATAATAAGAGGTTTTGTTTAAACCGTCTCTTAGAGATAACCAGGAATTTAAATTACTTTTTATATAATCTGGGCTGATTTGTGATGGGCTGCCACCCATACTCAATAGGACAGATCCGTTTTTTATGTTATTGGGCTTTGAAGAAAGATCCAATTTTTATTTCAGATCCGTTTGTAGGAAAAATTACCGTTTTACCCATGAGAGCTTTAAGATTTGTGCCCGATTTGAACGGTCTCAATTTGATTCTATTTTTAGCCATATCACTAATCCATATCCAAACAAATTCAACCTACCAAACCCACGTGAGCAGTATTCTTCCCTGGATTTTTGCTCCTACAAAATGCTGCAAACCAAACACCCCCTAAGAGTTCGTTCTGGGCCTTCGCGGAACTCACAAAATTACAGTTGGCCGCCTGTGGTTGTATCAGGAGCCCAGGCTCCACCAAGGAAATGAACAGACCTACAGGAAGATGTCACTCGGGCCCGCCAACAACAAGAAGTTCTATTGATGGTCCCACTGGGCTGCTGGTTTCGTGTTAATTAATAGAGATATTTGTCCAACTCTATTTCTCTCTTTAAACAGAACAAAACAAACAAACAAACAAAAAAATTACAAGTCTAAGAGCATCCACAGTCGTTTTCTATATATGCCATTTTGTCATATTATAGCAAACGATCCTCTGCAATCGTTTCTCATTTTGCCATTTTATGGCAAACGTTCTATTCTCATTTCTCAAATTTGAGAAACGAAATGAGAATTCTCAAATTATAAAGGGCGGGGAATCATATACCGTCTGAAGGATTTTAATATTTTTTAATCGATTGAGACGGGGAATCATATACCGTCTGAAGGATTTTTAAATTTTTTTTATTTAAAAAAGGGTCGGACGGGGAAACATACCCCGTCCTTCCCTTTTAAAAATTAATTTTTTTTTGGAATTATCCTCAGACGGGGAATCATCCCCCGTCCGAGAGATGATACCCCGTTTGAGGATTTTTTCCTTTTTTTTTTTCCTTTTTTGGGTTTTTCCCCCCAAAATGCCCTTCAATCTATATTGGACAAATATCAAAGGAGGGGGTAATTTGGTCTTTTAATATGTAAAAGCCAAATGAGAAAAATTTAACAAACGACCACTGTACGATACTCCCCTATATGCTATTACTGTAGTTGCCATTTTTTAGCAAATGAAAAAAACGACTGTGGATGCTCTAAAGCTTTCTTTTATTGCAATGACATGTTTTTTAGGTCAATAATGACATGTGTTTTACTTCCTTGATTTTGTTTATACATTTTGAAGAGCTTATAAACCCTGTTGTACAAAATAATTGGAAACTTCGTCTTATAATATTACCCAAACTATACCTATTAAGATGACCACTTATTTAATATCAGTAACATATACAACTTTGATGAAAATTTCGTGAATTTTTCTGGTCTATTTTATTTTTGTAAGCATCAACAAAAATATTGAGAATATATATATATATATATATATATATATATATATATATATATATATATATATATATATATATTTGTAAGCATCAACAAAAAATATTAAGTCGTTGTTATGTAAGGAATGCTCCATTACAAACCATCTAAGTCGTTGTTATATTAAAACTGAAGCCGTTGTTGGGAACAACGACCTCAGTTATAAACCTAAAACAACAGCTTCAGTGTTAACATAACTGAAGCCGTTGTTCCCAACAACGGCTTCAGTGGCTTTCATACCCGTTTGCACGGGACTCGTTTGCAATGGAGCATTCCTCTCTATATATAGAGAGAGTCCTCTTCCGTTGTGCACTAGGCCATCGTGTGTACTCGTGTTCCCTCAGCCTTCCCGCCTTCGTATTGACGATCCGAACCGTTCACATTGATCTACACATCTAAATTTGTTTAAATATGTAAAATCAAATCATTTGAAATTTATCTGCCCATCCATTGAAGTGTGACAAAGTTGTATGGCTGAAAATCATTGTCTTTTATAGTCGCATGATGGATGGGCAGATGAATTTCAAAAGATTTGATTTTACATATATTTAGACGAATTTAGATGTGCAGATCAATGTGAACGGATTGGATCGTCAAGACGAAGGCGGGAAGGCCGAGTGCACACGACGGCCTAGTGCACAACGGAAAGGGACTATACATACATACATACATATATATATATATATATATATATATATATATATATATATATATATATATATCACAGGGCAATTTGGAAATAAGCTATTAAGTGGCTCTACTTTAATTGAAACAAAATCAATGGCCCAGATTCACCCTTCCAAAAGATATTTTCTCCCAAAATTTTTCTCCCTAAAACTAAATTTTTTCCACCAAAACTAAAAATTTCCCCCTCCCAAAACTAAATTTTTCGTCACTTTATTACTACCTCTCACTACTCTCATCACTTTTTCAAACATCTTTCTGTCTTTCTATTTCTCTCTCTCTTTACCCTGAAATTTAGATTTGTAAATTTTATGATTTTTCAGATTGTATGTTTCATTTGATTGCTCATGTAGAAAATTTCACTCAATTCCCTGATTGATTTCAAATGCAATAAAAAATTTAAATAGATTTTTTTATGCTTCTTTTGATTGCTCAAGTAGATATTCACTAAGGTAAATTTCATCCTCTCAAGTTACACTGAAAATAGCAAATATCTCATCAAAAGTTAAATATCAACATTTTGCACCCTCAAAGTTCTAGTAAGTTGGATTTTACACCCACATATATAATTATTTTTCAACATATGCTGATGAAAACATCAACTTTTATTTACAGCTAGTTGTTGTCTTACTATTCAAACTTGAGCTACATAAACTCCATGATGGAAGTTTCCGATTTATACATCCGAAAGGCTGAAAAGTAAATGTATCCAGTATTATACATGAACATTATTATAGTGTACATCCCAGAAAGTATATTAATATCTGATAGTAGAATACACTGAGAATACCAAAGTTAATCGTCAAATATTTTTACCTCCTTAATGTGTTGGACAATACTTTACTGGTGGATTGCCTAATGGTTGGGCTATGTGTTTTGTGTGAATCACTCTATGTACTTATTTTGGGGAGTTAGGGCTAATGTTGCATTATTTTCTGTTAGCTCGATCTGCATGTATCCTTTTTTTGTATCTATAACTATATTCTCTGTTTTAATTATATCTGTTGTTAGTTATATATAGATGTGTTTGCTGGAGTTTTGATGGCTATATCTGTATGATATAAAAAAATTAGAGATATTTATGTCGTTTTACGACATTCGAATTGTTTTTTTATAAATTATCGTGGAGTTTCTATCCTGGTGGTATTGCATTTAAATATCGATACATATGTAATATGTTAGTCAAACAGGATTAGATATATTTTACTGTTTACAAGGTTTTTCGTATTTTGCATCATTCCGAAGACGTGTCGTAGGCACGTACCCACGGGTAAACCTAACACACACACATATATATATATTAAAGTATTAATGATGTATATACATGATAATCAAATGTTATATATTATTATATAATTTGTAGACTAGTAAGATGTTGTATTTTTTATGATTCCATACTTGAGATTTTTAATGGGTCCTCCTTATATATATATATATATATATATATATATATATATATATATATATATATATATATGATAATGAGAAAAACCGCAGCAAATCAAGAACGTACGATTCTAGCACCGATCTTAAAGCTTCTAGGACAGATTAGTCATAACGGGCCTCTTTAACAGGTCCGGACCTCCTCCGGGCACCTCTACAAGACATGGGCCTCTTCCAAACCCATAAAAAATGATAGATTAGGCCCACCAGGAGAGACCCATCCCATAAGGGTTGTTAGTCAAATCTCTTATCCCCAAATAAGAGAGCTTATCTTTTGAGGGGGAGATTCAAACATGAGAAAAGGAATTTATATTGGTCTAAAGGATTCATATCGATCTCCTAGAATGTTTCTCAGGCCTATAACCACCCTCCCTCCTCCTCGGTCAGAAGGTAATCAACAGATTGACGCCGTCTGTGGGAAACTACACAAATCAGATTTACCGCCATGCCACCAAGACTAAGAGCCAGAGCGGCGGCCTCAAGTCGTCGCATCAACTCTCTTCATTAACCAACTCCTCATTTGGAAGATCTGATTCCTCCTTAACAGCAGCCCAGACACCCTAGTCAAGCTTTCATCAACGGAGAGGCACTGGGGAGCTTCCGACAAAGCCGTCATAAATGGCACCCTCTGCACGACCGTATCTCAGTCCATAATACTTCAACCGATTCAATGATCTCACGAGGCCCCCGGGGATCTAGAGATCTTCGCCAAATCATCTACGCAAGACAACATGTAATATCCCGATTTTCATTTATGAAAATCATTTATTTTGCACGTAGTGTGCACGTGCAATTTTTGTAGTATGAAATCTTATAATTATTTTTCATTATGGATGATGAGTATATATATATATATATATGTATATGTGTTCTTTAATTATTTTATAAAGGCCCATTTTTTCTTCAAATAAATATAAGCCTTTCTTTCTAGCCCAAATCTAATTTATTTAATTTCTTTATATAAAACTATTATTTTGGCCCATTAATTAAAGCCCATGAGTTATTTTTATTTTAATTACAACTTGTAATGTAGAACATCTTTTAACGATTATTTTTTTTAGAAAATATACTGTACAACTTTTTTTTAAAATGGAGGACTAATGCATGCACGTGCATTGCACATACACGTGCAAATGCACCATGTAAGGCCGGTTTTGACATGGAGGGAAAAGGGAAATTTGAATGGAGTCATGGGTGGTGGTTGCTTGATCATGGTTGGTTACCATAACTCCCCCTTGAATCCTAGCCTTTTATTTTTAACTCCTAGTTTGATCCTAGCCATCCATTCACTCCAAATTTTAGTATAAATACCCCCCCCTTAGCCTAGTTTTGTACTCTTTATTTCTCCACAACCTATAGTATAAAATACATTGTTAGTAGTATAGTAAATGAGTTAAAAGATTGAGAGTTGTGAGTTGTGTTTGCACCAAGAAAGGGAAGGCCGGCATCAAGGAGCTCGGGTTGGCATTTTGGAAGGTTTGGGTGCACATCGAGGAGGAGGAGGAACGCACTTTTGGCAAGGACTTTTAGGAGGTGTTGCAATTGTATTTCTCTCCAATTAAGGTGGGTTATTTTCCATGTTTCTAATTAGAAAGCATGCTAAGATTGAATTGAAATATTAATGCATGAAAAAGATTAATAAGAGTACATTTTAATTGGAAAAATAGCTTATTAGTTTATTAGAATGTCGATAAATGGCTTGTATGTGATTCCATCATCAAACTTAAGTTGTGTGTAAAATAATTTTAGCTATGGATTGCTTGAAGAAAAATTCATTGTTAGCATCAAAAACTATATGCAAATGTTAGTAGATGAAAATATTGTTTTATGTGCTTGAATGAACCTTTTGTGATAGTGTTGTAATGAATGACTTAAAATATATTTTGTGGGTTTGTGGAATGAATATAAACAGAGAATTGATATAGAGAATATTGATGTTAAAATTGGATAAGAAATGTCGAAAAGGAAATGTGGTAGTAGTAGCATACAATTTAAACTAATTGTATGCAAAATATGTGTTTAATTATTGGAAAAATTATTTTTAAATTACTGGAGTATAAATTATTATGGGAATAATTAATCTGGAAATTTACAGTAAGTTTAGTAAAAGCAAAACTCAAATGAGAGCTTTTGAAACATCGAAATGTGCTATTAGACAGAGGGTTGATTTAATTAAAATGCAAGTTGTATTGAGACAACTTGAGCCTATAGCTCAAGTGGTCGGGAGGCTTCTAATCGCTACAGTGTGCGGTTGGGTTCTCACAGGTCGATGGTTCGATTCTTGTTAGCACCATATATTTTGTTGCGCGTTTAAAAAAAATTAATTAAGCTTCAGCCGAGAGCATTTAAAGCTCTTAATCCCCTTTATATTGATTGGCGCGATCGGCCTAGTGGTTAGAGCGTGCGGCTTGTTTCCCTGTGGTTGTTGGTTCGAATCCTGGTCTTGGCCAGTATTAAAATTTTTGAAAAAAAAAAGATTTTTGAGGGTTTTTGATGTTTAAAAATTATGAAAAAAATATTATTATTATTCTAAAATTATGTGGGACTTATGAAAAATAAATTGGGATTTATTAAAATGAAATAGAGTATATTTTTGAGAACAAAGGTGTAATTGGAACTTTGGTTCTACACTTATATTTTGGAGAAAGTTGTACTTTGCAAAAGAACTTAAAATAAAGTGCTAGAAAGGAAATATAAATAAGAAAGAAAATATATGAAGTGAAGTGGTATGAATTATTCTTATTGAAGAATAGTGTGATAATTATGAGTTGTGAATATTCATTTTGACCATATAATTGGTGATATGATTTTTACTGTGGAAATAAATATTTGATGAAATGCATGCACGATAATTGAATTCCATGTATAATTATGGACTCATGAATAATCTAGAAATCATGTGATTGGAAAAGAGAAATATTATTGAGTATGAATACTCAAGCATGTGAATTGTGAATTGAAATTGAAAAATTAGAGTGTAGCCAAAACTCATACCGGCAAGTGAAAGTGATGAATTATGAATATTGAAATTGAAAAGACCAGTTTGGGTCATTGTGAAATGAAAGAAATAAGACCGGTAGTAGTGAGAGGGCTAACTCTAAGAGATTGATTTTGTTCATGATTTCATTAAATTTAAGGATTTAGTACATAGTGAAGAGGTGATGAAAGTGAGAGAAAAACACAAGTATGAGGGCCTCGAGTCTACGATGTGGGTGTGATCCACAGAATGCATGCTTGATGCGTCAAGACATGGCGTGGGCACTACTCCAGAAGATCGGAATCTTGGCGACGCTTGTGGGATGTTTGGTGACTGCAAGAGGATCGTGTGCCATGAAGGAGGCTTTATTGCCACAGAATGCATGCTTGATGCATCAAGACATGGTGTGGGATTCCCCTCCAGGTTTTCTGTACACGAGCTTGTACTCATAGATCATCTAGGATACTTACCGTAGTTACAGTAGTAGATTAAGTCATGACGAGGGATTGAACCCTACAAGATGAAGAACAATTAAGAGGCTTGCCCTCGGACCTATGTAGTATGGGATGCATAGAATCCGAACAAGTGTGCATTAGTGTCATGTAATATAAATAATTGCATTAAGGACTAAGTGCACAATCACAATACGACATCAATAGGATATTCCCTTTAGTTTGATATGTGACAAGTTTGTGTTTGTTAAATATGGAAAATCAGTTATACTATTTCCGGCATAGAGAGGATGACCGTGTATAATGTTCGTCAGTTGAATAAACTGACATACCCACAGTTTTGTATGCAGGATAAATGACATGATAAAGATTAAAGAAGAACATATGCTTAGAGATTATTCAAATGTTGATGTACATTTATTTAAATGTTGTAAATTTGCTTCCGCTGTAAAATGTAAAGTGTAAAGTTTTCATGTAACTCTGATGTAAAGTGAAAAGTTTTAAATTCCTTGTAAAATTGTACGAAAGAAGTGTAAAGATCCTGTGGAATCTCGAATTCAGTTGTGTTTTGGAATTCGGGGCGTTACACAACAAGGAATTTGTAACCCCTATTCCCGATTATATAGGTTATTATTTTTTTCTATGTCTTTGATGTATTTTTCCCCTAATTATTGTATCTGGGTCTTTGTCATGTTGTGGGCTTATTAGTTTCCATTTATTTATTATATTATTGTATTTTTTGTGGTCCAACTACACTCAAGCCCAACCCACATCTTATTGGGTATTGGATCCTAGTCTAAAGCTACCCACAACCCAATTCCCCTAACAACAACCCAGACTAATTCTCCCTCAATCCCTCAAATCTCCCAACTTCCCACGATCTCCTCTTTATTGGTTGCATTAAAAATACCCCCACTTTCCCCTCAAATCAGAACAACCAATCTAACAAACACTCTCTCTCTCTCCCCCCGTTCTCTCTCCCTCTCCTGTTTCTCAGAACAAACCCAAACAGACCCACAACCTCCCGCTCACTCCTCCTTCCGTTCTCGTCTTCACCCAGAGCCACCAATACCGCTGCCAACCCCATCACCATCCCCGTCACCCGACTCCAACCACCACCCCATTACCATCATCGACCTCTCCGTCCATCACCTCGCTCCTAGCCATCGCCGCCCTCATCCTCAAATTCACCAAACCCAAAACACTTCGCTCCGCATCGCCATTCCCGCACTCATCTCCCTCACCGACCTCGTCCCCATTGCTCCGCTCAACATCATCCCCATCCCCACTGCCGTAGAACCCCCGTCGAAGCCATCGGAGCACCACCGAACCCAACCAACTAATCATCGAACTCTCGTCGTTGCCTCTCCCAATCACCTCCATTCCCCTACCGCCATTGCCAAGAGCTCCTCGCCCTCATCTACGCCATTGTCGCTGTCCAGAACCGCCGCCATCCGCTCGCTCCGTCGTCCCCTGTTTCGAGCGCGAGAACAGAGATTCGCCGAATCGTTCGCCGTCTGGAGTGTTGCGTCGCTTTCCGACCAGCACCACTGCCGATGTCGCCTGCCTAGAGCGTCGCGAGCCCCACCGCACGTTGCCAGGGTCATCGCCGCCTCTCTCTCTCCTCCGTTGTCGAAAGGTGGAAGACGAAGTCTGATTCGTCTCATACGCTGTTTGCTTTCCGGCTCCCGATCCGCTGCGTCGCTGCCCCGTGTTTGGGACGATCCGCTGCGTGGACGAGATTCGATTGGCTGCCGTTGCTGTTCGCTGTTCAGCGCACACCGGATCCTGTTTCCGCTGTCCGCTGTTTTGTCTGGATCGAGTGTGAGGAGAAGGATTCTATTGGTCGATTCGGTGTTGCGTGTTCTGGCCACAGCAAATCGAGTTTTGCCGTCCCGTGTTCTGGCCGATCCGGTGTGGAGCAAAATTCACTATTTGGTATTTTAGCGTGCATTTGCACGTGCTCTTGGGATTGTTCCCCGGGATTCTGATCCCGTTATTCTTATTTTATTGAATCGACTACAACAAAAAAGGCAAGTCCACTTAAACTGTTTTATTTATTTTAGTTCAAGATTAATTGACCTCTTATGCAAGTAGTTCCAATTTATTTATCGTTAACTCTGCCTTGTGTCCCTTCCGTTGGGAGTATCGAGGGTTTACACGAACTAACCCGACATACTCTTGACCACTTATTATTATCCATTGACTCAAACCCAAGCTTAGATACATATTTGACATGAATAAATAAATAAATTTGTACATGAAGAAAACACGCCGTGGTTAAATACATGTTATTTATATGAAATCTTGTGGCTTGAACTTGATAAATTCACTTGACTTGTTATTCAGAAAATTCACAATGCTTGCTTTACATTAACCTTGATATATGTGTGATTCATTAGTTCGATAACTACCCACTTGATGAATATAAATATGATAGTTTTTATGAAATTCTTGTTGCATGTATTGTTTAGCACAGAGGTTTCGACCCTGTAAATATGAGAATTAGCACACAAGACATAAAAGAGAGTTTTTACCCATTGGACCTAGTTTCCAACCCAAGTGACAAATCTTAATTTGAAGTCACGAGCTGTAAGATATAACAGTTTTAGTCCCCGCTAGTCTACATTTTCAGACTGCAGAAATTACTATAATCTCGACATATTCGATGGTGTAATACTATGTAAAAGTGTTAGAATGCTATTAAATTTTTCAGGAACCTTATAGAAATGCTTAGGGTTCACCTCAAATTTCTGTAGATTTTTATAACATATTTATACCATATTTTCACCCCTTAGAAGTTGACACCTAGCTGCTGCCAGAACAGCTAACCTGCAAAGAATGGAGTTTTTAGCCTAGATACAGTTAGAACTAGCAGAAAGTCCCTGAATATAACTTGTAGCCCTATCTGTCTAGATGTCCATAGCCTATTAGAAGTCCGAATTTGGAGTTTTAATCTAGGAGTTATACCTATTTTAGTGTGACTGTGTCAGCCATTTCAGATTTACTGTTTCTTGCTTATTATTGTGTAATATACCATTTTGCTGCATTATCATTATTCACTTGACATTCTTATGACTACCCGCATGTGCATATATGACTTAGTAACAAAATACTAAATAAGTCGGGGTTTCTAAGGGTTGACCTAGTAGTGGACCGTCTCAGAAAATGTACTCGGTAGGGCCCTCCTGTTACATGGACTTGTTACATGGAAGGTGGAGAATACTTGTGGAGACGTGAACTTGTTATCTTGTTATCGTGATATACCCGAGTACACGCTCTATTGACCCCACCACGAAGTCTAAAACGAACACTGTTGTGCGTGCATCGAACCTGTAGTATGGGATACAGTAGTACGTGCACTAGTTAGGAGAAACAACTTGATAATAGACCTAGTTGACATGTATACATACTTGATAAAGACCATTGCTATTAGTACCATTATTGCCCTTGCAAATTTGATCTTGATTCATATTTCCTACACGTACCATACTCCTTTACTCTCTGTTTTCACTACTTGCTGTCCGTACTTGCTCTAAGGACATTTATTTTTCTTCTTTAGCTAATCTAGCCACAAGTGGACCTGAGGATCTACCAGAAGGAGTTGGAGAGCAGTACTTCTAGATTGGAGCAACTGTTTGATAATAAATTAGTCCCTTTCATGTTTTTTTTTCACTCATTGTAATTCTTTTATTTATTTAGAATTGTATTCCGGGCTTTTGACCCGTAATTGCTACTTATTTCTCAGTAACATTATCATGTTGGAATATTTAATTTCTTGGATTCAATCATTGTTCTGTGATGTTATTAATTGCGTGGCTGTGATTTAATTTCCTGAGTATTGTTGAGTTGAGACTGGTACAGCTTATGAATGATATTAAAATCATTCGCTGGGCCTACGTCATGAGCTCGTATTCCCGTATTTTGGGAAGCGGGCGTGACAGAATTGATCTACGAATCCACTTGGACGAGAGGAACCCGAACTGAGGCCTCCTGCTCAGAACGTTAAGTAAACCAGAGAAGCAACTATCCTTAAAGATAGAGATCAAGGCATTCCTCCTCTCACAAGGGGTGTACTGCAGAAAGAAACCCAACTCATGAGAGTCGAAAGCTTCTTGAGCAGAACAAAGAGAAAGATGCACCTGTCAAAAGGCCGAATTAGAAAAGTTCAAGCTTGACATCCTCCGAGCTATCCAAAGTAGTCAAGACCAGGATCAGCCCTCCAAAGAAGAATCCGGTGACTCAATGTTCACTTCATTCGCTTTCTAACAATAATAGCTTCGTCGTATCCGAGAGGTAGAAGATCGCCTCGAACAAATGAAGAATGAAGGGAACCACTCCAACATGGCCTATCACCCCAGTCGACCTCTATTCAGCAAAACCATCCTTGATGAGCCCATCCCAAAGGACTTCAAAGCTCCTCAATTCGAATCATACGATGAGGAATCAGATCCGACTGACCATATCGAGAGTTTCAAGACCCTCATGATGGTCTACAACGCCACGAATGCGCTCATGTGTCGAACATTCCCCGCAACACTGAAAGGATCAGCAAGGGATTGATACTACCTCCTCTCTCCGGAGTCATTATTCTCCTTCGACCAGCTCGAGTAGCTCTTCATAGTGCACTTTGTTACCAGCCTTAACATTGAAAAAACAAGTGCCTCCCTATTGGAATGAAGCAAAAGGAATGGGAATTGTTGAAAGAATTCGTCAAACACTTCACAGCCAAAGCAAGGTCGATCTCTTCTTTGGACTCATTAGTGGCGGCTGCAGCTTTCTGCCAGAACGTCATTCATAAAGAACTAAAAGCTTCCATCACGAAGAAGCCTCCAAAAGATTTCACTGAGCTCCTAGAAATGAGTGACAAATATATCAAAGTCGAGGAAGCCCTTTATGCTCAAGGAAAGAACGATTCACCTTCTAGGATCAAACGGAAGAATACAAACGAGGAAGGACCTAGGAAATTTCAGAAAGACGACGTCGCTCAACGGCGTATACTTCCAGCACTACGCTTCGACAAGTTCATTTCTCTCAACGCAAGCGTATCAGTCATCCTCATGGAAGTTGAGAACGACAGAGTAATCTGTCCTCAGCCCAAGATGTCCACAGCAAGTAACAGATAAGATAGAAACAAGTGGTCTGCATTTCACAAGGACCATGGATGCGCCACCGATGACAGCCGAGCCCTTACAGAAGAACTTGAAACTCTGATTTATATGGACTATCTCAACAAGTTTGTTCAGAAAGATAACAACACCAAAAATCCTCCACCACAGGAGGCCAATAAGCGTCAAGAGAGGCCCTCCGAATCACGACTCAGAACATATCGTCATTTTCTCCGCCACAGGAGGCTAATAAGAGTCAAGAGAGGCCCTCCGAATCACGACTCAGAACATATCGTCATTTTCCACTCCATTCAAGGAGGTCCGATGGGGGAGATTCTAACTCCTCCCACAATTCATTTGTCAAGGAAGTCAACTCAGTGCATAACATCCCGCCCGCCAAGAGCATCGGGATCTCGATATCTTTCTCTGACAAAGACTTAGAAGGTGTCTGAACACCCTATTGTGATGCATTGGTCATAAACCTTTGCATGGTGAATCATGAGGTACGCTGCATCCTAGCGGACAACTGCAGCTCGGTAAACATTCTTTTTATGAACACTTTCAACGGCCTCAAGCTCTCCTGAGACCGGCTCAAGTCATCTGGTTATACACTCCACGGATTCTCCGGTGTCCATGTTCAAGTAGGAGGAATCGTCACGCTCAATGTGACAGCAGGAAAAGCCCCCGCTATTCGAACAGGAGCACTGGACTGTATGGTAGTCGATGTCAAAGCCACATACAACGCAATATTTGGCCGTCCGGCCTAGCGGCGTTCCATGCAGTTGCTTCCGCCTTCCACATAAAAATAAAGTTCCCAACAACAGCAGGCTAAGTCAATTTGTAGGGAGCCAACAGGCAACATGAGCATGCAACACCGCTATAATGGGGGGCTTGGTTCTCCCCCTCGACGCCACAGAATTACCGCCAGAAAGTAGTCACAATAATTTCAAGACTGTAAACAAGCTTGAAGCCACTACCATAAATAATCCTGCCGAGAATTTCTAAACCTGCCAAATCATCCCTCATCAGGTCCAAACTCGTTCTCATCATAATACAGTAATAAACCTGAATCCCCCTCCGGAAGCCACTTCGCTCATTCAACTGAGAGAACTAGTCCTGCAAAAACACATTGACGACCTTGAAGATCTTTCATTCTCTATGCTAAACAATAGGGAGCTCGCTCCAAAACAAGCAAGTCCATGCAAGGTCTATCGCTGGTGTTCAATCAACAATTCAGATTCAATCTCAGAAGCTCTAACTGTATTTCACGACAACGATCAAATTTCAGATTTTTATAGTTTTCATCAAATATAAACTCACTATCTGTTTGCTCCCATGCCAAAATATGTAGCAATATATATATATATGTGTGTGTGTGTGTGTGTGTGTGTGTGTGTGTGTGTGTGTGTGTGTGTGAAAATATTCCATTGTGCACCACCCCTACGTGTGCACTCGTGTGCACTCGTCCTTCCTGCCTTTGTATCGACGATCCGAACCGTTCACATTGATTTACACATCTAAATTAGTCTAAATATATATATTAAAATTTGTATACACACTACAAAATAAATGGTCTATCCCAGCATTTTTTTAACGACATTTAAGTAAAATGCCGTGATAGACCCCTGCAAAAATGGATGGGTCTAAGATGGCTATTTGTACCGACGTTTTGGGGAAACGCCGTGATAGCTATTAGCTATCCCGGCATTTTCCCTCAAAATGCCGAAGTAGATGTTATCTATCCCAGCGTTTTTCATGAAACAACGGAATGAAGTCCAAATTATTCAGAATCCCTCCCATCCCTCCCACCTCAAATATCTCAAAAGTCCCTCCAACCCCAAATTATTCAGAATCCCTCCCACCCCAAATATCTCAAAAGCCCCTCCAACCCTAAATCTCTCAATCCCTCAATCTGAATATCTCATAATCCCTCCAACCCCAGATCTCCGAACCCCCAAAAATTGCAAAATCCCAAATCGAAGCTTGTAACAGTTGTCGTTGTCGTCAACGTCGTTGTCGTCGCCGTCGTCGCCATTGATGTCGCCGTCGCTGTCGATGTCGCTATCGCCGTCGCCGTCTTGAGCCCGACGCCAACACCCCCTCGTCTCCTCTCCTCTCCCTTCTTTATGATTCCCAAGCCATCAACCTCCATCTCCACCGTCCTCCGTCGTGGTCCTTTGAAAGTTTCCAGCTCCTCAAACCCTCAATCTCTCCAATTGATCTTTCTTTTAATTTAGCTAAAATGAGTTCTGTGACGCTTGGATTAGTTCATGGAAACTCCATACTCCCCCTAAATGTCAGTAATCATTCCTTCATTCATTCATTCATTCATTCATCTCTTCTGAATTAACTTGTTTCTTCTTCCAATTAATTAGTTGCAGAATGGAGTGATAGCGAGAAGATCAAAATTGATGGGAAATTTTACAGTACGAGCGTCTGTGGCCTCGTCTCCTTCAGAATTACATCTTGTTGTGAAAGAGAAAGGGGGGGATTGTTAGAAAATGAGTGTTTTAGACACCATTTTCGAACCGATTTTGGAGCAATTTTTTGAGTAAGATCCTCAATGAATTATTGAGAGATCTTGATTGATTTGTGTTCTCCTTCGTGATTAGATCAAAATCATATATTGGTTCGCTAAAATCGGTTAAGGGGTGAATGAGAAATTGTCTCTCAAAGTGAGACGTTTTTATTCTTGAAAATGGGTTAAGGGAACATAGTCCCACATCGGAAATAACAAAGGAAATAGAAGAGTATATATAGTAATCTCCTTCTAAGCATTGTAAGATGGCTAGAAGAGAGGCTCTCTCTCGTGCCCGGGGGGGGGGGGGTGCAAATCACGGACCGGATTACATGCGACTTGTGTGCGCCCGCACGACCTGCGGACACGAATGCCGGACCGATTTGATCCCACCCCGTGCAGAGCCACTTTTTGCTACAGTTTTCCTTTTGTAACGGCTGAAATGAATGCAGAAACGGTTCTGTCTGCCGTTTCAGTGCTGTATTTAATATTTTGTCTGCCGTTACACTGAAGGCATTCAATTCGTTGTCTGTCGTTACAGTGAAGGCTGTTAATGCTTTGTCTGCCGTTACAGTGAAGGCTGTTAATGCCTTGTCTGCCGTTACAGTTAAGGCTGTTAATGCCTTGTCTGCCGTTACTGTTTTAACCCAGGCTCTATAAATAGAGGCCTCCCCTTTACTTCCTTCCGTGCACAAACCAAATCTTCTTCTCTCCTTCTCTGAGTCTTCTTCTGTGCTGTTGTTGGTAAGTTGGTGATAGGTTTCAAGCGCTTGTACTCGGTTCGGGAGTGGTATGTGGTGCCTACGGGATCGCTCCAAGTCGTTGCATCCTGGGAGACAGAGGCCTCCGTTCATTCCAGCAACCGGAAAGAGGCGAAATCTGTTTTAAGGACACTGTGTGATACACAGGCCTCGGCTTCCTTGAAGTTGTACTTTTCATTTGTTTCTTGTAAGTTGTTTTTATTAATTTTTCCTTTTTTCTTTTCCTTCGGTTTTCCTCTCTCCTGTTCTCTTCTATGTGTTTCTGTGCCTCTCTATCTTTCGATTGTAAAACGAATTTTGTAAACATTATTTGTAACAAACTTAAAATAGATTTCCGATTTCTTTCATTTTCGATTTTGAGGCACGGTTTTTCTTTTTATTTCTTTTATCTGGAAAACTTACACTCGTGTTGTGTAAATTTCAGATTCACAATGACTACTGCATTGGACAATGCTGTTGTGTCTGAAACGGTCTATGTGTCGGTTGTTGATACAACGCAAGAACTGATTGCTGCTGCGGCACGAGTGCCAATGCCCACCGTTGTACCTGTCTCAGTCTCCCATGGGGAGAAACCTGAGAAGTTCAACGGGCAGAAATTTAAGAGGTGGCAACAGAAGATGATGTTCTATCTGACCACACTGAATCTTGCAAGGTTCTTGAACGAAGATGCTCCAGATCTTAAGAAAGATGAGCAGGATAACCAAGTCATTGCCGCTGTGGATGCTTGGAAAAATGCTGATTACTTGTGTAGAAATTACATAATGAACGGATTAGCCGACTCTTTGTATAATGTATACATTGACAAGAGAACAGCTAAAGAACTTTGGGAATCACTAGAACATAAATATAAAACTGAGGATGCCGGCGCCAAGAAATTCATTGTGGGCCGCTTCCTAGACTATAAAATGGTAGATTCTAAAACAGTAATCAGTCAAGTTCAAGAACTACAACTAATCTTGCATGAGATTCATGCTGAAGGTATGAACTTAAGTGAAAGTTTCCAAGTGGCTTGTATAATTGAGAAATTACCACAAGGTTGGAAAGACTTTAAGAATTACCTAAAGCATAAGCAAAAAGAAATGGGCATTGAAGATCTCATTGTCAGGCTTCGTATTGAAGAAGACAATAGGGGATCTGAAAAAGTTGGACTCATCAGCCATGCAGCAAAGGCAAATGTAATGGAACATAAACAACGTTCCAACAAGCACAACAACAAGGGTCTGAAGTTGGGGCCTAAGGGAGGAATCTCCAAGAAGCCGAAATTTCTAGGCAAGTGCTTCAATTGTGACAAAATGGATCACAAGTCCACTGAATGCAGACTTCCCAAGAGGAACAGGAACAGAGAAGCAAACTTGGTTCAAGGAATTGTTCAAGATGTTTCCGATATCAACCTCTCAGCTGTGATATTAGAAGTGAATATGTTAGGTTCAAACCCGAAGGAATGGTGGATTGACACTGGAGCTACTCGACATGTGTGCTCCAATAGAAGTATGTTCTCCACTTTCGAACCATTAGAGAATGGGGAGAAAATGTTTATGGGGAGCTCGGCTACTTCAGAAATAAAGGGCCAAGGCAAGGTGATCTTGAAGATGACTTCTGGAAAGGAACTGACTCTGAACAATGTTGCATATGTTCCTGAAATCCGTAAGAACCTGGTATCTGGTTCGTTGCTTAATAACCACGGTTTTCGTTTAGTGTTCGAGTCGAACAAATTTGTTTTGTCTAAAAGTGGAATGTATGTTGGTAGAGGATATATGAGTGGTGGAATGTTCAAACTCAATGTAATGACCATGGTCAAGAATATGAATAAAGCTAGCTCTTCTACTTATTTGCTTGAGTCTTCCAATTTATGGCATGGTAGACTAGGACATGTTAATTATGATACTTTGCGAAGACTAATTAACTTGAATCACATACCAACGTTCCAAATTGATTCCAAACACAAATGTGAAACTTGTGTTGAGGCAAAACTAACAAGATCATCATTTAAAAGTGTTGAAAGAAACACCGAACCACTTGATCTAATTCACACTGATATTTGTGATTTGAAAATGATACAAACAAGAGGTGGTAATAAATATTTTATTACCTTCATAGATGATAGCACAAAATATTGCTATATATACTTGCTTAAAAGCAAAGATGAAGCTATAGAGAAATTTGTTCTCTATAAAAATGAGGTTGAAAATCAACTCAATAAGAAAATTAAGGCGCTAAGAAGCGACCGAGGTGGAGAGTATGAATCACCATTTGCTGACACATGTGCTAAGCATGGGATTATACATGAAACCACAGCGCCTTATTCTCCTCAGTCCAACGGTGTTGCTGAGAGAAAGAATCGTACATTGAAAGAAATAATGAATGCGATGTTAATAAGTTCTGGTTTACCACCAAACTTGTGGGGAGAAGCTATTCTTTCAGCTAACTACCTTTTGAATAAGGTGCCCAAAAGGAAAGAAGAAAAAACTCCATATGAATTATGGAAAGGAAGAAAGCCATCCTACAATTACTTGCGAATGTGGAGATGTCTTGCCAAGGTGGTAGTACCTCCACCTAAGAAAATGAAAATAGGACCAAAAACAGTTGATTGTATTTTCATTGGTTATGCACTTAACAGTAGTGCCTATCGGTTCTTGGTGTACAAATCCGATATCACTGAGATATCAAAGAACACGATAATGGAATCTAGAAATGCATCGTTCTTTGAAGATGTATTTCCATGTAAGTCAAAGGAGGAACCAAGTTCCTCCAAACGAACACATGAGACTATCAGTGAAGATAGTGAAGACCAAAATGAAGAAGTTGAGGAGGAACCTCGACGCAGTAAAAGAACAAGAACGGAAAAATCTTTTGGTCCGGATTTCTTGACTTTTATGCTTGAAGGAGAACCCCAAACCTTCAAGGAAGCGGTGAACTCTAGTGATGGTCCTCAATGGAAAGAAGCCATCAAAAGTGAAATTGATTCTATCTTGGAAAACCATACTTGGGAACTAGTGGATCTTCCACCGGGTAGTAAACCTTTAGGTTCCAAGTGGATCTTCAAGAGAAAAATAAAACCTGATGGATCAATTGATAAATACAAGGCAAGACTTGTAATTAAAGGTTATAAACAAAAGGAAGGTCTTGATTACTTTGATACATATTCTCCTGTGACGAGAATAAATTCCATTAGGATGGTACTTGCCGTAGCAGCTCTACGCAATCTTGAAGTACATCAAATGGATGTAAAAACAGCTTTTCTTAATGGAGATTTAGATGAAGAAATCTACATGGAACAACCTGAGGGTTTTTCAGCTCCAGGACATGAAAAGAAAGTGTGTAAACTGGTGAAGTCATTATATGGCTTGAATTAAGCTCCAAAACAGTGGCATGAAAAATTTGACAATGTCATGATGACAAATGGTTTCAAGATCAATGAATGTGATAAATGTGTATATGTCAAAGACACAGAAGATGGATATGTCATTATATGTTTGTATGTAGATGACATGCTTATTATTGGAAGCAATGATCAGATAATTAAATCTGTTAAAAATATGTTAAACTCGAGGTTTGACATGAAAGATATGGGACTAGCTAATGTTATATTGGGAATTAAAATCACAAGAACATCAGACGAGCTTATTTTAAGCCAGTCACATTATGTTGACAATATTCTTGGAAAATTTGATAAAGATAATTCTGGAATTGCGAGAACTCCAATAGATCTAACTTTACATTTATCCAAGAATAAAGGGGAGAGTATTTCTCAAGTAGAATACTCTAGAATCATAGGTAGTCTAATGTACTTAATGAGTTGTACAAGACCAGACATAGCCTATGCAGTAAGTAAACTAAGCAGATACACGAGTAATCCTGGAAGCGAGCATTGGCAAGCAATTATAAGAGTACTGAAGTACTTGCGTTTTACTCGTAACTACGGGCTGCACTATACGAGATACCCAGCTGTACTTGAAGGATACAGTGATGCGAACTGAATATCGAGTGATAATTCAAAATCCACTAATGGCTATGTGTTTACACTAGGTGGTGCAGCAATTTCTTGGAAATCCTCGAAACAAACAGTGATCGCTAAATCCACGATGGAATCAGAATTTATTGCATTAGATAAATGTGGGGAAGAGGCTGAATGGTTACGCCACTTCCTTGAGGATATTCCAAGGTGGACGAAGCATGTGCCTCCAATCTGCATACATTCAGATAGTCAATCTGCAATTTGTAGAGCACAGAGCAATATGTATAATGGTAAATCTAGACATATTCGTCGAAGACATAATACCATTAGACAACTACTCTCTACTGGGGTTATCTCTGTGGACTATGTAAAGTCAAAAGATAACATTGCGGATCCACTAACCAAAGGGTTAAACAGAGAGTTAGTTGATAAATCATCGAGGGAAATGGGACTAAAGCCCATGAAAGAATAAGTCGATACAATGAAAACCCAACCTAGTTGACTGGAGATCCCAAGATCTAGGTTCAAAGGGACAACTAAATTGTAAAGACCAAGTTAGATCACTGTGGGGATTTTCCATGTCCATTCCCATGATGAAACAGTGATGCCCGCAAGGTAACAGGTTAAGCTAGGCTTTTAATGATTTTTATGCGTCGGATATCCGAGCAGAGTAATGCGGGTTACTCTTAAGTAAGAAATCACCTATGTAAGATGGAAGAAGGGCCGCTTCCAAGGGAATAATATAGGGCAATATTCCTGTTAAAATCTTGCAGAACCAGGCGTATGTTCATGGCCAAATCGAACATAACAGTGAGAACTGAAAAAGCGTTAGAAAGATTTCTGTGTGAGATATGTCATCGTTTATACAAATGGCAGAACAGTTCAAAGACATCGCGTCTACTGTTTAGTTAGTAAAGTAAACATATTTTCATAAGGGAAGGTTCAAAGGGTAACACCTACCTATCCTATGCAGAAATCAATCGTTGAATTCTATCACCAAGTCTGTCGGGTCAGTCCGTCGTGTCAGTCTGTCGTGTCAGTCTGTCCTGTCTGTGGTCGTCAATTTTCATTCATGTGGGGATTGTTAGAAAATGAGTGTTTTAGACACCATTTTCGAACCGATTTTGGAGCAATTTTTTGAGTAAGATCCTCAATGAATTATTGAGAGATCTTGATTGATTTGTGTTCTCCTTCGTGAGTAGATCAAAATCATATATTGGTTCGCTAAAATCGGTTAAGGGGTGAATGAGAAATTGTCTCTCAAAGTGAGACGTTTTCATTCTTGAAAATGGGTTAAGGGAACATAGTCCCACATCGGAAATAACAAAGGAAATAGAAGAGGATATATAGTAATCTCCTTCTAAGCATTGTAAGATGGCTAGAAGAGAGGCTCTCTCTCGCGCGCGCAGGGGGGGTGCAAATCACGGACCGGATTATATGCGACTTGTGTGCGCCCGCATGACCTGCGGACACGAATGCCGGACCGATTTGATCCCACCCCGTGCAGAGCCACTTTTTGCTACAGTTTTTCTTTTGTAACGTCTGAAATGAATGTAGAAACGGTTCTGTCTGCCGTTTCAGTGCTGTATTTAATATTTTGTCTGCCGTTACACTGAAGGCATTCAATTCGTTGTCTACCGTTACAGTGAAGGCTGTTAATGCTTTGTCTGCCGTTACAGTGAAGGCTGTTAATGCCTTGTCTGCCGTTACAGTGAAGGATGTTAATGCCTTGTCTGCCGTTACTGTTTTAACCCAGGCTCTATAAATAGAGGCCTCCCCTTTACTTCCTTCCCTGCACAAACCAGATCTTCTTCTCTCCTTCTCTGAGTCTTCTTCTGTGCTGTTGTTGGTAAGTTGGTGATAGGTTTCAAGCGCTTGTACTCGGTTCGGGAGTGGTACGTGGTGCCTACGGGATCGCTCCAAGTTGTTGCATCCTGGGAGACAGACGCCTCCATTCATTCCAGCAACCAGAAAGAGGCGAAATCTGTTTTAAGGACACTGTGTGATACACAGGCCTCGGCTTCCTTGAAGGTGTACTTTTTATTTGTTTCTTGTAAGTTGTTTTTATTAATTTTTCCTTTTTTCTTTTCCTTCGGTTTTCCTCTCTCCTGTTCTCTTCTATGTGTTTCTGTGCCTCTCTATCTTTCGATTGTAAAACGAATTTTGTAAACATTATTTGTAACAGGAATTTGAAGGAAACAACAGTTTGCATTGGGGTTTTGGGTGCTAGTGGCTATACCGGAGCCGAGGTATAGTTGTTTCTAAGTTATTGTTTAATTTTTATTTGAGAATGTAATTTGATGTATTAGTTGGATTATGAAGATAGTCAGGCTTCTAGACGGGGGCAGGCAACCGATAGTCACAGCTTAGCAGAGAGGGTAGGTGCTTTTTTTGAACTGCATATTATTCTCAGGTTGGTTATATGACATATCTATATCTATACTACCAGATTAGATGAATTTATAAATATTTCTAGATTGTCCTTGATCAAGGAAAATATATAACTCGAAAAAAAAGGGTCATGGTCATTTAAGTATTAAAGTTTTATTGATAGTTAAAATTCCTCTCAACAAATTCCATACAAAGATCATCCTGACTTTTGCCCCACATTCCTTTATCAAAGATAAAATCGGTAATACCATGCTTTACCAGTATGGAAAAAATCTTCTAGTTATTTGATTTTATTCATATTTTTACAATTCTTTATAGTTTGTTTAGTATACTACTTTATGTATTAGACTAGAATATGTCATCTGTTGATTGGATTGGTGGAAATTTGAATTAATTGGAGCAGGTAAGAAGGGAAAAAATCAGCGATGAAGTACTTGTAGGACCTGGTGCCTGGATGCAATAGGGTTACTGGGAAAGCCAGCATGCTTGATGAGATTATTAACTATGTCCAATCCCTTCAAAAACAAGTCGAGGTAGACATCAATTATAGTTTTTTGTTGAGAGAATGAGCTAACTCAATTATTTTGCAAGTTGTTAGTAAAAAAAAAATATATTAATTTACTAACTTGATTGTACGCACTTTGTGCAGTTTTTATCAATGAAACTTGCAGCTGCGGATCCTCAGGTTCGCCATGATATACTGCAGAGCCAGAGTTTCTTGGGGAAAGAGGCAAGTAACCATTTCCTTTTGTATAAAAGTTCACACAATAACTAGAGGGGTGAACATACTGGAAATTGAAACCGAAACAGAATTGTAAAAGATAAAATAAGGGTGGTAAAATATTTTTGCTGTGTGCAGGTATAAATACATATTAACAATAAAAATACACAGAACCATTTCTATTAAACAACGACGAACAAAAATGTGTGTGTGGGTCCTGTAGAACGTGAGTTTGATTTTGATTTTGCTAAGTTTGCATAAAACCGAATCAAATTAACAGAGTAACAACTGCTCATTCCTAATAACGTATTGCTTGAACCCAAAGGAAACATCAAAACTAGTAAGGAAGAATGTATCAGTTAAAACTTCAGCAGAGTTGGTTCTCGGAGTCAGTTAATCTTAAAAGTAATTGCTAGTTGTGACTCTTCTAGATACAAACTACTGTCATGATTTCAAGATAGTTGTCCATCTGATCACATGAGTGGTCGAAACTTGTAACAATTTAAATTTGTCAGCCTATGATTCATTTTATTTTTACTGTTCTTTATTATCTTTTTTCATTCTTGGGGTTCAAATTGGTGCAGATTAATTCACATTCTAGCACAAGAAATCCCAGAAATATTGCGTCATATCTTCTTACCAATCCTTCGCAACAAGAATCTGCTTCTCATTGCGACCTCAGTGTTAATTCTACGAACCTCACAGATCAACTCGCCTTTCACAAGGTTCTACCTGATGCTTGTGTAGAGCCATGTTTTGATGTATAATTTCTACTTACCTACCCATCATCTAATTATTATTATTTATTTATTTGGTTTCTATATTTCATTTGTAACTGATGGTTAATCTTTCTTGAATTTGCTATGATTTCTTAGGTATGTGGAACTTCTTCTTGGACTAGTACTGAGCAAGAACTCTGCAATCTAGATTACACCCAAGGAGGGGAATTTTTTTTTTTTTAATTACTGAGCAAGAATCTTCGATTATTTGTCAATAGCTCCAGAACTCGTGCTTGTGGACTAATGTTTGATTCAAGTCCTGGTATGCAAACAAAATACAAAACACACTGTAATTAATTCATTCATAGAATTTTTCAGAAATTTATTAAAAAAAACCTTTGCAATGCTAAAATTACAGGTGCTAAAATGTTTGATATGGAATACGGTCGTTGGCTGGATGAGAACTACAGGCACATGGCGGAGCTGCAGGGAGGATTGCAGGTCCAGCTTCCAGATGGAGACCTTAGGATGATAGTTGATGACTGCCTATCCCATTATGATGACATCTTCCGACTGAAGAGTATTGCCGCTAAATCTGATGTGTTTCATCTCATTAACGAAATGTGGAAGTCTCCAACTGAGCGCTACTTCTATGACTCGAATTATTATGACTCGAATTATTTGTGTACCATTTCTATGACTCGAATTATTCGACAAGTTAACCATCCAAAGATGTGATTTGGGAATTGTTCTTCACATTAATGTTACTAAATGTATTGTAGTACGAAGGAGAGAAAAGGTGATTTTGAATAAGATGTAAGGTTGCAGGCATTAGCTGTTAGGAATTGTAGTACCAAACGTGGCGAATTATTTTAAAAAAAAAAAATTGAACCTATCCCGGCGTTTAGGAACGCCGGTATAGGATATCGACATTATTCAAAGAATATACAACGGCGTTCACAAAACGCCAGTGCATGTGTCTATCACGGCATTTATAAAGCACCGTAATAGACCTACGACTTGTAACGGCAGTCTAAAAAATACCGTAATAGACCTACGACTTGTAACGGCGGTCTAAAAAACCGAGCGCCGTTATAGACCTACGGCTTGTAACGGTGGTCTAAAAAAACGCCATTATAGACCTATAGTTTGTCCCGACGGTCGATACAACGGCGTTACGCGCGGCGTTATTATTATCGCCGCTATTATGATAATAGCGGCGTTTATAAATGCCGCCATAGACCAAAAAAAACGCCACTACAGCTCTAGCTGTTTGTAGTGACAAGATAATCAAATGTTATATATTATTATTTAAATTGTAGGCTCTAGTTAGCTGTTATATTTTTTATGATTCCATACTTGAGATTTGTTATAGGTCCTCCTTTTTCAAACATAACCAATGTATTTTTCCCAAAATCTCAACCACAACTTTATACGTAGGAGTTATCATATGAACCATCCATACTATCTAGTTAAATCTCAATCACTTTATATTTACATCAGCTTAACAACAACTTACGTTAATTACATAACTAGTAATTTGCAACACTAAAATTGCGAAACAAATACTCAGAAAAGGAAGAGATAGAGAGAGAGAGAGAGAGGATGAATGGGTTCTGGTTAGGTTGAAGTGGTTCTGGTTAGGTAGAAGAGGGAAATTTGGTAAAGGGTGGCTGCAAAGAAAGAAGTACGCAACCTTAGAAAATTACATGCATGTATTACTAATACGTACACACCTCATTCACTTATCAGTCAATTATTCAGTTATCAAGTCAGAAGGGTCACCTAGGTCAATAACCTCTACTAACCGCCAACACTTTAATATGGCTCCAGATAACCTCTACTAACCGCCAACACTTTAATATGGCTCCAGGTTTGTGCCGGAATTTGGTTGTCAACATGAAATCCATACCTTCTCTAGTATACTCTTGTAAAACCAATCTTGTTTCGCATCCGTTATCTGATTCACATTAAATCTGAAACAGATCTAGTTAGCAAGTATCTGAATGTTACAGCAGCTGAGCCAGTTGATTCCAGTGCAGGTGTTGTGAGAGCTGCACGAGTATGAAAGAGACCTGGACATTTGAACTGTAGCGGCACGCGTATTTTGTAAATCACCCTAGGAGGGGTGAATAGGGTGATTGTGCGGAATTAAAAAAAAAAACTAAAATAAAGTACAGAGTAAATAGAAAGAGTTAAGAAGAGCAAACGCAGATAGCACAAGTGATGCAGCGATGTAACGTGGTTCGACCCCAAGGTCTACGTCCATACCTCCTACTTGTAGCAATTCTCCGCTACAAGCGTTCCACTATACTCAAAACCCTTATACAGTGATTCTCGGATTCAGGCCGAGAGACCTATTACACCCACAGGATTTCTAACACAAGTCCTGTCAATCTCACCGAAGTGGAAGAAAAAGAAAAAACTCAAGATTTTTAATGATCTTGCCTGAAGAATACAAAATAGTTATCACACACACTCAGATTGATTGTTGAAAGATTAGTTCAGAAGATTTTTTCAGAAGTAATAGGTGAAGAATACACAATGGGTTCGTTCAATTAAATAGACTGAAAAGTGTATCGATCAAAATTAGAAACGATACATTCCAAAAATGTGAACAACGCAAAGTAAGGTCGACCGCAATCTCGGTGCAGTCGACCGTTCATCTCTCTGACGTAAAGTAGAGAGATGAAGGGTCGACTGCTTCTTACATACTTGGGAGTTACAGTCGACTGCGATGCGGTCGACCGTCATGAGGTGCAGTCGATCGGTATCGCACTGTTCATACTGAATCCACTTTATATTCTTACAAAAAACTAATCAATCAATCAATCAATTTTATACAGATTAAATCTCACAGATATAGAATGATAGAAACTGGTCTTGATAGCTTTCTTGGCCACTAATCAATCAACTTCTCTTTTAGAATATTTTCTTCTTTTGCTTGATTTCTCAATCTTTCTTTATTACTTTCCTTCTTTGAATATTCTTGAATCTCTCTTGGATCTCTTATGGATATAATTTGATCCTGAAAATCTGAATAACTTAATTTAAAATTATTAGTATTTATAGACACGTTTTGTGCACACCAAACTAAGAGTCAACAATCTCTCCCTTTTGGTATGAACAAAACATGCTTTTGAATATTAAAATTAAAGTAAAAAAATTAAATAATTTGGCATAAAAATACTCTCCCTAAATTCAGTATCTCCTTTAACACAGATTTTCATAGGTAAAGAGAGATTTGTAAATACTCCCCCATAATTCAATACTTCATAAAAAAAATGTTTACTTTTATTCATTCATAAGATTCATAAATATTATCCTCCTTTTTGGAACACACCAATAGGGGGAAAAAGATAAGTATAAATAAAATATAATATACTCCCCCGAAAACTGTTTGTAAATGAAAAGAACTTTCGTTAAGCAAAACACGAGAGATGAAGTTTGGAAATATAATAATTTTTCTAAAAACGGAGGAAAGTCTGCTTACATGATACCGTTGATAGCGAGACTATTTGATATACAGGGAGAGCTCTTCATGGTATCATAGATTTGAAATTTTTCCAATACAGATGCAAAGCATGGATAAGAAAAATAAGTGAAGAATGAATTTCAAGAAACCGATAGTATAGAAAAAAATTAGGAGAGAGTTCTTAAAAATCACAACGTGTAACCAGAAAAAGAACCGGTCGACCGTACAGTCGATCACAAAACCAATCGAGCATATAAGTAAAAACAAAACAAAATTTTCCCGAGAACAAACCGGTCGACCGCACGGTCGACCGTACACCTATTTCAAAAACACAGCGAATCACAGAGGGTGAACTGGTCGACCACAAATACTGAAAGTCAATCAAAGCAAAAATCGAAAGCAAACCGGCCGACCGCACAGTCGTTCGTATACCTTCACAGGCGTACAGTCGCCCATCCAGTCGACCAAAACACATTTTCAAGCTGAAATAACAATAACATTCAATTCGCCTTTCAAAAAATAAAATCGTTTTTCATCTAAAGGTTTGGTAAAAATATCAGCAAGTTGTGAATCAGTGGAAACATATTCAAGAATAATATCCCCTTCATGAAAATGGTCTTTAATAAAGTGATACCGAATATCAATGTGTTTTGTTCGACTGTGTTGATCATAATTCTTTGTCATATGAACAGTACTAGTGTTATCGCATTTAATTGGAATTTGATCAAGAAATACTTTGTAGTTCTCTAGAGTATTTTTCATCCATAATCCCTGCGCGCAGCAGGATCCTGTGGCGATATATTCAGCTTCGGCAGATGAGAGAGTTACAGAGTTTTGCTTCTTGGATTCCCATGAGACAAGACAGTTGCCCAAGAAGTGACATGTGCCGCTATTACTTTTTCTGTCTGTTAAGCTACCGGCATAATCTGCATCAGAGAATCCTACACGGAAAAAGTTTCTATTTTTCGGGTACCAAAATCCAGTATTTGGTGTGCCTTTGAGATATCAAATGATACGCTTAAAGGTAACCAAATTCAATTCTTTAAGACACAATTGAAAACGTGCACATAAACAAATACGAAACATAATAGCTGGACGAGATCCAGTAATATAAAGTAAACTACCAATCATACCTCAATAAGTAGAAATATCAACATTGTTACCAGATTCATCTTTTGAAAGCATAGTAGTAGTGGCCATAGGTGTTTTGTAAGCATTTGCATTTTCAAGTCCGAACTTTTTGACTAATTCCTTTGCGTACTTGGATTGATTTATAAAGATGTCACCCTTTCTTTGGTGTATTTGAAGCCTAAGAAAATAAGTTAGTTCTCCCATCATACTCATTTCGAATTCATCCTGCATTACTTTGAGAATTCCTTGTAAAGATTTTTATTAGTGGATCCAAATATAATATCATCAACATAAATTTGAACGATTAAAATATCTTTAAAAATATATTTCATAAATAGTGTAGTGTCTGCTTTTCCTTTAGAAAAGCATATGTGAAGTGGAAATAAACTTAGTCGTTCATACTAAGCACGAGAAGCTTGCTTCAAACCATACAATGCTTTATCAAGACGAAATACATGTTTTGGGTGTGTGGGATCAGTGAATTCCGGTGGTTGTGCAATATAAACTTCTTCCGAAATAAAACTATTTAAAAATGCACTTTTAACATCCATTTGAAAGAGAGTAAAATCTATATAAGCAGCAAATGCAAGTAAGATACGAATGGCTTCAAGCCGTGCAACAGGTGAAAAAGTTTCATCAAATCTACACCTTCTTATTGGTTATAACCTTGTGCAACAAGACGGGCCTTATTTCTAGTGATTGAGCCAGATTCATCTAACTTGTTCCTAAACACCCACTTAGTTATAGTTCTATTGTGAGGTCTGTGAACAAGTCTCCATACTTGATTTCTTTCAAATTGATTAAGTTCTTCTTGCATTGCAATGATCCAGTCATTATCTTGCAAGGCCTCCTTAATATTCTTAGGTTCAAGTATGAAAACGAATGCGGAAAAAAACATAAAATTTTGAGCTTGTGTGTGAGTGGTTACCCCTTTTGACATATTACTTCGTATAAGAGTTGGTGGATGGTTAGACATGATTTTCCATGCGGGGCGTCTTTCACTTGTGAAAATTTGATGTTGTACATGTTCATCTTCCATGACATCAATTTGTTGTGTAGGCATCTCTTCTATTTCCAATTCATCTTGAAGAGATTTTTTATTTGAGCATTCATATTTGGGTTTTCTTCAATGTGATCCTGTTTCTTTTCAACCCGAACACCTGTCTCATCATCATTAACAACATGCAATATTTCTTTGGTGTAGGGATTAGTTTCATCAAAAATAACATCAATGGATTCCTGAATTGTGCATCTTCTTTTATTAAATATACGATGTTCTTTGCTACTAAGAGAATATCCTAAGAATACACCTTCATCACTTTTACGGTTAAATTTTCCCAAATTATCTAGAGTATTTAAAATAAACACTTTACATCCGAAGACGCGAAAGTGACTTAAGTTGGGAATTTTGCCATAATATAGTTCAAAATGAGTTTTCTCAAGATATTTTCTAATGATTACTTGGTTAATTGTATAACATGCTTGATGCGGTTTGTTTTTGGTCGCAGTGTGGATGCACCAGGTGTGAGTTCGGACTCAATTTATAATGAGAGAAGAGTGCGGCACGGGACGACGAGCGGGAGGCTCGCTTCGGCGCTTGAGGATCGGCTCGGATCTCCTCGCCTCGAGTACCTGCAGACGGTCCTTAAACACCGGGGTTTATCTCGGCGGCGGACCCTCCGACGATCTAGTCAGTCTCTGTGAGAGAGTAGTAATAACTAGGGGAATTTAGGTGGCAAAGGATTGATTACCTGAAAAGGTGGGTGAGGATCTGGTATTTATAGAGAATCCCAACCGGGTTTGGATCCGCTTGGGGGTCGGGTCTGAACCCGAAAGCCCATGGGCCTGACGTGGCAGGAGGCCCAGGGGGTTTAGGGCGGATGTGGTTGTGCCAAGAGTGGTATAGGGCTGACGTGGCGATGCCCTGGGTGGTATTTGGAGCTGACATGGCTGATCATGGGGCTCCTGTGCTTCTGGGGGAATCGGATGGCCTAGGTTGTGCCAGGTCATCCTCATTCCTTGCCAGGCTGGGTGGACGGCCTGTAGGGCTGTCGTGGATCGGAGGCCGAGGGCCACCGAGGCTCGTCGGATACGAGGAGACCAGTTCTGTGGGGGTGAACTTGAGGCTCGGTGCCGACCCTGTAGTGGTCCGAAGCCGAGTCGGATTGTTGTTTTTCTTATTTTTGAGCGAGAGCTGTCCTGGGCCCTGGTTGGGCCCCAGGCCATTTTTACCCTACCACACAAGCCCCCCACTCCTGCGGGGGTGCGGGAGTTTAGCCATGGAGGAGTGTTTATGGTCGTGGAAATGGGATGGCGAATCGCTGGGCCTTCATGAGAAGGCTACCCTGGTGCCAGACCGAACCTCGAGCTAGTGAGGGATTATAGGTCGGCAAGGGCGATGGCGAGCCGTTGAGCCTTCCTGAGAAGACTATCCTGGTGCTAGACCGAACCTCAAACTGGCGAGAGATTATGGGTCGGCAAGGGTGATGGCGAACCGTTGTGTCTTCCTGAGAAGATTATCCTGGTGCTAGACCGAACCTCGAGCTGGCGAGGGATCATGGGTCGACAAGGGTGATGGCGAGCCGTTGAGCCTTCCTGAGAAGACTACCCTGGTGCTAGACCGAACATCGAGCTGGCGAGGGATTATGGGTCGGCAAGGGTGATGGCGAGCCGTTGAGCCTTCCTGAGAAGACTACCCTGGTGCTAGACCGAACCTCGAGCTGGCGAGGGATTATGGGTCGGCAAGGGTAATGGCAAGCCGTTGAGCCTTCCTGAGAAGACTACCCTGGTGCTAGACCGAACCTCGAGCTGGCGAGGGATTATGGGTCGGCAAGGGAGATGGCGAGCCGTTGAGCCTTCCTGAGAAGACTACCCTGGTGCTAGACCGAACCTCGAGCTGGCGAGGGATTATGGGTCGGCAAGGGAGATGGCGAGCCATTGATCCTTCCTGAGAAGACTACCCTGGTGCTAGACCAAACCTCGAGCTGGCGAGGGATTATGGGTCGGCAAGGGTAATGGCGAGCCGTTGAGTCTTTTTGAGAAGACTACCCTGGTCCTAGACCGAACCTCGAGCTGGCGAGGGATTGTGGGTCGGCAGGGGTGATGGCAAACCGTTGAGCCTTCCTGAGAAGACTACCCTGGTGCTAGACCCAACCTCGAGCTGGCGAGGGATTATGGGTCGGCAAGAGTGATGGCGAACCGTTGTGCCTTAGAATATTTGAGCGGGGTGGCCTGCTGTCTTTGCGGAGCATTGAAGGCGCTCCGGGATCTGTGTAATGTTCCAATTTCCTAGGGGCATTAATGGCGCCGCCTAATAAATGCATGGCGCATGGGCTTCCATCGTTTGGCTTTCCCAATGTCATAGTGGCAGGTCTGTGGGGGAGGTTATAAATACTCCTCTCTCCACAGAGGGTTTGATCACAGCAAGGGTGGTCCATTGGCCATCAGAGGTGTCTGCTTCGGCGGACGTCTCTCTCTTGCAAAATTTTGACCCTGAGAGTGTCGGAGGGGTGGTTACTCTGCCGCCCGGATCTTCTCTTGGATCTGATGGCCCTGATAAGGTAGCCAGATCTAGGGGAGATCAGGGTGAGAGGGATAACGACCAAAATCCGGACCGGGGAATAAGGAGCCTCGGATTGGTGGTGACCTTGCCGTCCGGATCCTTTTTCGGGTAAGACAGCCCTGACACGGTTGTTTGGCCCGAGAGAGATCAGGACGGGAGGGGTATCAACCGTATTCTGGACCTGGGGCTGAAGAGCCTCGGATATGTGGGTCGATCCGCTTTCCAATAGGGTTCTAGGCGATGGTGGCTTTTCTCCCACCCTCGAACAGTTCGGGGTTTCGGCTGACGAGGTCGTAAGCCCCGAGCTGCTCGTGGGTGAGAGGGGAGCCGACCGAGCCCTGGAGCCTTAAATCTTAAGCAAAAATTTTTCTCCGCCGAACACTTCATCCGAATCGACCCCTGTGTGGTCTCCAAGCGGCGCTAGGTGACGTTAGCAGCGCTCTTTTCGAGGATGACGTGGCGCGATTCTATTGGTGGCAGGCGCGCGCTATTCGAGGAACAGTAACGTGAAAAACGAGGCGTCGCTTCTCTCTCTATAAATATCTCCCCCCCTCCCCCTCATTCTGTTTACTTCTCTCTTGCTGTCTTCTTTTTTTAAAAAGAAATCAAACACTTCAGCGCTCGGTTTCGACTGTTTTAGCAGCACTGGCTCGTCAGTCTGAGGCATTCAAAAGGTTAGTTTGTAAGTTTCTTTTGTTAGGCACAGATGGATAGGGCTCAGTCTGGCTCGTCTGCGTCCACGTCGGAGGGGGAAGGGAAACCCGCCACAAGATCGACTTCGTGGGAGGAGCCAGTGTGCGAGGGGCAATCGGCACACGATGTGAAGCCTTCCGATTCGACTTCATGGGAGGAACCAGTCTGTGAGGAGGAGCCGGTGTATAATGTGAGGCCGTTGCGCTCTCGGAAACCTTTCGTGGTGGAGAGTAGTGAGTCTGAGGAGGCAAGCGGCAGTTCGGACGAAGTCAAGATTCTAGAGTCGACTTCTGAAGAGGAGGGTGGCCCAAGTGAGGGTGAAGCCGCCGGGGCTCGGATATGAGGTGAGGGGGGTAGATCCACAGGTCAGGGCGTGGGATCGAGCTCCACATCGACCGGTTTAGTGCGATTATCTATGCCCTCGCCGGAAAAAACCAAGAAGAAGAAGGTTCTAAGGAAGAAGGGGTCGAGGGCTGGTGGCTCGAGTCAGGCACCTGTTTTCCGCAATTTAATGACAGGGTCGCCCGTACAACCGAAGCAGTTCCGTCGGTACCCCGACGACCTTTCCGACCAGGAGCTTTTTGGGGTCCAGCCTTCTTCGCCGAGCCGGAAGAGGGTGAAGATGGACACGCTACCGACCGCCTTGGAGGCCGGTGACCTGGAGGTTTTGCAGTTGGCGTACCATATAGGGTCCGGCTACGAGCTCATGCTGCCGAGCTCTACCCTTCGCCCGACCGACCCCCTGCCTAATTGGTATTGCGTCTTCCCCGTAGACGCCTTCATCTCTGGACTGAGGCTGCCAGTCCACCCGTTTGTTCGGGATGTGTTGAATTGGGCGTCCTTGGCGCCGATGCAGTATGGGCCGAACTCCTGGAAGCAGATCATCTGCTTCGTACTGATGTGCGAGGAGCAGAAGGTACCCCTACGGCTGAATGTGTTCCGAGCAATGTTGATGATTAGTTCATCGGTTGATGGTGTTTACTACATCTCGCCTCGGAGTAAGGGGAAGGTCGTCCACGGTCACCCGGATTCCATCAAGGAGTGGAAGAAAAAATATCTGGTGATCCGGAGTGAGGAACCTTGGAACATCCCTACTCGATGGAACCACTCTAAGCCGAGCTACAAAACGCCGAGGCCGAGGGACCTGACTGCCGAGGAGTGGGGGTTTGTTGAGCGTCTCCGTCTGTCGCACAGTATCAGTTGGACGAAGGTGACGGAGGGTCACTTGGCGAGCGTCGGACTGAGCCCGGTCGTTATTTGTATGTAGTTGTTTCTTTTCTCTCAATCTTCTTGTTCTTTTGCGCTCATTGTCCTTAATGGGTCTTTTTGCAGATATGGATCCAGAATCAATTAAGGCAAAGAGGCTCGCCATGAAGAAGACGAAGACCGAGGCGAAGGGGGACGCGACGAGGACGAGGGGGTCGTCCCAGGTGGTCTCCGAGGCCCTCGTTCAGCCGAGGGGCAAGAGGACACGCTCGGAGACGGGCAAGGAGGTTGTGGTTGAGGGGGGCTCGGGTCAGGCTAAGGCTGCTGACCTTGATAAGGGGAAGGGTCCTCTGGTGGATCCAGAGGTAGAGGAGAGGCTTTGGCAACCGTAGGTGCCGAGTTGGTCGATCCGCGAGGGTGACTGCCTGACCCGAGGGTGCCAGGCCGTCGAGGTGGCGAGTAAGCTGGCGACCCCTCGGGATCGTGCGGAGATGAATGCCAAGACCCTGGAGGAGGCATACACTCGCCTCGCACAGGCTAATGTGCTGGTAAGTCTGCCGACCCCTCTTGCCTTGTGATTACTTCGTAAGGGAGGTTTTCTTAGTAGTGCTTGGTTATTGCAGGCGACCGTGCAGGGGGCCCACGTAAGAGGCCTTTATGAGGCGGCCTTGCAGCGGGAGCGAGACCGGGCTTACAAGGCCGTGCAGGAGATGAAGGAGATGAAGATAGAGCTCGAAGCCTCGCATAAGAGGGAGACGGAGATGAAGGCGGAGTTCGACAAGGAGAAGGAGGAATGGGCGAAGAAGACGGCGGCTCAGAAGAAGAGGTTCGCGAACGAGAAGGATGAGTTGACGGAGGCGGGTCAGCTCCTGGTGATCAAAGCCCAGGACGAGTGCTATGCGAAGGCCTTCAGTCATGTGAGGCACTTCTACCCGACCGTCGACCTGTCCAACTTCGACTATGACATGGAGATCGAGGGGACACCGAAGACCCCCAATGAAGAAGGGCCCATTGATGACCCGGCTGCCGACCCCCCTGTTAACCCGGCCGATGCTGAGGTGGGAAAACCAGTTGTATAGTTTTGTCTTTCTTTTTCCATTTCTCAATTGTATTTGCCTATCGCGGACTGGCCACCGCATTTTTTGTAAGAAGTAACTCCATTTATAAAAAGAGGATTTTTGACTGGCCAAGTGTTTTGACCTCGGATCTTTCCGAACCTCCTTGCTTATGTGTTTTGAGTGGGCTGGCTCTCTTGTAGGTTACGGCTCCCCTTCCCGAGGTGGACCCCCGTCGTTCCGACGTGGCATGGCTCCGGAACAAGGTTGAGGCCCTGGAGGCCACTTTGGTTCGCTACCGAAAGGGGGCTCGTGATACTGATGCGGCCTTCAACTATTACCGGAACAAGTCTGAAGCCCTAAGTGAGGAGGCAAGCTGGCTGAGGAGGGCGATGGTGGATCGGGAGCTCGAGGGCGTCGGACTCGGATATACTATGTCGAGTGCATTGGTGCAAAGGCCCTCCTCTGAGAGGCTACTTTGTGACGTCATAGTAGAGAAGGAGATGGAGATACACCGTTACAAGACGATGCTGGGTGTCTCGACATCTTCCTCGGGGGGTCGGCGAGCGGAGGGGGTTCCCTCTGCACTGCTGCTGCTGGAGCGTATGCGACCAGTTGATGCCCAGAGCTCCGTGGCTGGTGCGTCGACCATGGCTGAGCCGAAGGACCGTCATGACGAGGAGAGGGCTCCAAGCCGTTCGGTCGGAGTGGTCCCGCCATTCGTCGGACCCGAGGGGCCCTAAGATGGCGGCTTCCTTTAGTTTGAGATGAGTGGAGTGGTCCTGTAACGGTCTTTGTTTGTTTTCTCAGAACTAATAAGGAAGTATGAATAAGGAATTCTTTTCATTCTTTGCTCTGGTCGATAGTGTGACGAATGATGAAGGGAGTGCGGTTCGGCCCTGTCGATCCGTGAGGGATCGGCGCGGGGTGTTGGGAAGACTCCCTGGCCTGAAGCCGAGTCGGACCTACCGAGACGTTGGGGACGATACCGGAGTGAAGACTCGGGCGCCGATCCCATTGTCCGGCGTTAGGTCGGGTCTGCCGAGGCGTTTGGAGTTTGACAAAAAGAGATTTCTTTCATACATGATAGGGAGGGTCGCTAAAACGACCCTTTACACATGAAAGCTTACAAAAAACATTATTTACATTAGCCAAGTTGGAACCTATGTTCGTTCTTCCAGGAACTTCATTAGGTGCTCGGTGTTCCAGGGTCGGCTGATCAGCCGGCCGTCCATATCTGCCAGTCGGTATGTACCAGGGCATACAGCCTCGACTACACGGTATGGGCCTTCCCAGTTGGGAGCCAATTTCCTCTTCTTGGTTGGGTCAGAGACGGACAGTTTTCGTAACACGAGGTCCCCTGTCTTGATGTTTGTGGGGCGGACCTTCTTGTTGTAAAACTTCTCGATCCGTTGCTGGTAGATGCTTCTTCAGATTGAAGACTTCTCTCTAACCTCGGCGACGAGGTCCAGGTTGGCCCTTAGGCTGGACGAATTGCCAGCCTCGTCGAAGGCCATGATACGGGGAGAAGGCAGGCCGACCTCGACGGGGATAACTGCCTCAGTCCCATAGGTCAGGCTGAACGGCGTCTCCCCCGTAGGGATCCTCTTGGTCGTTCGATGCGCCCATAGCACGCTAGGCAGTTCTTCGAGCCACAGCCCTTTGGGGGAGCTATCGAGGCGCTTTTTGAGGCCGTCGAGGATTTGCCTGTTTGCGTTCTCCGCTTGGCCGTTGGACTGAGGATGGCAAATAGCGGAGAAATGTTGCTGGATGCCGATGTCTGCACAGAAAGTTTGGAAGTTCTGACCTTGGAATTGGGTTCCGTTGTCCGTGACGAGGATCCGAGGGATTCCGAACCGGCAAATAATGTTCTTCCAAAAGAATTGTTGTACTTGGCGCTCGGTGATGCTGGACAAAGGTTCGGCTTCGAGCCACTTGGTGAAGTAGTCTATGGCGACTATCAAGAACTTCTTTTGCCCTACCGCTACGGGGAAGGGGCCCACAAGGTCCATGCCCCACATGGCGAACGGCGTAGGGCTAGTCAGGGATCGGAGATTGGCTTGAGGAAGCCTCTTGATAGGGGAGAATCTTTGGCATGGTCCGCACCTCTTGACTAGGTTTTGCGAGTCTTGAAGCATGGTCGGCCAGTAGTACCCCTGATTCAGGACCTTCCGAGCGAGTGTCCTGCTCCCCATGTGGCATCCGCCGATCCCCTCATGAAGGTCTTTGAGGACATAGCTGGCCTCGTCGCTGGTAAGACAGCGGAGGTATGGTTTGCCGTCGGCCAAGGTGTATGAGCATTTGAAGAGGATGTCATCGATCATGACGAACCTTTCAGCTCGGACCCTGACCCGACTGGCCTCGGCTCGATCTTCAGGGAGCTCGGCATTGATTAAGAATCTCCGGAGGGGGGTGGTCCAGTCGTCTGGACTGGTAATGCCTTGTACACACATGGTCTCCTGGCCTTGATCGTTAATACTTGGCTTGAGGAGGATCTCTATGAGCACCGTTTGGCCGAGACCCTCGAAGGAGGAAGAGGCGAGTTTGGACAACGCGTCTGCTTGAGTGTTCTGTTCCCTGGGGACTCTGATGACCGTGGCGCAGCTGAAGGACGCCAGGAGTCATCGGACCGCCGCCAAATACCTCATCATGCGATCATCGCAGGCTTCGTATTCTCCGGTGATCTGATTGACCACGAGCTGAGAATCGCTGAAGGCCCAGATTTGCTTGGTTCCGGCTCGGTGCGCTAGGGTCAATCCGGTGATCATGGCCTCGTATTCCGCCTCGTTTTTGGAGGCCGGAAAGTTGAGGCGGAGGGAGTATTGAAGTAGGAATTGGTCGGGGCCACGGAGGATGATGCCAGCCCCACTCTCCGTTTCGCATGATGACCCATCGACAAAGACCTCCCAGGTCGGATCCGAGCCCTCGACGCTGGGCTGCTCGGAGACGGTGCACTCAGTTATGAATTCGGCGAGGGCCTGCCCTTTGATGGCCGCCCTCGACTGATAGCTGATGTCGAACTGACTTAGCTCAATTGACCTCTTGACTAAGCGGCCAGAATTTTCGGGCTTGTGGAGGACAGTCTTCAGTGGCTGGTCGGTCAGTACTTGGACGGAGTGGGCCTGGAAGTAGGGACGGAGCTTCCGGGCTGCCATGACCAAAGCATAGGCCACCTTCTCTATCTTTGCGTACCTCGTCTCGGCGGGGAGCAGGACTTTGCTCACATAGTACAATGGTCTCTGAACTCTCTCCTCTTCTCGGACGAGGACGGCGCTGAGGGCGCTATCCGAGGCGGATAGGTAGAGCCATAGCGGTTCGCCTGGCTCGGGCTTGCTGAGGAGAGACGGGTTGGCGAGGTACTGCTTCAGCTGTTCGAAGGCTTCTTGTTGATGGGTACCCCACTCGAAGCCCCCTTTTCCGCGCAAGGCCTTGAATAAGGGGAGAGACTTTTCCCCTGACTTGGAGAGGAAACGGCCGATCGTAGTCAACCGGCCTGTAAGCCTCTGAACCTCCTTGACATTCCGAGGCGGGAACATGTCAATAATAGCTTGGATTTTCTCGGGGTTTGCCTCGATGCCGCGTTGGCTAACGATGAACTCCAGGAATTTCCCAGTGGAGACGCCGAAGGCGCATTTAGCCGGGTTGAGCCTCATGTTGTGATGCCAGAGGACTCCGAAGGCTTCCTCGAGGTCGGCGACGTGGTCCGGCCCGGCCCGGCTCTTGACGAGCATGTCGTCGACATAGACTTCCACATTACGGCCGATCAGGTCTTTGAAGATTCTGTTGACGAGCCGTTGGTATGTGGCTCTGGCATTTTTCAGCCCGAAGGGCATAACGCGGTAACAAAAAAGACCCTGGTCGGTGACGAACGAGGTCTTGGAGATGTCTGGTGGAAACATCCGGATCTGATTGTATCCCGAGAATGCGTCCATGAAGGACAGTAGCTCATGTCCCGAGGTTGCATCGATTAAGGCGTCGATGCGGGGGAGGGGGAAAGGATCTTTCGGACATGCCTTATTTAGATCCGTGAAGTCGATACAGATCCGCCAGCCCTCTGTTGCCTTCTTCACCATGACGACATTAGCCAACCACTCGGGGTAGCTGAATTCCTGAATGAACCGAGCAGTTAAGAGTTTGTCGACTTCTGTCTTCACAATTTGCTGCCTCTCCGGGGTGACTTTGCGCCTCTTCTGGACGACCGGCTTAGAGTCCGGAAGGACGCTCAGCCGGTGCATAATCAAGTCTTCGGAGATCCCGGGCATGTCGGAGGGCTTCCAGGCGAAGAGATCAACATTGCGACGGATGCAGGCGATTATGCCTGGCTTCAAGTCCTCGGGGAGCGAGCGGCTCACCCGGAACCATTTCGATTCATCCTCGACGTCGAACAGGACCTCCTCCAGTTCGTCGACAGGCTCGGGAGCGGGGTCGTCCCTCTCGGGTTCGAGCTCAACGGCGTCGAGGGGGAATACACCCCCTCCGACGGCGGTCATGTAGCACGACCGCGCTGCTTCTTGGCTACCTCGGACGATGCCGACCCCTTGCGAGGTGGGAAACTTAAGTTTCAGATGGTAAGCCGAAGGCACCGCTTGGAGGGAGCACAGTCCAGGTCGGCCGAGTATGGCGTTGTAAGCCGCCTTGACGTTGACCACCATGAAGTCCATGGACTCGGTCCTCTTGACAGGAGCCGATCCTGCGGTAACGTCGAGGGTAACAATCCCTTCTATCACGACAGGGACGCCGGAGAACCCATGCAAGGTGTATCCGGCCGACTTGAGTTTGCCTCTAGGTAACTTGAGATTCTCGAAGGCTTCGAGGAAAAGAATATTTACCAAGCTACCGTTGTCGACGAGGATTCGGCGAACCTCACAATTAGCCATGTGGAGGCTAATGACGAGGGCGTCGCAATGGGGTAGGCGAACGCCTTCGAGGTCCTCTCCTGAGAAGGAGACTATCACCGGTTGTAACTTGGGTGAGGGGTTGTCTTGGACAGCATTCACCTCTCGGATGAAGGCTTTTCGGGAAGTATTTGATTCTCCTCCCATTGACCCCCCATGGACACAGTGCAAGATGAATGGCGTATCCGCGGCTCCCTCGGGTTCGGGACCTCGACCCTGGATGCGGTTCGGAGTAGGGTTCGGAGGCGAAGGCCTCCGGTTCCTAGCATCTCGCCGATCCCATGGGCCTTCTCTGGTGAATTCTCGGAGGTACCCTCGTGAGATGAGTTCCTCAATTTCGTCTTTCAGGGCCCGACATTGGTCGGTTTCGTGCCCATGATCTCTGTGGAAACGGCAGTAGAAGCGCTGATCTCGCTTTTTGTTGTTACTTGGTCGGGGAGGTAGTCGGACAATGCCTTCGTCTTCGATTTCTAAGAGGATGGCGGACACGTTATGTGTCAAGGGAGTGTACCTTTCGAAGCGAGGGACCGGAGGTGCCCTCTTCGCGCCGACCCCTTCCTTTGCTATTTTCTTGGCAGGTTCGGCCTCATCGGCCCTGCGCTTGCCCTTCCCCACGACTTCTTTGCTGCCCTCTGGGTTAAGAGCTTCTTCAGCTCGTATATACTTCTCGACCCGATTGAGAAGGTCAGGAAAGTCCAGAGGTGGCCTCTTTGCTAAGGAGACCTTGAGCTGGTTGTGCCGGACATTGTGTCGAAAAGCTGCCGAGGCGACCCCTGCGTCGAGGGCAGAGACGGATCTGGCCTCGGTTGTGAACCTCTTGACGAAGTTGCGGAGCGACTCCCCCTCTCTCTGGGTGAGGTCGAGCAGGGAAGCGCTCGTTCTCTCGGCCTTCCGGCTGGTGATGAAGTGGGCCAGGAAGCTGGCTTCCAGCTGGTCGAACGAGAAGATCGAGCCAGGGGAGAGTTTGGAGAACCAATCCCTGGCCGGACCCCAGAGGGTGGCCGGGAAGGCTCGGCACAGCAGGGGATCCGAAGCGCTGTGAATCATCATGAGGGTTTTAAAGCCCTCCATGTGATCAGCTGGATCACCCTCGCCGTTGTAAGTCTCGAACTGCGGAGGCCGGAAGTTCCGGGGGATCTCCGCTTCTATGATGTTGATGGAGAATGGAGGTCGAGAAGGTCCCCGACCTTGCACTAGGTTGGGATTCCTGTCGCCGATGCGCTCGATGCGATTCTCCATCTCTAGGAGGCGTCGGAGCACCTCGTCTGTGCGCTCAGGAGGGGGGGTCGGTGCACGAGTGTGACTTCTCCCTTCGCTCATTGGAGGGGGTCGGCCATAGGTTGCAGACCTTGGCGCTCCGTGGAGGGCCTCCATGATTTCATCTCTGAAACTTCTGAACTCGCCCCTGGTGACCCCACCATGGTCGGAAGGGTCGGGTCGGGGCGTAGGAATTCGGCCGATGCGGCTGAGTGCCGACGGCCTTTCCCCTTGTGCAGACCTGGAATGGTTCGGGGCCGAGTTGGAAGCGGTCCCTCCCCTAGCCTGGCTAGCCCTCTTGTTCAGGATGACCCGACGAAGGTCGGGTTCGGCGACGCGTGAAACGCTTCGTTGAGGTCCGGGGTTCGACCCCGGATTATTGGATGCTTGCCCTCCGTCGAGGGCCCCCTCGGGAGGAGGCCCGTCTGGTCGGGCGGAACGGGCCGATCTTCGAGCTCGGGGAGCCATGAGAGATCGGGTCGAGGGAGAGCGTCGGTGGCGAGGCTCGACTGTCGTTCGTACCGGATGAAGGGTTCCCACAGACGGCGCTAACCTGATGCGGTTTGTTTTTGGTCACAGTGTGGATGCACCAGGTGTGAGTTCGGACTCAATTTGTAATGAGGGAAGAGTGCGGCACGGGACGACGAGCGGGAGGCTCGCTTCGGCGCTTGAGGATCGGCTCGGATCTCCTCGCCTCGAGTACCTGCAGACGGTCCTGAAACACCGGGGTTTATCCCGGCGGTGGACCCTCCGACGATCAAGTCAGTCTCTGTGAGAGAGCAGCAATAACTAGGGGAATTTAGGTGGCAAAGGATTGATTACCTGAAAAGGTGGGTGAGGGTCTGGTATTTATAGAGAATCCCAACCGGGTTTGGATCCGCCTGGGGGCCGGGTCTGAACCCGAAAGCCCATGGGCCTGACATGGCAGGAGGCCCAGGGGGTTTAGGGCGGACGTGGCAGTGCCAAGAGTGGTATAGGGCTGACGTGGCAATGCCCTG
Organism: Hemerocallis citrina; assembly: GCA_017893485.1. Lineage (NCBI taxonomy): Eukaryota > Viridiplantae > Streptophyta > Magnoliopsida > Asparagales > Asphodelaceae > Hemerocallis > Hemerocallis citrina. The sequence continues at coordinate 18,464,427 of CM030363.1, forward strand.
GGTGGTATTTGGAGCTGACATGGCTGATCATGGGGCTCCTGTGCTTCTGGGGAAATCGGATGGCTTAGGTTGTGCCAGGTCATCCTCATTCCTTGCCAGGCTGGGCGGACGGCCCGTAGGGCTGTCGTGGATCGGAGGCCGAGGGCCACCGAGGCTCGTCGGATACGAGGAGACCAGTTCTGTGGGGGTGAACTTGAGGCTCGGTGCCGACCCTGTAGTGGTCCGAAGCCGAGCCGGATTGTTGTTTTTCTTATTTTTGAGCGAGAGCCGTCCTGGGCCCTGGTTGGGCCCCAGGCCATTTTTACCCTACCACAATGCTGTATTGACAGCCTCCGTCCAAAATGATTCAGGTAAATCTTTTTCACTAAGCATGGTTCGGGTCATTTATTGAAGAGATCAATTTTTTCTTTCAACAATCCCATTTTGTTGGAGAGTGCGAGGACAAGCGAACTCATGTTTTTTTCTCTTTTTGTCAAAAATGATGTGAAGAGTTCGTTTTGAAATTCTCCACCAAGATCACTACGAATAGTAACAATGGTGAGGTTTTTCTCATTTTCCACTCTACGACAGATTTTTTGAAATACATACAATGTGTCATCTTTTTGTGGCAAAAAGACAACCCAAGTGAATCTACTATAATCATCAACGATTACAAAAGTATATCGTGCACCTCCATTACTACATGTTTGTGATGGTCCAAAAAGATCCATGTGCAAGAGTTCAAGGGGTCTAGAAGTTGATATCATTTTCTTGGGTATGTGAGAACTTTTAGTTTGCTTACCGAATTAACACGACTCACGTGGTTTATCTTTCTCAAATTTGATTTTGGGGATCCCCTTCACAAGCTCCATGGTTACAAGTTTGTTGAGATTGTCCATGGCCGTGTGTCCAAGTCTTCGATGCCATAATCAACCATCCTCATTTCTTGCGACAAAGCACCTCATATTTTCCTGTGCTAATTTATTAGAATTTATAACATATACAATGTTACATCGGTTAGCGAGAAGTAAACAAGATTTATTACTATCTAGTATAGTGCATGAATCTTTATCAAAAGTAACGGTGTAACCTTTATCACATAATTGGCTGACACTAATTAAATTATGTTTCAAACATCTTACCAATAGAACAACCTCAATGGAGCATGAGGAACCAAAGTTTATTTTACCTTTACCAATGGTTTGACCAGTGCTATTATCTCCAAAGATGATTTCCTTCCCCTTTCCCTTGATAGTTATGTAAAGTATCTGCTATCACCTGTCATTTGATTTGAGCATCCACTATCAAGGTACCACCAATCTTTAGTCTTGATACGCTGAGGTACCTACATCAAGATTAGTAAGTATAATTTTGCGTACCCAAGTTTGTTTTGAACCTGCATTTACATCCTTTCTTAACCACACAAAATTAGTATTCCTTTCTAATGGACAGTTATAAGAAATATATCCTAATCTACAACAGTAATAACATGTGATATGACTATGTCTTGAGTCATGCACAATTGCATGGTTTTGAGTTGGTTTGTGATTATGTTGGTGATTGTGCAAGTGTATATGACATGATGATTTAAATTTTTGATGATGTATTGGCTCTTCTTAACCAAACTCTCGATATCATGATAAGATCTTGAATTTTTTGTAATAAAGTAACTGGGCCCTTCATATTTTTCTACAATTTTTTCAAGCTCAATTACTCTTTTATAAAGTCTTTTCCTAGTCATCTCATCGTCTTTTGTGTTCCAACGAAGAGTGTCTAGTGTAGCATCAAGAATCCTGTTTTGTTCAAGAGCTTCATTACAGCCTTCCACTGCTTCATAAAATTTTCTTTTGCATTCTTTTAAATCATCTGTGAGTTTGGCGATATAAACAGATTTCTTATGAATTTCTCTTAAGTGATCATCATGTATTGCTAAGGATTCTCGAATTTGTTGTTTTAAAAATTCATTTTCCTCCAGCAATACATCATGATCTTTTCTAAATAACTCAAATTTTTCCATGATCAAGACATTCTTATACAAGAGTCATGTGTTTCATTTGGAATTTGTTTATATTGCCTAAGTTCATAGCTTAGTTTCTTAGCATAGTCTTTTAAACCATTACACATGTCTACTAGCTCATCATAAGTGGGTTCTTCGATTACCTCTTCTTGAGATGGTGATTGCACCTCACCATTTCCAAGAGCCATGAAGTCGACGTCATTGTAGCCTTGCTCTCCCTCACTTGAATCGGAGTCTAACCATGTTGCCTTCAGTGCCTTCTTTTTCAGACCTAGGTTTGAGCGGTAGTAGTCCCTATTCCTGTCTTGTGAGACAGAACAGTTTGCACGGATGCTTCTTGCACTTATAGCACACGTCACCTTTATCTTTCTCCCTTTCTCCTTGGTACTTGCCATTTTTTTTATGTTTGAGGTACTTACGAAATTGCCTGGTCAATAAGGCAATGTCCTCGTCTGACTTCTCACGGTCTGAATCTACTTTTGATGGTCGGGATTTTTCTGCTTTCAGTGCAATGGTTTTTTCTTCGGTTTTTGGTTCAATCCCGATATTTTGTCTGTATCTTTTGGTTTCCTTCATCTCCATCTCGTATGTCTTCAGCTTTCCTTGGAATGTGTAGTAGTCGAATCCATTTTCTTCAAGGGTCTCCCTCATTACAGCAGCCTTTACATCCCACTCTAGAGTGAGACAGCTTATGAGTTTTACGACCTTTCAGTCATCATCCAACCCCTTACCTAAGCACTCAAGTTTGTGGGCAATGATATCAAAGCGGGTGAGCATTTGATCCACAATTTCTCCTGGCAACATACGAAACACATCAGACTTATAAAAACATAAATTAACTTTAGCTTTTACCTCAGAAGCGGTTCCCTCATGCCGCTTCAGCATGTTGTTCCAGAGCTCGTATGCTGTCTTACAGTTTCGCCCGCATCACATTAGTTCTTCGTTATTCAACCCTGCATAGAGAGCCGTCATGGATTTGGAATTTGTCGTCTTGAGAGCTAGCTCCACTTTTGTGAAAGTTGTCTTTCCGTCGCTGACCAGAATATCTATTTTATTGATGCACACATTCCATACTTCTTCTCCAAGTATCTGTAGAAAATGAGACATACGAACTTTCTAAACATCATAGCATTTTCTATCAAAAAATGGTGAGCGTGTAAGACTTGTCCCATTGGAGACGAATGGCTCCGATGAGTACAAGTTTTCGGGAGGAGGGATTTCGGACATTGGACCTTTTGCTTAAGCTTTTAAGCTTTTGATAAGTACCTCGCTCTGATACCACTGTAAATCACCCTAGGGGGTGAATAGGGTGATTGTGCGGAATTTAAAAAAAAACTAAAATAAAGTGCAAAGTAAATAAAAAAAGTTAAGAAGAGAAAACGTAGATGACACAAGTGACGCAGCGATGTAACGTAGTTCGACCCCCAGGTCTACGTCCACACATCCTACTTGTAGTAATTCTCTGCCACTAGCGTTCCACTATACTCAAAACTCTTGTACAGTGATTCTCAGATTCCAGCCGAGAAACCTATTACACCCACAGGACTTCTAACACAAGTCCGGTCAATCTCACCGAAGTGGAAGAAAAAGAAAAACTCAAGATCTTTAATAATTCTGACTGAAGAATACAAAATAGTTATCACGCTGTAACGCCCCGAATTACAAATAAGACCGAATTCGAAGTTCCATAGGATCTTTACACTTCACTTCGTACAATTTTATAAGGAAATTTGAACTTTTTATCATACATCAGAGTTCTTTACAATTATTTACACAGCGGAAGATACAATGATGTACAACAATGAAAATATCTTTAACATGTAATTAATCAACAGCATCGTATCAACTTTATATCTTCATGAAAGATCCAACTTCTGCATTATAAACTATGGGCACGTCAGTTGCTTACAACCGACGAAAATGTTATACACGGTCATCCTCTTTATGTCGGAAATATAACGATCTCAATACTTTAACAAACCACAAAACTTGAATGCAATTAAAGTGTTAAAATGTGACTACACTAGACATGTAAGTGTATGCAATGCCTTAATGCCTAATACAGATATTTTATACTAAGATGACACTAATGCATACTTGTTCGGATTCTATGCATCTCATACTATATAGGTCTGAGGGCAAGCACCTACGTACTCCACATTAACGGGTTCAATCCCTCGCAATGAAAACTAACCAGTAATAAAACAAGGTTTAGACATTCCACAAGTACGGATCCCAGTCCCAGAGTACACCGCCCGAATGTTATAACAGACTCCTCATCGTGCGAACCTCCCGCAAGTGCCCCTCTAGCCCCGGTATACGTATATACACTAGAGTACGGCAAACTATCCGCCCGACTATGCATAGTCCCGGATTTAAAATAAAAGCTCATCTCCATCGAAGCAACCTTAATCCCGGAGTACACCGCCCGACTATATAGAGTGCCCCACTTATGTTTACCCAAATTTTACTACATCTTCACTTATGTGCCTAGTTCTTAAGTTCAAGACATAAATAAATTATCATACCTAAAGTTAGTCTTACCCCCTACCGGACTTAATCACAAATACCGAGATAGCACCATGGCCATATCTCAAAATTATAACTCAAATCTTTTAATTCAACAATGCCGGTACCCGGGGTCTCACTAAACCTCTAGATCACAATCTTTCATGTACAAGAAACCATGGGTACTCATACCCTTCAATAATCATATATTAAATTCAATGTATTCTTATCTTTAACTTATTCACAATTTGACCAATGTCTCATCTTAACATTTCTCATGATTCATATATTCGTTTACAATTCAAGAATAAGCAATAATTCTTTTCTTGAACTTAGGTTCATCTACTTTAATTCTCATTAGCAATTTAAGCTCATATAGCAATTTCATATCTCAACCCATATCAAGAATTTCTTACACCAAAATAAATGTATATCTTTCTTCAAGAGAAATCAATTTACACAAAAATATTTTACTCTTCTTCACAAAATAAAATACTTATTCTCAAATAATAAATTTTGAAATCAATAATTCATTTTTCTATCACAATTCCATTTTTAATGTCTCAAATATACATGAAAAATTCTAAAACCATTTTTTTATAATTTCTAATTTATTTTATAGGAATTCTAGAATTTTTTCCAAATTTTATTTGCATTAAAACTCATCAAAATGCCAAAGAATCAAAAAAAATCAAATTTGCAGCAAACGGGTTTCGAACCCTGGACCACCGCACGCTACAGTACCGCCTATAGGCTCCCCTCTAACCAAGAAGTCCATGTGACTTCATTGTCACAAGAGAAAGCCGAAAGCCACTAATACTAACTCTCATTTGTGAGTTAATTTTAAAACCATAACAGAAAAAAAAAAAAAGGGACTGCCGAGATTTGAACTCGCGACCCACGTCCACAACCGCTACAGTAACACTCTTAGAGAGCACGGACTAGCCAGTAAGTCCAACCCCGTACACTGTTACGAGAACAGTGGCTATGGTTTTATTCTCACAGCACAGTAACTAGTTTATTACACAAAAGTCAAACATATGACCGATCTAATCTTTTCAATGGGCTGTAATTATCTCATTCATACTGAGTTTACTTGAAATCAGTAATTCACGAATTTCCAAACTTATATTTTTGACATATTTCAAATGATTTCTTCTCTTTAATAAACTTGAATTTCCTTTCTTTAATTTAATCAAAATGGCAACTTGTATTTCTTACAAACAAAAAAAATGATTCTATGTGTATCAATTTTACTTCTCAAAGTTCATTTTAACCACAAGAAAAAATCTATAAGTTTCATACAATTACTCAACATGCATGGTAATAATTTATTGTTCCTTTCTCACATTTTCAATTAGTTTCTTAATCATACAAAATTTACTACCATTCATAATACATACAATTGTATAGATTTGTTCTACATTCATTTCATCAAACTCATCTATACTACTCATTTAAATACTAGCATGCATTTTCTATATTTAGGAGCACAAAATCACCCATATCACATCAATTTGATCTACATTACTAATATCATATTCTAGCATGTTCAATCTGTAAATCAGAAAGTATAGAGACCACCCACCTCTTATGAAGAATAAACAACCAAGAAGATGAGACACCACTCCTATCTCCAACAGGCACTCCTAGTCCTTCTCCTCCTAGCAAGAGCACTCCAATAAGCAATAAGAACACTCTAACTCTCTTTCTTTTCTTTTCTTTTTCTCTCTTAAATTTTTTTATTTTAGGTGTGAAATGTGAAGAAGAATGGGGGTGTATTTATAGTACAAAGTGAAGGGCTAAAATGCAAACTTCCCCACCTAATAAATTACTCAACTCTTCACTTTCCTAACTCCCCATCTCTTCACATCCCCTAACTCCCAACCCTTCACCTTCTTATAACTCCCAGCCTCCCCTCTTCAAAAAAACCGTGTTGTGAACTAGTGCTGCCTACTATCATTAAGACAATTCCAAATGATTTATGGTGATCCGTTACACATCATTGCTGTCCTAATCAAAATATTTCGGAATGTTGAATTCATTTTTTACACTTTTGTTCATGGAGTCCACCTTCAAAATTTAAAGTAATGTTGAACACTTTATTTGGAGTTATAATATACACACACTGCAAAATTTATTTTGAAAACGAACACGCCCAAACTACGTGCACCGAAAAATACGTACTTCGCACGTAAAAATATTAAAATACGAAATTCGGTTTCACGACGTAATCGCTACGTACATAGAAAACACGTGCATTACACGTACAAAATATTTAGATCAAAATATGAAAAATGAATTTCCATTTTATAAAATAGATTTGAATACCTAAAATAAACAATTTAAACACATAGAAAATATTACATGTAGCGGTGAAAACACATAATCGATACGTGCATCAAAAATACGTAAAAACATGTAAAAATGCAGAGATTTTAATATTTTAGTTGATTAAAATAGGATAAAATATATGGAGAATGCATAAATAGTCAGAAATCATAATACGTAATGAAAACACGTTATAAATATTACCAGTAATGGTACAAAATACACGTGCGTACCACACAAGGGCAAAATTTTTATTTCTAATTTTGCGGGATGTTACACACACACACTCAGATTGATTGTTTAAAGATTAGTTTAGAAGATTTTTCTCAGAATTAATAGGTGAAGAATACACAGTGGGTTCGTCCAATTAAATAGACTGAGAAGTGTATCGATCAAAATTAGAAACGATACATTTCAAAAATGTGAACAGCGCAAAGTACGGTCGACCGCAATCTCGATGCAGTCGACCGTTCATATCTCTGACGTAAAGTAGAGAGATGAAGGGTCGACTGCTTCTTACATACTTGGGAGTTGCAGTCGAATGCGATGCGGACGACCGTCATGAGGTGCAGTCGACCAGTATCGCACTATTCATACTGAATCTACTTTATATTCTTACAAAAAACTAATTAATCAATCAATCAATCAATTTTATACAGATTAAATCTCATAAATATAGAATGATAACAACTGGTCTTGATAGCTTTCTTGGACACTAATCAATCAACTTTCTCCTTTTGAATATCTTCTTCTTTTGCTTGATTTCTCAATCTTTCTTTATTACTTTCATTCTTTGAATATTCTTGAATCTCTCTTGGATCTCTTATGGACATTATTTGATCCTGAAAATCTGAATAACTCAATTTAAACTTATTAGTATTTATAGGCACATTTTGTGCACACCAAACTAAGAGTCAACATATTTGGCAGGAAAAGAAGCTGACAAGGTGATTCAATTAGGAGTATGTTTGAGAATGAGTGGTTGTAATTGAGTGAATGAAAAAGCTACAAATAGTCATTATAAGTTGTACTAAAAGGGGATTCAAGGAATAAAGATCATTTCTATCGTCTTCTTGATCTCAACTGATTTTCTCTTCCCCTGGTCTTCCCCAAGTCTCCAATTTCTCAATTCTGTAGTTCCAAATTCTTGACTGCAACTGATACAACTGTATTAATTGGTGCTTTCACCAATCTGCACTCTAATAGCGAAGGGAACTAGATGATGAATGGCAGTGGATGAGGTGATTATAGGGCTGGAAGATTCGGCGAAGCAACATGGCGATCAATTGTAGGAATTGTCCTCGTCCATGGCAGAGCAAAAGGATATGGCAAAATATCAAAGCAAACGTATTTAGGAGCAACCAGGGATGTGATCAGAGTTAATGCATCGTTTTACGGTGTTGGATGCTATGATCGATCATCAACTCAATCGATCTCGGGTGAATGAGGAGGCTCTTAGCACTGTAAGCATTCTTCAACTCATCATGATTCTTATATTGAGAACCCTATATTAGATTTTCCAAGATTTGAAGGAGAGAGTCTGATGGGTTGGCATTTTAAGGCAAATCAATTTTTTCATTCGTAAAACTCCGACTGAGCAGCATCTTGATATTGCATCGTTCCATTTGGATGGAAGAGCATTAGTATGGTTTCAACATAAATTTTATAATGGAGATTTCAAAAATTGGGCAGATTTTGTTAAGCAATTGGATAGTAGATTTGGTCCTTCGGCATATGTGGATCATGCAGGCCTATTTTTCAAACTAACTCAAACAGCGTCATTATCTGCATATCAAGATGAGTTTGATATGTTGGTTAATAAAACCAAAGGTTTGACTGAGCCTACAATATTGAGTTCTATGTATCTGGATTGAAACTAGAGATTAGGAGGGAGGTTTTAGCACACAAACCCTCTTCATTGGCTGATGCAATCGGGTTAGCAAGGTTGCAAGAAGAGAAGTTTCATGACTTGAAGTCTTTTGGTAATAGAGGGGGAGGATATAGGCCACCTTGGCAGCCACCACCTAGCACATTACCCTGTTACTACCAACTCCTTCAGAACATGTACACTCTTCTCTAGTTATTGGTTCGGTTAGTGATCAGGGGAGGAAATTGCCTATACGAAGAATTTCTCATGCGGAGCGGGTTTCAAGAAAGGAAAAAGGTCTATGTTTCAACTGTGATGAGAAATTCACCCCAAGCCACAAATGTAAAATACAAATTTTCTTGCTCTTATGTGATAATGAGGAGGAGATAGTGAATTCTTCTTTTGTTTTGCATGATGAACAAGTATATAAAAATGCTTAAGAAAGTGATTATGCACTTTAGAATTTTTTTTTGGCCCTTTCAGGCCATTCTTCATTACGAACTCTAAGGATTCAAGGGACTATAAGCAACACAAATGTTCAGTTGCTTATTGATTCAGGCAGCACAAATAACTTCATATAGTAAAAGTTGGTGAAGTTTTTAAAGTTACCAGTATTTCCTTCTCAACATTTCAATGTCATGGTGGGGAATGGGCAGACATTAAAGTGTGAAGGACATTGCTCACCTGTGCCAATAACTCTATAGGGAAATCCATTTGTCATGGATTTTTATGTTTTTTCCCTTACATGGAGCTGATGTGGTGTTAGGAGTGTAATGACTCAAATTATTAGGGCCAGTGTTAACTGATTATAGTGAGATGACTATGAACTTCATTCACAATCAGAAAAGAGTTGTTCTCAGAGGAAGTGAGGTTGAAGGGCCAGCAAAAATTGAGTTACATGGCATGCGAAGTGAGATCACAACAAATGAAGTGAGTCAATTTTATCATTTAGAGCTACAAGTTGATCAACATGAAGAGCAATTACATAGTGACTTGCAACAACTATTGAGAAGGTTTGCATCTGTTTTTTTCAAAGCCAGTAGTCTTGCTTCCAAATAGAGAGTTTGATCACCCGTTACATTTGATTCCTGGTCAGCCCCCAACCAATGTTAAACCATATAGATATCCACATTTTCAGAGGGAAGAGAATGAGTAGCAGGTTTCTAAAATGCTGAAAGATGGTATAATCAAGCCTAGCAAGAGCCCTTTCTCGTTGCCAGTGTTTCTTGTTAAAAATAAAGATGAAACATGAAAATTTTGTGTGGATTAGAGCATCCACTATCGTTGCCAACAAAATTTGCATATTTAGCAATTGAGAAATAGCAATAGAGGGAGAAGCGTGCTATCGTTGCTGCTAAATCTGCCAAAAAAAAAATCATATGGAGCTTCATCCTCCATCCAACATTAAAAAAAAAATGATCAATGGCATTTTCGTAATTATCCGATGGCAATTCGGTAATAATTTGGTATTTAAATTGTGGGGAAATGCTGGGACGGATGAAGGTCTACCGTCCCATGATTTTTTTTAAATTTTTAATGGAAAATTGGTAATTAACTAATGGCATTTTCGTAATATTTGGATGGCATTTTCATGATTTTTTGATAAAAAATTCAGATTACTTAAAAAAAGAGAAAAAAAAAAGGGAGAGAGACGGAGCTCCTTCCTCCGTCTTTCATCTTTTCATTTTTTTTAATAATAAATTTTTCGACGGACGGAGCATCATCTTCCGTCCGTCCAAACTTTTTTCCTCAAATGAATGAAGATCATCTGTATTCTACTTTTAGCATTTCTCAAGAGCGATTTTTAAGTTTAGCGAACGACTGTTCACTCCTATTCTAAATTTTGGGTATATAGTGAACGATTGTTAGGGTTTTTTTAACCCAAATGCTATTTTTTGGGTTTTTAGAAAATGACAATGGACGCTCCTATAGGGCCCTAAATGCAATCACAGTTAAAGATAAGTCCAACTGCGAATGTACTCTTGGATGAATTGGGTGTGGCGAAGTATTTCTCAAAGCTTGACCTGAAGGCAAGCTACCATCAAATAAGAGTGCAAGCAGGTGACACTTATGAGACAACATTCCGGACTCATGATGGGCATTTTGAGTTCTTAGTTATGCCATTTGGGCTAACTAATGCACCATCTACATTTCAAGCAGCCATGAATACAATCTTCAAACCGTACTTGAGAATTTTGTCTTGGTTTTTTTTGATGATATTCTCGTATACATTAAAGATTGAGATGAGAAATTGAAGCACTTGGCAATCATTTTGAGAATTCTAGAACAAAATTTGTTCTGTGTGAAGTTGTCTAAATGTGCTTTGGGAAAACTTCAGTTGATTACTTGGGTCATATAATATCTTCCAAGGGATTGGAGGTAGATGGTAGTAAAGTTCAAGCCATTAGAGACTGGCCAGCACCTAAGGGGTGATTTGGTTGGTTGTAAAAGAAATCAAGAGAGGGAGGAACACTGTAGAGAAAGCAAATTCTGTGATTTGATTTCTTGAAATATCTTTGGTTGGACGTAGATTTACTATAGCAGAAATAATTTTCCTTGAAAGAATAGGTTTGTTTGAGTTGTAAGAACACTGTAGGGAAAGTAATTTAAAACACTTTTTAACTTTTGGTTTTATTTGAAATTAATCTCAATTAATCAAGGTTTAAACTAATTAAACTAAATTAGTTTAAATTACATTAAACTAAAAAATAGAAACTAAAAAAACCGAAGCTAAAAAAACTGAGACAAAAAAAAACTAATTAAGCCCTAATTAAATCTTACTCTTATTCTTAATCTAATTGGGGTTTAATCTTAATTAAATCTTAATCTAATCTAGTCCCTAATCTAAATTAAAATCTAATCTAATCCCTAATTAAATCTTGATCTAATCTAATCTCTAATTAATCTAAATTACCGCAAGTGAGAGGCAAAAGGAAAAGGATTTTAGTCCTACATCGGCGAGAGAGATAGGGAGTTTTTAGTTTAAATAGGATTTCATTGATAGAGTTAATGCCAAAAACCACTTCTAAAGTGGAGAGAGAGAAAGAGAGAGAGAGTGAGAGGAATAAAAGAATAAATAATTCATGAATAGTGTTGCACGTCTATTTTTCGAGCAAAAATTGCGTAAATAAAAATGGGCAAAAAGTACATATTTGTGCAAAACTATGGCTACAGTAATACGGAGAAAAAAAAAGTCAACTACACAACCAAATCGCTGCTACAGTGCTCCTCCAAGGATTTGTGCACCACTATGATCATTAGTTGCCCCTTTGACTTATTTGCTTAAGAATGAAACATTTGTGTGGAGTGCTAATGCTGAGAAAGCTTTCAATCAGCTTAAGATAGAGCTGCAGTAATCACCAGTTCTTGCTTTGCCAGATTTTTCAAAACCATTTGTGGTGGTGACGAATGCATCGTGTGTGGGAATTGGTGATGTTTTATAGCAAGAAGGGCACCCTATAGCCTATTTTAGTAGAAAAATGACTAAAAGAATGTAGACAGCATCCACTTATGTGAGGAAGATGTATGCAATAACGAAAACAGTTAAAAAATGGAGGCAATACTTGCTATGAGGGGAATTTACTGTACAAACTGATCATCAAAGTCTTCATCATATAGTGAATAAAGTCATCCAAACATCAGAGCAACAAAAATGGCTTCACAAGTTAGCTGGCTATAGTTATAAGATTGTGTACAAACATGGGAATAAAAATGCAGTTGCAGATTGTTTGTCGAGAGTTCCATATGATGAGAGTGTTCTACTTTCTTTGGTTTCTACTCCTCAAGTGGTGTGGCTTGATAGATTGAGAGCGTAGTTGCTTAATCAGGGGAAGTACAAGGAGATAATGGAAGAAATAGAAAAGAGTCCAAAGCTCAGACCTGATTTTTGGTTGGGAGATGAAATTTTACTTTATGAAGGTAAAATTGTGGTGCCAAAGGAATTACAAAAAGAAATATTGCCTGAAATGCACTCATCCCCTCTTGGAGGCCATGCTGGAAATGCCAAAACATTGGCAAGAATTCGGGCTTCTTTTTACTGGGAAAACATGCTCAAGTCTGTGCATGATTATATTCGGGGTTGTGTGATATGTCAGCAAACCAAATCTGAGACTACAAAGCCAGGGGGATTACTGCAGCCATTGCCAATTCCATAGAATATATGAGAAGAAATAGTTATGGATTTTATTACGGGATTGCCAATTCTCAAGGTAAATTAGTGATTATGGTAGTAATCGGTCGATTAACTAAATATGCCCATTTTTTTCATTGCCTAGTGGGTTTACAGCTGTGAAAGTAGCTGAAGTATTTGCTGTAAATATATTGAAGCTCCATGAATTTCCAAACTATTGTTTCATATAGAGATCCAGTTTTTCACAGCAATTTTTGTCAACAATTGTTCTCTAATCTGGGTACTACACTGAAAATGAACACTGCATACCATCCACGGTCGGATGGCCAAACTGAGGTCACAAACAAAACTTTGGAGCAATATCTTTGAGCTTTTGTTAGTGATGAACCGCATGAATGGTGTAAGTATTTGGCGTGGGCAGAATACTGGTATAATACTTCTTGGCATTTGGCAACAAATTATACACCATTTGAGCCAGTGTATGGAAGATTACCACCTGCAATTCCTGACTATATTAAAGGTAACTCTGTCAATTATGAGGTTGATTCTAATTTGGCTAAGCGCAAGGAGTTGTTACACAAGTTGAAGTTGCATTTGGTTCAAGCTCAATGCAGGATAAAAAATAAAGCTGATGCTCATAGGAAGGAGAAATAATTTCATATGGGGGATTGGGTATTTCTTAAACTCAAACCATATCGACAACAATCCTTGATTCAAAGGCAGAATCAGAAACTTTCTAAGTGATATTATGGACCTTATCAAGCGGTCAAGTGAGTGGGGATGGTTGCTTATAAGTTGCAGTTGCTTGAAAATGCACGTATACACCCTGTATTCCATGTTTCTCTGTTGAAGAAATGTGTGAGTGTGTCTTTGCAGGTAGTGTTGGAGGAGTAGCTTGACATTAATGATGGTCATCATTGGGTATTTTATCTAGCTGAAATTGTGGGCAGGCATTAGATCAAAGGTTATGGGGACATTCATTAACGAGGTGTTGGTGCGTTGGGAAGGATTGCCAGAAGAAGAAACAACATGGGAAAGAGAGTTTGACATATCTAAAGCATTTCCATCTTTGAACCTTGAGGGCAAGGTTCATTTTGAGGAGAGGGGTATTGTTACAGCAGCTCAGACAGTTGATTCGAGTACAAGTGCAGGTGTTGAGAGAGCTGCACAAGTAAGAAAGAGACTTGGACATTTGACGGATTTTGAATAGTAGCGGGTGCGCGTATTTGGCAGGAAAAGAAGTTGACAGGAGATTCAATTAGGAATTTTTTAGCGAATGATTGTTTGTAATTGAGTGAATGTAAAGGCTATAAACAGCCATTGTAAACTGTAATAATAGGAGATTCAAGGAATAAAAATCATTTCTATCGTCTTCTTGATCTCAATTGATTTTCTCTTCCCCTGTTCTTCCCCAAATCTCCAATTTCTCAATTATGTAGTTCCAAATTCTTGATTGGAACTGATACAACCATATCAAATGGTACTTTCACGGATCTGCACTCTAATGGTGGTGAATGAGGCGATTACTGGGCTGAAAGATTCGGCAAACCAACATGGCGATCAGTTGCAGGAATTGTCCTCGTCCATGGCAGAGCAAAAGGATATGACAAAAGATCAAAGCAAACGAATTCAATAGCAACAAGGGATGTTATCGGAGTGAATGCATCATTTGACGGTGTTGGATATTAAGATCGATCATCAACTCAATCGATCTCAGGGGAATGAGGAGGCTCCTAGCACGGTAAGGCATTCTTCAAAGGGTGCAAAACCCAGTATTTATCATCACCAGAATTTAATGTCACTTTAAAAATTAATAGATCATCTATTAAAGGGTGCAAAACCCAGGTGGTTCTGTAGGTTTTCTAGAAAAATTCTGTGGAAATTTATCATATATATTGTAGTACTTCAGCATTTCAAGAAAAATATAGGCTACATTTTTAAAAAACCACTGAAGTATTTGTTATTTTAAAAAAATTAAACTAAACTTTTTTATTTTAAAAAACTGCACTCAGCTATATTATCAAAAAATTCACATTGACGGAGTTAACTTCCGTTAGGGTTTATGTCACCTGCATTATACTGATGCAATAGTTCAGTGAAGTTTTTTCGAACATCTGATTAGTTAAGTGATATTCTTTTAAACACAAAAGAGATATGAATGTGATTTTTTGACATAAACCTTAACGAAATCCTAACTCCGTCAATGTAGATTTTTTGATAACATAATTGAGTGGTTTTTTAAAAGTAAAAAAGTCTAGTGATGTTTTTTTGGAGGGTTTTTAACATGTATGCCCCTAGCAAATATGCTAATATCATATATGCCCTTCAAAAATGTGTATTTTCATATATGCCCCTAACAATATGAGCTCATTTCTTATTTACCGTAAAAGTTGCCTCAAACTATGTGTATTTGAAACTTATAATATTAGTAGCGAATTTTGTTAGAAAACATGATGAAGAACATGAAATTATAAAGATGTGCTGTAAATTTGTTCATTTATTAAGAAAACTGAAAAAAAATTGGAAAAGATTGATGTATTTCAATTGGTTTTATAAACAATTTAGTTTATAAAAAGTAAGAAGAATAAGCTTAACTAGTAGAGAAATGGTATTCAGTCATTTTACATAAAATCTATTAAATGTAGCTGTATATTTCATAAATTTTTATGTTTTTAAAGTAGTTTTAACTTAAGGGAAAACTAAGAGGTTGGATACACATTGTTAGGGGTAAATGTGAAAATACACATTTGTGAGGGGTATATGTGATATTCACATATCTGTTAGGGACATACATGTCATCCACTACCTATTGGAATGTGCCACCTAAGGTAGTAGGTGTAGCATCACCCTTTTAAAAAAGAGTAATGCTTTAGCCACTACCAATTTGACTACCATTCTCTTCACTATCTTAGGTGTCATACTCCTATTGGAGAGTTTCCCCACCTACTCTATCTTCCTCTACCTATTGGAATGTGCCACCTAAGGTAGTGAAGAGAAATGTAGGTGGGGGAACTCTCCAATAGGAGTATGACACCTAAGGTAGTGAAGAGAATGATAGTGAAATTGGTAGTGGCTAAAGCATTACTCTTTTTTAAAAGGGTAATGCTACACCTACTACCAAATCTACTACCTTTTTCTTTACTACCTTAGGTGGCACACTATTAGTGGAGGTTATTGTAGAGTAGGTGGTAGAAACATCCAATAGTAGTGTACCACCTAAGATAGTAAAGGAAAATGTAGTAAATTTGGTAGTAGGTATAGCATTACCTTTTTTAAAATGACCAATATTTTTTTTTTTTCAAATTTAGCCAAAATTGTATCTGATTTCTTTTTTCTGATACCTTGAATATTACGACTTCTACGTATGCATGAGAATCAATTATCAAATTTCCATGCACCTCACGTTTGCATGACCTACTAGTGTAAAGAATTGAAAACCTCCACAAATTTATTAAGCACATGTATATCTGCAGGCTGCGCAGAATATAATATCAGATGTATGAAAGATATGTTTTGAATTTTATTTATTAGTGAGTTGAATTTTATTTGACGCATGTGCTGTTACCCCACCTGATCACTTAAAACAAACACAGCGTCTATGGACAACAGTGGGTCAGAATTTTATAGGACTAAAAATAGGAGAACAGTGGGTCAGAATTGGCTGGCAAATCATATGGAAATGCCATGCCTTTCCTGCTATAAATAATACGAATTTTTTTTTCCAAGTCCGAAGTGAGCTCGTTCTTTCTCTTTGAAGGAAGGTGACTTCATTTTTCACTTTTCTGTAAGGCCTTCTCTCTGTCAACACTTCTAGAAACTGCAATCGACAAAGATGATCTCCCATATTCGATCTCTTCGTCAGTTACGGTTCAGATTTACTCTTTCAAAATATATTTCCCTCCAAAAGTTTTTCTCCCAAAATTAAAAATTTTATTACTTTATTACTCACTCTCTTCTCTTTTCACTTTTTCATATTTCTCTCTTTATATCTCTCTTCCTCTCTCTCATTATTTCTTTATTTACTTAGAAATTCAGATTTTTCATATTTCAGGTTTGTAAATTTTCAAAATTTTTATGCTTTAATTTTGATCATGTTACATTGAAAATAACAAATATCTCTTTAACAATTAAATTTCATCATTTTTCACCTTTAAAGTTCTAAGAAGTTGGATTTTACGCCTCCATTTATAATTATTTTTCAACATATATTTATGAAAATATGGACTTTTATTTACAACTAATTATTGTCATACGATTCAAACTTGAGCGACATAAATGTTGTTTTACTGTTTACAGGTCTTTTCGTGTGCTGTATCATTCCGAAAACGTGTCGTAGGCACGTGCACACGGATAAATCTAGTACTTCTATGAGGTTTATTTACTATACAGGAGGCGCATTTATTCGCAGATTAGAAGACATTTAGAAATATTAGGGTGAAAAGCAAGAATATTTCAGAAAATGTTGCATTACAAGATTTGATAAAATACATAACATTTACCCCAAACAAATGTTATTGTATTTGTTCATTTTTGTGCAGCTTTCTATTCTTTAAGATGGGAAATCCACAAATTCCTTTTATCAACAAAGGAATTTGATTCTTATGAAAATCTAACATTTGTTTCATAATTGTGCTTGCCTCCTACGAAATGTATATGAAAAATTAAGTTATTTATATGCTTCTTAATTATGTTTAAATTTATTGCAAAATATATGACTTTTTCGATAATAAAATTGGCATCCACATGGGTAAGATGCATCCAAACAAACTTGTTTTTTCCATACATGTCTTAAAATACAAAACACGAGAAACAATGTGTATCGTCTATATAAAGCTCTATCATGTATCCGTATAGCTACTACTTGAATGACTACTAAGGAAATTTTCCTCAAATATGTATAAGTATTTCCTTCCTGTTGTTTTCCTAAGAAGGTGTTTCGTTGGTTGTAAAATATTTTCAAATTATAAAGAATACTGTAGTGAAAAGAAATCTATGAAAATGAGTTTCAAAAAAGCGGTTTGTTTAAATGTAGTTTTATTGTAGTATAGGGTAGAGAAGAGAGAAAAAAAAAGGTTAATGTAGAGGATTAGGTAGAATTGTTTTATTGGATAATGTAAATAGAAAGGAGAGAGATATAATTAAAAAAATTGCTACAGTAGCGCTAGTGTACTAATCCACTGAGTTCCCCGGGTATTTTTCGAATTTCTTATGACACTACAGTAGCGCTACAGTGCAAATCCAACTTCAACCAAATTCATGCCAACCAAATACGTGAATAGTATTTTTTTTCTGGATTTCTTTTCCTATAGTAAATTTGTAGCCAAACAAAAAGGCCCTAAGTGGCTTTAATGGTAATAAATTAAAGGAATTGAAGGCTTATGTTTGTTATAGATGTTGGCATTTTTGTGGACTTACATATTATCAACAATTATATTATGGGCTGTGTAATTGGATAGGGCTATGGACGTGATCTATTTAATTGGGCGCTAAAAATGTCTATTGGGTATGTGATGTAATGTGTAGAAACCATAACTAATCAATTAGGATTTATGGGAACCTAGTTAGAATTAGTATATGAACCTTCATATTAGGGTTGTAGTCTCCAAGCCATCATCATAATATTACTCTCCTCCTCCTTCCTCATTAAAGAGATCGAACCAAGGAGCACCTAAGGAGATTTGGTTGTGGAAGATCATCTTTCGTCGCTCCAATTTTTTTTTTATATATATAAAATGTATTGGACGGAAAATCATTTTCCGTCCCAAATTATTTTTTTAATAAAATGGGGATGAGAAATGATTACCCATCCCACAAATTAAATTTTTAAAAAAAATCAGGCTCGAACGCATTGGACGAGGGATGATTCCCCGTCTGTGATTTTTTTTTTATTTAAAAAATCGACGGACGGGAAATTATTTCTCATTCATTCGATTATTTTTTTTATGAAAATTATAAAAAAAATTGACGGACGGAAAATTATTTCCCATCTATTTGATTATTTTTTTATAAAAAAAGTCAAGTGACGAGAGTTCATATATCATCTGTTCAATTTCTAACTATAAATTTTTATTTTTTTTTCGGACAAGAAATATCTACCGTCTATCGAATTTAAATTACGAAAATTCAAAATTTGGATTTGAACATGCAACACAAATCCAAAATTTTCATTCCTATATATCAACTACATCAAATACCCCCAATTTGGAATTCAACAACTACACATGCTCTTCGTAGTCCCTAAAAAAAAAAGGACGCTAAGGAAAAAAAAAACAAAAAACAAAAACTAGTCAAACAAGGTTGTACACCTACGACAAAATTCAAAACCTCTCTCACCAATCCCGAAGCCCCGGGGCATCATGCATGACCCAACAACAGCTCTATATAATCTAACACCCCTAAAAGAAACTCTCACACGAATACAATTACAATACAACACTATACACACTAAGACTAGAATGGCAAACTACAACCCCAGCAATGGCATCTACACCTCCCCTCGCCCTCCTCTGACCTTCCCCTCCGACCCCACCATCTCCATGGTCCCTTTCCTCTTCGCCAACGCCCTCCAATCCTACCCCAACCGCCCCGCCCTCATCGACGCCAGCACCGGCCAAACCATCACCTTTGTCCAACTCCACTCCCTCGTCACCTCCTTCTCCTCCGCCCTATCCTCCAAATTCAAAATCAAAAAGTCCGACGTCGTCCTCATCTTCGCTCCAAACTCCCTCCTCTTCCCCGTCTCCTTCCTCTCCATCCTCAACCTCGGCGCCATCGCCACCACCGTCAACCCTCTCTACACCATCCAAGAACTCAAGCAACAGGCCCTTGACTCCAACGCCAAACTCATCATCACCGTCGACTCCCTACTCCCCAAAACCCACCCCCTCAACCTCCCCACCATCCTCCTCTCCTCCGCAACTCCTCCTACCACCTCCCGCAGCGTGTTCCTCTTCTCCGACCTAATCAAGAAGAACCCACGAAGTGAAACATTCAAACGGCCGGAAACAGTCCACCAGAGTGACATGGCACTTCTGCTCTACTCGTCCGGCACGACGGGTACCAGCAAGGGCGTAGTGTTGACACACAGGAACTTCATTACAACCTCGATGATGGTGGGTATGGATCAGGATTTGCAAGGGGATGGGGTTAACACGTGCCTGTGTTTCTTGCCCATGTTTCATGTGTTTGGGCTGTCGATTATACTGTTCGGGCAGTTGAGGAGGGGGAACTGTGTTGTGGTGATGGAGAGGTTCGAGATGGGGAAGATGATGGATGCTGTGAAGAGGTACAGTGTCACTCATTTGTTCGTTGTGCCGCCGGTGATGGTGGGGTTGGCGAAGATGGGAGGGAAGTACGATTTGGGGACGGTGAAATGGATTTGTTCCGGGGCGGCACCGCTCGGTAGGGAAGTCATGAAGGCAGTGGCTGACAAGTTTCCTGGTGTGGAGCTGGTTCAGGTAAGCAATTGGAATTATTATTATTATCTTTTATTTATTTTTTTTCACACTGTTCCCAATAAACAGACAGGGTCCCCACAAGGGCCCTTGTGGAAATTAAAACCTCTCTTTCTTTTTTGTTGTAAAACTAGATTTGCACGAGGGCAGTAGACACGTCTTCAGAAGGGTACAACACACGAAAAATTCTGTAAAGTGTAAAACAATAATTATGTAGCTCGTGTTTAAATAGTATGACAATAATTAGTTATAAATAAAAGTTCACGTTTCTATTAGTATATGTTGAAAACAATTATAAATGAGGGTGTAAAATCCAACTTTTTAGAACTTTAAGGGTGGAAAATGATAAAATTTAACTGTTGAAAAGATATTTGATATTTTCAATATAACATGTGCAATAAAAAAAATCGTAAAAATTCTGAAAATTTTACAAAGCTGAAATCTTAAAATCTAAATTTAAATAAAAGTCCATGTTTCTATTAGTATATGTTGAAAAATAATTATAAATGGGGGGTGTAAAATCCAACTTTTTAGAACTTTAAGGGTGGAAAATGATGAAATTTAACTGTTGAAGAGATATTTGCTATTTTCAATATAACATATGCAATAAAAATAAAACACTTGATTGTGAGCCTTTGATTTTGGGGGGTGATTGAAGGTGAACCACTTGATAGCTTTCTTTGTGTTTTGGATAGGAAATTTTGTTTTTATCTTTTACAACAGTTTGGTAAGCAATTCGATTATTATTTATGTTAAATTTAGATTTTAGTACATGTGCTTGTGGTGTTAATTTTTATGTTGGACTTTTAGGGATGATTTAGTTGGTTGTAAAATTTATCCAATCTAAAGATTACTATTTGGAAAAGCAAATATTTGAAAATAAGTTTTTTTAAAAATAGTTTTTTTAGATATAATTTTACTGTAGTATATGGTGTAAAATAGAGAGGAGAAAGAGAGAAAAATTAAAAAAAAAAAGTAGAGTAAAAGAAGGTACCATAAGCTATTTTTAAAATAATTAAAATCTTAGTAAACCATACTTGGTTTTCAAGTTTTTGTATCACCGAATTTTTTTTTGTTTTATTATAAGTTTGAACTTGTTTCATGTTCTTATTGAGCAGGGCTATGGCATGACTGAATCTACTAGTATTATATCAATCGAACGACCTAACAAAGGGGCTCTGAACTTCGGCTCAACAGGTCATCTCTTGGCCGGCATTGAGGCCAAGATTGTTAGTTTAGAGACAACTAAGCCCCTTCCTCCAAATCAAAATGGAGAGCTACTGATTCGAGGACCCAATGTAATGCAAGGTAGATTTCGCTCCTGTCAATATGAATTTGTTTCTTTGGCGAATTTAATAGTTTTAAAAGATCATAATTCAATTTAGCCTTCTGAAAATATTACCCACCCCCTACAGAATGTTTATTCATACCAACAAGTCTGAAATATTACATATTGAATTGGGCCTTTGAGAGCATAATTCAAGTTCTCTTGAGCTGCTTTTAACTAAATAGTGCATTTTCTGTGCCAAGAAAACTTGAAAATTTTACTCCATGGGATAGATGAGTTCCTTTCGAATGTAGGGGAATATCCAAGTGAAACCTCCAAATGCCTAATGTTGGTGCTAATGCAGGGTATTTCAAGAAACCAGAAGCCACCAAAGAAACTTTAGATGATGAAGGATGGTTACACACAGGTGATCTCTGCTACTTTGATGAAAACGGCCAACTTTTTGTGGAGGATCGTTTAAAAGAGTTAATCAAGTACAAAGGTTTTCAGGTATAAATGTGCTTCAGTTGTCTGTTGTACTGTACTTTTATGTTTCTTTTATCTTATACTGAACTCTAATTGTTTGGTTCTTTTTAATCAGGTTGCACCTGCTGAGCTTGAAGCATTGCTGACTACTCATCCTGAAGTATTAGATTCTGCTGTTGTGCCGTAAGTTTTGAAGACTGTCTGTCATAGCTATGTTCAACTTTTTTGTTTTTCCTTTTAGGTTCATTACTTGATAGTATGTTACATTTACATCTTATAATCAGAGCTAAACTTAAGTGTCTGTGAATTTTCTTTGTTTTCTTACATCAGAATGGAAGATGATGAAGCCGGTCAGGTTCCTGTTGCATTTGTTGTACAACGCAATAACTCACTTAAAGAAAAGGATGTTCAGAAATTTGTTTCGAGTCAGGTAATTATTTATGGAAGATACCTATTTGACACATTCGCTTTCTTGTTACATTTTTATTGATAACATTTACTCAAAATAAAAATTGAAACAATCAAACAATTTTTTTTTCTTCTTTTCTTTTCTTTTTCCCCCCCCCAAGAGTAAAACTGGATCCTCCTAATGCAACTCTTTCATTGAATGGAAGAAATGTGATTCCTTTTGTGAAGTCATACCTCGAACTTGTGATATCCCTATTACCGTTTTTTTATTCAAGAAATCCTAGCTACAATATTGCTTTACCGATGAGCATAAATTTCATAACTAGAAGAGAATTTGATAAATGAAGGAACAATGTGAAGGCATGTATGTAGATTCTATAATCCTACTAATACAACTTTTCTCGACAAATACTCAAATAGCATTGATATGATTCAAAGAGATGGAGTTAAGGGTGGTTGAGAAAAGGGGGAATTTTTTTTAACAGACAATAAAAAAATACGGTCAAGATATTCCACCCATTCCTCTAATTCACATCTTCTATAAGTTGAAAGGTGTTAACAATGTACAAAATTGTTCGGGCTGAAGTTGGAAATTTGTTGAAAAATTTCTACGTTGCATTTGATAATGGTTTTCTTGTAAATTGCTTCGTACCAATAGCATTAAATCGTGTTAAAAAGATTTCATTTGCTTAACAACACTTCTTCATGCATTGATTTTTCTTATGGAATCCACTTAATGTACTGCGAACAGGTTGCACCTTACAAGAGGCTGAGGCGAGTAATCTTTCTCAAGAGCATCCCAAAAACTGTTTCAGGGAAAATTCTAAGGAGAGAGCTAGCTGCGAAAGCGGGAACTCTGCGGAATGAGGTTGATACGATAACACATTCGAGACTGTAGATAATTGTATATCCCTTCATGTGCATGTACTACTTTGATTTTATCTATAGCCTGATTGTGGTATGTCTCATATCTGCAAGCTGTACGAAGCTTTTAGCTTCCACGTCTTACAATTCAAAGAAAATTTTATTACTTGGGGTTCGATGCTTGGTTATTTTGACAACAAAATGAATCTCCATATATTTTGCTTTCTTTCTTTTGAAGGGCTTAAATTCTTTCTCATAGCCTGTAACAGTATGGAGGTTTTGTTGGGATTGGGATGTCAACCAACGGCCGTTGTTGCAGCGAAACTAATAGAACAATGAGGAAGTCGAAGTAGACGAGACGAATAAATTGAGCAAGCAAGTAGATCCACCAAACTAACACAAACACACCGATGACTTATCCCGGTTAGCTTTTGCATAATCCGGGGGAAAATATAGGGAGATCTGATATTCAACTAGAAGAGATTACAAGGAGTTATTGATTCACTCAATATAAGGAATTAAACTCACTCACCAAGAACCATCTCTCTTTCGAGTCTCTCTTTGCAATGGAGAAAAAAATCTATGAAGTGTATTTCCTCTCATATTGAAGGAGTTTACAATATATATAGAAGAATAGAGAAAAAACCTAGGTCTAATCTTGATTCTCAGTCATCCGATATAACCTGCAAAAGAAGTAACTGAATAGGAGCCGCACGATCTAACTTGGAGTTGAAGATTGGGCTGAAACGACCTAACAAATCGCAGCCCAAAAACGAACACAGCGCCGCGGGCGGTCGACCGTCCAACAAGATCGGTCGACCGTACCACTCTCTGACAATCCCTGTACTACGAACGGTCGGGGAGTGCGGTTGACCGCAACATGGGACAGTCGACCGCAACTATACCTGCACCTTGCTGCTGCTGTTTTCCCTTCTACTCACTTCGACGCTTCGACCTCTGTGCTTCATATTACCTTCTTCTAATATGAACAATGAGTATACAAGACACAATCCTAATAGGTTTTATGTGCTGCGAACAGATTGTGGGGGTAAAAGCAACTAATATGGGTAATACCATTCGAGGTTTAAGAATTTCCAAAGTATTGCTCAAGCATTCTCAACCACTAACCCAAACAACAGTACTGCTCAACAGGGTTGGCCCTGAGTTCCCGGGGGCCTGAGGCGAAAACTTCTAAAGGCCCAAATAATTATTTTTGTGAGCTCTTAGTAACAATTTTTTTTTTTCGCGCGAAATATATTTCTGTATTTATAAGGAGAATACAAATTTGGGGTCCCAAAAATTACAAAAAAATTGAGGCTTGGGGCGGCCCTGATAATGACTAAGGAGCTTTGACAATTATGTAATTACACTATATGCATCCAGGAGAACTAAAATTATTCTTTTGCGGCATTTGATAATTTAACTAAGAGCTCCATTCATTAATTCCACAGCTTTGAGCTATCTAATTCCATTTGAGTATCTAGAAGTTTGAGTTAATTTGTTCTCCGAGTTTACTTCGTTTGGTTGTAACTATGATCAGAATGTCTTATACTTGAACACCCTATGTTCTATGATACATTAGTTTGATTACAGTCTAGTTTATTTAGGATTTATTGTGTGTTTGTACAATTAATGCCAACATTTAACACTCAAGCAACTTATCTTTCTAATTATAATGTTTCATGTCCCCAGGGGCCGGGCCCACTTGAGGTAAGTGAGGCCGCGACCTCATGCCTCCGATTTTGTTGTAAGAGTAATGCCATCTCCTACCTATTGGAGTGTGCCACCTAAGATAGTGAAGGAAAATGTAGTGAAATTGGTAGTGGCTCTAGCATTACTCTTGTTGTAATTTTAAAGGCCGCCAAATTTATATTTTCCTTATAAATAGATATATATATTTTATGCATAAAGAAATTATATTGTAATTAGGGATTTCTAAAAATAATTATATGGGTTTGCATGTGCCCCACCAATTTATATTTAACATTTCTATAAAGAAAGTATTTCAAGTACTTGAAAAGTTGTAAATTGAAACTATTGAAAAGAAAAGGATTTAAGTACAAATTGTTGGATAATGATTGTTGAGTTTACCAGTAGATATGTAGCAATACTGATCATGTGGGAACAATGAAGTCCTATTCTATAAATATTTCTTAATCATGCTTATTTTGATAATTATATATTAAATCAGTATTATTTAAATAAATTGCCCTTAAAATATCTATACATTATAATATACCATCATTTTAAATGGGGCCCACAAGTGAGGGAGTCACAAATGGCTACTATAAACCCAGAACTTGTCAACAGAAAAGGAATCGACAATATTTTCCAACAACATGGCTACTTTTTAAGGCCTTCTCTCTGTCAACACTTACAGTAACTGCAATCGACAATATTTTCTCAGATGATCCCCCATATTCGATCACTTCGTCAGTTCTCTAAGCAGTAACTTACCCATCTACTGTACCATTTTTTCCCAAGTAAAAAAAGCTTCATCTATATAATAAAACACAAAATAAATCTATCAAGTGGTTTACCTTGAATTGGAATAAAATCAACGGTTCAGATTTATTTTCTCAAAATATATTTTCTTCCAAAAAGTATTTTCCCCAAAACTAAAAAACTCATTACTTTATTACTCACTCTCTTCTCTTTTCACTTTTTCATATTTCTCTCTTTATCTCTCTAGCTCCCTCTCTCTCATTATTTCTTTATTTACTTAATGATATGGCTAAAAATGGGGTTTAATCGGAGCCGGCCAAATCAGGCACAAATCTTGATGTCCAGGGGTAAAACGGTAATTTCTCCTACCTATGGGTCTGAAGCGGGTACTGGTTCTCCTCTTCACAGATCCAATAACCCGCGAACGGATCCACTCCAGCTGGGTACGGGTCCTGACCCCAGACAGACCCAGACCAGCAAGAGGAAATCAGGATCTCTGATTTGACTGAATCAACGGGCCTGATTCGCGGTTATCCTCTCACCGGGAATCAGGGATCAGTTTCCTAAACTAATTATGAGGATTTTACTCCTAACGGTATCACAGGAAATCAGATCCCTAATCAAATTCCCATGGCGACTATAAATACCTCCGACCAACCACTGTTACAGGGTAATCACACTTTTGCCAACTTAAGCTCTTTCTTAATCACTACTGGTTACTGACAAGAGCGTCGGAGGGTGCGTCGCCGGGATCAACCCCGGTGTATCGCACTTCCTTGCAGGTGAGCGGCGGGAGTCAGCAGCCCAATTCTGACGAACAGGCTTGGATCCGCTATTCAGGTTTTTCCACGAACTCACAAATCTCATCTGTTTACCCCCACACCAGATTCAGCAGTAACACTTAAAAATTTAGATTTTCCATATTTCAGGTTTGTAAATTTTCAAAATTTTTATGCTTTAATTTTGATCATGTTACATTGAAAATAACAAATATCTCTTTAACAGTTAAATTTCATCATTTTCCACCTTTAAAGTTCTAAGAAGTTGGATTTTACGCCCCCATTTATAATTATTTTTCAACATATATTTATGAAAATAAGGACTTTTATTTACAACTAATTATTGTCATACGATTCAAACTTCAGCGACATAATTGTTGTTTTACTGTTTACAGGTCTTTTCGTGTGCTGTATCGTTCCGAAAACGTGTCGTAGGCACGTGCACACGGATAAATCTAGTACTTCTATGAGGTTTATTTACTATACAGGTGATATGGCTAAAAATAGGGTTAAATCGGAACCGTCCAAATCGGGCGTGAATCTCAAAGCCTGGGGGCAAAATGGTAATTTTACCTATAAATGGGTCCGAAGAGGGTACTGGGTATTCTCTTGGAAAAACCTAATAGCCCGCGAACGGGCCCATTTCAACTGGGTGTGGATTTCAATCCGCAACGAACCCGGTCCAGCAGAATTGAATTAGGGTTTCTGATCAATCCTAATCAACAGCCCTGATTCGTATCTATCCTTTCACTGGAAATTAGGGATTACATTCCTAATCTAATCCTAGGGATCACATTCCTAATCTGATCCCAAAGGCGGCTATAAATACCCCCTGTCCACCACCATTAAGAGGTAATCGATCTTTTGCAAATTTACGCTCTCTCATAATCTTTCTTGATTACTGACTTGAGCGTCGGAGGGTGCGTCGCCGGGATTAACCCCGGTGTCTAGCACTTTTTACAGGTGAACGGCGGGAGTCAGCGGTCAAACTCCAGCGGAAGAAGTTAATTAAGGTTTGATTATTCAGTTTTCCTAAGAATCCACAAATACTATATGTTTGCCCCCACACCAGATTCAGCGCTAACAGATTGGCGTCGTCTGTGGGAAACAATGAATAGCAGCCTTTCCTTTTCCCGTTGGTCAGATCCTACCCAGCCATGCCTCTAAAGAAACTTAGATCTAGGGGGTCCAACCGTGGACCAACTCCTCAACAAGAGAACCCCCTAGAAACGGTCCAGCCACAGGGACTCCCTACTCAACCCAACCAAGTCCTGCAGCAGGACCAACTTCCTCCTCAGAATATTCAACCCCCTCGCGGCCAAACCGGTCCCCAGAATGCCGGTGCGGGAGTCTCCCGTCCCAATCCTCCGAAACAACCTCTCCAACATGACCACGTATCCGTACACAATCCCTCTACCGATTCCATGGCATCCCACAACCCCCGAGCTTCCGATGACCTTCGCAACACCGTCCTCAATCGGCAGAAGGTAGAGGATCTTCGCTGCCGTTTGGATGAAAGGCAGGCCCGAGAGGGAGCCTCCCGCCGACAACGTCCAAATGAGCGATCTCCTCATCCCCGAGACTACAGAATGTCCCCTCCTTATAGGAGAAGACCTTACCCTCCTGCTGGTCGGCAACCTCCGAGGAACGATGACGCACCCATCACTCGTGCCGAGTTCCAGCAATTCCAAACAACCATCTTACGAGCCCTCAATCTTCGACCCAACAACAACAATGCTCAGAGGATCCCCACTCCTCCTCCGGTCCAAAGTCCCCGCCGACGGTCCCTCTCTCCTCCCCAAGCTGCTAGCAACCCCCAGCACATTCCTAGTCCTCGCCACTCCTGGAGCTACTGCCGTCGCAGCCCCCGCTCTCCCTCGTTCGAAGATGAGTCCAGAGGCTCGTTTGATTACCGTCGAAAGGATGACACTGTCTACCGTCGTCTCCATGAAATGGAGAGGCGCTTGGGTCAACCAGACAGAAAAGAAGAGCCTAGAGGAAGGACCCTCCGTCCGAGCCGACCTCCTTTCTCTCGAACCAATATGGAGGCGCCCGTTCTAATAGGCTTCAAGCCTCCACAATTCGAGACTTATTCTGGGGAGTCCGACCCCGTGGACCACATCAAAAGCTTTAAGACCCTCATGCTAATCCACCAAGCTTCCGATGCTCTGCTGTGCAAGACCTTCCCCGCTACTCTCAAGGGTCCGGCCCGGGAATGGTACTCTCGCCTCGCCCCATCCTTAATATTTTTCTTCGAGCAATTCGAGACCCTCTTCGTCACCCACTTCGTGAGTAGCCGCCGAACTGAGAAGACCAGCATTTCGCTACTCTATCTCAACCAGAAGAAGGGTGAGAAGCTGAGAGACTATGTGAAAAGGTTCACCGCGGAAGCCAGGTCCATCGCTTCCCTCGACCAGTCGGTCGCTGCAGCAGCATTCCAGTCGAATGTCCTTAACTCCAGCCTTCGGTCCTCCCTCGCCAAGAAGCCCCCACAGAACTTTTCCGACCTCCTTCTTCGAAGCGAGAAGTATATCCAGGCTGAGGAAGCTGAGCATCCCCCCACCTTTGAGGGGCCTTCCTCCTGAACCAAAAGAAAGGCAGGTGAAGAAGAGGGAGCCAAGAATCTCCAGAAGGACAACGGCGGACAGTGCCGTCCTCCTCCCAGATTCGAAAAATTCACTCCTCTTAACGCCAACATTTCCACTATTCTCATGGAGGTTAAGAAGGAAGGGGTGATACCTCCTGTCCCGAAGATGAACACCCCTGGCAAGAAGAGGGACAAAGAGAAGTGGTGCCGCTATCACCGAGACTATGGTCACGACACCAATGATTGCCGGGCCTTAAAAAACGAGATTGAGGCCTTCATCCAAAGGGGACAGCTGGCCAAATTTGTGAGAAAAGACCGGACCGATCCTCTTCCTCTCCCTCGGGGGGCTAGCAAGCATCCTGAACGATGCGATGAAACTCCAGAGTTCAAAGAGGAACGCATCCTACATCTCATCCATAGAGGCCCCATGGGAGGCACCTCCAACTCCTCTCGAAAGGCTTTCATAAGGAAAGTCAACTCAGTACATGGCATGCCCCCCACCAAAGGCCTAGAAGTATCAGTCACTTTTGCAGATGAAGACCTTGAGGGTATCCGGACCCCCCATTGTGACGCACTAGTCATTAACCTCCATATGGCGAATTTTAAATTGGAGAGGATCCTGGTGGACAATGGCAGCTCCGTTAACATCCTCTTCCTCGCTGCTTTCAAAGGGCTCAAACTATCCCGGGACAGACTTAAGTCCGTCGGCTACACACTCCACGGGTTCACGGAAGTGCCAGTGAATATTGAAGGGGTGATCACCCTCGACGTAACTGCTGGCAAAACTCCTACTACCCGAACGGAGCCGATGGACTTCATGGTCGTCGACGTCCCCGCTGCTTATAATGTGATCCTAGGCCGACCCGGCCTAGCTGCTCTCGAAACCGTCCCTTCCGCTTATCACCTCAAGATGAAGTTCCCCACCCAGGCAGGAGTAGGAAAATTCAGAGGCAGTCAGGAAATGGCCCGCAAATGCTACATGACCTCTACTGGGGGTCCAGTCCTCTCTCTCGAAACTCTTGAAATCCCCCAAGATGGTGTCCGACCAACGTCCGAGCTGGTGGATGAATTGGAGGAAGTGCTCTTCTCTGAGCAAGATCCGAACCGCAAGTTCTTTATCAGCAAGACCCTCACATCTGCCCTAAGCTCGGACATAGTCCAATGTATTAGAAAGAACCGTGACCTCTTCGCATGGTCGGCTGCCGACATGCCAGGAATCTCCGAAGAGCTCCTCGTCCACCACCTGAGTGTTGCACCGGGGTTCAAACCAGTTCAACAGAAGAGGCACAAATTTGCTCCCGAGCGCCAACAAGCTATAAAAGAAGAGGTGGACAAGCTGCTTAAGGCTCGGTTCATACAGGAGGTCAATTATCCCGAATGGCTCTCAAATGTTGTGATGGTAAAGAAAGCCAACGGGAGCTGGAGAATCTGCATCGATTTTACCGACCTGAATAAAGCATGCCCCAAAGATCCATTCCCTCTTTCAAGCATCGACACCCTGATTGATGCCACTTTGGGCCATGAGCTTCTCAGCTTCATGGACGCTTTCTCCGGATACAATCAAATCTGCATGTTCCCCCCGGGTATCCCGAAGACCTCCTTTGTTACCGATCAGGGCCTCTACTGCTACAGGGTGATGCCTTTCGGGTTGAAGAATGTAGGTGCCACCTATCAACGCCTCGTTAACAAAGTCTTCCAAAATCAGATCGGCCGTAACATGGAGATGTATGTTGATGATATGCTTGTGAAGAGCATCCGTGGGGCCGATCATGTCACCGATCTGCAAGAGGTGTTCGATGTATTAAAGAAACATGATATGAGGCTCAATCCGAACAAGTGTGCGTTCGGAGTCTCGTTGGGGAAATTCCTAGGCTTCATGGTCAGCCAAAGAGGGATCGAAGCCAACCCCGAGAAGATCAAAGCCATACTGGACATGGCTCCTCCTAAAAATATGAAAGAAGTTCAGAAACTAACCGGGCGCCTCGCAGCTATAGGGCGCTTCCTTTCCAAGTTAGGGGAGAAGTGTCTTCCCTTCTTCAATGCTCTCTGGGGGGCTAAGGGCTTCGAATGGGTTCAACAACAGCAGGAGTCGTTCGATCAGCTTAAAGCCTATATAGTCAACCCCCCTCTCCTCAGCAAGCCTATCCCCGGGGAAACACTCTATCTCTACTTAGCTGCCTCCGAACAAACCCTCAGCGCTGTCTTAGTGAGGGAAGAAAACAAGGCTCATAAGCCCATCTATTACGTAAGCAAGGTACTTCGTGATGCCGAGCTTCGTTATCCAAGGCTAGAGAAGATGGCATGCACCTTGGTTATGGCAGCTAGGAAGCTTCGCCCATATTTCCAGTCCCACTCGGTGGTTGTTCTTACCGACCAACCACTGAAGCAAGTCCTGCACAAGCCGGAGGCCTCTGGCCGTCTCATGAAGTTGTCGATCGAGCTGAGCCAGCATGATATATTATACCAGACCCAGACCGCGATCAAAGCTCAGGCCTTGGCAGAATTCATTGTCGAGAACACTATCCCCGAGGTCAGTCGAGAAGCAAACGGGCCTCCTATCTGGTCGGTATATGTAGACGGATCCTCTTGCACCGAAGGAAGCAGAGCCGGGGTCATTCTGGCAGGCCCAGATGACTTCGTTCTTCAATACTCCCTCCGCATCAACTTTAAGGCCTCCAACAATAAAGCGGAGTATGAAGCCCTTATAGCCGGTCTCGGAATGGCCCGCAAAGCATGGGCACAATGCCTCCGTATATTTAGTGACTCTCAGCTGGTCGTGAATCAAGTTTTGAGCAAGTATGAAGCGCGAGATGACCGAATGGCTAAGTATCTGGCCAAGGTCCAAAATCTCATGGCTCTATTCGAAGAGGCACTTATTCGGCGAATCCCCAGGGAGGAAAATGCCTAAGCAGATACCCTCTCCAAGTTAGCCTCTTCCTCCCTCCAAGGTATTGAGCAGACCGTCCTGATTGAAGTGCTCCTGAGGCCGAGCATAGAAGAAGAAACTTCCGATTCGATGGAGTCACTCCCGATTCAACTTCAAGATGATTGGATGAAACCCCTGGTAGAATTTCTAAGGGATGGGCTCCTCCCCGAAAATCCTAAGGAAGCTCGTCGAGTCAGAACCAGAGCGGAGCGGTACACCCTTGTTGAGGGGATCTTGTACAAATGCTCCTTCACACAAGTTGACGGTAGACCTTATCTGAAGTGCCTCTCCCCCGAACAAGCCACATACGCCTTGCAAGAGCTTCACAAAGGCATAGGCGGAGCACATTCAGGGTCCGGATCCCTTGCCGGAAGGTGTTGAATTATGGATATTTCTGGCCTACCCTCCTACAAGATGCCGAGCGACATGTTCGGCAATGCAGCTCTTGTCAAAAGTTTTCCAACATGCGTTGCCTACCCCAAGCTCACCTCGCTTCCCTATCAAGTCCGATCCCTTTCGCAATGTGGGGGATGGATTTACTAGGGCTGTTTCCACCAGCTCCCGGCAAACTCAAATTTTTAGTCGTGGCAATCGACTACTTCTCAAAGTGGATAGAGGCCGAGCCCTTGGCTACGATCACCGAGAACAAAGTCCTTCAGTTCTTCTGGAAGAGCGTCATCTGCAGGTTCGGTGTTCCTCGGGTCCTCATAACCGACAATGGAACACAATTTACAGGGGCCGCATTCCGAGCTCTATGTGAAGACCTCACCATCCAACAATGCTTCTCCTCTATCTCCCACCTACAGTCAAATGGCCAAGTAGAAAATGCCAATTGACAAATCCTCTCCGGTATTAAGAAGAGGCTGGATAAGTCCGCTAAAGGCTTATGGGTAGATCAGCTCCCTAACGTACTCTAGAATTACCGCACTACGAAACGGACCCTCACAGGAGAGTCGCCGTTCAATCTCACCTATGGGTCCAAAGCTGTGATCCCCCTGGAAGTCGGTGTACCCTCTCCTCGCCTAATTGCCTATGAAGAAGAGCAGAATGCCAGGGAGCTTCGGGCGAATTTGGATTTGATTGATGAGCTCCGTGAAAGAGCTTTGAGCCGCCAGCAAAGCTACCGAAGGAGGATCGAGCTGGCCTACAACAAGAGAGTCCGTCCCACCAACCTCAAAGGAGGGGACTTGGTCCTCAGAAAGTTAGCTATCTCATTCCCCAGACAGAAGAGTAAACTAGCTCCAAATTGTGAAGGACCTGACAAGATCACCAAGGTGGTCCAGCCCATAACTTACCGTCTAGAAGACCTTGAAGGAAAGGAGATTCCCAGGACTTGGAATGCCGACCATCTCTTGAAGTACCAAGAGAGCGCATGAACGCCTCTCCCAGTACCGTCAGATGTCGAACCGTTCCTTTCCCTTCACTTGTATTTTACTTTTGCTTCTTTATTTCTCCATTGTAATAACGGCTCGCAACTTAGAAGTAGCCGACTATTAGTTTTCAATAAAGAACATTTTTCTTCATATCTTACTTGTGAATTACTTGTATCTCTCTGTTTTTACCTTCTTTATACTCAAACGACGAGTTCGGAGTCCAACACTTGGCTCGACTCCGCTTCGCAAGCTCGCTCTTAAGCGAGCTAGAAGTGATTTGCCATTTGGAATTGCTCCCACAACCGTTGAAACATACTCAAACGACGAGTTCGGAGTCCAACACTTGGCTCGACTCCGCTTCCAAGCTCGCTCTTAAGTGAGCTAGAAGCGGTTCGCCATTCGGAATTGCTCCCACAACCGTTGAAACATACTCAAACGACGAGTTCAGAGTCCAACACTTGGCTCGACTCCACTTCGCAAGCTCGCTCTTAAGCGAGCTAGAAGTGGTTCGCCATTCGGAATTGCTCCCACAACCGTTGAAACAAACTCTGACGACGAGTTCGGAGTCCAACACTTGGCTCGACTCTGCTTCGCAAGCTCGCTCTAAGCGAGCTAGAAATGGTTCGCCATTCGAAATTGCTCCCACAACCGTTGAAACAAACCCTCGCCTCTTCGTTTCTATGATTAGACGAGATAACGTTTGGTTATTATGGTTTATTTCAAAATTGGAGTAACCACAGTACGTCTCGGGCGCACAAACTCTGATTTTATTAAAGAACTTTAATGTTATTACAAGACCAAGATACTACAACAAGGTGCTTCACAAGACCAAGCTACTACAACAAGGTGATATAAAAAATCAAAAGCATAATACAACTCTTTTAGCGCGTCTTCGAGATGGGGATGTTTTGGTTCAGAAAAACACGAGGGCGGCGCCGCTTAACCTTTGAGCTCGTCTCTAGACCAACAAACCGAGACGCCTCATCGGCGCTGCCTCTGACTGTGGCTCCGACCGAGGCTCCGCTAGACGAGATGGCCACACCGCTCTGAGCGTCGGCCGGGCTCCGCCGAACGATAGGTGGACGAGTCGCGAGCTCGTAGAAGGAGATCCCCCTCTCACTCTCCTTGCGGGTACACGAAGTGCTTCGGACGTTAACACTCAAAGGCTGAGGTTTAAGGCGGGCGACTTCCTCCTCGAGTTCGATGATCCTATCCTTCAAAGTATCGTCCTTCACAGATATCTTAAACGAAGGAAGCTTAGCCGAGCCTGCGTCACCAGCACTGTAAGCTATGATACGGCGAAGGTTGGTCACTTCAATGCTTTTGTCGACCGTAACCCTCCTTAATTACTCGACTTCCGCCGTAAGCTCATCACGCTCAGCCGTCAGTTTCCCCATTGCCGAAGTCAGCTCATTTAACTCATCCTCCTTCGTCGAGAGCTCTTCTTCAGTTATTTGCAAATGGCGAACCTCTGCCAGCAGCTCGCTTTTCTCTTTCTCGACGTCGAACAACACCCTCCTGAGCAACTCCACCTCACCTTCGAGACGAGCTTCGCGAGATCGCGTCCGTAGTTCTACACGAAGGTGGGTTGCCTCGAAGTTCGAACTGAGTTCGACGATCTGAAAGAACGAAGCATATCAACACAAAAAGAAAAAAGACTAAAGGCAGTACTCAACACTTGCCGAACTTCATAGAAATTCCGAGCCCAACACTTGGCCAAATTTCGAAGAAACTATCCCACACTTGGTCAAAACTCGAGTTTGGGCAAAATTTTATTCATGGCAAAAAAGCGGTGGCCAGTCCGCTATAAGGCATTACAATGAAAGAAAAAAAAATTATTACAAAAGCGAAGGGATCAAAGGTCCACCGTGGGCGACAGCTCGGACACAGGCGCCACGGCAGATGGCCCCTCGCCCCCCGTCGCCCATGCTTGAGGGTCGGCTTCCACAGTCTCCGGAATGACAGGCACCTCGCCACCCCGCTGCTCGCCCTCCTCTTCTCCTTCCTCCTCTTCGCCCTCCTCCTCGTCGCCTTCTACCTCACTGCCGGGCCACAGCCGGTACCCCACCCTCTCGAAGCCAGGGACCCGAGCCTCCATATGGTCGAGCGCTCTCGCGTAAGAAAGCTCCATATCCTTGGCCATGTGGCTCTTCGCCTCGGCTTCGATCTCTTTCCTCACCTTCTCCACCACCTCGGCCTGTCCTGCCTTCACCGCCTCCAAGGCCTTCGCCGTTGCGGCTCTCTCCTCGTCAGCCTTGGCAACTTCCGCAGTGAGCTCCTCCTTCGCTCGCTCCAAGACCGCCTCTAGGTCGGCTACCCGAGCCTCTAAGGCCTCCGAACGATGCTGCTCCGCGTCGAGCTGCTTCACAGCCCTCGCCCTTTCCGCCCGGTCCTTGTCACTGAGGGCCTTCAACTCCCTCTCCTGCTCTGCGAATTTTTGGACGAGGTGGCCGAAGTGACAGGTGGCCTGCAAAAAGTATGAGTTATATCGCAACAAAAGCCGAGCTGTGGACTTAAGAAATTTTCAGAAAGAATCAAGACTACCGACAAAAGCGATCGAGCGATTTCATAGGTATCATCGCTGGTCGTCCCCGCCTTCAGGGCGGCTCGGTCCTTTGGGGTCGCAAGATGCTTGACGGCCTGTATGCACATCTGTGAATCGCCCAAAAAGCCGTCGTGGTTCTTCACCCGCCAGTCGGGGACGAACAGCTTCTTGTGGGCCTCGGTCAAGATCTGCTCGGCCTGAGGCGTCAAAGGCGGAGCCTGTAGCGCCAGTGCCACCGAAATAGAGAAGGCCTCACTTGCCGGGGCAGATGGGACAGGGGCAGAATGGTCGGGAAGGACGGCCACCGACGGAGACGGTGCCTGAGTTGGGTCGGCGGCTACCGAGGGGGCCTTGGTGGGTCGACCGGACGTGAGACCAGTGCTCGGATTCTTCCTTTTCCTGCCGTCGGCGACCTTGCTTCGCTCGGTCATCATGCCCATGAAATCCATCTTCGGCGCCTCTGTTCAGAGCAACAAAAGAAAAAGTTAAAAGAATGTACAAGGCATTTGAAGAAAATAATTTACAGTGAGATGTCAGGAGCGTACTCAGGTCGATCGGACTAAGACCCGACCCGTGTAGCACCTCCTCGGTCATCTCTCTCCAGCTCAACATCGGGAGAGCGATTAGTTTGGCTGCCACCTCCTCCTCGGCAGCTGTCAACACCGGGTCGACCCTAGCGAACTTCGGCACCTCTGCCTTCCACCGAGTCTGGATGCTCAACGGCGAGGGCCCCTTTAACAGAAAGAACTTCTCCTTCCAATTCTTTATCGAATCCGAATTTTCAATTAACTTAATGCCTCGCCGGGGTGACAAGTAATAGCGAGGCTCGAGCTTCGTCATCCGGTTGATTTGATACAAACTCCGAAGGATGACGATGTCCGGCTCGACCTCGGCAATACGGCACTGAAGCAAGAAGGCAAGCACATGGCACCAAGTGTTCGGCATGAACTGCATTGGGGCCAGACAGTACCAGTGAAGGACCTTCAAGGCGAAAGGGTGGAGAGGGAAGCGCAGACCAGCATTTAAGGAGTCGAAGTCGAAGACGCACGTGTCCGGTGACAGCTCGGTGTTCGCTCGCATCCCTGGGCCGGGGAGGATCAGCCTATACTCCGGAGGGATGGTGAACCCCTTTCTGATCAGGAGAAGATCCCGCTGGGATAATACCGAAGCAAGATCATCCACCTCGGTGACCTCCCTCAGGGTGTTCTTCTCGTAAGTCACCGAGCGACCAACGATCGCCTTCTCCGACAGATCGCCGCTGTACTGCCTAATTTCGGCATGACCGGACAGCATGTCGGGGTACCAACCCGACTCGGGGGCTCGCCTCTCAGGCTCCTCGATCTCCTCGACTATCGAAGACCGGGCCACTACTCTCTTCTTCTTCTTCTCAGTCGCAGACGACCCTACTACCTCCTTCCCCTTCCTACGGCTCACTACTTCCCTCCCTTCCTCGGCGCTTCTATCTCCCGAGGACGATGCCTCACTCCCCGAGCTCACTCTTGACATCTCGAATAAATAATCTAAGGCAAAGATGACTGACCTTGATGTGACGTAACCATGAAGTGACGATCACGGTCTGAAATAGTTTGCTGGAAATCGCCTGGCCCTCGCGACAGCTGGCACAACCACCTTGGAGCACAAATCGCCGCTAGCAGAGCAAACTTAGAGCGAAAGTAAAAACTTGGGAGTAAATGTAAGAAATGAGCCAAGGGGTGAAGGGGGGGAAAGAACTTATAGCCAAAAAGCGACTGTTGGGCTTTCGAAACGTCTAAGGGCCCACTAAGGGAAGGTAAAACGACAAAACGCAAAGCTGCGACGTTTCAGGGGAAAGGCTCGTTGTTTTGCTTAAACACCACCCCTCGACGACTCGTGGCCCGCCGAACCACGAGGCAATCTGATGAGGTGACAAGGTACCGACCTCCACATATGGAGAAAATTACCGCCGAGCCAATTTCACCGTCAAATTGCATCAAAACATGATGGACGGCTCAGATCACGCCACGCCCACAAAACGACAAGATAACGTTTTCTCGTGATCTGAACCTCCAACCTCACGATTCGTGTCATGATGAACGTCCCAGATTAAGCCACGAGTCCCTACTATTCGTTCCGAGCTGTCGAGCCACCGGAGCGCTTAGCCGAGCTACCGAACAGCTTACGCTGAGCCACCGAGCCACTAAGGGCAGAGGACGATGAGCCGAACCACCGGAGTGTTTAGCCAAGCTACCAAACAGCGTACACTGAGCCACCGAGCCGAGGTGACGAGGTACCGACCCTCACATTTGAAGAAAAATGGCGCCGACCCTCCTCAGCCGTTGGACCTTGTCAAAAAACGTGCTAGAACATCATAGACGGTTCAGATCATGCCACGTCCACAAAACGAAAAGATAGCATTTTTTTGGAATTTGCGCCATAGCCGACGCTCCAGATCGTGCCACGTAGCTCGGCAGATCGTCGAGGATTCGAGCCCAGGTGATGAGGTACCGACCCCCACATATGGAGAAAAATACCGCCGAGCCAGTTTCACCGTTGGATCGCCTCAAAATTCGCGAGAAAACATGATGGACGGCTCAGATCACGTCACGTCCACAAAATGACAAGATAGCATTTTTTGCAATTTGCGCCATAGCCGACGCTCCAGATCGTGCTACGTAGCTCGGCAGATCGCCGAGGATTCGAGCCGAGGTGACGAGGTACCGACCCCCACATATGGAGAAAAATACCGCCGAGCCAGTTTCACAGTTGGATCGCCTCAAAATTCGCGACAAAACATGATGGACGGCTCAGATCACGCCACGTCCACAAAACGACAAGATAGCTTTTTTTGGAATTTGCACCATAACCGATGCTCCAGATCATGCCACGTAGCTCAGCAGATCGCCAAGGATTCGAGCCGAGGTGACGAGGTACCGACCTCCACATATGGAGAAAAATACCGCCGAGCCAGTTTCACCGTCGGATCGCCTCAAAATTTGCGACAAAACATGATGGACGGCTCAGATCACGCCACGCCCACAAAACGACAAGATAGCGTTTTTTTGGGATTTGCGCCATAATGGTCGCTCCAGATCGTGCCACGTAACTCGGCAGATCATTGCGCATCGAGCCGAGGATCCGAACCGAGGTGCCGAGGTGTCGACCCTCGCATACGAAGAAAATACTCGCCGAGCTACCTAGGCCGTCCGATCCTCCAGAAAATCATGTTCAACACTGATAAACGGCCTAGATCACGCCACGACGTAATTCGGTATTAAAAATTAATTTTTATTTATTAAAATCGTGTTACTTATTTAAAAAATGTGAAAAAATGATTAAAAATTCGAAAAAATTAATTAAAAATTCTAGAAAATAATTATAAATTCGGAAAAATATTTTTGAGCCCCTGAGTAAATAATTATTGCTTAGAGTGGTTGATTAAGACTAGGGCTGCAAACGAATCGAGCTATTCGCGAGCTATTCGGCTCGAGCTCGGTCAAAGCTCGGTCAAAGCTCGGCTCGAACCGAGCTGGAGCAGAGCTCGAGCTCAAAATCGAGCTCGTTTAGTAAACGAGCCGAGCTCGAGCTTCAGTTTTTTTTCTTTTTAGGCTAAGCTCGCGAGCTATTTGTCTCGAGCTCGGTCAAAGCTCGGCTCGAGCCGAGCTCGAGCTCAAAAATAGGCTCGTTTGGTAAACAAGCCGAGCTCGAGCCTGAAGGTATTCGGCTCGGCTCAGCTCGATTGCAGCCCTAATTAAGACCCCCGAACGACGAATCAACACTTTGCAAAATTAAATAAGTGATCCGAAAAATAGATAAAAATTAAGGGAAAATGCCAGAAAACCAGAGGGGCTCAAGAACAACTTAGAGCGCACAACTAACCCAGAAAATCACTATACTGCCTCATACAAAGAATCGAAACATCCCATTTGGACTCCGATAAAACTTCGCAAGCCATCAAAATAGTAAAACTACTCCTCAAAGGCTGATCAAACTCAGTCTTTGGGAGTGGGGGGCTCGTGATATGGCCAAAAATAGGATTAAATCGGAACCGTCCAAATCGGACGCGAATCTCAAAGCCAGGGAGAAAAATGGTAATTTTACCTATAAATGGGTCCGAAGCGGGTACTTGGTCTTCTCTTGGGGAAACCCAATAGCCCGCGAACGGACCCATCTCATCTGGGTGCAGATTTCAACCCACAGCGAACCCGGTCCAGCAGGATAGAATTATGGTTTCTGATCAATCCTAATCAACGGCCCTGATTTGTATCTATCCTTTCACTGAAATTAAGGGATTACATTCCTAATCTAATCCTAGGGATCACATTCCTAATCTGATCCCAAAAGCGGCTATAAATACCCCCCGTCCACCACCATTAAGAGGTAATTGATCTTTTGCCAATTTACGCTCTCTCATAATCTTTCCTGATTACTGACTTGAGCGTCGGAGGGTGCGTCGCCGGAATCAACCCCGGTGTCTCGCAATTTTTGCAGGTGAACGGTGGCAGTCAGCGGTCAAACTCCGGCGGAAGAAGTTAAGGTTTGATTATTCAGTTTTCCTAAGAATCCACAAATACTATTTGTTTGTCCCCACACCAGATTCAGCGGTAACAACAGGAGGCACATTTATTCGCACATTAGAAGACATTTAGAAATATTAGGGTGAAAAACAAGAATATTTCAGAAAATGTTGCATTACAAGATTTGATAAAATACATAACATTTACCCCAAACAAATGTTATTGTATTTGTTCATTTTTGTATAGCTTTCTATTCTTTATGATGGGAAATCTACAAATTCCTTTTATCAACAAAGGAATTTGATTCTCATGAAAATCTAACATTTGTTTCAAAATTGTGCTTGCCTCCTACCAAATGTACATGAAAAATTAAGTAATTTATATGCTTCTTAATTATGTTTAAATTTATTGCAAAATATATGACTTTTTCAGTAATAAAATTGGCATCCACATGGGTAAGATGCGTCCAAACAAACTTATTCTTTACATACATGTCTTAAAATACGAAACACGAGAAACAATGTGCATCGTCCATATAAAGCTCTACCATGTATCCGTATCGCTACTACTTGATGACTAATAAGGAAATTTTCCTCATATATGTATAAGCCTTTCCTTCCTGTTGTTTTCCTAAGGGGGTGTTTGGTTGGTTGTAAAATATTTCCAAATTATGAAAATTACTGTAAAGAAAAGAAATCTATGAAAAAGAGTTTCAAAAAGTGGTTTGTTTAAATGTAGTTTTATTGTAGTATAGGATAGAAAAGAGAGAGAAAAAAATTAAAGTAGAGGATTAGGTAGAATTGTTTTATTGAATAATGTAAATAGAGAGAAGAAAGAAATAATTAAAAAAATTGCTACAATAGCGCTAATGTGCTAATCCACTGAGTTCCCCGGGTATTTTTCGAATTTCTTATGACACTACAGTAGCGCTACAGTGCGAATCCAACTTCAACAAAATTCAAGCCAACCAAATACGTGAATAGTGTTTTTTCTCTGGATTTCTTTTCCTCAGTAAATTTGTAGCCAAACAAACAGGCCCTAAGTGGCTTTAATGGTAATAAATTAAAGGAATTGAAGGCTTATGTATTGTTATAGATGTTGGGATTTTTGTGGACTTACATATTATCAACAATTATATTATGGGCTGTGTAATTGGATAGGGCTATAGACGTGATCTATTTAACTAGGCGCTAAAAATGTCTATTGAGTATGGGCTGTAATGTGTAGAAACCATAACAATTCCATTAGGGTTTATGGGAACCTAGTTAGAATTAGTATATGAACCTTCATATTAGGGTTGTAGTCTCCAAGCCATCATCACAATATTACTCTCCTCCTCCTTCCTCATTAAAGAGATCGAACTAAGGAGCACCTAAGCAGATTTGGCTGTGGAAGATCATCTTTCGTCGCTCCAATTTTTTTTATAAAATTTATTGGATGGGAAATGATTTCCCATCCCAATTTACTTTTATTCGATTTTTTTTTTAAAAAATGGGGACGAGAAATGATTACCTCCAACCAAATACGTGAATAGTGTTTTTTCTGTGGATTTCTTTTCCTACAGTAAATTTGTAGCCAAACAAACAGGCCCTAAGTGACTTAAATGGTAATAAATTAAAGGAATTGAAGGCTTATGTATTGTTATAGATGTTGGGATTTTTGTGGACTTACATATTATCAACAATTATATTATGGGCTGTGTAATTGGAAAGGGCTATAGACATGATCTATTTAATTGGGCGCTAAAAATGTCCATTGGGCATGGGCTGTAATGTGTAGAAACCATAACTAATCAATTAGGGCTTATGGGAACCTAGTTAGAATTAGTATATGAACCTTCATATTAGGGTTGTAGTCTCCAAACCATCATCACAATATTACTCTCCTCCTCCTTCCTCATTAAAGAGATCGAACTAAGGAGCACCTAAGGAGATTTGGCTGTGGAAGATCATCTTTCGTCGCTCCAATTTTTTTTATAAAATTTATTGGACGGGAAATGATTTCCTGTCCCAATTTATTTTTATTTTTAAAATCAATCGGACGGGCGTTCGATCGATTTTTTTTTTATAAAAATGGGGACGAGAAATGATTACCTCCAACCAAATACGTGAATAGTGTTTTTTCTCTGGATTTCTTTTCCTCAGTAAATTTGTAGCCAAACAAACAGGCCCTAAGTGGCTTTAATGTTAATAAATTAAAGGAATTGAAGGCTTATGTATTGTTATAGATGTTGGGATTTTTGTGGACTTACATATTATCAACAATTATATTATGGGCTGTGTAATTGGATAGGGCTATAGACGTGATCCATTAAATTGGGCGCTAAAAATGTCTATTGGGTATGGGCTGTAATGTGTAGAAACCATAACTAATCAATTAGGGTTTATGGGAACCTAGTTAGAATTAGTATATGAACCTTCATATTAGGGTTGTAGTCTCCAAGCCATCATCACAATATTACTCTCCTCCTCCTTCCTCATTAAAGAGATCGAACTAAGGAGCACCTAAGGAGATTTGGCTGTGGAAGATCATCTTTCATCGCTCCAATTTTTTTTATAAAATTTATTGGACGGAAAATGATTTCCCGTCCCAATTTATTTTTATTTTTAAAATCAATCGGACGGGGTCCGATCGATTTTTTTTTTAAAAAAATGGGGACGAGAAATGATTACTCGTCCCACAAATTAAAATTAAAAAAATCAGGCTCGAACGCATTGGACGAGGGATGATTCCCGTCCGTGATTTTTTTCATTTAAAAAATTGACGGAAGGGAAATTATTTCTCGTCTGTTCGATTATTTTTTTTATAAAAAAGAATTGACGGATAGAAAATTATTTTACGTCTGTTTGATTATTTTTTTTCTAAAAAAAAAAATCAAGTGATGAGAATTCATACATCGTCCGTTCAATTTCTAACAAAAAAATGATTTTTTTTTTTGGACAAGAAATTATCTACCGTCTATCGATTTTAAATTATGAAAACCCAAAATTTTGATTTGAACGGCTGCAGCACAAATTCAAAATTTTCTTTTCTATATATCAAATACATCAAATACCCAAAATTTGGAATTGTACTGCTTCATATGCTGTTAGTAGTTTTTTTGATGTAAGCGGATAGAGTCGTACGACTCCAGCCCGATCAAAAAAATATATAAATAAACGATAATATCTGTACAAAGCGGGATAGATGGGTTTTACAAGCGGTAAAACAGAGTCCCTTATCTAAAATGCGCGGGAAGCGAGAAATACAAAAGAGCAGAAATAATAACTATAGACAAAACAGATGCCAGAAGCTAGTAACGTCAAAAACTGGCATGAGGTAGGATCGGCCGGGGATCAACAAACTCGCACCATCGTGAGCGCACTTGGTGCATCATCAGCGAGGAAGGGGGAGTGACCCACTCGGGGGAAGATCGTGCCAAGCAGCGAACCCGACGAACGATTGATGGACGATCGAGCATCAAACAGCACCCCAGGGACTCCTCGCCAGCAGCATAAGCGACCAAACATCCAGGGAGCCACAATAAGCAACGATCTTAAAATGGACTAAACTTTGGCCTAGGGAAGAGAAAAATATATGATGTAATACAGCCAATAGTAGTCGCAAGAGACGCATGCAAGCTGATACCAAGCTCAGAACACACAGAAAACTAAAATACCAACATTAAAACCAAACAGCCAGACAAAATAAACAGTAGAGACGAGAGGTCACTGCCCAAACACAGCGCAAAGGTCTAAAGAAAGTACAGAACAAGGCGTCTCCGTCGGGAGCTTTCACAAACGAAGTAATCCAAGTCTAGGAGCTAGAACGCCAAAAACTAAACATGCGCTCACCCACCTAACTTGAAATTACCGATATCACAAAACAACAAACCAAAATGTAACCAAGTTCCTCCGACAGAGAACAGCAGCAGATATAATCCCCGACCATTCCCAAAGACAAGCCGCAAAACAGCAGAGCTTCCAGCTCACAGAACAACACACCAAGGTCGATGGAACAAAAGAGAAACCCAAACAGAGTACATGGGTCGAAGCTTCAAGCCTGTCAGCCAAAAACCAAACATCGGAGAAGTCGGAGTGAGCAGGGGGAGCCATAAAATCAAAATTGCAACAATAATATATAAAATCTAACGACCAAAAATAGTAGAAACAGAAAACAGCTAAAGAGTATGCAAATCCAGAGCCTAGCCGAGACAATATACAGCCCTCGTTAGAGGGCATTCAGAACGGTAAGTACTGCTCGAGATTCCTCTAATCGTTTATAGTAAAAAAACTTCCGCTTGTCCTCCTTAAGCTGCGAAGTCCAGAAATTGAAGAAATATAATAATTCATCTGTAAGAGAGTTGATAGATGCTGATTTGTGAGAGAAAATTCTGCGGTTCCTCTCCCTCCAGACTACCCAAATAATAATATGAACCGAGAGATACCATCCCTTGCTATATTTAGGTCAATTGGAGGGGGAGTTCCAACAGGCTGGAAGATCGGCTGGAATAGCTGGGTTTTCCCAAGCTAGAGCAACA
The DNA here is from genome assembly GCA_017893485.1 of Hemerocallis citrina. NCBI lineage: Eukaryota > Viridiplantae > Streptophyta > Magnoliopsida > Asparagales > Asphodelaceae > Hemerocallis > Hemerocallis citrina. The sequence goes on from CM030363.1 coordinate 18,509,404, forward strand.
ATCTTCCAAAGAGGTCGAATGGTCGAGCAGTTAACAAAAAGATGATTAACATCTTCGGATGCTCTAGCGCAAAAAGGGCAGAGTTGTCCCCACGCTAGGTTTCTGTTGTTCAGTACCTGAACCGTGAGAAGTTTGTTGTGGAATATGCTGTTAGTAGTTAGTAGGCACTAGTCGCTAAACAAAATAATGACACCTAAAAAAAAACAATAACTAGTCAAACAAGGTTGTACACCTACGACAAAATTCAAAACCTCTCTCACCAATCTCAAAGCCCCGGGGCATCATGACCCAACAACTGCTCTATATAACCAACACCGCTAAAAGAAACTCTCACACCAATACAATTACAATACAACACTATACACACTAAGGTAGTGTTCTTTTTCTCCTCTTATAAGAGATTTACTTCTTGTAAGAGGTGGTCCCCCTCTTACAAGAATTTTTTTAGTGTTCTTTTTTTACCTCTTATAAGACATTTTTCTCAAAATATCTTATAAGCCTAAAAGACTTCTAATAGCCTCTTTCAAATTCTTATAAGACTTCTATCACTTAAAAAGTCTATATTACCCCAAATTCTATATTATAATTGTTACTAATTAAACTAGTTTATATATTAGTCTATAGCAGCCCGGAATATGCTATCCTAGAAAAAGTATAATCATATACGTAGTTGACTGTAATATGCTATCCTAGAAAAAGTGTGGGAATTCATTCTTCACAATCTCGAACAATTATGTTAGGGATGCTGTCGAAACAATTAGTTGACTATAATTTTATTTATTTATTCTTTATTTACAGCTAAGGGAGAATTTATATTAGCCCGTTGACCATAAATTTTTTTAATCCAACTTATTTGAAACAAATTATTATTATTTATATTTATACATACTAATTTTCATACTAATTAAAAGTCTATAGTAGCCCAGAATTATAATTGATGATTTACACTGATTTGTGAATTTAACTTGGCATTAAAGTAGTTTATATATTAGTAATTTGAACTTATCTTTTCTTGTCCTTCATCTCACTATTTTTATACTTTGGGGGTAATATAGACTTTGGGGTAATATAGGCTCTTGTAAGAGGTGAAAAAAGAATAGAATTCTCTTATAAGAGGTTCTTATAAGAGGTTATTTTTATGTAAAAAAAACACCTCAAAAAGAGGCTCTTATAAGAGGCTCTTACTGTAAATATCTTATAAGAGCTAACCTCTTATAAGAGAAAAAAAAAAGAACAGTACCTAAGACTATAATGGCAAACTACAACCCTAGCAATGGCATCTACACCTCCCCTCGCCCTTCTCTGACCTTCCCCTCCGACCCCACCATCTCCATGGTCCCTTTCCTCTTCGCCAACGACCTCCAATCCTACCCCCACCGCCCTGCCCTCATCGACGCCAGCACCGGCCAAACCATCACCTTTGTCCAACTCCACTCCCTCGTCACCTCCTTCTCCTCCGCCCTATGCTCCAAATTCAAAATCAAAAAGTCCGACGTCGTCCTCATCTTCACTCCAAACTCCCTCCTCTTCCCCGTCTCCTTCCTCTCCATCGTCAACCTCGGCGCCATCGCCACAACCGTCAACCTCTACACCATCCAAGAACTCAAGCAACAGTCCCTTGATTCCAACGCCAAACTCATCATCACCGTCGACTCCCTACTCCCTAAAACCCACCCCCTCAACCTCCCCACCATCCTCCTCTCCTCCGCAACTCCTACCACCTCCCGCAGCGTGTTCCTCTTCTCCGACCTAATCAGGAAGAACCCACGAAATGAAACATTCAAACGGCCGGAACAGTCCACCAGAGTGACACGGCACTTCTGCTCTACTTGTCCGGTACGACGGGTACCAGCAAGGGCGTAGTGTTGACACACAGGAACTTCATTACAACCTCGATGATGGTGGGTATGGATCTGGATTTGCAAGGGGATGGGGTTAACACGTGCCTGTGTTTCTTGCCCATGTTTCATGTGTTTGGGCTGTCGATTATACTGTTCGGGCAGTTGAGGAGGGGGAACTGTGTCGATTATACCATGATGATAGTCACATTTTAAAAAAGAAACAAAAAAATAATTTAAAATATCACAAAAGTCCATGGGAATGATGATAGTGACATTTTTGTCTTTAGCTAAAATTGTGTTGGACGGTAGATTATCTACCGTCCTTCACTTTTTTTTTTAATTTAATTAATGGGACGGAAGATTATCATTCGTCCGACAACTTCGTCGAATGCAAATTTGGAGGAACGATGTATCGTTTCTCGTCCAACGTTTCAGACAAAAGATAATCTTTCGTCTCATTTAACGGACGAAAGATTATCTTTCGTTAGCTATAATTTGGCAAAAGCTAAATCGTCTGCTATATTTGGCCAGCGACTGTTCACGCGCAGCTCAAATTTTGGGTAAATGGCTAACGACAACAGCGTTTTTTTTCTTCCCATTTTTTCCAAAATATGGGTAAATGGCAAACGACTACAGATGCTCTAAAACCCCTCTTTTTTTGTTGTAAAATGGATAGGAAATTTTATTTTTATCTTTTACAACAGTTTGGTAAGCAATTCGATTATTATTTGTGTTAAATTTAGATTTTAGTACATGTGCTTGTGGTGTTAATTTTTATGTTGAACTTTCAGGGATGGTTTAGTTGGTTATAAAATTGATCCAATCTATAAGATTACTATTTGGAAAAACAAATATTTGAAAATAAGTTTTTAAAAAAATAGTTTTTTTGGATATAATTTTACTGTAGTATATGGTGTAGAATAGAGAGGAGAAAGAGAGAAAAATTAAAAAAAAAACTAGAGTAAAAGAAGGTACCATTAGCTTTTTTAAAAATAATTTAAATCTTAGTAAACCATACTTGGTTTTCAAGTTTTTGTATCACCGAATTTTTTTTGTTTTATTATAAGTTTGAACTTGTTTCATGTTCTTATTGAGCAGGGCTATGGCATGACTGAATCTACTAGTATTATATCAATCGAACGACCTAACAAAGGGGCTCTGAACTTCGGCTCAACAGGCCACCTCTTGACCGGCATTGAGGCCATGATTGTTAGTTTGGAGACAACTAAGCCCCTTCCTCCAAATCAAAATGGAGAGCTACTGATTCGAGGACCCAATGTAATGCAAGGTAGATTTCGCTCCTGTCAATATGAATTTGTTTCTTTAGCGTGTTTAATAGTTTTAAAAGATCATAATTCAATTTAGCCTTCTGAAAATATTACCCACCCCCCACAGAATGTTTATTCATACCAAGAAGTCTGAAATATTACATATTGAATTGGGCCTTTGAGAGCGTAATTAATTCAAGTTCTCTTGAGTTGCTTTTAACTAAATAGTGCATTTTCTGTGCCAAGAAAACTTGAAATTTTACTCCATGGGATAGATGAGTTCCTTTCGAATGTAGGGGAATATCCAAGTGAAACCTCCAAATGCCTAATGTTGGTGCTAATGCAGGGTATTTCAAGAAACCAGAAGCCACCAAAGAAACTTTAGATGATGAAGGATGGTTACACACAGTTGATCTCTGCTACTTTGATGAAAACGGCCAACTTTTTGTGGAGGATCGTTTAAAAGAATTAATCAAGTACAAAGGTTTTCAGGTAAACTTTCAGAGAAGAAACTCTAGATTCCTTCTATAAGATGCAAGTTCTAAAGCATTTAACTATTACTACTAATTTACATGTGCGATGCACATTTTAATAATTTCAAAAAATAAAAATAAAAACTCTGACGTAGGGAGGATTTGAACCAGAAATCTCCTTTATATTAGTTATGTACGTGCATTGCACATGTTGGTAGAATAACATAATGACAAATGACACTAAGGCCTTCTCCCATTATCATATTATTATTATTATTATTAGAGATTGGAGATTAGAGATTTTTTGGGGGAATAGAACTATTTCATTTTATGTGTGCTTAAGAAATGGATATGTCCCTTGACATCAATTGGTGTTCCCTGTTTCATCTTTAAATGTGCTTTAGTTGTCTGTTGTACTTTTATGTTTCTTTTATCTTATACTGAACTCTAATCGTTTGGTTCTTTTTAATCAGGTTGCACCTGCTGAGCTTGAAGCACTGCTTACTACTCATCCCGAAGTATTAGATTCTGTTGTTGTGCCGTAAGTTTTGAAGACTGTCTGTCATAGCTATGTTCTACTTTTTTGTTTTTCCTTTTAGGTTCATTACTTGATAGTATGTTACATTTACATCTTATAATCAGAGCTAAACTTAAGTGTCTGAATTTTCTTTGTTTTCTTACATCAGAATGGAAGATGATGAAGCCGGTCAGGTTCCTGTTGCATTTGTTGTACAGCGCAATAACTCATTTAAAAAAAAGGATGTTCAGAAATTTGTTTCGAGTCAGGTAATTATTTATTTTTTTTGACGAGTAAAAGGTAGGATTACCCTACCTCACAGAAAATATATATATATAGTAAGAAAAAGTTTAAGCATTATTACAAAACAATCTGAATAGAGGTTTCCAAAGAACGAGTCATTTGATGAGTCCAGGTTTGAGATAGCATGCATTTGTGTCGTAGAGAGGGCATTGGACTATTGTCGTACTCCTCTACTAGCCACAAAAACATGATCTCATCCCCCTTCTCCATCAACTACTAAGAACTCGTTTAACAAAAGACCCCTATCAGATAACCCAAAAAATAATACTTACGAGTTACATCAGCAAAGTTTCAAAACTATGAGTCCAAAAAAACAAAAGAAAGAACCATCAACTGATTAAGGAGCTCTGCACTGCAAGTCTAGACCGAGCAACTCCCCTCGTCGCTATCCAACTGATCAGTCCTTATGAGTGCTTGCTTTAAAAGAGTATCTTGCACTCCTGCCATTTCCATCTCGTTCATCAACTTTGCCTTCTTTTTCCCACTGTCCATCCCATCTAGTCAAGAGCGAAAATAAAAAATTGCATTAGTAATAATGTCCTTTGCTTGCACGTCCTTAGAAGAAAAAGTGCATTGATTTCTAGCAAGCCACAAACTCCAGCAAATTGAGACAGTTAATAGATGCCAAGTGAATCTGTGATTGTGATTTCCAAAATACCAGGTCGTGAAGCACTGGTGTAAATGATGGGGCATGTTATGAATATTTAGCATAGCGGTGAAGTGTTTCCAAGTTGCAACAGCAACTGGGCATTCAAAAAAAAAATGAAAGGTCGATTCAACAGGACATGCACAAGCCGTGCATGTAGTGTCGCCCGACCATCCTTTAGAGAGAAGAAATTCTTTTGAGTTGAGCTTGTTCCAACTAAGCAGCCAGATGAACACTTTGCATTTGAGCGGGGCAGATGAGGACCCAGTAGCAGTGTAGTAAGGGGATCGGAGGCCAGCCATGATGAAGAAATTATAAGCAGACTTGACAGTGAAAGTAGAGGATGCAGTCAGTCGCCAGGACGGTTGATCCTCAGAAGTTGTGGGTTGGAAGTCTGCAAGCAACTCAAGCAGGCGCAGTTTGTCCTCTCTCATTGATTCTGTGAGGACACAATTTAGCCTCGGCTGCCAGGTCCAAGAGCCATCAGACCAAGACCCTTGTGAGAGAATGTCTGCTTCAGTATTCCATGCTGCGACAGCTAGATTTGGAAATAGGGAAGAAATGCTGGCTCCATTAATCCATTTGGACGACCAAAAATTAATGAGCTTACCCGTACCAAGGCTCCATTGGATGTTAACAAGGAATTGGTCTTTCAGCGGATATATACCCTTCCAGAAGCAAGAGGCAGTAGAAGGACAGACTAGTTGGTTTGAATTACTGCGTTGATACAGGCTTCTAAGAGTTTGGCTGGGCAAGGAATCTAAGGCAAGCAATTTCCACCACCACTTCATCAGGAGAGCTTCATTGAACACCCTTAGATCAAGAATCCCCAGGCCTCCTGGTTCTTTTGGTTGACAAATTTTTGCCCACTGCACGATTGCAATGCCCCTGATATCATTATTTGTGCCACACCAGAAGAATCTACTGCGTAATTGATCAATTTTCCTGATTATCCAAAGGGGTAGCTTAAAGAAAGAGGCGTAGTAAACCGGCAGGGCACTAAGCACAGAGTTTATAAGAACCAGTCTGCCGCCTCTAGATAACATTTTCCCCTTCCACACTGAAAGCCTCCGCTGGATTTTAAGGAGTAACGGTTGCCAGTATTGTTTGCTGAGCTTACCCGAAGCAAGAGGCATACCAAGATATTTAAGGGGAAACCTCTCATCTTTGCATCCAAGAATAGTTAAGAAAGCTTTAAGTTTCATTTTTGACTTTCCAAAATACACTAAGGATGATTTGTCGAAGTTGATAGCAAGACCAGAGATATTTGCAAATAGTTGCAGTGCTATTTTGAGATTGATGACCTCTTCTTCATCTCCCTTGCAAAAAAGTAATGTGTCGTCTGCAAACTGCAGAACTTACAAGTCTGCGATTGAGCCTCTGACCGGCAGCGGAGAGAAGACTTCATTTCTGCGGCCATTTTGGAGCATCTGAGCTAGGACATCCACAACCAGGATGAAGAGCATTGGTGAGAGTGGATCTCCCTGTTTCAATCCTCTCTTCGAGTTAATTTGATGACCCCCTTCACCATTAATGAGAATAGAAGACTTTGCTGTCCGCATGATCATATGGATCCATCTGCACCAGGATTGGCCAAAACCTCTAGCAAATAAGAGCTGGTCTAGGAAATCCCAATTTACTGTGCCGAATGCCTTAGCAAAGTCAATTTTAAAAAGTAGGGTGTCAGAGTGTCTCCTGCTGCACAAATTTATTGCTTCATGGGCAACAACAAAACAATCTATCGTGGACTTACCTTTTAAGAAAGCACTCTGGGAGGATGAAACAAGAGAGTGCAGTATCGGAGCTAGTCGATTCGCCAGCAATTTGGTGAAGATTTTAAAGGAGCAGTTTAGCAAGCTGATTGGCCTGAACTCAGAAACAGAGTTTGCCCCCTCACACTTAGGAATGAGTATAATGTTACAGTACTTCAGCCTGGATAAGTCGCCTTCACCTTTCTGAATCGTAAGGAGCATATTGAGGAGATCCTCTTTGATAGTGTCCCAGAAGTTGTGGTAGAAGCTCATTGAAAAACCATCAGGTCCAGGAGCTTTATCACTGCTCATACCAAAAACCACTGTCTTGATCTCTTCCATGGTGAAAGGTGCCTCCAAATGATCAAGGCTATGTACCCTATGGGGGTAGAGTGTGTTCCAGTCTATTTGGAAGTCAGAGATAGCAATTGTGCCACAGATAGATTTGAAATGCTTTTCGAAAGCTTCTCTAATTTGGAGTGGGGCTGTTTCCAGTGTACCATCAATATTCAGACTGTGGATAAAATTCCTGCGCCGTCGTCCATCTGCAATGCAGTGGAAGAAACGCGTGTTTGCATCTCCTTCCTTAATCCATTGCACTCTCGATCGCTGTCTCCAGTAGACCGCTTCTGCTTTGATAAGATTTTGGAGCTCAGCTTGTACTGTCTTCATGGGCTCAATAGCACTTGCTGAATGTTCAGCATCAATTTCCAGCTTCAGAAGTTGATCTTGCAATTTCTTCTTAGTTTGCACAAAATGTCCGAAGCTGTCATTTCTCCATCGCCTGATCCTTCTTTTAAGGAGTGTAAGCTTAGTTGCAAATATATCAATCGGATTCCCTTCACACCTGAAAGTAGTCCACCATTCTTTAACAGCAGGGATGAACGTTGGATTATGCAACCAAGCTTTTTCAAATTTGAAATAGTTCACCCTTTTTGCGATTACTTGGTCATCAAGGACAATGGGGCAGTGATCAGGGGAGATTCTTGGAAGCGAATATTGGATACAGTTTGGAAATAGAACGTCCCACTCCATAGAAATAAGGACTCTGTCTAATCTGGCCATCGTCGGAAAACTTCTTTGGTTTGTCCAGGTAAATTTTCTCCCTAAAAGAGGTAGATCAATCAACTCCAAGTCCTGGATGAAATTACGAAAGGCTCTCATGTCTCTGTTCGAGCCTTTGCCCTTAGACCTTTCCCCATCAGACATAGTCACATTAAAATCACCACAAAGTACCCATGCATCATTTAGGAATCTCCTACGTTGTTGAATCTCAAAAAAACATAGTTCCCGATCCTCTAGCTCAAAAGGTACATAAACTGTAGTAACTGACCATTCTCTGGCTGAAATCCTGCATTTGAAGGACGCAGATACATAAAAAATATCCAACGCTGAGTACGTGCAATCAAGAATCTGATCATTCCAACCCAAAAGAATACCTCCACAGCTACCAATAGAATCTAGTTGGATCCATTTTGTAATAGTCACTCCCCCAATTGACGATAGCTTTTGAGGTCTCGAATTCCTGAGCTTGGTCTCTTGCAGGCAAATTATAGAAGGTGCACAACTCTTAACACCATCTTTGATTATTGAGCATTTGTCAGGGTTGCCCAGCCCTCTAACATTCTAGCTTGCAATCCTCATTGAAAGAACAAAGCACACCAAAACACTCACAACAAAAACAACAAAAGCAGAAGAACTAGACTGCTAATCAGAATGCTGTTGTTGATCAGAGTGATCAACTACAGCTTTCTGGCATTCCCTGAACTTTGCAACCGAGTGTGGCCCCAGAGCCGCCACTCCAATGGATGTCGCTACATCAACTATATCTTCATTTGACAGTAATTCAAAAGGATTTAGATGTGCATTTGAAACGGAGGCAGTCGAGGAGGATGTACCTATGGCCTTCTTCTTGATAGTGGTTGACAGGTGCTTCATAAAAGGTCTGGTGCTCTTGAGCTTGCCCATGGATCGTGAATGCTTCCCCTTCTTGGATGGACCCTCCTGAAATCCTGGGGGGGCGGCAGCGGATGAGCTAGCAGCTCGAGTGACAGTCTTTTTCAGCAGGGAGCGTGTGCGGAAACTTCCACTCTTACTGGCTCCTTCATTGAAAACCCCCAAGTCTTCTTCACCAACTTTACTCTCTTCTCTTAGCCTTGATTCACGGAGTGCACCTTCCACAGCCGGTTTAATCTTGTCAAAAAGGGATAGAGGCAGTGTGACAAGCTTCCCTTCCCACAACATTTCGCGAACTTCAGCTTGAGAACTATCTCCAGAGGATTCATCAGGGATTTGCGAAGTCATCTTGCCAGCCTGTTGGGCCCCCTCCTTGTGACTGCCAGCTGGCTCCGAGGAGTTGGTCAAGATTGGTGCCAGAATTGCAGGATTTTCCTGAGGTGAAGGATCCTCCGTTGATTTTGGTAACAGGGGAAGAAGTGGTGCGATCTCCACAGATGGCGCTAATTCCATATGTTTGGGGGTATTTGAAATATTTTCCATATCAGCATTTGCATGCGAGGATCTCGCGGCCGTTTGATTACCATCCCCCAAATCCTGGGGGTTTGAAAATTCCTTTCCATCCGTGGCCGTCGCCGGCCCCCGGTGCTCCGCCGTACCCTCGATCCTGTTCTCAGTATGACCAATGGGTCGCCAAAAACTCGCGCTTTCCTGCTCCGCCAAGGTCCCAGTAGTAAACAATTGGACCTTTCCCGACTGCACGTCTTCAACCGGGATAGGGTTACCAAGTAAGAGGACTGGAACATCATGGATATCGTTCTGCTGATCCCAAGGTGTTGTATACTTGATGGTCAGGGACTTTGGCACCAGGGTAAGGTCTTCCACCTCGATAAGGACCAGTGCTTGGTCCCTGCTATCTGCATTCAACATTTCCCGACTGAGTGTGATAAGTTTTCCAAAGTGTTGAACCAAGCTCTCAATGGACTCCCTATTCCACAAGTGGAAGGGGAGTAGGGGCAAGTTGATCCAAATGAAGCAAGGCTTCGGCCTCAACCTCGCACCGAAATCAACTGACCACGGTGAAAAAGTCGCACTGAAACCAGAGAACTTAAAGACACCCTTGGCTATCGCCGCTTCTGCCTCTGTCGTAGTCGGGAATTGTACGTGATAAACTCCATCACTGACTCTCTTGAGCGACCACCATCGGCCTTGTCTTCCCCACGAGATGTTGAACGCATATACAAGGTCCTTTGTAAGGGGAATCTACCGTGGGTTGATGAGGTGGAGGAAAGCACTTGCATGCAGTGCTGGTAGGGCTTGGGATATGGCATTGTTGTGTGGGAGATCAACGATCAGCGTCTCTCGCCTGTTGTGGAGAGGGCAATCCCTCGCTTTATGACCAAACTTTTTGCAGTTAAAGCAATGGAAGACCAGCTTTTTGCACTCCGTTGTTTGATGGTCGCCTTCTCCACATTTGAAGCATCGCATTTCCATCTTCCTTGATGAGCGGCGATCTGATCGTCTCCAAAAATTGGGTTTTGGGGGGAAAATGGTGGTGGGCTTTGGCTGAAAATAGGATTTTGGTTTGGGGAGAGAGGGAGTGGTTTTGGCGGTGGGATGTGAAGGGACATTTTGAGGAGTGGTTTTGGACTGTAGTGGGGGGTGGTACGGGGATCGAAGTGGAAGTTGGGAAGGGTAATGATGATGGGGTCTGCGTGGGGGGAGTCGAAGCACCTAAGCGTAAGATTTGCTCAGGTCCAGAGGGAAGACGGCGACTTCTCTCCTCACCTCTCTCTCTCTCTCTCCATTTTTTTCATTATAATACAAAAAATTTGTTTAAAAAAGTCAGGTAATTATTTATGGAAGATACCTATTTGACACATTCACTTTGTTGTTACATTTTTATTGATAACATTTACTCAAAATAAAAATTGAAACAATCAAACAGCTTTTTTTTTCTTTCTTTTCTTTTCTTTTTTCACCCCCCCAAGAGTAAAAGTGGATCCTCCTAATGCAACTCTTTCATTGAATGGAAGAAATGTGATTCCTTTTATGAAGTCATACCTCGAACTTGTGATATCCTATTACCGTTTTCTTTATTTAAGAAATCCTAGCTACAATATTGCTTTACCGATGAGCATAAATTTCATAAAAGAGAATTTGATAAATGAAGGAACCATGTGAAGGCATGTAGATTCTATAATCCTACCAATACAACTTTTCTCGACAAATACTCAAATAGCATTGATATGATTCAAAGAGATGGAGTTAAGGTGGTTGAGAAAAGGGGGAAATTTTTATAATAGACAATAAAAAATACGGTCAAGATATTCCACCCATTCCTCTTATTCACATCTTCTATAAGTTGAACGGTGTTAACAATGTACAAAATTGTTCGGGCAGAAGTTGGAAATTTGTTGAAAAATTTCTACGTTGCATTTGATAATGGTTTTCTTGTAAATTGCTTCGACCAATAGCATTAAATCGTGTTAAAAAGATTTCATTTGCTTAACAACACTTCTTCATGCATTGATTTTTCTTATGGAATCCACTTAATGTACTGCGAACAGGTTGCACCTTACAAGAGGTTGAGGCGAGTAATCTTTCTCAAGAGCATCCCAAAAACTGTTTCAGGAAAAATTCTAAGGAGAGAGCTAGCTGCGAAAGTAGGAACTCTGCGGAATGAGGTTGATAAGATAACACATTCGAGACTGTAGATAATGGTATATTCCCTTCATGTTCATGTACTATATATTTTGATTTTGTCTATAGCCTAATTGTGGTATGTATCATATCTGCAAGTTGTACGAAGCTTTTAGCTTCCACGTCTTACAATTCAAAGAAAATTTTATTACTTGGGGTTCGATGCTTGGTTATTTTGACAACAAAATGAATCTCCATATTTCTTTCCATATTTCTTGCTTTCTTTGGAAGGGCTTAAATTCTTTCTCATAGCCTGTAACAATGGAGGTTTTATGTGCTGAGAACAGGTTGTGGGGTAAAAGCAACTAATATGGGTAATACCATTCGAGGTTTAAGAAATTCCAAAGTATTGCTCAAGCATTCTTAACCACTAACCCAAACAACAGTACTGCTCAACAGAGCCGGCCGAGTTCCTCGGGCCGAGGCAATAACTTCTAAAGGCCCAAATAATTATTTTTGGGAGTCTTTAATAACAAAAAAAAAAAAAAAAAAAAATCACACGAAATAAATGCCTATATTTATAAGGTGAATATAAATTTGGGTGCCCCAAAAATTACAAAAAATTCGGGGAAAATTCGGGGGCGGGTGGCCCTGATAATGACTAACGAGCTTTGACAATTATGTTAATTACAGTGTATGCATCCAGGTGAACTAAAATTATTCTTTTGCGGCATTTGATAATTTAACTAAGAGCTCCATTGATTAATTCTACAGCTTTGAGCTATCTAATTCCATTTGAGTATCAAGAAGTTTGAGTTAATTTGTTCTCCTTGTTTACTTCGTTTGGTTGCAACTATGATCAGAATGTCTTATACTTGAACACCCTATGTTCTAAGATACATTAGTTTGATTACAGTCGAGTTTATTTAGGATTTGTTGTGTGTTTGTATAATTAATGCCAACATTTAACACTCAAGTAACTTATCTTTCTAATTATAATGTTCCACGTGCCCAGGGCCGCCGCCCCCACCTTGAGATAGGGTGAGGCGGCCGCCTCAGGTCCCTAATTTTTTTACAATTTTAGGACCCCAAATTTATAGTCTTCTTATAAATATATGCACATATTTTATACATAAATATATTATAATTAGGGGTTCATAAAAATAATTATTTGGATCTTTCCCCTTAGGCCCTAGGCCCGAGCCGGCCCTACATGAGCCCCACCAATTTATATTTAACATTTCTATAAAGAAAGTATTTCAAATACTTGAAAAGTTGTAAATTGAAACTATTGAAAAGAAAAGGGTTTAAGTACAAATTGTTGGATAATGACTGTTGAGTTTACCACTAGATATGTAGCAATATTGATCATGTGGGAACAATGAGAAAATTTTGCCGTACTGCCCCACTTTTTGAAAATATTTAGCGCCTTGTCCCACTTCCGAAAATAATTAGCGATATGTCCTTGTTTAGGACACGTCAGCAACAAACGTTATTGGAAAAAACGGCATAAGTTATTACGATGTCGTTCTTCCCAATAACGGCATCTATTTGGAAAAAAAGTTTCATGTCGTTATTTGAAATAACGGCATCTGTTACTTTTTGTCTAAAGATTTAACAGTCTCAATTGTGAGCTGAAAGGGAATTGCAAAATTAAAATAACCAATGTCGTTCTCTGGGAGAACGGCAACGACTATACTGATGCCGTTATTTTGAATAACGGCATCAGTTATATTCATTTTGCACGGTTACCTATAATCAATAATCCCCTTCTCCTTTCTCCTACCCCTTGTCATTTGTAATCCTCTCTCTCTCTTCACTCCTGTAACCCACAAACCTTAGATTCCAAAATAAAAAAATTCCAACCATTGGAGTGCTCTAAAATTTCATACATCCTACCTCCTTACTCCCACTCTCATTTCATTCTTCATCCACAACGAATTTTGAAGCTAGTGGCGGTACAGTTTAATTTGAAAGTATTATTATCTTAACCGTATGTTTGATATGTATTCCCATGTAATGCTTATTGTGAGTAGTGAATGACTTGAATATGTTTGAATATTTATGCTTAGGTATGGAATTTGATATCCCTATTTGGTTGTATTTTGGGGGTGAAGTAATTAAGGATCCCAAGATTGGATATTGTTATAGTGATGTTGAATCGGTAATTATTTGGGCTCCCCGCAACTTTACGTACTCAGAATTAATAGATAAGATATATGAAGTCACCAATTAGGATAGAAGTGAAATGAGTCTGAATATCAGAGCCCGTTATGCTGCTGGTAAAGGGGATGTGCAGTATTTCATGTTGGTACCCGTAAATAATGACAATTCTCTGAGGTCTATGATGCTTAGGACACTTGATCCAAGTTATAGTTAGAATGCAGTTGAGTTATATATCAAGAAAACGAGGCTTCCAAATACTACACGAGTTGTTATTGAAAGTCCAAGGCCCACACGGACTTTGAAACCATCCGCAGAGTCACATGCTAGAACTTCAAATACAGATGAAGATACTAGCACAACTCTAACGGAACCTGTTTCCTCCGAATACGAGCATGTACATCCTACGCTATTGTCACAAAATATTTTGCTAGCTGGCATGGCAATGGAAGACTTTGACAATGCCGTTGTAAATAACGATTTGGTCGAAGAGGAAGAGGATGAGGAAAGCGGTCTCGAAGATGATGAAGAGGGGGTTGCCATTGAAACTTCGGTTGTTGATGTCAATGTTGATGTACCGGTTAACAATGCCACCGTGTTGCCAAGTCAGGACACAAGTGCAGCGATTAGTGGATCTTAATCCAATGAATGGATATCTCATGCCACCATACATGAACATGGACAGTCTTCCGTTAGTTCTTCCAACTTGGATGAATTCTTCATAGGTCAAAAATTTCCAACCAAAGATGCTCTACAACATCAAGTGAAGATGTACGCCGTGAAGAACCACAGAGAATTCATGACGGTAAAATCAGATCGTGGTCTATACTACGTGAAATGTAAATACGCACCCATCAACCATTCATCCGAGAAGATTGCAGAAAACCCGTTACTTCAAAATGTAGTTGGTTGTCCATGGCGGTTGCGTGCAATTGTTTCCAAGGACCGTAATTATTTCGTGGTAAAGAAGCTTGAAGGTGCACACATATGTATGAATCCTACATTGACTTAGGATCACAGCAAAATTGATTCGACGGTCGTATCAACTGGTGCTTTCACGGATCTGCACTCTAATGGCGGTGAATGAGGCGATTACTGGGCTGAAAGATTCGGCGAACCAACATGGTGATCAGTTGTAGGGATTATCCTCGTCCATGGCAGAGCAAAAGGATATGACGAAAGATCAAAGCAAACGAATTCAATAGCAACAAGGGATGTTATCGAAGTGAATGCATCATTTTACGGTGTTGGATGTTAAGATCGATCATCAACTCAATCGATCTCAGGTGAATGAGGTGGCTCCTAGCACGGTAAGGCATTCTTCAAAGGGTGCAAAACCCAGTATTTATCATCACCAGAATTTAATGTCACTTTTAAAATTAATAGATCATCTATTAAAGGGTGCAAAACCCAGGTGGTACTGTAGGTTATCTAGAAAAATTCTGTGGAAATTGATCATATATATTGTAGTACTTCAGCATTTCAAGAAAAATATAGGCTATATTTAAAAAAAAAAACCACTGAAGTATTTGTCATTTTAAAAAATCCTACTAAACTTTTTTATTTAAAAAACCGCACTCAACTATATTATCAAAAAATCCACATTGACGGAGTTAACTTCCGTTAGGGTTATGTTACCTGCATTGCACTGATGCAATAATTCAGTGAGGTTTTTTCAAATATCTGATTAGTTAAGTGATATTTTTTTAAACACAAATGAGATATGAATGTGATTTTTTGACATAAATCTTAACGAAAACCTAACTCCGTCAATGTAGATTTTTTGATAACATAATTGACTGTGGTTTTTTAAAAATAAAAAAGTCTAGTGATGTTTTTTTAAAATGACCAATATTTTTTTTTTCAAATTTAGCCAAAATTGTATCTGGTTTCTTTTTTCTGATACCTTGAATATTACGACTTCTACATATGCATGAGAATTAAATAATATTAAGCATCTGTATCAATTATCAAATTTCCATGCACCTCACATGTGCATGCCCTACTAGTGTAAAGAATTGAAAACCTCCACAAATTTATTAAGCACAGGCCGCACAGAATATGATAATGTTTATTAGTGAGTTGAATTTTATTTTTTAGGGAGTTGAATTTTATTTGACGCATGTGCTGTTAGAGCATCTGTAGTCGTTTGCTATATATCGATAATATCGATATTTGGGTTAAAAAGCAGCTGCAGTCGTTTGCTATATATCGATATTATCGATAAATCGCTACAGTAGATTGCTATAAATGAGAATCGATATAGCATTTATCGATATCTGAGGGACGGCGTTCGAAGAGCCGTCCCACTAAAAAAATTATTATTATAAGCGTCGGACGGCACTTGAAGTGCCGTCCGTTTGAAAAATCTGTTCCAAAACCGCTATTCCCGGACGGCACTTGATGTGCCGTCCGTTGGAGATTTATTAAAAAAAAAAAAATCGCGTATTGACGAGATTGCCCCCCATTTAATTGATCAAGAGATATATATAGATATATGTGTGAAGGGTATTTCGGTCAAAATTTTTTTTTTAAAGCCAGGTTTTAAGGAGGAAATTAGGGGAAGTGTCAATAAAGTAGGGAAAAGGTGCTAGAGTCCAAAAGTGTGCCGTCCTAGACACACAGGTGCTTTTTTTTTTTTTTTTTTTTTAAACGGACGACACTTCATGTGCCGTCCGACGATTCCGCGCCAAATTTTGCTTTTTCGCCCTCCGACGGCACATCAAATGCCGTCGCTTAATATTAAATGATTGATTGCTATAATATAGCTTTCGACGAGTGCAGCGAAATCCAAATTTCTATTTCTATTTATCGCTATATGGATAATTTTAACATTAACTATAGATGCTCTTACCCCACCTGCTCACTTAAAACAAAGAAAGCGTCTATGGATAACAGTGGGTCAGAATTGGCGGGCAAATCATCTGGAAATGCCACGCCTTTCCTGCTATAAATAATACGAAAATTTTTTCCAAGTCCGAAGTGAGCTCGTTCTTTCTAATTGAAGGAAGGTGACTTCATTTTTCACTTTTCTTTAAGGCCTTCTCTCTGTCATTGTCAACACTTCTAGAAACTGCAATCGACAATATTTTCTCAGATTATCTCCCATATTCGATCACTTCGTCAGTTCTCTAAGCTGCTAACTTACCCATGTAATGTACCATTTTTTCCCAAGTAAAAAAAGCTCCATCAATATAATAAAATACAAAACAAATCTATCAAGAGTTTCACCTTAAATTGAAACAAAATTGGCTGTTCAGATTCACTTTTTCAAAATATATTTTTCCTTCAAAAAGTTTTCCCCCCAAAACAAAAAAAAACTCATTATTTTATTACTATTTCTGTTTTCTCTCTTTACTTTTTTATATTTCTCTCTTTATCTCTCTCCGTTTCTCTCTCTCATTTTTTCTTTATTTACTTAGAAATTTAGATTTTTAAATTTCAGGTTTGTAAATTTTCAAAATTTTTATGCTTTAATTTATTGATCATGTTACTTTGAAAATAACAAATATCTCTTTAACAGTTAAATTTTATCATTTTTCACCTTTAAAGTTTTAAGAAGTTGGATTTTACACCCCCATTTATAATTATTTTAAAACATATATTAATGAAAATATGGACTTTTATTTACAACTAATTATTGTCATACTATTCAAACTTGAGTTACATAATTGTTGTTTTACTGTTTACAGAACTTTTCGTGTGTTGTATCGTTCCGAAAACGTGTCGTAAGGACGTGCCGACGGATAAATCTAGTACTTCTATGAGGTTTATTTACTATACAGGAGGCGCATTTATTCGCAGATTAGAAGACATTTAGAAATATAAGGGTGAAAAGCAAGAATATTTCAGAAAATGTTGCATTACAAGAGTTGATAAAATACATAACATTTACCCCAAACAAATGTTATTGTATTTGTTCATTTTTGTATAGATTTCTATTCTTTATGATGGGAAATCCACAAATTCCTTTTATCAACAAATTAAGGAATTTGATTCTTATGAAAATCTAACATTTGTTTCATAATTGTGCTTGCCTCCTACCAAATGTATATGAAAAATTAAGTTATTTATATGCTTCTTAATTATGTTTAAATTTATTGCAAAATATATGACTTATTCGATAATAAAATTGGCATCCACATGGGTAAGATGCGTCCAAACAAACTTATTTTTTACATACACGTCTTAAAATACGAAACACGAGAAACAGTGTGCATCCTCTATATAAAGCTCTACCATGTATCCGTAGAGCTATTACTTGAATGACTAATAAGGAAATTTTCCTCATATATATATAATCATTTCCTTCCTGTTGTTTTCCTAAGGAGGTGTTTTGTTGGTTGTAAAATATTTCTAAATTATGAAGATTACAGTAAAGAAAAGAAATATATGGAAATGAGTTCCAAAAAAGTGGTTTATTTAAATGTAGTTTTATTATAGTATAGGATAGAGAAGAGAGAAAAAAAATAATGTAGAGGATTAGATAGAATTGTTTTATTGGATAATGTAAATAGAGAGGAGAAAGAGATAATTAAAAAAATTGCTACAATAATGCTACTGTGCTAATCCACTGAGTTCCCCGAATATTTTTCGAATTTCTTATGACACTACAGTAGTGCTACAATGCGAATCCAACTTCAACAAAATTCAAGCCAACCAAATACGTGAATAATGTTTTTTCTCTGGATTTCTTTTCCTACAGTAAATTTGTAGCCAAACAAATAAGCCCTAAGTGGCTTTAATGGTAATAAATTAAAGGAATTGAAGGCTTATGTGTTGTTATAGATGTTGGGATTTTTGTGGACTTACATATTATCAACAATTATATTATGGGCTGTGTAATTGGATAGGGCTATAGACGTGATCTATTTAATTGGGCGCTAAAAATGTCTATTGGGTATGTGATATAATGTGTAGAAACCATAACTAATCAATTATTATTTATGGGAACCTAGTTAGAATTAGTATATGAACCTTCATATTAGGGTTGTAGTCTCCAAGCCATCATCACAATATTACTCTCCTCCTCCTTCCTCATTAAAGAGATCGAACCAAGGAGCACCTAAGGAGATTTGGCTGTGGAAGATCATCTTTCGTCGCTCCAATTTTTATATATATATATATAAATGTATTGGACGGGGAAATCATTTTCCGTCCCAATTTATTTTTTTTTAAAAATGGGGATGAGAAATGATTACCCATCCTACAAATTAAATATAAAAAAAAATCATGCTCGAATGCATTGGACGAGGGATGATTCCCCGTCTGTGATTTTTTTTTTATTTAAAAAATCGACGGATGGGAAATTATTTCTCGTCCATTCGATTATTTTTTTAATAAAAAAAATTGACGGACGGAAAATTATTTCCCATCTGTTTGATTATTTTTTTTATAAAAAAGTCAGGTGACGAGAATTCATACATCATCTGTTCAATTTCTAACTATAAAAAGAATTTTTTTTTTTTTGGGACAAGAAATATCTACCGTCTGTCGAATTTAAATTATGAAAATTCAAATTTTGGATTTGAACATGCAACACAAATCCAAAATTTTCATTCCTATATATCAACTACATCAAATACTCCCATTTTTTTGATGAATCGGATAGAGCCAAAAGGCTCCAGCCATCAAAAATATATATTAATCAATAAAACAGTTAATAAACAGTACAAATAGTCACTGGTTTTACAAGATGTAAAACATAAATAAGCGAGAAAGAAAGAAATACAATAAGCAAGCTACAAGGAAATACAAAGATAGACTCAACATCAGCCAAACAGAGTGAGGACCCACAGCACGACGCACCAAGCCGTTACCCGAGAGTGGGGCAAACGATCCGGAAAGGCCAGCGACGAGGAGGGGCTCCAAAGCGACCGATCCAAGACCATAGAAGATAAAAACTCTTCCCACGACGGCAAACAACTCTATAAGAGACTAGAGGGACTCTAGCAGCGCAACGGAAGTATAGCACTGCCATCAGCAGAGGAGCTAACGATAAGGCAAGACTCACCAGTGCCCTAGCTAAAGAGCTGACACGGAGGCTGCTTTCTTCGCAAGGAGCCGAGCACTCACTCGGATCTTCGAATGGCAAAAACTTTCTTGTTGTAGCCTCGCTTGGCGGGAGGAGATGCTACCCTCACAGAAGGGGATGACAACGCCGCAAGATCTGATGATGAAGTTTTTGAATTGAACATACTCCCATTTTGGAATTGAACAACTACACATGCTCTTAGTAGTCACTAAAAAAAAATGAGGACGCTAAGAAGAAAAAAATAAAAAACTAGTCAAAGAAGGTTGTACACCTACGACAAAATTCAAAACCTCTCTCACCAATCCCATAGCCCCGGGGCATCATGACCCAACAACTGCTCTATATAAACCAACACCGCTAAAAGAAACTCCCACACCAATACAATTACAATACAACACTATACACACTAGGACTATAATGGCAAACTACAACCCTAGCAATGGCATCTACACCTCCCCTCGCCCTTCTCTGACCTTCCCCTCCGACCCCACCATCTCCATGGTCCCTTTCCTCTTCGCCAATGCCCTCCCTCATCGACGCCAGCACCGCCCCGCCCCGCCCTCATCGACGCCAGCACCGGCCAAACCATCACCTTTGTCCAACTCCACTCCCTCGTCACCTCCTTCTCCTCCGCCCTATCCTCCAAATTCAAAATCAAAAAGTCCGACGTCGTCCTCATCTTCGCTCCAAACTCCCTCCTCTTCCCCGTCTCCTTCCTCTCCATCCTCAACCTCGGCGCCATCGCCACCACCGTCAACCCTCTCTACACCATCCAAGAACTCAAGCAACAGGCCCTTGACTCCAACGCCAAACTCATCATCACCGTCGACTCCCTACTCCCCAAAACCCACCCCCTCAACCTCCCCACCATCCTCCTCTCCTCCGCAACTCCTCCTACCACCTCCCGCAGCGTGTTCCTCTTCTCCGACCTAATCAAGAAGAACCCACGAAGTGAAACATTCAAACGGCCGGAAACAGTCCACCAGAGTGACACGGCACTTCTGCTCTACTCGTCCGGCACGACGGGTACCAGCAAGGGCGTAGTGTTGACACACAGGAACTTCATTACAACCTCGATGATGGTGGGTATGGATCAGGATTTGCAAGGGGATGGGGTTAACACGTGCCTGTGTTTCTTGCCCATGTTTCATGTGTTTGGGCTGTCGATTATACTGTTCGGGCAGTTGAGGAGGGGGAACTGTGTTGTGGTGATGGAGAGGTTCGAGATGGGGAAGATGATGGATGCTGTGAAGAGGTACAGTGTCACTCATTTGTTCGTTGTGCCGCCGGTGATGGTGGGGTTGGCGAAGATGGGAGGGAAGTACGATTTGGGGACGGTGAAATGGATTTGTTCCGGGGCGGCACCGCTCGGTAGGGAAGTCATGAAGGCAGTGGCTGACAAGTTTCCTGGTGTGGAGCTGGTTCAGGTAAGCAATTGGAATTATTATTATTATCTTTTATTTATTTTTTTTCACACTGTTCCCAATAAACAGACAGGGTCCCCACAAGGGCCCTTGTGGAAATTAAAACCTCTCTTTCTTTTTTGTTGTAAAACTAGATTTGCCCGAGGGCAGTAGACACGTCTTCGGAAGGGTACAACACACGAAAAATTCTGTAAAGTGTAAAACAATAATTATGTAGCTCGTGTTTAAATAGTATGACAATAATTAGTTATAAATAAAAGTTCACGTTTCTATTAGTATATGTTGAAAAAAATTATAAATGAGGGTGTAAAATCCAACTTTTTAGAACTTTAAGGGTGGAAAATGATAAAATTTAACTGTTGAAAAGATATTTGATATTTTCAATATAACATGTGCAATAAAAAAAATCGTAAAAATTCTGAAAATTTTACAAAGCTGAAATCTTAAAATCTAAATTTAAATAAAAGTCCATGTTTCTATTAGTATATGTTGAAAAATAATTATAAATGGGGGTGTAAAATCCAACTTTTTAGAACTTTAAGGGTGGAAAATGATGAAATTTAACTGTTAAAAAGATATTTGCTATTTTCAATATAACATGTGCAATAAAAATAAAACATAAAAATTCTTAAAATTTTACAAACCTGAAATCTTAAAATCTAAATTTCTAAGTAAATAAAGAAAGAATGGGAGAGAGAGAAAGAGAGAAATATGAAAAAGTGAAGAGAGAAGAGAGATTAGTAATAAAATAATGAGTTTTTTAGTTTTGGGAAGAAAAAAATAGTTTTGGGGTTTGAAATTTGGGGGGGGGGGGGGGGGGGGGGGGGGGGGGGGGGGGGGGGAAGGAATGTGTTTTGTGAGGTTGGATGTGAGCCTTTGATTTTGGGGGGGGATTGAAGGTGAACCACTTGATAGCTTTCTTTGTGTTTTGGATAGGAAATTTTGTTTTTATCTTTTACAACAGTTTGGTAAGCAATTCGATTATTATTTATGTTAAATTTAGATTTTAGTACATGTGCTTGTGGTGTTAATTTTTATGTTGGACTTTAGGGATGATTTAGTTGGTTGTAAAATTTATCCAATCTACAAGATTACTATTTGGAAAAGCAAATATTTGAAAATAAGTTTTTAAAAAAATAGTTTTTTTGGATATAATTTTACTGTAGTATATGGTGTAAAATAGAGAGGAGAAAGAGAGAAAAATTAAAAAAAAAAGTAGAGTAAAAGAAGGTACCATAAGCTATTTTTAAAATAATTAAAATCTTAGTAAACCATACTTGGTTTTCAAGTTTTTGTATCACCGAATTTTTTCTTGTTTTATTATAAGTTTGAACTTGTTTCATGTTCTTATTGAGCAGGGCTATGGCATGACTGAATCTACTAGTATTATATCAATCGAACGACCTAACAAAGGGGCTCTGAACTTCGGCTCAACAGGCCATCTCTTGGCCGGCATTGAGGCCAAGATTGTTAGTTTAGAGACAACTAAGCCCCTTCCTCCAAATCAAAATGGAGAGCTACTGATTCGAGGACCCAATGTAATGCAAGGTAGATTTCGCTCCTGTCAATATGAATTTGTTTCTTTGGCGAATTTAATAGTTTTAAAAGATCATAATTCAATTTAGCCTTCTGAAAATATTACCCACCCCCTACAGAATGTTTATTCATACCAACAAGTCTGAAATATTACATATTGAATTGGGCCTTTGAGAGCATAATTCAAGTTCTCTTGAGCTGCTTTTAACTAAATAGTGCATTTTCTGTGCCAAGAAAACTTGAAAATTTTACTCCATGGGATAGATGAGTTCCTTTCGAATGTAGGGGAATATCCAAGTGAAACCTTCAAATGCCTAATGTTGGTGCTAATGCAGGGTATTTCAAGAAACCAGAAGCCACCAAAGAAACTTTAGATGATGAAGGATGGTTACACACAGGTGATCTCTGCTACTTTGATGAAAACGGCCAACTTTTTGTGGAGGATTGTTTAAAAGAGTTAATCAAGTACAAAGGTTTTCAGGTATAAATGTGCTTTAGTTGTCTGTTGTACTGTACTTTTATGTTTCTTTTATCTTATACTGAACTCTAATCGTTTGGTTCTTTTTGATCAGGTTGCACCTGCTGAGCTTGAAGCATTGCTTACTACTCATCCTGAAGTATTAGATTCTGCTATTGTGCCGTAAGTTTTGAAGACCGTCTGTCATAGCTATGTTCAACTTTTTTGGTTTTTCCTTTTAGGTTCATTACTTGATAGTATGTTACATTTACATCTTATAATCAGAGCTAAACTTGAGTGTCTGAATTTTCTTTGTTTTCTTACATCAGAATGGAAGATGATGAAGCCGGTCAGGTTCCTGTTGCATTTGTTGTGCGGCGCAATAACTCACTTAAAGAAAAGGATGTTCAGAAGTTTGTTTCGAGTTAGGTAATTATTTGTGGAAGATACCTATTTGACACATTCGCTTTCTTGTTACAATTTTATTGATAACATTTACTCAAAATAAAAATTGAAACAATCAAACAATTTTTTTTTCTTTTCTTATCTTTTTCCCCCCCCAAGAGTAAAACTGGATCCTCCTAATGCAACTCTTTCATTGAATGGATCAAGAAATGTGATTCCTTTTGTGAAGTCATACCTCGAACTTGTGATATCCCTATTACCGTTTTCTTTATTTAAGAAATCCTAGCTACAATATTGCTTTACCGATGAGCATAAATTTCATAGAAGAGAATTTGATAAATGAAGGAACAATGTGAAGGCATGTAGATTCTATAATCCTACTAATACAACTTTTCTCGACAAATACTCAAATAGCATTGATATGATTCAAAGAGATGGAGTTAAGGTGGTTGAGAAAAGGGGGAAATTTTTTTAATAGACAATAAAATATACGGTCAAGATATTAAACCCATTCCTCTTATTCACATCTTCTATAAGTTGAACGGTGTTAACAATGTACAAAATTGTTCGGGCAGAAGTTGGAAATTTGTTGAAAAATTTCTACGTTGCATTTGATAATGGTTGTAAATTGCTTCGACCAATAGCATTAAATCGTGTTAATAAGATTTCATTTGCTTAACAACACTTCTTCAGGCATTGATTTTTCTTATGGAATCCACTTAATGTACTGCGAACAGGTTGCACCTTACAAGAGGTTGAGGCGAGTAATCTTTCTCAAGAGCATCCCAAAAACTGTTTCAGGAAAAATTCTAAGGAGAGAGCTAGCTGCGAAAGCAGGAACTCTGCGGAATGAGGTTGATAAGATAACACATTCGAGACTGTAGATAATGGTATATTCCCTTCATGTTCATGTACTATTTTGATTTTGTCCATAGCCTAATTGTGGTATGTATCATATCTGCAAGCTGTACGAAGCTTTTAGCTTCCACATCTTACAATTCAAAGAAAATTTTATAACTTGGGGTTCGATGCTTGGTTATTTTGACAACAAAATGAATCTCCATATTTCTTTCCATATTTCTTGCTTTCTTTGGAAGGGCTTAAATTCTTTCTCATAGCCTGTAACAGTATGGAGGTTTTATGTGCTCAGAACAGGTTGCAAGGTTGCGTTTGGTTTGTTGTTTTGAAATCAGTTTTCTGAAAACAGTTTTCTGAAAAGAGTTTTCTGGAAACAGTTTTCTGAAAAGGAGAGTGTAAAAGCTGTTTGGTAATAATTTTTTATGAAAACAGTTTTTTGAAAATGAGAGTATAATGTATGTATAGGTTTGGTTGTATATATATACTGTATACAGTATATATACTCTAATACATACATGTTGTATACATATACATACATACTAATATATAATAATATAAAATATTTTATTATAATAAACATATTTAATAATATACATATATATAATAATATATAATAATTATAATAATATATATGTAATAATAATATATTCAAATTATATATTAAATAATTTATTATAATAATAATAAATTATATAATAAATTATATAATAATATAATAGTAATATATAACTATAATAATATAGATGAAATAGTATATATAAAATAATAATATAATATAATAATAGTATATATAAAATAGTATATATAATAATAATAATATATATAATAATAATATAATATAATAATAGTATATATAAAATAGTATATATAAAATAATAACATATTATAATAATTGTATATTATATAATAATATGAAATAATTTATTATAATAAACATATTTAATTATATACATATATATAATAACATATAATAATTATAATAATATATAGGTAATAATAATCTATTATAATTATATATTAAACAATTTATCACAATAATAATAAATTAAATAATAATATGTATAATAATAATAATAATAATAATAATAATAATAATAATAATATATTACAATAATAATAGATTATTATAATATTATATATATAATAGTATATATGAAAAAATTATATATATATATATATATATATATATATATATATATATATATTAAAAAATAAAAATAATAATATAATATAAATAATAATAATAATAATAATAATAATAATAATAATAATAATAATAATAATATAATAATAAAAATAATAATAATAATAATAATATATGTAACAATAATAAATTATAAATATATATATAACAATATATTATAGTAATAGTATATTATATAATAATATATAATAGTAATATATAATAATAATAATAATAATAATAATAATAATAATAATAATAATAATAATAATATAATATTATTATAGTGTATATAAAATAGTATATATAAAATAATAATATATATCATATATATAATAATAATATAATATGATTATAGTGTATACTACAAAATAGTATATATAAAATAATAATATATGTAATAATAATATAATATAATAATAGTATATATAAAATTGTATAAACAAAATAAAATAGTATATATAAAATAATAATATATTATAATTATTGTATATTATATAATAATATAAAAGAATTTATTATAATAAACATATTTAATTATATACATATATATAATAACATATAATAATTATAATAATATATATGTAATAATAATATATTATAATAATACATTAAATAATTTAATATAATAATAATAAATTATATAATAGATTATATAATAATATATAATAGTAATATATAATAATAATAATAATATATTAAAAAATAAAAATAATAATATAATATGTATAATAATAATAATAATAATAATAATATATGTAACAATAATATATTATAAATATATATGTAATAATAATAATAATAATAATAATAATAATAATAATATTTTATGCGTAAAAAATTGTATTCTAATTAGGGGTTCCTAAACATAATTATTTGGGTCTTTCGCCTTAGGCCCGAGCCGGCCCTACATGAGCCCCACCAATTTATATTTAACATTTCTATAAAGAAAGTATTTCAAATACTTGAAAAGTTGTAAATTGAAACTATTGAAAAGAAAAGGGTTTAAGTACAAATTGTTGGATAATGATTGTTGAGTTTACCACTAGATATGTAGCAATATTGATCATGTGGGAACAATGAGAAATTTTTGCCGTACTGCCCCACTTTTTGAAATATTTAGCGCCTTGTCCCACTTCCGAAATGCCCTTGTTTAGGACACGTCAGCAACAAACGTTATTGAGAAAAACGGCATAGGTTATTACGATGTCGTTCTTCCCAATAACGGCATCTGTTTGGAAAAAAAGTTTCATGTCGTTATTTGGAATAACGGCATCTGTTACTTTTTGTCTAAAGATCTAACAGTCTCAATTGTGAGCTGAGAGAGAATTGCAAAATTAAAATAACCAATGTCGTTCTCTGGGAGAACGGCAACGACTATACTGATGCCGTTATTTTGAATAACGACATCAGTTATATTCGTTTTGCACGGTTACCTATAATCAATAACCCCCTTCTCCTTTCTCCTACCCCTTGTCATTCGTAATCTTCTCTCTCTCTCTTCACTCCTGTAACCCACAAACCCTAGATCCCAAAATAAAAAAATTCCAACCATTGGAGTGCTCTAAAATTTCATACATCCTACCTCCTTACTCCCACTCTCATTTCATTCTTCATCTACAACGAATTTTGAAGCTAGTGGCGATACAGTTTAATTTGAAGGTATTATTATCTTAACCGTATGTTTGATATGTATTTCCATGTAATGCTTATTGTGAGTAGTGAATGACTTGAATATGTTTGAATATTTATACTTAGGTATGGAATTTGATATCCCTATTTGGTTGTATTTTGGGGGTGAAGTAATTAAGGATCCCAAGATTGGATATTCTTATAGTGATGTTGAATCGGTAATTATTTGGGCTCCCCGCAACTTTACGTACTCAGAATTAATAGATAAGATATATGAAGTAAGATATATGAAGTCACCAATTAGGATAGAAGTGAAAAGAGTCTGAATATCAGAGCCCGTTATGCTACTGGTAAAGGGGATGTGCAGTATTTCATGTTGGTACCCGTAGATAATGACAATTCTCTGAGGTCTAGGATGCTTAGGATACTTGATCCAAGTTATAGTTGGAATGCAGTTGAGTTATATATCGAGAAAACGAGGCTTCCAAATACTACACGAGTTGTTATTGAAAGTCCAAGGCCCACACGGACTTTGAAACCATCTGCAGAGTCACATGCTAGAATTTCAAATACAGATGAAGATACTAGCACAACTCTAACGGAACATGTTTCCTCCGAATACGAGCATGTACATCCTACGCTATTGTCACAAAATATTTTGCTAGCTGGCATGGCAATGGAAGACTTTGACAACGCCGTTGTAAATAACGATTTGGTCGAAGAGGAAAAGCATGAGGAACGCAGTCTCGAAGATGATGAGGAGGAGGTTGCCATTGAAGCTCCGGTTGTTGATGTCAATGTTGATGTACCGGTTAACAATGCCGGCGTGTTGTCAAGTCAGGACACAAGTACAGCGATGCGTGGATCTCAATCCAATGAATGGATGTCTCGTGCCACCATACATGAACATGGACAGTCTTCCGTTGGTTCTTCCAACTTGGATGAACTCTTCATAGGTCAAAGATTTCCAACCAAAGATGCTCTACAACACCAAGTGAAGATGTACGCCGTGAAGAACCACAGAGAATTCGTGACGGTAAAATCAGATCGTGGTCTATACTACGTGAAATGTAAATACGCACCCATCAACCATTCAGCCGAGAAGATTGCAGAAAACCTGTCACTTCAAAATGTAGTTGGTTGTCCATGACGGTTGCGTGCAATTGTTCCCAAGGACCGTAATTATTTCGTGGTAAAGAAGCTTGAAGGTGCACACATATGTGTGAATCCTACATTGACTCAGGATCACAGCAAAATTGATTCGACGGTCGTATCAACGGTCTTATCAACTGGTGCTTTCACGGATCTGCACTCTAATGGCGGTGAATGAGGCGATTACTGGGCTGAAAGATTCGGCGAACCAACATGGTGATCAGTTGTAGGGATTATCCTTGTCCATGGCAAAGCAAAAGGATATGGCGAAAGATCAAAGCAAACGAATTCAATAGCAACAAGGGATGTTATCGGAGTGAATGCATCATTTTACGGTGTTGGATGTTAAGATCGATCATCAACTCAATCGATCTCAGGTGAATGAGGAGGCTCCTAGCACAATAAGGCATTCTTCAAAGGGTGCAAAACCCAGTATTTATCATCACCAGAATTTAATGTCACTTTTATAATTAATAGATCATCTACTAAAGG
This sequence comes from Hemerocallis citrina, assembly GCA_017893485.1. Lineage (NCBI taxonomy): Eukaryota > Viridiplantae > Streptophyta > Magnoliopsida > Asparagales > Asphodelaceae > Hemerocallis > Hemerocallis citrina. The sequence goes on from CM030363.1 coordinate 18,538,138, forward strand.
GTGCAAAACCCAGGTGGTTCTGTAGGTTTTCTAGAAAAATTCTGTGGAAATTTATCATGTATATTGTAGTACTTCAGCATTTCAAGAAAAAATATAGGCTATATTTTAAAAAAAAACCACTGAAGTACTTATCATTTTAGAAAAATCCCACTAAACTTTTTTATTTAAAAAAACCGCACTCAACTATGTTATCAAAAAATCCACATTGACGGAGTTAACTTCTGTTAGGATTTATGTCACCTGCATTGCACTGATGCAATAGTTCAGTGAGGTTTTTTTAAACATCTGATTAGTTAAGTGATATTTTTTTAAACACAAATGAAATATGAATGTGGTTTTTTGACAAAAACCTTAACGGAAACCTAACTTCGTCAATGAAGAATTTTTAATAACATAATTAAGTGTGGTTTTTTAAAAATAAAAAAAGTCTAGTGATGTTTTTTTTAAAATGACCAATATTTTTCTTCAAATTTAGCCAAAATTGTATCTGATTTCTTTTTTTCTGATACCTTGAATATTACGACTTCTACATATGCATGAGAATTAAATAATATCAAGCATCAGGATTTGCAAGGGGATGGGGTTAACAATTGCCTGTGTTTCTTGCCCATGTTTCATGTGTTTGGGCTGTCGATTATACTGTTCGGGCAGTTTTTTTTTTTTGAGTTAAAAGGTGGAATAATACCACCCTGTTTCATTAATGAGAAATTAATAAACAACCCAGCAGAACCGGGAGAAACAAAAGTGCAGTGCAGGAAATAAAACATAAACCCCCAACAGAACCCTGGGGGGTGGGTTTCATCGTCTAAACCTCAGTCAACAGGAAATAAAACATAAACCCCCAACAAAACCCTGGGGGGTGGGTTTCAATATCTAAATCTCAGACAGCCAAAGTACAGAGATCTGGTGCACTCCTCACTCCATAGTCGGGCCGAACTCTATCTCCTCATCGTCGAATTCTTCCACCTGGAAAACCTGTGCAATCCTCCCTCTCGCTCCTGAGGCCGCAGCTGTAGCCCAAAAGGAAATCAGATGCATGATGAGAGTAAGGTTACTAGAAATAGAATTACATGAAGCACGGAAATAAAAATTGTTTCTATCTAGCCATAACACCCATGTGGTTGCCGCAATGGCAATATACCAAGCCTCCTTCATGTCGTGTCGGATCGATGCAAATCTGGGCCCAACCCAAAGTTCCTCATACTCTCTTGGGTAGTCACCTGTACCTAGGGCACTTAGGACTTCTATCATGACGGCCTTACTTCTTGTGCAGTGAATAAACAGATGGTTCAGATCTTCCGTGTGTGTGTTACAAAAGCCACATTCGGTCGCAATGTGAGGTTGCCTCTTGGCTAGGTTCTCTCTGGTGAGAATAGCATTGTTGAGCACCAGCCAGAGGAAGACTCTAACTTTAAGAGGTGTTTTTGCCTTCCATAACACCGTTGCCCAACTGGGTCTGCATCCCCGGTAGTGAATTCTGTGGTAAAGGGATCGCACCGAGAACATCCCCTTCTTCTCAAGTCCCCAACGCAACTGGTCTGGGCCTTGGGCACACAGCACCCCAGATTGGGTAATTATTGTCTGTAGTTCACGCAGTTGCTGGCGCAAACCTGGTGAAAGCATTCCTTGGAACGACGGTCTCCAAGTCCCTCTTTTCCATGCTTCTGCCACCGACATATTCGGTTGATTTGTCTTTTCATACAGCTCTGGGAAATTGTCCTTAAGAGCGAGTGGACCACACCATTTGTCCCACCAGAATCTGGTGGACCGTCCATTACCAATAATAGATGTTACTGCAGAATTGAACGGTCCACTGGCTTTTGTAATTCCTTTCCAGAAGCTGGAGGCTTTAGATCCCACTCGGAAGCCTAACCTTCTCGTTCCTTTTCCTCGAAGGTAGGGTTGAATAAAATCCTGCCATCCTTCCCCACAGTGATGGAACACTTTCCACCACCATTTGCCTAGGAGAGCCAGGTTCATATCTCTAAGGTCAATGATACCTAGTCCTCCGTGTCTCTTCTTCATGCAGGCGATATTCCACTTAATAAGGTGGTAGCCCCCCTTATTTGAGTCAGCCCCTTTCCAGAGGAATCTTTTCCGGATTCGGTCAATCCTTTGGATCACCCATTTCGGGAGCTCAAAAAACGACATGTAGTAAATGGGCAGGTTGGATAGCACTGAGTTGATGAGAACCACTCTTCCCCCGAGCGATAGCGATTTGCCCTTCCATCCTGACAGTCTGTCTTCCACCCTGTCTATAATAGGCAACCAGTCAGCCTTAGTGAGTCTCCCTGGTTTGAGCGGGAGCCCTAGATATTTGATCGGGAACTCCTCCGTCGCGCAGTTTAGAGTGGTGGCATGCTCCCATGCTTCTGCTTCTGATAGAGTAATTGGGACCAGCGCACTCTTGTGGAAGTTAATCCTAAGGCCTGACCAGGCCTCAAAACAATAAAGAGCCCCTTTAAAACAGATTGTTTCAGTAATAGAGCCATTTCCAAAGAGAAGGGTGTCGTCAGCATATTGTAATATCGTGCATCCTTGTTTAGTGGGGCTGCTGGCCACAGGCGTTATCCACCCTTTTCTGTGACAGTTTTCCAACATTCCTCTAAGCACATCCGCAACAATAGTGAATAATAGTGGGGATAGCGGATCTCCCTGCCGGAGTCCCTTCTTGCAAGGAAACGATGGGCCCGTTCTCCCATTCACCGAGATTGCCGTTTTGCTAGAGTGCAAACATTGTTTGATCCATCTTATCCATTTGTCACCGAAACCTCTCCCTCTGAGTGCCTCCAGCAAACACTCCCAATCCACAGAGTCATATGCCTTCTCAAAGTCCAACTTTAGAAGGAAGTTCTTGGAGTTGCTCTTGTGGCAGTGGTGGATAACCTGCTCAGCGGTTGCCACGCAGTCCAGAATACATCTGCCCTTAATGAAGCCCGTTTGGGTCTTATTGATAAGACTGTCCATCATACTTCCCAACCGGATCGCTAGGACCTTAGTGATGATTTTCGCCGAACAGTTTATCAGGCTAATTGGTCTGAAATCCCCAACGCATTTGGACTCCTCTCGTTTGGGAATCAACACCATTTCTGCAAAGTTGAACATTCCTAGTCTCAGATTGTTGTGATAGAATTCCTCCATTAGATTCATATAGTCTCCTTTAATTTCTTCCCAGAACACCTGGAAGAACATCATGGGAAAGCCATCTGGTCCAGGCGACTTATCTGCTCCCATCTGATTGACGGCCGTTTTGACTTCTATCTCTGAGAAAGGAGCCTCCAAAGAGTAGAAGTTTTCACCTGATTCATTCTGATACTCCTGCCAGTAGTCCTCGCTCATTGGGACCCTATAATCATTCTTCTTCCCGATGAGATCCTTATAGAAATTCTGAAAGGTCATGGAGATCACCTTTTCATCTTGTGAAATTCCTGAGTCTGTCTGAATTTATAGGATAAGATTGGCTCTCCTTCTAGCGCTTGCAACCCGATGAAAGTAGGCCGTATTCGCGTCTCCCTCTTTGAGCCACAAAATCCTCGACCTTTGTTGCCATTTGATCTCTTCTAATCTATAAAGATTGGCTGTTCTCACGGAGTTGTAATAGTCTGTTTCGCTCATCCTGAGATAGGACTCTGGACTCTTCAATCCTCTCTAGTTCATCAATACCTTCCAAAAAGGATTCCTTAGCATGCCAGATGGTAGAGAACCTAGACCGGTTCCATCTTGCAAGCCTTTTTCTCAATCTTCGTATTTTTCCACACCAGTGAGATGCCGCGTCCCTGCCCGCTATCGGGTGTGATCTGATGTTGGTCTAGGAATTGCTCTAGCCGACACTAAAGGAAATTTAGCTTCCCACTCCATGGAGACTAGAATCCTGTCCAGCTTGGCCATAACCGGGGATGCTTGCATATTAGACCAGGTAAACAATCTATCATTGATTGGGATATCGATCAGTTCCAGTTCCGTGATCAATCTATTGAATTCCTCTCTGTTCCTGTCACTGGCTCCTCTCCCCTTGTGCTCAAAAGCAAATCTGGTGATGTTGAAGTCCCCACCCACAATCCAGGGTCCCGACCATTGTCGTCGAATGTCGACCAGTTCTTGCCAGAAGGCTTCCCGGTCTGTGGCCACATTTGGCCCGTAGACAACAGTTACCGTCTGTATCCAATCATCGGATCGTCGTTTCAGCCGGGCCGTAAGGGAGAACGTTCCAACGTGTACCTCTAAACAGGAGAGGATATCCGAGTTGAACCCTATAGCTATCCCCCCTGAGGCACCTACTGACGGTCGCAACAACCATTCCTTGATTCTATTACCCCCAACTCTTTTGAGTTTGAGCCCGTGCTGGAGTTTGGTCTCCTGCAGCCCAACAACTTCCGCCTTGGAGTTGTTAATGATGTCCCTTACCATGTCTCTCTTCCCCCTATCCCCCAGTCCCCGAACATTCCAGAAAAGTGTATTCATTGGGGAGAATTGTCATCAGAGATCGTTGGTGAAGGTGCGGGGCTGGCCACATCCTCGTGGATGATAGTCGGCCCAGCACCGATGCCTAGGGCACTCTCAGAAACCTCACAGACAGTAGGTTTCGCTCTCTCGGTTTCCCAACCCCTCATTTTGTTTAACAGGAACGCGTTGCGTTCTTTATCACACACTTCCAAACCACAGGTAGCAGCTAATATAAAGACTTCAGAATCTGACATGAAATTTAAAATATTAGCAAGAAAAGTTTTTGTACCTCCGTTGACGTGTTTTGCTGCTTTGGCAGTCGTCACTCTCTCCAGAAAGTCATCCAAGGACTCCGCATGAGCCCTCTTCGGTGACCGGAAAGCTCTGCACCCACCTGTCCTCTGAGACGTCCCTGAACTTTCTCTGGGGGCTGTATCTGGCAGTGTGGACAATACCATATCTGGTGAGCGGCCCTCTTGGGTGTCTGCAACGAATTCAAGATCCTCAGAGTCCTCGTCTGTAATAGTGAAATCAACTTCCAGGTTCAAACGCGCTTCTGAGTCTTCGTCACTATCAGCTAACTGGGTTAAAGATTGAAGATTGGGCCCTGACAATGTGGACTCCTCCACGAGCCCAGCAATCGCCGTCTGCCCTACCTCAAAAGCTTTGTTTTCAATGGTGGACCCCTCACTGGGCCCACACTTCAAAAATTCCGGCAAGACATTTGATGCACAAACAGTCGGAGCTGGTGGACACACCTTAGACCCCTCTGTAGGCCCATAGATTTGTAACGGTCTCACACCGACCCCATCCACATAGGAATTTAATTTCCCGCCAAAAATAGGGCTCACAGCACCCCCCCCCCCCCGCATAGGAAATAAGTTCCCCACCAAAACACCCCTTGCTTAACTTATCCCTGCGGTATAAAATACTGCGCGCATCGAGAGAAGCACCCGCCAGCTGTTCAGGGGGGGCGGTATGCTTACCCCCCTTACAGCTGGCAGCACAGGATTGGGTAGCTTATCGGTGGGCGCTTGAGTCGAAGCGACCTCTGAGCGCTTCGAAAAGACTCCTGAGCGCTTCGAGAAGAGCACCAGCTCACCGCCATTACTTCTTTCCCCTTTCTCGTTTACACCTACTTCCAAAGCCAGCTCTTCTTCTTTGTCTTCAACCCCCTTTTCGCCCATCTCCAGAGCTCCGAGCTCTCTGTCTTTTAGCCCAAAACCAACCTCTGTGAAAAGCCCCGCCTTCTCACCAACTCCCTCTCTACCAACTCCCTGTGGCTTCGAGCTCTTTAAGCCCAGGTTTGGCAGCTCTGAGCGCTGTTGCAATTTCACACCCATTTTTGGGTTTTGACCCACCTGCTCCACCAAAGTCGCCTTTTCTTTTTCTTTTTCTGGTTCGTACCACCTCTTTGTGACCCATTCCTTGGTCGACAATCGCCTCTCGCCTGCCACTTTCCCCAAATGGGTCTGCATGTTGCTACAGACATCAGTATTGCCGTAAATGGGTCCTGAGATTCTTGTCCCACCCTTCTGGGCCTCTGAGTGCCCCTCCGAGGAAGGAAAGTCGAGTGGGGCCACCGCTTGGTTCGACGCATCGGAGATCTGAAGCTCTTGCTGTTTTTGACCGTATGAACCGCCGGGATGGCCCCTATCTCGACCACTTCCGTTCTTTGGGTCGTGAACCTTCCGTGCCTGCACCACCATAGACTCATGGCTCCCCTCCCATCGCTTCGCCGCCTTGATGACTTCACGGTGAGCTCTCTCCACCTCATGAGCTCCATCGATAGTGAGACTGTGATGGGGGGAGAGTGCTTCTTTGTAAGATCGCTCATCCCTAAGTGCCGGAGAGTGTATCGGAGTCCCTTCTCTCTTGTCAAGAACGAATCTCACAAGGTAGGACTCCTCAAAGGAGAACACCTTAGCGAATCTCGGCATTGCGGAGATGTCCAAGCTCCTGATGATCACCCTGGCTGAGATAAGCTCCGATCTTCGTACTGTCTTCTCATCTAACTCTTCCACTACCCCGAAATCTGCCACTATTTCTTGGATGGCTTCTTTTTTCTAGAAGTGAAGAGGGAGATTGTGAATCCAAATGGAGAATTTCTCGCCTTGAGGGAGTTCAGCGCCAAAGTTTGGGGTCCACGCGCTAAACTCCGCTTGGAAGTGGCCGAAGTCGATCACACCCATGCCCACCACCTCAGAAGCTTTCTGTGGAGTTGGGAAAGAAACCAAAAACTGCTGGTGACAGAGTTTCTTAGCTACCCAATCCATATCGGCTTTCAACGGCCACTTCTGAGCCAGGGCTTCCCTCAAGTGATTCTCCGATGGTCTTCCAGTTTTGATTTTAGCTACCGCACACCATCTCTTAAGCCACTGTTCTTCACGTTTGATCACTTCCAGGCTCTTAGTCAGCCTAACAATTGTGGGACTATCCGGTGATCGGCCCCTACTCACTACTCGTTCCTCATCGCAGTGGGTCTCAACCACATTGGAACATACATAGGACATGTGTCCCCTCTTCATACACTTAAGACACCTAATTTCTTTGGTACAATCACTCCGAAAGTGTCCCAAGTCCCCACAATTGAAGCACGGAGACGGCTTCTTCTTGCCTTTCCTCGCCTTCTTCTTCCGGTCGCTAGAGCCAAGATTGAGGTTTGCACAATCACTTTGGTATTTGTGAGCTTTATCACCCACCAGGGTCCAACCCCCCTCTTTCCTCTCCTCCGCCCCAGTAGTGCCATGCTCTGTGAGCCCGCTTCGCGCTGCCCCTCCTTGGGCACGTTCGGCGTTGGTGCCAGGGTCATGGACCACTGGTGGAGAAGGCGGTTGGACAGGGGAGTTGGCTTTGGCATTGCATTCAGGGTGGGGTTGTTGGTGCAGTGGAGGAGGGGGTGATGGCAGGTCCTGAGCAGTGCGGTTTTGAGGTATATAGTGGTTGTGATGCTTTTGTTGGTAATCAGGACGATGGGTTTTGGTTTCATAGCGGTTGTAGGGCTTCAGTGTTGTATCTCTATGCCTTCTCCCTCTATCTATCGAGACTTTCTCCCTGGGATAAACCCTTTGTTGTACTACACGACCATGCTGTTGTTGATGTAGTGAGTGGTGTCGGCCCGGGGATGGAGTCCTTTTACGCCTGAGAAGGCCTGTAGAGGGACCCTCTCTCTGGGCCCCCCTCCTAGGTCGCCAAGCATACAAAGGGCGATGATGAGACGAGTCTCCCTCTTCTGGCCTTGGACGCGCATTACGCTGTGCCCGCCGTTGAGGGGAGACGATTCTGAGCCCCGATGGTCTGCCCTCGCCACCTTCATGGCGCAGTGGCTCCTCTGTATGAATGTCTGGCCTCCTATCCGAATTAGCAGCATTGTAGTCTACAGGTATGGGTTTGTCTTTACCGAGATTTTGTGTGGGTGCATTGGGGTCTGCTTCTGGTGGTTGGTTCGATGGTGTTGGTATGGCGTGGCGGACCCCCTCGTTGGGCCCGCAGCCACTGAGTTCCAACACAGAAAGCATGTTGGGGTTGTTGAGTAGAGGTCTGGTGGTGGTTTTGTGAGAGGTATGTAGTTTGTTGTGAATGTTGTATAACGGTCTGTTGGTGATTTTGAGACAAAGATTGTAGGGTGTAGTGAGGAAGAGGAGGGGGTGTCTGGGGGGTGGTTCAAGATCGAAGAAGATGGGTCATAGTGGCCGGGAGAGAGGCAGGGTTGAGGTCGGAGAAAGATTCAGGGAGGGGGAGTTGGTAGGAGCATTGTTCTCTTGGGCCATCCTCTTCGAGAGTTACTGTTCGGGCAGTTGAGGAGGGGGAACTGTGTTGTGGTGATGGAGAGGTTCGAGATGGGGAAGATGATGGATGCTGTGAAGAGGTACAGTGTCACTCATTTGTTCGTTGTGCCGCCGGTGATGGTGGGGTTGGCGAAGATGGGAGGGAAGTACGATTTGGGGACGGTGAAATGGATTTGTTCCGGGGCGGCACCGCTCGGTAGGGAAGTCATGATGGCAGTGGCCGACAAGTTTCCTGGTGTGGAGCTGGTTCAGGTAAGCAATTGGAGTTATTATTATCTTTTATTTATTTATTTATTTATTTTCACTCTGTTCACAATAAACAGACAGGGTCCCCACAAGGGCCCTTGCGGAAATTAAAACCCCTCTTTATTTTTTGTTGTAATAGATAGGAAATTTTGTTCTCATCTTTTACAACAGTTTGGTAAGCAATTCGATTATTAGAGCATCTGTAGTCGTAGTCGGTTGGCTCTAAGAGAAGGGGCCTTAGCGTAATTTGTCCATCTACCAATCTACCAATCCGTGCAATGCACATGCATAACTATTGTAAATGAGATCTTAGATCAAATCCAGATTACGTCTAAATTTTTACTTTTAAAAAAATAATATTTATTAAGACGTGTATCGCACGTGTAAATTACTATTATCCATTTTATGGATATTTTGGAGAAAAAAGGCTTTGTCTTCATCGTCTATATACCCATTTTTTAGGTATAGGATGAACAGTAGACGTCTATATTTGACAGACGAAATGGCATTATGCATATTTTAGAAATCGGAAAATCATTTACTATCTTAGTGTCGGACGGTATATGATATGCCGTCGGAGAAATTTTTTTAATTGCAAAAGCTTGGGACGGAATATGATATGCTGTTTGGAAAAATTAAAAATTAAAAAAAGACAATGTCAACTTATAGATGCTGACATTTGAGGGGAAATTTTTTTGGCAAAGGTGCAAAAAAAAAACTTTTTTAAAAAATTCTTCCCACACCGAGGTTTGAGAAGAAAAAAAAAATTGCTTAGACGGCAAATGATATGCCGTTTGAGGAGAAAAAAAATTTTAATTTTTTTTTTTATCAGACGGCAGATGTTCTGCCATCTACAAAATTTTTTTCTTCTGCTTTTTACGAAAATTGTTCAGACAGTATATCATCTTTCGTCTGATAAAAAAAAGTCATTTTTTAAGTATTGACTGCAGCGCTACCCCAAAAAAACTATCTCTATATTTTCCATACACCCATTTTTTAGCAAAACGACTGAAAATGCTCGTATTTATGTTAAATTTGGATGTTAGTACATGTGCTTGTGGCGTTAATTTTTATGTTGGACTTTTAGGGATGGTTTAGTTGGTTATAAATTCTATCCAATCTACAAGATTACTATTTAGAAAAACAAATAATTGAAAATAAGTTTTTAAAATATGGTTTGTTTGGATATAATTTTACTGAAGTAAATGGTGTATGATAGAGAGGAGAAAGAGAGAAAAATTAAACAAAAAAGTAGAGTAAAAGAAGGTACCATAAGCTATTTTTAAAATAATTTAAATCTTAGTTTTCAATTTTTTGTATCACCGAAAATTTTGGTTTTATTACAAGTTGAACTTGTTTCATGTTCTTATTGAGCAGGGCTATGGCATGACTGAATCTACTAGTATTATATCAATCGAACGACCTAACAAAGGGGCTCTGAACTTCGGCTCAACAGGCCACCTCTTGGCCGGCATTGAGGCCAAGATTGTTAGTTTAGAGACAACTAAGCCCCTTCCTCCAAATCAAAATGGAGAGCTACTGATTCGAGGACCCAATGTAATGCAAGGTAGATTTCGCTCCTGTCAATATGAATTTGTTTCTTTGGCGAATTTAATAGTTTTAAAAGATCATAATTCAATTTAGCCTTCTGAAAATATTACCCACCCCCTACAGAATGTTTATTCATACCAAGAAGTCTGAAATATTACATATTGAATTGGGCCTTTGAGAGCATAATTCATGTTCTCTTGAGCTGCTTTTAACTAAATAGTGCATTTTATGTGCCAAGAAAACTTGAAATTTTACTCCATGGGATAGATGAGTTCCTTTGGAATGTAGGGGAATATCCAAGTGAAACCTCCAAATGCCTGATGTTGGTGCTAATGCAGGGTATTTCAAGAAACCAGAAGCCACCAAAGAAACTTTAGATGATGAAGGATGGTTACACACAGGTGATCTCTGCTACTTTGATGAAAATGGCCAACTTTTTGTGGAGGATCGTTTAAAAGAGTTAATCAAGTTCAAAGATTTTCAGGTATAAATGTGCTTTAGTTGTCTGTTGTACTGTACTTTTATGTTTCTTTTATCTTATACTGAACTCTAATCGTTTGGTTCTTTTTAATCAGGTTGCACCTGCTGAGCTTGAAGCATTGCTTACTACTCATCCTGAAGTATTAGATTCTGCTGTTGTGCCCTAAGTTTTGAAGACTGTCTGTCATAGCTATGTTCAACTTTTTTGTTTTTCCTTTTAGGTTCATTACTTGATAGTATGTTACATTTACATCTTATAATCAGAGCTAAACTTAAGTGTCTGTGAATTTTCTTTGTTTTCTTACATCAGAATGGAAGATGATGAAGCCGGTCAGGTTCCTGTTGCATTTGTTGTACAGCGCAATAACTCACTTAAAGAAAAGGATGTTCAGAAATTTGTTTCGAGTCAGGTAATTATTTATGGAAGATACCTATTTGACACATTCACTTTCTTGTTACATTTTTATTGATAACATTTACTCAAAATAAAAATTGAAACAATCAAACAACATTTTTTTTTCTTTTCTTTTCTTCCCCCCCCCCCCCCCCCCCCCCCCCCCCCCACCCCCACCCCCCCCCCCCCCCAAGAGTAAAACTGGATCCTCCTAATGCAACTCTTTCATTGAATGGATGAAGAAATGTGATTCCTTTTGTGAAGTCATACCTCGAACTTGTGATATCCCTATTACCGTTTTCTTTATTTAAGAAATCCTAGCTACAATATTGCTTTAACGATGAGCATAAATTTCATAGCTAGAAGAGAATTTGATAAATGAAGGAACAATGTGAAGGCATGTATGTAGATTCTATAATCCTACTAATACAACTTTTCTCGACAAATACTCAAATAGCATTGATATGATTCAAAAAGATGGAGTTAAGGGTGGTTGAGAAAAGGGGGAATTTTTTTTAGTAGACAATAAAAAATACAGTCAAGATATTCCACCCATTCCTCTAATTCACATCTTCTATAAGTTGAAAGGTGTTAACAATGTACAAAATTGTTCGGGCAGAAGTTGGAAATTTGTTGAAAAATTTCTACGTTGCATTTGATAATGGTTCTCTTGTAAATTGCTTCGACCAATAGCATTAAATCGTGTTAATAAGATTTCATTTGCTTAACAACACTTCTTCAGGCATTGATTTTTCTTATGGAATCCACTTAATGTACTACGAACAGGTTGCACCTTACAAGAGGTTGAGGCGAGTAATCTTTCTCAAGAGCATCCCAAAAACTGTTTCAGGAAAAATTCTAAGGAGAGAGCTAGCTGCGAAAGCAAGAACTCTGCGGAATGAGGTTGATAAGATAACACATTCGAGACTGTAGATAATGGTATATTCCTTTCATGTTCATGTACTATTTTGATTTTGTCTATAGCCTAATTGTGGTATGTATCATATCTGCAAGCTGTACGAAGCTTTTAGCTTCCACGTCTTACAATTCAAAGAAAGTTTTATTACTTGGGGTTCGATGCTTAGTTATTTTGACAACAAAATGAATCTCCATATTTCTTTCCATATTTCTTGCTTTCTTTGGAAGGGCTTAAATGTTAGCTAAAGTGTCCTCGAATCTTTGATTTCTTCCAAACTGGATATAAGAAATAAAATAAATTGAAACAGAGTTACCGGCCTATGGGGAAGTCGCGCGGAATGCACTGCCCTAAGAGTTGATCCGCGGTCTTATGTGCAGACTTCTCGCAGATGCTCCTAGTGGTAAAACCCCGGTATCACCGGCGTCTCGCTGTCGCACACAACGTCGAGAGATTGACCCGAACTTTGTTCTTGCCCAGAACGGAAGTGGAAAATGAAACCGGAAGCAGACAGCGAAGATGCGAACGAGAGAAAGAGTTTTTGAGGAGCAAATATTTTTTCGTAGTAGTAAAGAGATAAGAAGATGGAAATATATCGGTAAAAAATCTGTGAACGTGCAAATTTTCCATGACACGACGTTATCCATATTTGTGTTGACTATGGAGGGTTTTTTTTTTTTTTTTTTGAAGAATAAAATAAAGGTTTATTCCGATGTTTGTTATTGGATGCCACATCCTAATCATGGACTAGGGATTATTGTGACTTATAAAACTATAGCTATGGGTAATATTATTTGTATTTTGATAGTATATGCATGATATAGGTTTTCATATTTATACTAAGTGAAATTATGCCGATTTCAATACATTACTAGAGTGACATATAAGACAGTGCATACTTAACAACACGAGCTCATCCCCATTCGTCTCAACATATTTATTTTTCCAATTCAATCACTCTAGAGAGTTTAGCCCAATATGTAAAACTCATGTTTGATGAGATAACATTGTCAACCGTAGTTATACATAGGATTTCTGACACTAATCTAACTAAATTACATATATCCACTAGGTTATAATTAAGTGTTATAGATGTACCATTTCCCATTTGTTGTAATCACTATTATTAACACATGTCATCTGTCGTCTAACAGATGATCTCTTTTACTCTTATACGTCTAGTGTAAAAGTATAAAATGATATAACGCCTGTAAATTCATTATCATACATGAATACCATATGCAAATTTGAAATTTATGTTACAAATAATTATCCTAGAACGACAATCCCAAGATATTGCCCTGACTTGGGATTACAAGAAAATGGATTGACCAAAATTATTCTTCCCTATATATGGGCTTACGTATACTTTGATCCAAGAACTGTCTATTATGGATGGAAACTCATGTTAGCTATTTTTAAAACAGTGTACTTACAGTTATTACTGCTAAATATACATCGTATTTTAATAATTCTTACATTCCATACTTGGTGCAATCTGACTGTAGTGCATTATCATTTTTTATGTAAATTTTAAAAAATACCATACATGGATTAGTATAACATTGTATATTTAATGATCTCACACATCATGAGTTCACATAATACTTATCCATTGTTGATTGTTCCTCACCTGTCATGTATCATTCATAACACCTCAGTTGATAGTAGATATCACAGTGAACTATGATATGCATGATACTCTATAATGTGACTATATTAACGAAGTTGGCCCTCTGCTTTCAACAAGGAGTGAAAAACTGACATGGTTTTCACAGTTACTTACAAGCATAATTAGTTGCCGTCATAGTTATACATATGATAGAATATGTTATGTAGTACTATATCATGATAGTACATGAAGGTGTGAACTTTGCATGTGCATATTGTCACTTGCAGAATTCGTTGCCATCATATATAGCAGTTTGTTGAGGAGTTCCGTCTATTCGAGGAGATCACTGTTTGTTTCTGTGTCCTAGTACCCAAACCCGACCCGGCCAAATAATAGTGAGATTTAAGGCACTATTTCTATGAAAAGAAGAAGGCCCAACCAGAAACTAAGCGATCAATGTGATGTGATCTAACAGAAGCACAATTCTACAATTTGTGCAATTATACCTTTGTAGCAAAAAACTAGTAACTATACCTGAGAATAAGCAAGAGATTTATTCAAGGAAAATAATTGTTACAGAATGTACCAATGTTAGTGCACTCAAGGGTTTTAACACAATAAAAACCTGATACAAACTACGTAAGAAAGAAAGAATAACCATGAAGAATAATTAGGAGACTGATGTGGGTTAGACCTACACTTCCTGTCTAGGTGCAGATGTGGTCCATTAATGAATATAGTAATGAAAAGTTTGCATTATGTAGAGGATAATCTTGGGAAAGAGCAAAAAAAAAAAAATCCTCATAAGGCATAATAATCTTATAGCATTCAGTCACACATTCTTATTGTCAAATTTGACACTACTAGTTGTGAGAATAATGGGTAAAAAATAAAGTAGCCAAAACATTTTTTGTAGAACATTTCTTACATGATCTGCACAATGCACCTTGATGCCATTTTAGGATGTTCAATTACCTAACATCTGGAACTTTGACAAATTGTTGGTAAGAGCATCCACAGTCGTTCAATGTAAAAAATGGCAAAATGCATATTTTGCCCATCCAATTCGACGAAACGCTGCAGTCGTCGAATTGCCAAAAAATGCATAAGTTCATTAAAAAAGAAACAGACGAAACATGATGTTTCGTCTGTCATTAAAAAAATACTTTATACGTAGAAAATATTAATAAAAAATACGGGACGAAACATGATGTTTCGTCCCAAAGAAGAAGAAAAAATCAAAATAACGTAACGAAACATGATGTTTCGTCCGGAATTTAAGGAAGTTTTTTTTGCAAAAAAATTTGCAAAAACAATTTTTAAAAATAGTTTGTAAATAATATTTGCAAAAACAATTTAAAAATTTGCAAAAACAATTTAAAAATTTGCAAAAACAATTTAAAGTTTTACAAAAAGTGCAAAAAAATCCAAAGCAACTGGACGACACATGGTGCTTCGTCCAGTTTTTGTGGAAGTTTTTTTTGCAAAAAAATTGCAAAAACAATTTTTAAAAAACAGTTTGTAAAAAAATATTTGCAAAAACAATTTAAAAATTTGCAAAATCAATTTGGATAATTGCAAAAAAAAAAATAAAAAATTATAAAAAAAATTTCCAATTTTTTTTTTAAAAAAAAAATTGGATTGGGACGAAACATCATGTTATGTTTCGTCCCACATGGGACGAAACATCATGTTTCGTTCCCACGCTTACCGGTTATTTTATTCGGTTTTTATATTAATTTTAATTCGGATGAAACATCATGTTATCATGTTTCGTCCGATCAATTAACAATATAATTAAATAATCCAGACGAAACATGATATGCATTTTGCTATAATATGCATTTTGCTATTTCGATTGCTATTTCGTCAGCTATAATATGCATTTTGCTATTTCGATTGCTATTTCTCCCTTTCTACTGTAGCGCTTTTGCCAAAAAATGTCAAAATAGCAAACGACTGTGAGCGCTACAGTATCAAAAAAAGGGCAAAAATGGCAAATAAGCAAATGACTGTGGATGCTCTAACTAGCAAAACACTGCGAGTCTTAAACTGTTGTCCACAGACCATGACTAACCAAACAATATTTTCATGAGTTTCAAAGCTCTCACTATGTGTCGGTGCGGCCATTAGGCACTAGGGCTACAACTTAAATGTTGCACTAGGACCATGACCTACTATACGCATTTCCTACTGGGAGTACACTGGGTCTCAAAGCCATGACCGTCTTAATTTCGGCTAGGATCCAGGTGTCACGTAATTTATTTTATTTAATTTGGAGTAAATTCTTCACCTAACATTCACACAACAATACCCCAATTGAATACCAATATGCGATAGCTGAAAGTATAAATCAACTCTTAGATTGTTAGCTAAAGTGTCCTTTGATCCGCGGTCTTATGTGCAGACTTCTCGCCCCCGGTATCACCGGCGTCTCGCTGTCGCACTACGCGCGCCGAACCGAACCGGGCGGCGGCGGCGCGCGCGTGTGGCCCACGGATTCTTTCCACACCACACAAGTCTACAATGGAGTAAAGGATGGATTGTATTATAGCCACTCACATGGCAAACATTCTCACCGATATGGGACTAAAAGGAAGGAATGGAATCTTAGATTTTGACCAAAACAGCCAACATTAAATTCTTTCTCATAGCCTGCAACAATGGAGGTTTTATGTGCTGAGAACAGGTTTTGGGGTAAAAGCAACTAATATGGGTAATACCATTCGAGGTTTAAGAAATTCCAAAGTATTGCTCAAGCATTCTCAACCCCTAACCCAAACAACAGTACTGCTCAACAGAGCCGGCCGAGTTCCTTGGGCCGAGGCAAAAACTTCTAAAGGCCCAAATAATTATTTTTGGGAGTCTTTAATAACAAAAAATAAATAAATAAATCACGCGAAATAAATGCCTATATTTATAGGGTGAATATAAATTTGGGTGCCTCAAAAATTGCAAAAAATTCGGGGAAAATTCGGGGGCGGGTGGCCCTGATAATGACTAACGAGCTTTGACAATTATGTTAATTACACTGTATGCATCCAGGTGAACTAAAATTATTCTTTTGCGGCATTTGATAATTTAACTAAGAGCTCCATTGATTAATTCTACAGCTTTGAGCTATCTAATTCCATTTGAGTATCAAGAAAAACGAGTTAATTTGTTCTCCTTGTTTACTTCGTTTGGTTGCAACTATGATCAGAATGTCTTATACTTGAACACCCTATGTTCTAAGATACATTAGTTTGATTACAGTCGAGTTTATTTAGGATTTGTTGTGTGTTTGTATAATTAATGCCAACATTTAACACTCAAGTAAGTTATCTTTCTAATTATAATGTTCCACGTGCCCAGGGCCGCCGCCCCGACCTTGAGGTAGGGTGAGGCGGCCGTCTCAGGCCTCCAATTTTTTTGCAATTTTAGGACCCCCAAATTTATAGTCTCCTTATAAATTTATGCACATATTTTATGCATAAAAATTTATATTATAATTAGGGATTCCTAAAAATAATTATTTGGGTCTTTCCTCTTAGGCCCGAGCCGGCCCTACATGAGCCCCACCAATTTATATTTAACATTTCTATAAAGAAAGTATTTCAAATACTTGAAAAGATGTAAATTGAAACTATTGAAAAGAAAAGGGTTTAAGTACAAATTGTTGGATAATGACTGTTGAGTTTACCACTAGATATGTAGCAATATTGATCATGTGGGAACAATGAGAAAATTTTACCGTACTGCCCCACTTTTTGAAAATATTTAGCGCCTTATCCTACTTTCGAAAACAATTAGCGATATGTCCTTGTTTAGGACACGTCAGCAACAAACGTTATTGGAAAAAACGACATAGGTTATTACGATGTCGTTCTTCCCAATAACGGCATCTATTTGGAAAAAAAATTTCATGTCGTTATTTGGAATAACGGCATCTGTTACTTTTTGTCTAAAGATCTAACAGTCTCAATTGTGAGCTGAGAGGAATTGCAAAATTAAAATAACCAATGCCGTTCTCTGGGAGAACGGCAACGACTATACTGATACCGTTATTTTGAATAACGGCATCAATTATATTCGTTTTGCACGGTTACCTATAATCAATAACCCCCTTCTCCTTTCTCCTACCCCTTGTCATTCGTAATCTTCTCTCTCTCTCTCTTCACTCCTGTAACCCACAAACCCTAGATCCAAAAATAAAAAAATTCCAACCATTGGAGTGCTCTAAAATTTCATACATCCTACCTCCTTACTCCCACTCTCATTTCATCCTTCATCCACAACGAATTTTGAAGCTAGTGGCGGTACGGTTTAATTTGAAAGTATTATTATCTTAACCGTATGTTTGATATGTATTCCCATATAATGCTTATTGTGAGTAGTGAATAACTTGAATATGTTTGAATATTTATGCTTAGGTATGGAATTTGATATCCCTATTTGGTTGTATTTTGGGGGTGAAGAAATTAAGGATCCCAAGATTGGATATTCTTATAGTGATGTTGAATCAGTAATTATTTGGGCTCCCTACAACTTTACGTACTCAGAATTAATAGATAAGCTACATGAAGTAAGATATATGAAGTCACCAATTAGGATAGAAGTGAAATGAGTCTGAATATCAGAGCCCGTTATGCTGCTGGTAAAGGGGATATACAGTATTTCATGTTGGTACCTGTAAATAATGACAATTCTCTGAGGTCTATGATGCTTAGGACACTTGATCCAAGTTATAGTTGGAATGCAGTTGAGTTATATATCGAGAAAACGAGGCTTCCAAATACTACACGAGTTGTTATTGAAAGTCCAAGGCCCACACGGACTTTGAAACCATCTGCAGAGTCACATGCTAGAACTTCAAATATAGACGAAGATACTAGCACAACTCTAACGGAACCTGTTTCCTCCGAATACGAGCATGTACATCCTACGCTATTGTCACAAAATATTTTGCTAGCTGGCATGGCAATGGAAGACTTTGACAATGCCGTTGTAAATAACGATTTGGTCGAAGAGGAAGAGGATGAGGAAAGCAGTCTCGAAGATAATGAAGAGGAGGCTGCCATTGAAGCTGCGGTTGTTGATGTCAGTGTTGATGTACCGGTTAATAATGCCAGCGTGTTGCCAAGTCAGGACACAAGTGCAGCGATGCGTGGATCTTAATCCAATGAATGGATATCTCGTGCCACCATACATGAACATGGACAGTCTTCTGTTGGTTCTTCCAACTTGGATGAACTCTTCATAGGTCAAAGATTTCCAACCAAAGATGTTCTACAACATCAAGTGAAGATGTACGCCGTGAAGAACCACAGAGAATTCGTGACGGTAAAATCAGATCGTGGTCTATACTACGTGAAATGTAAATACGCACCCATCAACCATTCATCCGAGAAGATTGCAGAAAATCCGTCACTTCAAAATGTAGTTGGTTGTCCATGGCGGTTGCGTGCAATTGTTTCCAAGGACTGTAATTATTTCGTGGTAAAGAAGCTTGAAGGTGCACACATATGTGTGAATCCTACATTGACTCAGGATCACAGCAAAATTGATTCGACGGTCGTATCAACTGGTGCTTTCACGGATCTGCACTCTAATGGCGGTGAATGAGGCGATTACTGGGCTGAAAGATTCGGCGAACCAACATGGTGATCAGTTGTAGGGATTATCCTCGTCCTTGGCAGAGCAAAAGGATATGGCGAAAGATCAAAGCAAACGAATTCAATAGCAACAAGGGATGTTATCGGAGTGAATGCATCATTTTACGGTGTTGGATGTTAAGATCGATCATCAACTCAATCGATCTCAGGTGAATGAGGAGGCTCCTAGCACGGTAAGGCATTCTTCAAAGGGTGCAAAACCCAGTATTTATCATCACCAGAATTTAATGTCACTTTAAAAATTAATAGATCATCTATTAATGGGTGCAAAACCCAGGTGGTTCTGTAGGTTTTCTAGAAAAATTCTGTGGAAATTGATCATATACATTGTAGTACTTCAGCATTTCAAGAAAAATATAGGCTATATTTTTAAAAAAAACCACTGAAGTATTTGTCATTTTAAAAAAATCCTACTAAACTTTTTTATTTAAAAAACCGCACTCAACTATATTATCAAAAAATCCACATTGACGGAGTTAACTTCCGTTAGGGTTATGTTACCTGCATTGCACTGATGTAATAATTCAGTGAGGTTTTTTCAAACATCTGATTAGTTAAGTGATATTTTTTTAAACACAAATGAGATATGAATGTGATTTTTTGACATAAACCTTAACGAAAATCTAATTCCGTCAATGTAGATTTTTTGATAACATAATTGAGTGTGGTTTTTTAAAAATAAAAAAGTCTAGTGATGTTTTTTTAAAATGACCAATATTTTTTTTTTAAAAATTTAGCCAAAATTGTATCTGATTTCTTTTTTCTGATACCTTGAATATTACGACTTCTACATATGCATGAGAATTAAATAATATTAAGCATCTGTATCAATTATCAAATTTCCATGCACCTCACATGTGCATGACCTACTAGTGTAAAGAATTGAAAACCTCAACAAATTTATTAAGCACATGTATATCTGCAGGCTGCGCAGAATATAATATAATATCAGATGTATGAAAGATATGTTTTGAATTTTATTTATTAGTGAGTTGAATTTTATTTGACGCATGTGCTGTTACCCCACCTGATCACTTAAAACAAACACAGCGTCTATGGACAACAGTGGGTCAGAATTTTATAGGACTAAAAATAGGAGAACAGTGGGTCAGAATTGGCTGGCAAATCATATGGAAATTCCATGCCTTTCCTGCTATAAATAATACGAAAATTTGTTCCCAGTCCGAAGTGAGCTGGCCTTCTCTCTGTCATTGTCAACACTTTCTAGAAACTGCAATCGACAATATTTTCTAGATGATCTCCCATATTCGATCACTTCGTCAGTTCTCTAAGCAGCTAACTTACCCATCTAATGTACCATTTTTTCCCAAGTAAAAAAAGCTTCATCTATATAATAAAACACAAAATAAAAAATAAATCTATTGAGTGGTTCACATTGAATTGAAATAAAATCAACGGTTCAGATTTACTCTCTCAAATATATTTTCTTCCAAAAAGTTTTTCTCCCAAAACTAAAAAACCCATTACTTTATTACTCACTCTCTTCTCTTTTCACTTTTTCATATTTCTCTCTTTATCTCTCTCTCCCTCTCTCATTATTTCTTTATTTACTTAGAAATTTAGATTTTTCATATTCAGGTTTGTAAATTTTCAAAATTTTTATGCTTTAATTTTGATTATGTTACATTGAAATTAACAAATATCTCTTTAACAGTTAAATTTCATCATTTTCCACCTTTACAGTTCTAAGAAGTTGGATTTTACGCCCCCATTTATAATTATTTTTCAACATATATTTATAAAAATATGGACTTTTATTTACAACTAATTATTGTCATACGATTCAAACTTGAGCGACATAATTGTTGATTTACTGTTTACAGGTCTTTTCGTGTGCTGTATCGTTCCGAAAACGTGTCGTAGGCACGTGCACACGGATAAATCTAGTACTTCTATGAGGTTTATTTACTATACAGGAGGCACATTTATTCGCAGATTAGAAGACATTTAGAAATATTAGGGTGAAAAGCAAGAATATTTCAGAAAATGTTGCATTACAAGATTTGATAAAATACATAACATTTACCCCAAACAAATGTTATTGTATTTGTTCATTTTTGTGTAGCTTTCTATTCTTTATGGGAAATCCACAAATTCCTTTTATCAACAAAGGAATTTGATTCTTATGAAAATCTAACATTTGTTTCACAATTGTGCTTGCCTCCTACCAAATGTATATGAAAAATTAAGTTATTTATATGCTTCTTAATTATGTTTAAATTTATTGCAAAATATGACTTTTTCGATAATAAAATTGGCATCCACATGGGTAAGATGCGTCCAAACAAACTTGTTTTTTACATACATGTCTTAAAATACGAAACATGAGAAACAATGTGTATCGTCTATATAAAGCTCTATCATGTATCCGTATAGCTACTACTTGAATGACTACTAAGGAAATTTTCCTCAAATATGTATAAGTATTTCCTTCCTGTTGTTTTCCTAAGAAGGTGTTTGGTTGGTTGTAAAATATTTTCAAATTATGAAGAATACTGTAGAGAAAAGAAATCTATAAAAATGAGTTTCAAAAAAGTGGTTTGTTTAAATGTAGTTTTATTGTAGTATAGGATAGAGAAGAGAGAGAAAAAAAAGGTTAATGTAGAGGATTAGGTAGAATTGTTTTATTGGATAATGTAAATAGAGAGGAGAGAGATATAATTAAAAAAATTGCTACAGTAGCGCTAGTGTGCTAATCCACTGAGTTCCCCGGGTATTTTTCGAATTTCTTATGACACTACAGTAGCGCTACAGTGCAAATCCAACTTCAACCAAATTCAAGCCAACCAAATACGTGAATAGTGTTTTTTCCCTGGATTTCTTTTCCTACAGTAAATTTGTAGCCAAACAAAAAGGCCCTAAGTGGCTTTAATGGTAATAAATTAAAGGAATTGAAGGCTTATGTATTGTTATAGATGTTGGCATTTTTGTGGACTTACATATTATCAACAATTATATTATGGGCTGTGTAATTGGATAGGGCTATGGACGTGATCTATTTAATTGGGCGCTAAAAATGTCTATTGGGTATGTGATGTAATGTGTAGAAACCATAACTAATCAATTAGGATTTATGGGAACCTAGTTAGAATTAGTATATGAACCTTCATATTAGGGTTGTAGTCTCCAAGCCATCATCACAATATTACTCTCCTCCTTCCTCATTAAAGAGATCGAACCAAGGAGCACCTAAGGAGATTTGGTCGTGGAAGATCATCTTTCGTCGCTCCAAATTTTTTTTTAATTTATAAAATGTATTGGACGGAAAATCATTTTCCGTCCCAAATTATTTTTTTAATAAAATGGGGATGAGAAATGATTACCCATCCCACAAATTAAATTTTAAAAAAAATCAGGCTCGAACGCATTGGACGAGGGATGATTTCCCGTCCGTGATTTTTTTTATTTAAAAAATAGACGGACGGAAAATTATTTCTCATCCATTCGATTATTTTTTTTATAAAAATTATAAAAAAAAATTGACGGACGGAGAATCATTTTCCATCTGCTTGATTATTTTTTTATAAAAAAAGTCAAGTGACAAGAGTTTATATATCATCTGTTCAATTTTTAACTATAAAAATATTTTTTTTTTGGGGACAAGAAATATCTACCGTCTATCGAATTTAAATTACGAAAATTCAAAATTTGGATTTGAACATGCAACACAAATCCAAAATTTTCATTCCTATATATCAACTACATCAAATACCCCCAATTTGGAATTGAAGAACTCCACGTGCTCTTCGTAGTCACTAAAGAAAATAAGGACGCTAAAATTCAAAACCTAGTCAAACAAGGTTGTACACCTACGACAAAATTCAAAACCTCTCTCACCAAATCCCAAAGCCTCGGGGCATCATGCATGACCCAACAACTGCTCTATAAAAACTAACACCCCTAAAAGAAACTCTCACACCAATACAATTACAATACAACACTCTACACACTAAGACTATAATGGCAAACTACAACCCCAGCAATGGCATCTACACCTCCCCTCGCCCTCCTCTGACCTTCCCCTCCGACCCCACCATCTCCATGGTCCCTTTCCTCTTCGCCAACGCCCTCCAATCCTACCCCAACCGCCCCGCCCTCATCGACGCCAGCACCGGCCAAACCATCACCTTTGTCCAACTCCACTCCCTCGTCACCTCCTTCTCCTCCGCCCTATCCTCCAAATTCAAAATCAAAAAGTCCGACGTCGTCCTCATCTTCGCTCCAAACTCCCTCCTCTTCCCCGTCTCCTTCCTCTCCATCCTCAACCTCGGCGCCATCGCCACCACCGTCAACCCTCTCTACACCATCCAAGAACTCAAGCAACAGGCCCTTGATTCCAACGCCAAACTCATCATCACCGTCGACTCCCTACTCCCCAAAACCCACCCCCTCAACCTCCCCACCATCCTCCTCTCCTCCGCAACTCCTCCTACCACCTCCCGCAGCGTGTTCCTCTTCTCCGACCTAATCAAGAAGAACCCACGAAATGAAACATTCAAACGGCCGGAAACAGTCCACCAGAGTGACACGGCACTTCTGCTCTACTCGTCCGGCACGACGGGTACCAGCAAGGGCGTAGTGTTGACACACAGGAACTTCATTACAACCTCGATGATGGTGGGTATGGATCAGGATTTGCAAGGGGATGGGGTTAACACGTGCCTGTGTTTCTTGCCCATGTTTCATGTGTTTGGGCTGTCGATTATACTGTTCGGGCAGTTGAGGAGGGGGAACTGTGTTGTGGTGATGGAGAGGTTCGAGATGGGGAAGATGATGGATGCTGTGAAGAGGTACAGTGTCACTCATTTGTTCGTTGTGCCGCCGGTGATGGTGGGGTTGGCGAAGATGGGAGGGAAGTACGATTTGGGGACGGTGAAATGGATTTGTTCCGGGGCGGCACCGCTCGGTAGGGAAGTCATGAAGGCAGTGGCTGACAAGTTTCCTGGTGTGGAGCTGGTTCAGGTAAGCAATTGGAATTATTTTATTATCTTTTATTTATTTATTTTCACACGGTTCCCAATAAATTGACAGGCACAGGGTCCCCACAAGGGCCCCTCTGGAAATTAAGAGCATCTGCAGTCCCTATTGCCAAATTTTGAAAAATTTGACTCCTAGGGTATAGCTATCTTCCGTCTTATGTTTAAAAAAAAATTTTAATAAAAAAATTATTTTACATACCATGATGATGGTGATATTTAAAAAATAGAAACAAAAAAATAATTTAAAATATCACAAAAGTCCATCGGAATGATGATGGTGATATTTTTGTCTTTAGTTAAAATTGTGTTGGACGGTAGATTATGTACCGTCCTTCACTTTTTTATTTTAAATTTAATTAATGAGATGAAAGATTATCATTCGTCCGACAACTTCGTCGTGTGCAAATTTGGAGGGACGATGTATCGTTTCTCGTCCGACGTTTTAGACGAAAGATAATCTTTCGTCTCATTTAACGAACGAAAGA
The DNA here is from genome assembly GCA_017893485.1 of Hemerocallis citrina. NCBI lineage: Eukaryota > Viridiplantae > Streptophyta > Magnoliopsida > Asparagales > Asphodelaceae > Hemerocallis > Hemerocallis citrina. The sequence continues at coordinate 18,562,707 of CM030363.1, forward strand.
TTATCTTTCGTTAGCTATAATTTGGCAAAAGCTAAATCGTCTGCTATATTTGGCCAGCAACTGTTCACGTGCAGCTCAAATTTTGGGTGAATGGCCAATGACTACAACATTTTTTTTTCTCATTTTTTCCAAAATATGGGTAAATGGCAAACGACTACAAATGCTCTAAAACCCCTCTTTCTTTTTTGTTGTGAAATGGATAGGAAATTTTGTTTTTATCTTTTACAACAGTTTGGTATGCAATTCGATTATTATTTATGTTAAATTTAGATTTTAGTACATGTGCTTGTGGTGTTAATTTTTATGTTGGACTTTCAGGAATGGTTTAGTTGGTTGTAAAATTTATCCAATCTATAAGATAACTTTTTGGAAAAACAAATATTTGAAAATTTATTTTTTTAAATAAAGTAGTTTGTTTGAATATAGTTTTACTACTGTAGTGTATGATAGAGAGGAGAAAGAGAGAAAAATTTAAATAAAAAAAAATAGAGTAAAAGAAGGTACCATAAGCTATTTTTAAAATAATTAAAATCTTAGTAAACCATACTTGGTTTTCAAGTTTTTGTATCACCGAATTTTTTTTGTTTTATTATAAGTTTGAACTTGTTTCATGTTCTTATTGAGCAGGGCTATGGCATGACTGAATCTACTAGTATTATATCAATCGAACGACCTAACAAAGGGGCTCTGAACTTCGGCTCAACAGGCCACCTCTTGTCCGGCATTGAGGCCAAGATTGTTAGTTTAGAGACAACTAAGCCCCTTCCTCCAAATCAAAATGGAGAGCTACTGATTCGAGGACCCAATGTAATGCAAGGTAGATTTCGCTCCTGTCAATATGAATTTGTTTCTTTGGCGAATTTAATAGTTTTAAAATGGATTTTAAAATATCATAATTCAATTTAGCCTTTTGAAAATATTACCCACCGCCCATGTACAGAATGTTTATTCGTACCAACAAGTCTGAAATATTACATATTGAATTGGGCCTTAGAGAGCATAATTCAAGTTCTCTTGAGCTGCTTTTAACTAAATAGTGCATTTTCTGTGCCAAGAAAACTTGAAATTTTATTCCATGGGATAGATGATTTCCTTTGGAATGTAGGGGAATATCCAAGTGAAACCTTCAAATGCCTGATGTTGGTGCTAATGCAGGGTATTTCAAGAAACCAGAAGCCACCAAAGAAACTTTGGATGATGAAGGATGGTTACACACAGGTGATCTCTGCTACTTTGATGAAAACGGCCAACTTTTTGTGGAAGATCGTTTAAAAGAATTAATCAAGTACAAAGGTTTTCAGGTAAACTTTCAGAAAAAGAAACTCTAGATTCCTTCTATAAGAAGCAAGTTCTAAAGCATTTAACTATTACTACTAATTTACACGTGCGATGTGCATTTTAATAATTTGAAAAAATAAAAATAAAAACTCTGACGTAGGGAGGATTTGAACCAGAAACCTCGTTTATATTAGTTATGTACGTGCGTTGCACATGTTGGTAGAATGACATAATGACAAATGACACTAAGGCCTTCTCCCATTATAATATTATTATTACTAGTAATTTCCACGTGCGATGCACGTCTTAATAAATATATATTTTTTAATAATAGTAAAAACTGCAATGTAGTCTAGGCTTAAATCTAATACTTCCTTTATATTAGACTAGTATTATACACGTGCGTTGCACGTGGGGAAAATGGGGAAGGAAAATGAAAAGGACAAAAAAAAAATCTGCCAACACATGCGCTGCACGTGTTGACAAAATGACACAATGACAAATGACACTAAGCCCTTCTCCCATTATAATATTAGAGATTAGAGATTAGATATGCACGGGCAATACACGGATTTGTTTGTCTATAAATGTTTCTATTAATTGAATTTAATTTGAACGTATATTGCACGGGTTTGCTTAGTTACCAAATTAGGGTTTGTTTGTTTACGACCCCAACTCTCCCATTAAAATAGTAGATTATTATTAGAGATTAGAGATTAGAGATTTTTTGGGGGAATAGAACTATTTCAGTTTATGTGTGCTTAAGAAATGGATATGCCCCTTGACATCAATTGGTGTTCCCTGTTTCATCTTTAAATGTGCTTTAGTTGTCTGTTGTACTTTTATGTTTCTTTTATCTTATACTGAACTCTAATCGTTTGGTTCTTTTTAATCAGGTTGCACCTGCTGAGCTTGAAGCAGTGCTTACTACTCATCCTGAAGTATTAGATTCTGCTGTTGTGCCGTAAGTTTTGAAGACTGTCTGTCATAGCTATGTTCAACTTTTTTGTTTTCCCTTTTAGGTTCATTACTTGATAGTATGTTACATTTACATCTTATAATCAGAGCTAAACTTAAGTGTCTGTGAATTTTCTTTGTTTTCTTTCATCAGAATGGAAGATGATGAAGCCGGTCAGGTTCCTGTTGCATTTGTTGTACAGCGCAATAACTCACTTAAAGAAAAGGATGTTCAGAAATTTGTTTCGAGTCAGGTAATTATTTATGGAAGATATCTATTTGACACATTCACTTTCTTGTTACATTTTTATTGATAACATTTACTCAAAATAAAAATTGAAACAATCAAACAGTTTTTTTTCTTCTTTCTTTTCTTTTCTTTTTTCACCCTCCAAGAGTAAAACTGGATCCTCCTAATGCAACTCTTTTATTGAATGGAAGAAATGTGATTCCTTTTGTGAAGTCATACCTCGAACTTGTGATATCCCTATTACCGTTTTCTTTATTTAAGAAATCCTAGCTACAATATTGCTTTACCGATGAGCATAAATTTCATAGAAGAGAATTGGATAAATGAAGGAACAATGTGAAGGCATGTAGATTCTATAATCCTACTAACACAACTTTTCTCGACAAATACTCAAATAGCATTGATATGATTCAAAGAGATGGAGTTAGGGTGGTTGAGAAAAGGGGGAATTTTTTTTTAATAGACAATAAAAAAATACGGTCAAGATATTCCACTCATTCCTCTTATTCACATCTTCTATAAGTTGAAAGGTGTTAACAATGTACAAAATTGTTCGGGAAGAAGTTGGAAATGTGTTGAAAAATTTCTACGTTGCATTTGATAATGGTTTTCTTGTAAATTGCTTTGTACCAATAGCATTAAATCGTGTTAATAAGATTTCATTTGCTTAACAACACTTTTTCATGCATTGATTTTTCTTATGGAATCCATTTAATGTACTGCGAACAGGTTGCACCTTACAAGAGGCTGAGGCGAGTAATCTTTCTCAAGAGCATCCCAAAAACTGTTTCAGGAAAAATTCTAAGGAGAGAGCTAGCTGCGAAAGCGGGAACTCTGCGGAATGAGGTTGATACGATAACACATTCGAGACTGTAGATAATTGTATATCCCTTCATGTGCACGTACTACTTTGATTTTATCTATAGCCTAATTGTGGTATGTCTCATATCTGCAAGCTGTACGAAGCTTTTAGCTTCCACGTCTTACAATTCAAAGAAAATTTTATTACTTGGGGTTCGATGCTTGGTTATTTTGACAACAAAATGAATCTCCATATATTTTGCTTTCTTTCTTTTGAAGGGCTTAAATTCTTTCTCATAGCCTGTAACAACAGTATGGAGGTTTTGTTGGGATTGGGGTGTCAACCAACGCTCGTTGTTGCAGCGAAACTAATAGAACAATGAGGAAGTCGAAGTAGACGAGACGAATAAATTGAGCAAGCAAGTAGATCCACCAAACTAACACAAACACACCGATGACTTATCCCGGTTAGCTTTTACATAATCCGAGGAAAAATATAGGGAGATCTGATATTCAACTAGAAGAGATTACAAGGAGTTATTGATTCACTCAATATAAGGAATTAAACTCACTCACCAAGAACTATCTCTCTTTCGAGTCTCTCTTTGCAATGGAGAAAAAAATCTATGAAGTGTATTTCCTCTCATATTGAAGGAGTTTACAATATATATAGAAGAATAGAGAAAAAACCTAGGTCTGATTTTGATTCTCAGTCATCCGATATAATCTGAAAAAGAAGTAACTGAATAGGAGCCGCACGATCTAACTTGGAGTTAAAGATTGGGCTGAAACGACCGAACAAATCGAAGCCCAAAAACGAACACAGCGCCGCGGGCGGTCGACCGTCCAACCAGACCGGTCGACCGTACCACTCTTTGACAATCCCTGTACTACGAACGGTCGAGGAGTGCGGTCGACCGCAACATGGGACAGTTGACCGCAACTATACCTGCACCTTGCTGCTGCTGTTTTCCCTTCTACTCACTTCGACGCTTCGACCTCTGTGCTTCATATTACGTTCTTCTAATATGAACAATGAGTATACAAGACACAATCCTAATAGGTTTTATGTGCTGCGAACAGATTGTGGGGGTAAAAGCAACTAATATGGGTAATACCATTCGAGGATTAAGAATTTCCAAAGTATTGCTCAAGCATTCTCAACCACTAACCCAAACAACAGTACTGCTCAACAGGGTCGGCCCTGAGTTCCCGAGGGCCTGAGGCGAAAACTTCAAAGGCCCAAATAATTATTTTTGTGAGCCCTTAGTAAAAAAAAAAAATTCGCGCGAAATACATTTATGTATTTATAAGAGAATACAAATTTGGGGTCTCAAAAATTACAAAAAATTTGAGGCTTGAGGCGGCCACCTCACCTGCCTGAAGGGGGCAGCCCTGATAATGACTAAGGAGCTTTGACAATTATGTTAATTACACTATATGCATCCAGGAGAACTAAAATTATTCTTTTGCGGCATTTGATAATTTAACTAAGAGCTCCATTCATTAATTCTACAGCTTTGAGCTATCTAATTCCATTTGAGTGTCTAGAAGTTTGAGTTAATTTGTTCTCCGAGTTTACATCGTTTGGTTGTAACTATGATCAGTGTCTTATACTTGAACACCCTATGTTCTAAGATACATTAGACTGTAGATTACAGTCAAGTTTATTTAGGATTTGTTGTGTGTTTGTATAATTAATGCCAACATTTAACACTCAAGTAACTTATCTTTCTAATTATAATGTTCCATGTGCCCCGTCCCCCGTATGTGAGGCGGCCGCCTCAGGCTACCAATTTTTTTACAATTTTGGAGGCCGCCAAATTTATATTCTCCTTATAAATATATATACGTATTTTATGCATAAAAAATTTATATTGTAATTAGGAATTTCTACAAATAATTATATGGGTTTGCATGTATCCCACCAATTTATATTTCTATAACTAATTATATAGGAATACATCTCTACAAATAATTATATAGGAATAGGACTTAACATTTCTATAAAGAAAGTATTTCAAGTACTTGAAAAGTTGTAAATTGAAACTATTGAAAAGAAAAGGATTTAAGTACAAATTGTTGGATAATGATTGTTGTGTTTACCAGTAGATATGTAGCAATACTGATCATGTGGGAACAATGAAGTCCTATTCTATAAATATTTCTTAATCATGCTTATTTTGATAATTATATATTAAATCAGTATTATTTAAATAAATTGCCCTTAAAATTTCTATACGTTATAATATACCATCATTTTAAATGGGGGGCCCACAAGTGACGGAGTCACAAATGGCTACCATGCTTAAAGTTTTTGTACTCCCATTGACGTGTTTAGCCGCTTTGGCTGCAGAAGTACTTGAAAAGTTGTAAATTGAAACTATTGAAAAGAAAAGGATTTAAGTACAAATTGTTGGATAATGATTGTTGAGTTTACCGGTAGATATGTAGCAATAATGATCATGTGGGAACAATGAAGTCCTATTCTATAAATATTTCTTAATCATGCTTATTTTGATTATTATATATTAAATCAGTATTATTTAAATAAATTGCCCTTAAAATATCTATACATTATAATATACCATCATTTTAAATGGGGCCCACAAGTGAGGGAGTCACAAATGGTTACTAAAAACCCAGAACTTGTCAACAGAAAGGGAATCGACAATATTTTCCAACAATATGGCTACTTTTTAAGGCCTTCTCTCTGTCAACACTTCTAGTAACTGCAATCGACAATATTTTCTCAGATGATCCCCCATATTCGATCACTTCGTCAGTTCTCTAAGCAGCTAACTTACCCATCTAATGTACCATTTTTTCTCAAGTAAAAGAAGCTTCATCTATATGATAAAACACAAAATAAATCTATCAAGTGGTTCACCTTGAATTGAAATAAAATTAACGGTTCAGATTTATTCTCTCAAAATATATTTTCTTCCAAAAAGTTTTTCCCCCAAAACAAAAAAACTAATTACTTTATTACCCACTCTCTTCTCTTTTCACTTTTTCATATTTCTCTCTTTATCTCTCTCTCCCTCTCTCTCATTATTTCTTTATTTACTTAAAAATTTAGATTTTCCATATTTCAGGTTTGTAAATTTTCAAAATTCTTATGCTTTAATTTTGATCATGTTACATTGAAAATAACAAATATCTCTTTAACAGTTAAATTTCATCATTTTCCACCTTTAAAGTTCTAAGAAGTTGGATTTTACGCCCCCATTTATAATTATTTTTCAACATAGATTTATGAAAATATGGACTTTTATTTACAACTAATTATTGTCATACGATTCAAACTTCAGCGACATAATTGTTGTTTTACTGTTTACAGGTCTTTTCGTGTGCTGTATCGTTCCGAAAACGTGTCGTAGGCACGTGCACACGGATAAATCTAGTACTTCTATGAGGTTTATTTACTATACAGGTGATATGGCTAAAAATAGGGTTAAATCGGAACCGTCCAAATCGGACGCGAATCTCAAAGCCTGGAGGCAAAATGGTAATTTTACCTATAAATGGGTCCGAAGCGGGTACTGGGTCTTCTCTTGGGAAAACCCAACAGCCCGCGAACGGGCCCATCTCAACTGGGTACGGATTTCAATCCGCAGCGAACCTGGTCCAGCAGAATAGAATTAAGGTTTCTGATCAATCCTAATCAACAGCCCTAATTCGTATCTATCCTTTCACTAGAAATTAGGGATTACATTCCTAATCTAATCCTAGGGATCACATTCCTAATCTGATCCCAAAGGCAGTTATAAATACCCCCCGTCCACCACCATTAAGAGGTAATCGATCTTTTGTAAATTTACGCTCTCTCATAATCTTTCCTGATTACTGACTTGAGCGTCGGAGGGTGCGTCGCCGGGATCAACCCCGGTGTCTAGCACTTTTTGCAGGTGAACGGCGGGAGTCAGCGGTCAAACTCCAGCGGAAGAAGTTAATTAAGGTTTGATTATTCAGTTTTCCTAAGAATCCACAAATACTATCTGTTTGCCCCCACACCAGATTCAGCGGTAACAGATTGGCACCGTCTGTAGGAAATAATAAATAGCAGCCTTTCCTCTTCTCATTGGTCAGATCCTACCCAGCCATGCCTCCAAAGAAACTTAGATCTAGGGGGTCCAACCGTGGACCAACTCCTCAACAAGAGAACCCCCTAGAAACGGTCCAGCCACAGAGACTCCCTCCTCAACCCAACCAAGCCCTGCAGCAGGACCAACTTCCTCCTCAGAATCTTCAACCCCCTCACGGCCAAACCGGTCCCCAGAACGCCAGTGCGGGGGTCTCCTGTCCTAATCCTCAGAAACAACCTCTCCAACATGACCACGTCTCCGTACACAATCCCTCTACCGATTCCATGGCATCCCATAACCCCCGAGCTTTCGATGACCTTCGCAACACCATCCTCAATCGGCAGAAGGAAGAAGATCTTCGCTGCCGTTTGGATGAAAGGCGGGCCCGAGAGGGAGCCTCCCGCCAACAACGTCCAAACGAGCGATCTCCTCATCCCCGAGACTACAGAAGGTCCCCTCCTCATAAAAGAAGACCTCACTTTCCTGCTGGTCGGCAACCTCCGAGGAACGATGATGCACCCATCACTCGTGCCGAGTTCCAGCAATTCCAAACAACCATCTTACAAGCCCTCAATCTTCGACCCAACAACAACAATGCTCAGAGGATCCCCACTCCTCCTCCGGTCCAAAGTCCTAGCCGACGGTCCCTCTCTCCTCCCCAAGCTGCTAGCAACCCCCAACACATTCCTAGTCCTCGCCACTCCCGGAGCTACTGCCGTCGCAGCCCCCGCTCTCCCTCGTTCGAAGACGAGTCCAGAGGCTCGTTTGATTACCGTCGAAGGGATGACACTGTCTACCGTCGTCTCCACGAAATGGAGAGGCACTTGGGTCAACTAGACAGAGAAGAAGAGCCTAGAGGAAGGACCCTCCGTCCGAGCTGACCTCCTTTCTCTCGAACCATCATGGAGGTGCCCGTTCCAATAGGCTTCAAGCCTCCACAATTCGAGACTTATTCTGGGGAGTCCGACCCCGTGGACCACATCAAAAGCTTTAAGACCCTCATGCTAATCCACCAAGCTTCTGATGCTCTGCTGTGCAAAACCTTCCCCGCTACTCTCAAGGGTCCGGTCCGGAAATGGTACTATCGCCTCGCCCCATCCTTAATATTTTCCGTCGAGCAATTCGAGACCCTCTTCGTCACCCACTTCGTGAGTAGCCGCCGAACTGAGAAGACCAGCATTTCGCTACTCTATCTCAACCAGAAGAAGGGTGAGAAGCTGAGAGACTATGTGAAAAGGTTCACCGCGGAAGCCAGGTCCATCGCTTCCCTCGACCAGTCGGTTGCTGCAGCAGCATTTCAGTCGAATGTCCTCAACACCAGCCTTCGGTCCTCCCTCGCCAAGAAGCCTCCGCAGAACTTTTCCGACCTCCTTCTTCGAAGCGAGAAGTATATCCAGGCTGAGGAAGCTGAGCATCGCCCCACCTTTGAGGGGTCTTCCTTCGGAACCAAAAGAAAGGCAGGCGAAGAAGAGGGAGCCAAGAAGCTCCAGAAGGACAATGGCAGACAGCGCCGCCTAAACCCCAGATTCGAAAAATTCACTCCTCTTAACGCCAACATTTCCACTATTCTCATGGAGGTTGAGAAGGAAGGGGTAATACCTCATGTCCCGAAGATGAACACCCCTGGCAAGAAGAGGAACAAAGAGAAGTGGTGCCGCTATCACCGAAACATGGCCACGACACCAATGATTGCCGGGCCTTAAAAAACGAGATTGAGGCCCTCATCCAAAGGGGATAGCTGGCCAAATTTGTGTGAAAAGACCGGACCGATCCTCTTCCTCTCTCTCGGGGGGCTAACAAGCGTCCTGAACGATGCGATGAAACTCCAGAGTTCAAAGAGGAATGCATCCTACATCTCATCCATGGAGGCCCCATGGGAGGCACCTCCAACTCCTCTCGAAAGGCTTTCATAAGAAAAGTCAACTCAGTACATGGCATGCCCCCCACCAAAGGCCTAGGAGTATCGGTCACTTTTGCAGATGAAGACCTTGAGGATATCCGGACCCCCCATTGTGACGCACTAGTCATTAACCTCCATATGGCGAATTTTAAATCAGAGAGGATCCTGGTGGACAATGGCAGCTCCGTTAATATCCTCTTCCTCGCTGCTTTCAAAGGGCTCAAACTATCTCGGGACAGACTTAAGTCGGCCGGCTACACACTCCACGGGTTCACGGGAGTGCCAGTGACTATTGAAGGGGTGATCACCCTCGACGTAACCGCTAGCAAAACTCCTACTACCCGAACGGAGCCGATGGACTTCATGGTCGTCGACGTCCCCACTGCTTATAATGTGATCCTAGGCTGACCCGGCCTAGCTGCACTCGAAGCCGTCCCTTCCGCTTATCACCTCAAGATGAAGTTCCCCACCCGGGCAGGAGTAGGAGAAGTAAGAGGCAGTCAGGAAATGGCCCGCAAATGCTACATGATCTCTACTGGGGGTCCAGTCCTCTCTCTCGAAACTCTTGAAATCCCCCAAGATGGTGTCCGACCAACGTCCGAGCTGGTGGATGAATTGGAGGAAGTGCTCTTCTCTGAGCAAGATCCGAACTGCAAGTTCTTTATCAGCAAGACCCTCCCATCTGCCCTAAGCTCAGACATAGTCCAATGTATTAGAAAGAACCGTGACCTCTTCGCATGGTCGGCTGCCGACATGCCAGAAATCTCCGAAGAGCTCCTCGTCCACCACCTGAGTGTTGCACCAGGGTTCAAACCGGTTCAACAGAAGAGGCGCAAATTTGCTCCCGAGCGCCAACAAGCTATAAAAGAATAGGTGGACAAGCTCCTTAAGGCTCGGTTCATACAGGAGGTCAATTATCCCGAATGGCTCTCAAATGTTGTGATGGTAAAGAAAGCCAACGGGAGCTGGAGAATCTGCATCGATTTTACCGACCTGAATAAAGCATGCCCCAAAGATCCATTCCCTCTTTCAAGCATCGACACCCTGATTGATGCCACTTTGGGCCATGAGCTTCTCAGCTTCATGGATGCTTTCCCTGTATACAATCAAATCTGTATGTTCCCCCCGGATATCCCGAATACCTCCTTTATTACCGATCAGGGCCTCTACTGCTACAGGGTGATGCCTTTCGGGTTGAAGAATGTAGGTGCCACCTATAAACGCCTCGTTAACAAAGTCTTCCGAAATTAGATCGGCCGCAACATGGAGGTGTATGTTGATGATATGCTTGTGAAGGGCATCCGTGGGGCCGATCATGTCACCGATCTGCAGGTGGCGTTCGATGTATTAAGGAAACATGATATGAGGCTCAATCCGAACAAGTGTGCGTTCGGAGTCTCGTTGGGGAAATTCCTAGGCTTCATGGTCAGCCAAAAAGGGATCGAAGCCAACCCCGAGAAGATCAAAGCCATACTGGACATGGCTCCTCCTAAAAATATGAAAGAAGTTCAGAAACTAACCGGGCGCCTCGCAGCTATAGGGCGCTTCCTTTCCAAGTCAGGAGAGAAGTGTCTTCCCTTCTTCAAGGCTCTCAGGGGGGCTAAGGGCTTCGAATGGGGTCAACAACAGCAGGAGTCGTTCGATCAGCTTAAAGCCTATCTAGTCAACCCCCCTCTCCTCAGCAAGCCTATCACCGGAGAAACACTCTATCTCTGCTTAGCTGCCTCCGAACAAACCCTCAGCACTGTCTTAGTGAGGGAAGAAGACAAGACTCAGAAGCCCATCTATTACGTAAACAAGGTACTTCGTGATGCCAAGCTTCGTTATCCAAGGCTAGAGAAGATGGCATACGCCTTGGTTATGGCAGCTAGGAAGCTTCACCCATATTTCCAGTCCCACTCGGTGGTCGTTCTTACCGACCAGCCACTGAAGCAAGTCCCGCACAAGCCGGAGGCCTCTGGCCGTCTCATGAAGTGGTCGATCGAGCTGAGCCAGCATGATATATCATACCAGACCCAGGCCGCGATCAAAGCTCAGGCCTTGGCTGAATTCATTGTCGAGAACACTATCCTCGAGGTCAGTCGAGAAGCAAACGGGCCTCCTATCTAGTCGGTATATATAGACGGATCCTCTTGCACCGAAGGAAGCAGAGCCGGGATCATTCTGGCAGGCCCAGATGACTTCGTTCTTCAATACTCCCTCCGCATCAACTTCAAGGCCTCCAACAATGAAGCGGAGTATGAAGCCCTTATAGCCGGTCTCGGAATGGCCCGCAAAGCATGGGCACAATGCCTCCGTATATTTGGTGACTCTCAGCTAGTCATGAATCAAGTCTTGGGTGAGTATGAAGCGCGAGATGACCGAATGGCTAAGTATCTGGCCAAGGTCCAAAATCTCATGGCTCTATTCGAAGAGGCACTTATTCGGCGAATCCCCAGGGAGGAAAATGCCTAAGCAGATGCCCTCTCCAAGTTAGCCTCTTTCTCCCTCCAAGGTATCGAGCAGACCGTCCTGATTGAAGTGCTCCTGAGGCCAAGCATAGAAGAAGAAACTTCCAATTCGATGGAGTCACTGCCGGTTCAACTTCATGATGATTGGATGAAACCCCTGGTAGAATTTCTAAGGGATGGGCTCATCTCCAAAGATCCTAAGGAAGCTCGTCGAGTCAGAACCAGAGCGGAGCGGTACACCCTTGTTGAGGGAATCTTGTACAAACGCTCCTTCATACAAGTTGACGGTAGACCTTATCTGAGGTGCCTCTCCCCCGAACAAGCCACATACGCCTTGCAAGAGCTTCACGAAGGCATAAACGGAGCACATTCAGGGTCCGGATCCCTTGCCGGAAGGTGTTGAATTATGGATATTTCTGGCCTACCCTCCTACAAGATGCCGAGCGACATGTTCGGCAATGCAGCTCTTGTCAAAAGTTTTCCAACATTCGTTGCCTGCCCCAAGCTCACCTCTCTTCCTTATCAAGTCCGATCCCTTTCGCAATGTGGGGGATGGATTTACTAGGGCTGTTTCCACCAGCTCCCGGCCAACTCAAATTTTTAGTCGTGGCAATCGACTACTTCTCGAAGTGGATAGAGGCCGAGCCCTTGGCTACGATCACCTAGAACAAAGTCCTTCAGTTCTTCTGGAAGAGCATCATCTGCAGGTTCGGTGTCCCTCGGGTCCTCATAACCGACAATGGAACACAATTTACAGGGGCCGCATTCCGAGCTCTATGTGAAGACCTCGCCATCCAACAATGCTTCTCCTCCATCTCCCATCCACAGTCAAATGGCCAAGTAGAAAATGCTAATCGGCAAATCCTCTCCGGTATTAAGAAGAGACTGGATAAGTCCGCTAAAGGCTTATGGGTAGATCAGCTCCCTAACGTGCTATGGAATTACCGCACTACGAAACGGACCCTCACAGGAGAGTCGCCGTTCAATCTCACCTATGGGTCCGAAGCTGTGATCCCCCTGGAAGTCGGTGTACCCTCTCCTCGCCTAATTGCTTATGAAGAAGAGCAGAATGCCAGAGAGCTTCGGGCGAATTTGGATTTGATTGATGAGCTCCGTGAAAGAGCTTCGAGCCGCCAGCAAAGCTACTGAAGGAGGATCGAGCTGGCCTACAACAAGAGAGTCCTGTCCCACCAACCTCAAAGAAGGGGACCTGGTCCTCAGAAAGTTAGCTATCTCATTCCCCAGACAGAAGAGTAAACTAGCTCCAAATTGTGAAGGACCTTACAAGATCACTAAGGTGGTCCAGCCCAGAACTTACCGTCTAGAAGACCTTGAAGGAAAGGAGATTCCCAGGACTTGGAATGCCGACCATCTCTTGAAGTACCAAGAGAGCGCATGAACGCCACTCCTAGTACCGTCAGATGTCGAACCGTTCTTTTCCCTTCACTTGTATTTTACTTTTGCTTCTTTATTTCTCCAATGTAATAACGGCTCGCAACTTAGAAGTAGCCGACTATTAGTTTTCAATAAAGAATATTTTTCTTCATATCTTACTTGTGAATTACTTGTATCTCTCTGTTTTTACCTTCTTTATACTCAAACGACGAGTTCGGAGTCCAATACTTGGCTCGACTCCGCTTCACAAGCTCGCTCTTAAGCGAGCTAGAAGTGGTTCGCCATTCGGAATTGCTCCCACAACCGTTGAAACATACTCAAACGACGAGTTCGGAGTCCAACACTTGGCTCGACTCCGCTTCACAAGCTCGCTCTTAAGCGAGCTAGAAGTGGTTCGCCATTCGGAATTGCTCCCACAACCATTGAAACATACTCAAACGACGAGTTCGGAGTCCAATACTTGGCATGACTCCGCTTCGCAAGCTCGCTCTTAAGCGAGCTAGAAGTGGTTCGCCATTCGGAATTGCTCCCACAACCGTTGAAACAACCTCTAACGATGAGTTCGGAGTCCATCACTTGGCTCGACTCTGCTTCGCAAGCTCGCTCTAAGCGAGCTAGAAGTGGTTCGCCATTCGGAATTGCTCCCATGACTGTTGAAACAAACCCTCGCCTCTTCGTTTCTATGATTAGACGAGATAACCTTTGGTTCTTATGGTTCATTTCAAAATTGGAGTAACCACAGTACGTCTCGGGCGCACAAACTCTGATTTTATTAAAGAAATTTAATGTTATTACAAGACCAAGCTACTACAACAAGGTGCTTCACAAGACCAAGCTACTACAACAAGGTGATATAAAAACTCAAAAGCATAATACAACTCTTTCAGCGCTTCTTCGGGACGGGGATGTTTCGGTTCAGAGAAACACGAGGGCGGCGCCACTTAACCTTTGAGCTCGTCTCTAGACCAACGAACCGAGACGCCTCTTCGGCGCTGCCTCTGACTGTGGCTCCGACCGAGGCTCCGCTAGACGAGATGGCCACACCGCTCTAAGCGTCGGCCGGGCTCCGCCGAACGATAGGTGGACAAGTCGCGAGCTCGTAGAAGGAGATCCCCCTCTCACTCTCCTCGCGGGTACACGAAGTGCTTTGGACGTTAACCCTCAAAGGCTGAGGTTTAAGGCGGGCGACTTCCTCCTCGAGTTCGACGATCCTATCCTTCAAAGTATCATCCTTCACAGATATCTTAAACCAAGGAAGCTTAGCCGAGCCTGCGTCACCAGCACTGTCAGCTATGATACGGCGAAGGTTGGTCACTTCAATGCTTTTGTCGACCGTAACCCTCCTTAATTACTCGACCTCCGCCATAAGTTCATCACGCTCAGCCGTCAGTTTCCCCATTGCCGAAGTTAGCTCATTTAACTCATCCTCCGTCGCCGAGAGCTCTTCTTCGGTTATTTGCAAATGGCAAACCTCTGCCAGCAGCTCGCTTTTCTCTTTCTCGACGTCGAACAACACCCTCCTGAGCAACTCCACCTCGCCTCCGAGACGAGCTTCGCGAGATCGCGTCCGTAGTTCTACACGAAGGTGAGCTGCCTCGGAGTCCGAACTGAGTTCGACGATATGAAAGAACGAAGCATATCAACACAAAAAGAAAAAAGACTAAAGGCAGTACTCAACACTTGCCGAACTTCATAGAAATTCCGAGCCCAACACTTGGCCAAATTTCGAAGAAACTATCCCACACTTGGTCAAAACTCGAGTTCGGGCGAAATTTCATTCATGGCAAAAAAGCGGTGGCCAGTCCGCTATAAGGCATTACAATGAAAGAAAAAAAAAATTATTACAAATGCGAGGGGATCAAAGGTCCACCTGGGCCGACAGCTCGGACACAGGCGCCACGGCAGATGGCCCCTCGCCCCCCCTCGCCCCTGCTTGAGGGTCGGCTGCCACAGTCTCCGGAATGACAGGCACCTCGCCACCCCGCTGCTCGCCCTCCTCTTCTCCTTCCTCCTCTTCGCCCTCCTCCTCGTCGCCTTCTACCTCGCTACCAGGCCACAGCCGGTACCCCACCCTCTCGAAGCCAGGGACCCGATCCTCCACATGGTCGAGCGCTCTCGCATAAGAAAGCTCCATATTCTTGGCCATGTGGGTCTTCGCCTCGGCTTCGATCTCTTTCCACACCTTCTCCACCGCCTCGGCCTGTCCTGCCTTCACCGCCTCCAAGGCCTTCGCCGCTGCGGCTCTCTCCTCGTCAGCCTTGGCGACCTCCGCAGTGAGCTCCTCCTTCGCTCGCTCCAAGACCGCCTCTAGGTCGGCGAGCCGAGCCTCTAGGGCCTCCGAACGACGTTGCTCCGCGTCGAGCTGCTTCACAGCCCTCGCTCTTTCCACCCGGTCCTTGTCACTGAGGGCCTTCAACTCCCTCTCCTGCTCGGCGAATTCTTGGACGAGGTGGCCGAAGTGACAGGTGGCCTGCAAAAAGTATGAGTTATATCGCAACAAAAGCCGAGCTGTGGACTAAAGAAATTTTCAGAAAGAATCAAGACTCACCGACATAAGCGATCGAGCGATTTCATAGGTATCATCGCTGGTCGTCCCCGCCTTCAGGGCGGCTCGGTCCTTTGGGGTCGCAAGATGCTTGACGGCCTGTATGCACATCTGCGAATCGCCCAAAAAGCCGTTGTGGTTCTTCACCCGCCAGTCGGGGACGAACAGCTTCTTGTGGGCCTCAGTCAAGATCTGCTCGGCCTGAGGCGTCAAAGGCAGAGCCTGCAGCGCCAGCGCCACCGAAATAGAGAAGGCCTCACTTGCCGGGGCAGATGGGACAGGGGCAGAAGGGTCGGGAAGGACGGCCACTGACGGAGACGGTGCCTGAGTTGGGTCGGCGGCTACCGAGGGGGCCTTGGTGGGTCGGCCGGACGTGAGACCAGTGCTCGGCCTCTTCCTTTTCCTGCCGTCGGTGACCTTGCTTCGCTCGGACATCATGCCCATGAAATCCATCTTCGGCACCTCTGTTCAGAGCAACAAAAGAACAAGTTAAAAGAATGTACAAGGCATTTGAAGAAAATAATTTACAGTGAGATGTCAGGAGCATACTCGGGTCGATCGGACTAAGGCCCGACCCGTGTAGCACCTCCTCGGTCATCTCTCTCCAGCTCAACATCGGGAGAGCGATTAGTTTGGCCGCCACCTCCTCCTCGGCAGTTGTCAACACCGGGTCGACCCTAGCGAACTTCGGCACCTCTGCCTTCCACCGAGTCGGGATACTCAACGGCGAGGGCCCCTTTAATAGAAAGAACTTCTCCTTCCAATTCTTTATCGAATCTGAATTTTCAATTAACTTAATGCCTTGCCGGGGTGACAAGTAATAGCGAGGCTTGAGCTTCGTCATCCAGTTGATTCGATACAAACTCTGGAGGATGACGATGTCCGGCTCGACCTCGGCAATACGGCACTGAAGCACGAAAGCAAGCACGTGGCGCCAAGTGTTCGGCATGAACTGCACTGGGGCCAGACAGTACCAGTGAAGGGCCTTCAAGACGAAAGGGTGGAGAGGGAAGCGCAGACCAGCATTTAAGAAGTCGAAGTCGAAGACGCACGTGTCCGATGACAGCTCGGTGTTCGCTCGCATCCCTGGGCCGGGGAGGATCGGCCTATACTCCGGAGGGATGGTGAACCCCTTTTTGATCCAGAGAAGATCCCGCTCGGATAATACCGAAGCGAGATCATCCACCTCGATGACCTCCCTCGGGGTGTTCTCCTCGTAAGTCGCCGAGCGACCAACGATCGCCTTCTCCAGCAGATCGTCGCTGTACTGCCTAATTCCGGCATGACCGGACAGCATGCCGGGGTACCAACCCGACTCGGGGGCTCGCCTCTCAGGCTCCTCGATCTCCTCGACTATCGAAGACCGGGCCATTACTCTCTTCTTCTTCTTCTCGGCCGCAGACGACCCTACTACCTCCTTCCCCTTCCTACGGCTCACTACTTCCCTCCCCTCCTCGGCGCTTCTATCTCCCGAGGACGATGCCTCACTCCCCGAGCTCACTCTTGACATCTCGAATAAATAATCTAAGGCAAAGATGACTGACCTTGATGTGACGTAACCTTGAAGTGACGATCACGGTCGGAAATAGTTTGCTGGAAATTGCCTGGCCTTCGCGACAGCTAGCACAACCACCTTGGAGCACAAATCGCCGCTAGCAGAGCAAACTTAGAGCGAAAGTAAAAACTTGGGAGTAAATGTAAGAAATGAGCCATGGGGTGAAGGGGGGTAAGAACTTATAGCCAAAAAGTGACTGTTGGGCTTTCGAAACATCTAAGGGCCCACTAAGGGAAGGTAAAATGACAAAACGCAAAGCTGCGACGTTTCAGGGGAAAGGCTCGTCGTTTTGCTTAAACACCACCCCTCGACGACTCGTGGCCTGCCGAACCACGAGGCAATCTGACGAGGTGACGAGGTACCGACCTCCACATATGGAGAAAATTACCGCCGAGCCAATTTCACCGTCAAATTGCGTCAAAACATGATGGACGGCTCAGATCACGCCATGCCCACAAAACGACAAGATAACGTTTTCTCATGATCTAAACCTCCAACCTCACGATTCGTGTCATGATGAACGTCCCAGATTAAGCCACGAGTCCCTACTATTCGTTCCGAGCTGCCGAGCCACCGGAGCGCTTAGCCGAGCTACCGAACAGCTTACGCTGAGCCACCGAGCCACTAAGGGCAGAGGACGATGAGCCAAACCACCGGAGTGTTGAGCCAAGCTACCAAACAGCGTACGCTGAGCCACTGAGCCGAGGTGATGAGGTACCGACCCTCACATTTGAAGAAAAATGGCGCCGACCCTCCTCAGCCGTTGGACCTTGTCAAAAAACGTGCTAGAACATGATAGACGGTTCAGATCACGCCACGTCCACAAAACGACAAGATAGCATTTTTTTGGAATTTGCGCCATAGCCGACGCTCCAGATCGTGCCACGTAGCTCGGCAGATCGCCGAGGATTCGAGCCAAGGTGACGAGGTACCGACCCCCACATATGGAGAAAAATACCGCCGAGCCAGTTTCACCGTCGGATCGCCTCAAAATTCGCGAGAAAACATGATGGACGGCTCAGATCACGTCACGTCCACAAAATGACAAGATAGCATTTTTTTTGGAATTTGCGCCATAGCCGACGCTCCAGATCGTGCTACGTAGCTCGGCAGATCGCCGAGGATTCGAGCCAAGGTGACGAGGTACCGACCCCCACATATGGAGAAAAATACCGCCGAGCCAGTTTCACAGTCGGATCGCCTCAAAATTCGCGACAAAACATGATGGACGGCTCAGATCACGCCACGTCCTCAAAACGATAAGATAGCATTTTTTTGGAATTTGCGCCATAACCGACGCTCCAGATCATGCCACATCGCTCGGCAGATCGCCAAGGATTCGAGACGAGGTGACGAGGTACCGACCTCCACATATGGAGAAAAATACCGCCGAGCCAGTTTTACCGTCGGATCGCCTCAAAATTTGCGACAAAACATGATGGACGGCTCAGATCACGCCACGCCCACAAAACGACAAGATAGCGTTTTTTTGGGATTTGTGCCATAATGGTCGCTCCAGATCGTGCCACGTAACTCGGCAGATCATTGCGCACTGAGCCGAGGATCCGAACCGAGGTGCCGTGGTGCCGACCCTCGCATACGAAGAAAATACTCGCCGAGCTACCTAGGCCATCTGATCCTCCAAAAAATCGTGCTCAGCACTGATAAACGGCCCAGATCGCGCCACGACGTAATTCGGTATTAAAAATAAATTTTTATTTATTAAAATCGTGTTACTTATTTAAAATATGCGAAAAAATGATTAAAAATTCGGAAAAAATTAATTAAAATTATAGAAAATAATTATAAATTCGGGAAAATATTTTTGAGCCCCTGAGTAAATAATTATTGCTTAGAGTGGTTGATTAAGATCCCCGAACGACGAATCAACACTTTGCAAAATTAAATAAGTGATCCGAAAAATAGATAAAAATTAAGGGAAAATGCCAGAAAACCAGAGGAGCTCAAGAACAACTTAGAGTGCGCAACTAACCCAGAAAATCACCATACTGCCTCATACAAAGAATCGAAACATCCCATTTGGACTCCGATACAACTCCGCAAGCCATCAAAATAGTAAAACTACTTCTTAAAGGCTGATCAAACTCAGTCTTCGGGAGTGGGGGGCTCGTGATATGGCTAAAAATAGGGTTAAATCGGAACCGTCCAAATCGGACGTGAATCTCAAAGCCTGGGGGGAAAATGGTAATTTTACCTATAAATGGGTTCAAAGCGGGTACTGGGTCTTCTCTTGGGGAAACCCAATAGCCCGCGAACGGACCCATCTCAACTGGGTGCGGATTTCAACCCGCAACGAACCCAGTCCAGCAGGATAGAATTAGGGTTTCTGATCAATCCTAATCAACGACCCTAATTCGTATCTATCATTTCACTGAAAATTAGGGATTACATTCTTAATCTAATCCTAGGGATCACATTCCTAATCTGATCCCAAAGGCGGCTATAAATACCTCCCGTCCACCACCATTAAGAGGTAATTGATCTTTTGCCAATTTACGCTCTCTCATAATCTTTCCTGATTACTGACTTGAGCGTTGGAGGGTGCGTCGCCGGAATCAACCCCGGTGTCTCGCACTTTTTGCAGGTGAACGGTGGCAGTCAGCGGTCAAACTCCGGCGGAAGAAGTTAAGGTTTGATTATTCAGTTTTCCTAAGAATCCACAAATACTATCTGTTTGCCCACACACCAGATTCAGCGGTAACAACAGGAGGCGCATTTATTCGCATATTAGAAGACATTTAGAAATATTAGGGTGAAAAGCAAGAATATTTCAGAAAATGTTGCATTACAAGATTTGATAAAATACATAACATTTACCCCAAACAAATGTTATTGTATTTGTTCATTTTTGTATAGCTTTCTATTCTTTATGATGGGAAATCTACAAATTCCTTTTATCAACAAAGGAATTTGATTCTTATGAAAATCTAACATTTGTTTCATAATTGTGCTTGCCTCCTACCAAATGTATATGAAAAATTAAGTAATTTATATGCTTCTTAATTATGTTTAAATTTATTGCAAAATATATGACTTTTTCGGTAATAAAATTGGCATCCACATGGGTAAGATGCGTCCAAACAAACTTATTTTTTACATACATGTCTTAAAATACGAAACACGAGAAACTATGTGCATCGTCTACATAAAGCTCTACCATGTATCCGTATCGCTACTACTTGATGACTAATAAGGAAATTTTCCTCATATATGTATAAGCCGTTCCTTCCTGTTGTTTTCCTAAGGGGGTGTTTGGTTGGTTGTAAAATATTTCCAAATTATGAAAATTACTGTAAAGAAAAGAAATCTATGAAAATGAGTTTCAAAAAGTGGTTTGTTTAAATGTAGTTTTATTGTAGTATAGGATAGAAAAGAGAGAAAAAAAAATTAAAGTAGAGGATTAGGTAGAATTGTTTTATTGAATAATGTAAATAGAGAGAAGAAAGAAATAATTAAAAAAATTGCTACAATAGCGCTAATGTGCTAATCCATTGAGTTCCCCGGGTATTTTTCGAATTTCTTATGACACTACAGTAGCGCCACAGTGCGAATCCAACTTCAACAAAATTCAAGCCAACCAAATACGTGAATAGTGTTTTTTCTCTGGATTTCTTTTCCTCAGTAAATTTGTAGCCAAACAAACAGGCCCTAAATGGCTTTAATGGTAATAAATTAAAGGAATTGAAGGCTGATGTATTGTTATAGATGTTGGGATGTTTGTGGACTTACATATTATCAACAATTATATTATGGGCTGTGTAATTGGATAGGGCTATAGACGTGATCTATTTAATTGGGCGCTAAAAATGTCTATTGAGTATGGGCTGTAATGTGTAGAAACCATAACAATTCAATTAGGGTTTATGGGAACCTAGTTAGAATTAGTATATGAACCTTCATATTAGGGTTCTAGTCTCCAAGCCATCATCACAATATTACTCTCCTCCTCCTTCCTCATTAAAGAGATCGAACTAAGGAGCACCTAAGGAGATTTGGTTGTGGAAGATCATCTTTCGTCGCTCCAATTTTTTTTATAAAATTTATTGGATGGGAAATGATTTCCTGTCCCAATTTACTTTTATTCGATTTTTTTTTAAAAAATGGGGACGAGAAATGATTACCTCCAACCAAATACGTGAATAGTGTTTTTTCTCTGGATTTCTTTTCCTACAGTAAATTTGTAGCCAAACAAACAGGCCCTAAATGACTTTAATGGTAATAAATTAAAGGAATTGAAGGCTTATGTATTGTTATAGATGTTGGGATTTTTGTGGACTTACATATTATCAACAATTATATTATGGGCTGTGTAATTGGAAAGGGCTATAGACGTGATCTATTTAATTGGGTGCTAAAAATGTCTATTGGGTATGGGCTGTAATGTGTAGAAACCATAACTAATCAATTAGGGTTTATGGCAACCTAGTTAGAATTAGTATATGAACCTTCATATTAGGGTTGTAGTCTCCAAGCCATCATCACAATATTACTCTCCTCCTCCTTCCTCATTAAAGAGATCGAACTAAGGAGCACCGAAGGAGATTTGGCTGTGGAAGATCATCTTTCGTCGCTCCAATTTTTTTTATAAAATTTATTGGACGGGAAATGATTTCCTGTCCCAATTTATTTTTATTTTTGAAATCAATCGGACGGGCGTTCGATTGATTTTTTTTTTTATTATAAAAATGGGGACGAGAAATGATCACCTCCAACCAAATACGTGAATAGTGTTTTTTCTCTGGATTTCTTTTCCTCAGTAAATTTGTAGCCGAACAAACAGGCTCTAAGTGGCTTTAATGGTAATAAATTAAAGAAGGCTTATGTATTGTTATAGATGTTGGGATTTTTGTGGACTTACATAGTATCAACAATTATATTATGGGCTGTGCAATTGGATAGGGCTATAGACGTGATCCATTTAATTGGGCGCTAAAAATGTCTATTGGGTATGGGCTGTAATGTGTAGAAACCATAACTAATCAATTAGGGTTTATGGGAACCTAGTTAGAATTAGTATATGAACCTTCATATTAGGGTTGTAGTCTCCAAGCCATCATCACAATATTACTCTCCTCCTCCTTCCTCATTAAAGAGATCGAACTAAGGAGCACCTAAGGAGATTTGGTTGTGGAAGATCATCTTTCGTCGCTCCAATTTTTTTTATAAAATTTATTGGACGGGAAATGATTTCCCGTCCCAATTTATTTTTATTTTTAAAATCAATCGGACGGGCGTTCGATCGATTTTTTTTTTTATTTATAAAAATGGGGACGAGAAATGATCACCTCCAACCAAATACGTGAATAGTGTTTTTTCTCTGGATTTCTTTTCCTCAGTAAATTTGTAGCCGAACAAACAGGCTCTAAGTGGCTTTAATGGTAATAAATTAAGGGAATTGAAGGCTTATGTATTGTTATAGATGTTGGGATTTTTGTGGACTTACATAGTATCAACAATTATATTATGGGTTGTGTAATTGGATAGGGCTATAGACGTGATCCATTTAATTGGGCGCTAAAAATGTCTATTGGGTATGGGCTGTAATGTGTAGAAACCATAACTAATCAATTAGGGTTTATGGGAACCTAGTTAGAATTAGTATATGAACCTTCATCTTAGGGTTGTAGTCTCCAAGCCATCATCACAATATTACTCTCCTCCTCCTTCCTCATTAAAGAGATCGAACTAAGGAGCACCTAAGGAGATTTGGCTGTGGAAGATCATCTTTCATCGCTCCAATTTTTTTTATAAAATTTATTGGACGGGAAATGATTTCCCGTCCCAATTTATTTTTATTTTTAAAATCAATCGGACGGGCGTCCGATCGATATTTTTTATAAAAAAAATGGGGACAAGAAATGATTACCGTCCCACAAATTAAATTTAAAAAAATCTGGCTCGAACGCATTGGACGAGGGATGATTCCCGCCCGTGATTTTTTTCATTTAAAAAATCGACGAACGGGAAATTATTTCTCGTCCGTTCGATTATTTTTTTTATAAAAAAATTGATGGACGGAAAATCATTTTCCGTCTGTTTGATTATTTTTTTTTTAAAAAAAATCAAGTGATGAGAATTCATACATCGTCCGTTCAGTTTCTAACTAATTAAAAAAAGAATATTTTTTTTTTGGACAAGAAATTATCTACCGTCTATCGATTTTAAATTATAAAAACCCAAAATTTGGATTTGAATGGCTGCAACACAAATTCAAAATTTTCTTTTCTATATATCAAATACATCAAATACCCAAAATTTGGAATTGAACTGCTTCATATGCTGTTAGTAGTTAGTAGTCACTAGTCGCTAACAAAATAATGACACCTAAAAAAAAAAAACAATAACTAGTCAAACAAGGTAGACAATAAAAAATACGGTCAAGATATTCCACTCATTCCTCTTATTCACATCTTCTATAAGTTGAAAGGTGTAAACAATGTACAAAATTGTTCGGGAAGAAATTGGAAATGTGTTGAAAAATTTCTATGTTGCATTTGATAATGGTTTTCTTGTAAATTGCTTTGTACCAATAGCATTAAATCGTGTTAATAAGATTTCATTTGCTTAACAACACTTCTTCATGCATTGATTTTTCTTATGGAATCCACTTTATGTACTGCGAACAGGTTGCACCTTACAAGAGGCTGAGGCGAGTAATCTTTCTCAAGAGCATCCCAAAAATTGTTTCAGGAAAAAATCTAAGGAGAGAGCTAGCTGCGAAAGCGGGAACTCTGCGGAATGAGGTTGATAAGATAACATATTCGAGACTGTAGATAATTGTATATCCCTTCATGTGCATGTACTACTTTGATTTTATCTATAGCCTAATTGTGGTATGCATCATATCTACAAGCTGTACGAAGCTTTTTGCTTCCACGTCTTACAATTCAAAGAAAATTTTATTACTTGGGGTTCGATGCTTGGTTATTTTGACAACAAAATGAATCTCCATATATTTTGCGTTCTTTCTTCCGAAGGGCTTAAATTCTTTCTCATTGTCTGTAACAGTATGGAGGTTTTGTTGGGATTGGGGCGTCAACCAACGCCCGTTGTCGCAGTGAAACTAATAGAACAATGAGGAAGTAGAAGTAGACGAGACGAATAAATTGAGCAAGCAAGTAGATCCACCAAATTAACACAAACAACCGATGATTTATCCCGGTTAGCTTTTGCTTAATCCGGAGAGAAATATAGGGAGGTCTGATATTCAACTAGAAGAGATTACAAGGAGTTATTGATTCACTCAGTATAAGAAATTAAACTCACTCACCAAGAACTATCTCTCTATCAAGTCTCTCTTTGCAATGGAGAAAAAAATCTATGAAGTACTTCCTCTCATATTGGAGGAGTTTACAATATATATAGAAGAATAGAGAGAAAACCTAGGTCTAATCTTGATTTTCAGTCGTCCGATATAACCTGAAAAAGAAGTAACTGAATTGGAGCCGCACGATCTAACTTGGAGTTGAAGATTGGGCTGAAACGACTTAACAAATCGAAGCCCAAAAACGAACACCGCGCCGCGGGCGATCGACCGTCCAACAAGACTGGTCGATCGTACCACTCTCTGACAATCCCTGTACTACGAACGGTCGGGGAGTGCGGTCGACCGCAACTATACCTGCACCTTGCTACTGCTGTTTTTCCTTCTACTCACTTCGACGCTTCGACCTCTGTGCTTCATATTACCTTCTTCTAATCTGAACAATGAGTATACAAGACACAATCCTAATATGTTTTATGTGTTGCGAACAGGTTGTGGGGGTAAAAGCAACTAATATGGGTAATACCATTCGAGGTTTAAGAATTTCCAAAGTATTGCTCAAGCATTCTCAACCACTAACCCAAACAACAGTACTGCTCAACAGGGTCGGCCCTGAGTTCCCGGGGGCTTGAGGCGAAAACTTCTAAAGGCCCAAATAATTATTTTTGTGAGCCCTTAGTAATAATTTTTTTTCGCACGAAATACATGTCTGTATTTATAAGGAGAATACAAATTTGGGGTCCCAAAAATTACAAAAAATTCGAGGCTTGAGGTGGTCACCTCACCTGCCTCAGGGGGCAGCCCTGATAATGACTAAGGAGCTTTGACAATTATGTTAATTACATCCAGGAGAACTAAAATTATTCTTTTGCGGCATTTGATAATTTAACTAAGAGCTCCATCCATTAATTCTACAGCTTTGAGATATCTAATTCCATTTGAGTATCTAGAAGTTTGAGTTAATTTGTTCTCCGAGTTTACTTCGTTTGGTTGTAACTATGATCAGAATGTCTTATACTTGAACACCCTATGTTCTAAGATACATTAGTTTGATTACAGTCTAGTTTATTTAGGGTGCGTTTGTTTTGATATTTTGAATAGAGTATTCTGAATTGAGTATTCCGAATAGAGTATTCTGAATAGAGATATTCTGAATATGAGTCTAAAAGCTGTTTGTTTAGCCTATATTCTGAATATTGATATTCTGAAAGCTGTTTATCTGAAAAAGAGAGTTTAGAAGCTGTTCGGTTATATTTCTTACTGAAAACTGTTATCTGAAAGCTGTTTTTCTGAAAAAACGAGTTTAAAAGCTGTTCTGTTATATTTCTTGCTGAAAACTGTTATCTTATAGCTGTTTTTCTGAAAAAGAGAGTTTAAAAGCTGTTCTGTTATATTTCTTGCTGAAAACTGTTATCTGAAAGCTGTTTTTCTGAAAAAACGAGTTTAAAAGCTGTTCTGTTATATTTCTTGCTGAAAACTGTTATCTGAAAGCTGTTTTTCTGAAAAAGAGAGTTTAAAAGCTGTTCTGTTATATTTTTTGCTGAAAACTATTTTCTGAAAGCTGTTTTTCACTAAAAACGAGTTCAAAAGCTGTTCTGTTATATTTCTTACTGAAAACTGTTATCTGAAAGCTGTTTTTCTGAAAAAGAGAGTTTAAAAGCTGTTCTGTTATATTTCTTGCTAAAAACTGTTATCTGAAAGCTGTTTTCCTGAAAAAGAGAGTTTAAAAGCTGTTCTGTTATATTTCTTACTGAAAACTGTTATCTGAAAGCTGTTTTTCTGAAAAAGAGAGTTTAAAAGCTGTTCTGTTATATTTCTTGCTGAAAACTGTTATCTGAAAGCTGTTTTTCTGAAGAATAGAGTTTAAAAGCTGTTCTGTTATATTTCTTGCTGAAAACTGTTATCTGAATACTGATTTTCTGAAAAAACGAGTTTAAAAGCTGTTATGTTATATTTCTAGCTGAAAACTGTTATCTGAAAGCTGTTTTTCTGTAAAAACGAGTTTAAAAGCTGTTCTGTTATATTTCTTGCTGAAAACTATTATCTGAAAGCTGTTTTTCTGAAAAAACGAGTTTAAAAGCTGTTATGTTATATTTCAAGCTGAAAACTGTTATCTGAAAGCTGTTTTTCTGAAAAAACGAGTTTAAAAGCTGTTATGTTGTATTTCTAGCTGAAAACTGTTATCTGAAAGCTGTTTTTCTGTAAAAACGAGTTTAAAAACTGTTCTGTTATATTTCTTGCTGAAAACTATTATCTGAAAGCTGTTTTTCTGAAAAAACGAGTTTAAAAGCTGTTATGTTATATTTCTAGCTGAAAACTGTTATCTGAAAGCTGTTTTTCTGTAAAAACGAGTTTAAAAGCTGTTCTGTTATATTTCTTGCTGAAAACTGTTATCTGAAAGCTGTTTTTCTGAAAAAGAGAGTTTAAAAGCTGTTCTGTTATATTTTTTGCTGAAAACTATTATCTGAAAGCTGTTTTTCACTAAAAACGAGTTCAAAAGCTGTTCTGTTATATTTCTTACTGAAAACTGTTATCTGAAAGCTGTTTTTCTGAAAAAGAGAGTTTAAAAGCTGTTCTGTTATATTTCTTGCTGAAAACTGTTATCTGAAAGCTGTTTTCCTGAAAAAGAGAGTTTAAAAGCTGTTCTGTTATATTTCTTGCTGAAAACTGTTATCTGAAAGCTGTTTTTCTGAAAAAGAGAGTTTAAAAGCTGTTCTGTTATATTTCTTGCTGAAAACTGTTATCTGAAAGCTGTTTTTCTGAAAAAGAGAGTTTAAAAGCTGTTCTGTTATATTTCTTGCTGAAAACTGTTATCTGAATACTGATTTTCTGAAAAAACGAGTTTAAAAGCTGTTATGTTATATTTCTAGTTGAAAACTGTTATCTGAAAGCTGTTTTTCTGTAAAAACGAGTTTAAAAGCTGTTCTGTTATATTTCTTGCTGAAAACTATTATCTGAAAGCTGTTTTTCTGAAAAAACGAGTTTAAAAGCTGTTATGTTATATTTCTAGCTGAAAACTATTATCTGAAAGCTGTTTTTCTGAAAAAGAGAGTTTAAAAGCTGTTCTGTTATATTTCTTACTGAAAACTATTATCTGAAAGCTGTTTTTCACTAAAAACGAGTTCAAAAGTTGTTCTGTTATATTTCTTACTGAAAACTGTTATCTGAAAGCTGTTTTTTATGGAAAATTGAGTTCAAAAGCTGTTCTGTTATATTTCTTGCTGAAAACTGTTATCTGAAAGCTGTATTCTGAAAAATCGAGTCCAAAAGCTGTTCGGTTATATTTGTTCAGATTTTTTTAAATCAATTTGCTTTTCATCATTTGCTAACATTTTTTTAATTGTTGGAGTTAGATTGCAATGTTGTACAAGTATTGGAAAGGGAAACTTGAGCAGCATGTGAATGGAGCAAAAATCAGACGCCATCATCTCCAAGATTGATTCGTCACGTTAGGGAAGAAAATTAAAAGAAGCTCTTGTGTTTGTGAAGCATCTAATCTCAGTTCATGTATAAGTTTTGATTCTTGGATAAATGTTTTGAGATTTCTTGGATAGCGTGCAGTGTTTGGTTAACTCATAATTCATTTGGATAGACTGATGTTGCTCAACCTGTACGGTGCAGTTTTTTAAATGACTATTATATCAGAGATAATTTCTACGGCCTGAGCCAAACAATTTATTCAGATAATTAAGCACTACATATTTAAAATAAAAACGGGTCCCATTCAACTATACTCAACCAATTTATTCACCAAAGCAAGCTTACTTCATTAATTTTGTTTACATTGTTCAACAATCCCACGTAACAGATCATTAATGGCATGGGATCGATACATATATTATGTGAATAAGTTCTACAATTTGTTGTCAGCCATCATTACAGACAAGCATGCTGTTAAATCATTATTTGTTGTCTACAGTCACTGCATGCTGTCTGGAGCTACTGCTGTTGCTTCTTGACTCCTTGATTTGAAAACTGTGGAGCAGGTAGATCTATAAACAAGGAAACAATATGAGAAACTTGCTGCATTAAAATTCAAAAAAAAGGGGAGGAATAATAAATTGTGCAGCAGAAACTTGCTACATTAACCATAAACGGAAACGGAAAACTGAAAACCGGATTTCAGATTTGCTTAACCACTATTCAGAATACAGATACCCCCTCTTGTCAAACACTATGAAAAGAACATAATGCAGGAAAAATACAACCTAGTCGCAGTCTCAGATTCATCAAATCAATGATATCCTGACTCGATATACCGGAGCTGCAATTTTGTACAATGCCACGCCCACTAGTACAAAGCACATTGTCAACATTGACTAAAAAGAAATCATCATTGACTATTACGACAACATTTTCTTATTGATTGAAAAACATATTTGTTCAATTATAGGGATCTGAAGTACTCTGAATAGTATTTACAAACTGGCATTACTAGCAAGATAACAAAGGCATATTCATCTGAATACAAGTGCAATTCATCTCAACAAATCAGATGCATCTAATATTGTATCTAATATTGCTTTTCTGAGAAATGGTTATGATGATACCCACACTGATCATACTTCAGACCTTAAAAACAATTGGTGCACATAATTTCTTTTAAATCCTGGGCTGTGATGAACAAGGTTTGATCTGCATTGCACTGAATTCCTGATATATACAGATACTGTACAGCTTCGGCTGCTCATGGTTTATGGTTATTGAGAAATATCTTTGGCTGCTCATGGTTTCAAACAATTGTTTCTGGAGTCAATTTCTATTGTCTTGAATCCTTGATCATTACAAATACTACACACTGGTCCTAATTTTTTAAATTTCTATTGTCTTCAGTCCTTGATCATAACAATTTCTATTGTTTTTATTTTTTTTTTCAAAAATTCCTGTAGTAATTACCTGAGTTCGCCTTTGTTATAAGTGTTATTTTGGAAACACTATAACTAATGCTGATACCCCCATGTTGGTTTTGCTGCAAAAAAGCATGATTTAGGACAAGAACATATCAGATCCTCCCCAAAACCATAAAAACAACCTAATTGGCGGGGTGAAAAATTAGTTACAGTCTCAGATTCATAGTGCTCATTCATAAAAACTCCATACTAGAGCTGCATTTTTGACAATGCCACGCCCACTAGTACAAAGCAATGCTCTTGAAAATCCGTTCATCATTGACTATAACGACATCATCTTCGTTATGTTTATAAAACAAATTTGTTTACTTATACTGTTCTTGAAGTATGCCGAATACTTTTTCCCAAAAACCACTTAAAACAAAGGCCAAGGCCTGTTTGTTTTCATATTGAGAGTGCCATATTTTGAATATTCTATTCAGAATAGGCGTTGGTTTATACCATATTCTGAAAACAGTATTGTGAATATTGATATCCCTTGAATTCGATATTCTCAACCCTACTCACGAGCTCTCTCTCTTCCAAACAGTGTCTCCCCAACCCATCTCTCCTCTCTTCTCACTCAGATGCTCTCTCTCTTCTCAACTCAGGGTAAACTCATTCTCAGG
The DNA here is from genome assembly GCA_017893485.1 of Hemerocallis citrina. NCBI lineage: Eukaryota > Viridiplantae > Streptophyta > Magnoliopsida > Asparagales > Asphodelaceae > Hemerocallis > Hemerocallis citrina. The sequence continues at coordinate 18,592,729 of CM030363.1, forward strand.
ATAGAAGCAGGATATTCTTAGGATAAACAAAGGCCGAAAAAAATCAACCTAGAATAAAGTCAGAATATTTGTAATGATCAAGGATTGAAGACAATAGAAATTGACTCCAGAAACAATTGTTTGAAACCATGAGCAGCCAAAGATATTTCTCAATAACCATAAACAATGAGCAGCCAAAGCTGTACAGTATCTGCATATATCAGGAATTCAGTGCAATGCAGATCAAACCTTGTTCATCACAGCCCAGGATTTTAAAGAAATTACGTGCCTCAATTGTTTTTAAGGTGTGAAGTATGATCAGTGTGGGTATCATCATAACCATTTCTCAGAAAAGCAATATTTGTACTGATCAAGGATTCAAGACAATAGAAATTGACTCCAGAAACAATTGTTTGAAACCATGAGCAGCCAAAGATATTTCTCAGTATCCATAAACCATGAACAGCCAAAGAAAAAACAGTATCTGTATATATCAGGAATTCAAAGCAATGCATATCAAACCTGGTACATCACAGCCCAGGATTTAAACTCATCTTCAGGATAGAAGCAGGATATTCTTAGGATAAACAAAGGCCAAAAAAAATCAACCTGGAATAAACTCAGGGTATTTGTACTGATCAAGGATTCAAGACAATAGAAATTGACTCCAGAAACAATTGTTTGAAACCATGAGCAGCCAAAGATATTTCTCAGTATCCATAAACCATGAACAGCCAAAGAAAAAACAGTATCTGTATATATCAGGAATTCAAAGCAATGCATATCAAACCTGGTACATCACAGCCCAGGATTTAAGAATTTATGTGCATCAATTGTTTTTAAGGTGTGAAGTATGATCAGTGTGGGTATCATCATAACCATTTCTCAGAAAAGGATAACTGGATAAGTGCTGAAAGCATGAGCAGCCAAAAAGCTCCTCAACAACCGTAAACTCTTCCAGATTAATGTATGGTATTTGTATGTCTATAACTCAAAGCAATATAGATCAAACCTGATCCATCACATCTCAAATTCAGTTGAATATGTGCTCCAAGAGCTTCTAAGTGGAGTATGAAGCATCTAAGTGGTTGATCATCACAGCCATAATATCCAAAGGATAATCAAAAGCATGACTGATCTGCATTAACAATATGATAAAATTCGCCACACATCTTAAAACATCAATAAAAATTGTTAGGATTAATTCTGAAGGGGAAGCATTTTCCAAGAGTTTCAAAAGTAATCAGTATAAGCAACGCAACATCATTGTAGTGGTGAAACTAGCAGGATATGGAAACTAACAACAACTCCAAGAATAATACCACTGTTCTGTTATAGTGACACAAAGTAGCCAGATTGCAGAGACATACTTTATTAGTAACTAATTCCTTGCTCTCTCCCATCACAACCTACCAAAGAACAATAATTAGAACCAATCTGAGATATTGTAGGAGGAGAAATTGACAGTAAAATAAACTTACTCCATTGCCACCCATTCTCCTTGTTGTGGATGCAGTATAATATGGTCCATTAAGGCTGGCATAAGTCACACTTTGGGCACATATGAACATAAGATTCATAGTGTGCAACTTCAGAAACATAATCCATCTCATCATCACTCAAAACCAACGAGGAAAAATAAAGCTCAGTTAGGATTAATTCATCACAAGTCACTTCTACAAAGCATTATATAAACGATTCATAGTGTGCAACTTCAGAAACATAATCCATCTCATCATCACTCAAAACCAACGAGGAAAAATAAAGCTCAGTTAGGATTAATTCATCACAAGTCACTCCTACAAAGCATTATATAAATGATTCATAGTGTGCAACTTCAGAAACATAATCCATCTCATCATCACTCAAAACCAACGAGGAAAAATAAAGCTCAGTTAGGATTAATTCATCACAAGTCACTCCCACAAAGCATTATCTAAACGATTCATAGTGTGCAACTTCAGAAACATAATCCATCTCATCATCACTCAAAACCAACGAGGAAAAATAAAGCTCAGTTAGGATTAATTCATCACAAGTCACTCCTACAAAGCATTATATAAATGATTCATAGTGTGCAACTTCAGAAACATAATCCATCTCATCATCACTCAAAACCAACGAGGAAAAATAAAGCTCAGTTAGGATTAATTCATCACAAGTCACTCCCACAAAGCATTATCTAAATGATTCTCATAGTGTGCAACTTCAGAAACAAAATCCATCTCATCATAACTCAAAACCAACGAGAAAAAATAAAGCTCAGTTAGGATTAATTCATCACCAGTCACTCCGACAAATCAATCAATAAATGATTCATAGTGTGCAACCTCAGAAACAAAATCCATCTCATCATAACTCAAAACCAACGAGGGAGAATAATGTGCAACACCTGTACAACATTGAAGTGATTGGTAAAGACAACATCTCAAAAAAATGAATGAAAAGCTGAAAGGAACATATGCATGCTGATTATTTATAATAGTAATATTGCAATGATACAAACATATCCAAATGACATCAATGCCTCGCATTCCAGCTACGAAACAATTCGAGAAATGGATATGCTGAAAATGTGTACATTCAAATTACATTACTGTATAGCATTCCACATTGCCAGGGCGATTTCATCTCTTTTGCTATTCATATGTCTCAATTGGGAAGATGATAAATCCAACTCCTGCGATGTGGATGCTGCATCTTCGGTATGTTGGTGATGTACTAATTGTTCACCATCGAGTTCCGCTAGAAATGCATCGTTCCGTGAGTGCAGGCATATAAAATTATGAAGTGCACAACAGGCTGTGACCATCATAACTTGTTTGGTATAATAATAGTTTGGCATGTTCTCGAAGATGGCAAACCTCTTCTTGAATACACCGAACGTTCTCTCAATCACATTCCTTAACCTAGCATGTTGTTTATTAAAAAGTTGTCTAGGTTGGGTTGGTGCATGGTTGGCCCCTTGAAAGTCCTGTAAGTGGTATGGCTCACCACGGTACGGCGCCAAAAAACCGAGCATATTGGTATAACCACAATCTACTAAGTAGTATATATCGTTCGGTGGGATTGGCAACAGTTTTTGTGCTAATGCAGTATGCATTACACGGGAGTCGTTCGCACTGCCTTCCCATCCCGCGTAAACAAATGTGAACATCATGTTAAAATCACATGCTGCCAATACATTTTGACTTACAATACCCTTTCGAGAGCGACAAGCGTTGCTTCGGCTAGCGGGAACTGTAGCTTTTATTAACGTCCCATCAGCAGCACCAATAGCTCCCTGCAGATTAATAATTCGAATAATAGATATCACAAATCCAAACTAGGAAAAAAATTTAATAATACATGATGCAATCAGGGTGACGTATTACCTGAAACCACGGGTAAAAGTCCTCTGATCCCCTGATTCTATGATGTACGTATGTATAATCAGGAGGTTTGATAAGGGATGGTGCTGCTCTTGCCAGACCTTTCAATACAATATTAAAGTGCTTTTGGATTGTTTGAGTTGAGTGGTTAAATGTACTACGGGCTACTCGCATTCTTGAACTATGACCGACAATAAACAGGAAAATAGCCACGCTTTCCTCGAAAGTAACTCGCTTATGACTTGAAGACTCCGCTGTTTCCTCGCAGAAGTTCCTTTCTCGCAGGAAAGCACACAAGGTCATAAAACAATCTTGGTTCATACGGAATATTCCATGAAAGTCGGCCTGGGAACCCGCTAACATATTTTCCAAATATTCACGTATCGTTTGCTTTTTATTAGTGGACCTTGTACGGTCAAGTTCTTCACATAATTCAGCTAACAAGATTGCATTCATCGCCTCTTCGACATCGTCACTACTGGATGAAGAAGTATCCATAACAGAGGATGCACTTGCAGTAGTAACTCACTATAAAGAAGAAGATAGAAATCATTTTGGGAAATTCCCATATCAAGTGCACACACATTTAATAATACGACTGTATGTAACGAGATTTACGAAATCACAAAACAACATATTGAGAGATGGTAGGATTCCACAAGCCTGTGCAATTGAATAAAGATAACAAGGTATACTACTACTAGCAAATCTATTCCAGGAATTAAATTTAAATTATAACATTACAAATTTAAATTAAATTATATAAGCAATTTGTTCATCGTAAAAGCCGTCATATTACAATCAACCTCAAACAAATATGGAAATAATCATAAGAAAATTTCTACAACATGATTTGTTCAACCCATTACGCTGAATGGGATTACTACAGGGTGGCATAATAACGCACCGCCAACTCCTGCCGTTCTCGAGACATACGGAGGAAAGCATGAGCAATGTTCGGATTTTGAAACAGGTAGTGTGAAGCTTTTAAGGCTACAAATGGATCAAGCCCTGTCATCGAATCAATTATATCTTGGCATTGATCCTGTTCGGCCAAAGCAGGGTTAATCGAGGGAGCACTTTCCACTTCATTTTTATTCTTGTACCTGCCTCTTTTTACCTCTTGAGTTTGCTTACACGCATCAAGATATTCCGACATCTTTGACATCATTGATTCGCGGCCACTTGATGCAGTAGATTTTCTTTTGCGTGAACCGGACCCCGTACCCATTGGGACATCATCAGACTCATCAATCACATTTACGTGTGATTGATGGGAGTGGCCAAACTCATAGTTCATCCGCCGCGCCTCCACATCCTCGAACCCCCCTTGTGTGGAGGCCCTTGCCACATTGCCCTGGGCTACAGATTCCTCGAATATTTTGGTCAATGCATCAAAATGTGGAAACTCCTTATTTTTGTAGTTTTTAGCAGCAGGATGCATCTATTCACAGAATATGTTGTTACTATGCAAGTATTAGATTGAAGATTAAGTATAATAAAAAGGATTCACAAACAAAAATCAAAGTTTGAGATTATATATATTAACCTTAACATATTGTTCCCAAACCGGAGCCTCACAAGTAACGGTTTGGTTGGCTTCATCCCAACCAAAACCGCTCTGTTTCCTCATATCAGCAAACACCTTCCATTCTGATTTAAGTCGTCCATATTTCGACTTCAGTTGTGACACCGAGAATGAACGCCCAGACACAAAATTCAATGTTTGCTCAAAATTACTCCAGGTTTTAGCATCGAATGTGCTGCTTTTTAACAAACCATTGTCAACTGTACCCTCCATAAGGTTGATAAAATATTCTGTAATACCGGAAGTCCACAACCCATAATCCTCCTCCACTGCCTTCCCCTTTCCCCTACCCGCATTACTCATCTAGTTTGAACAAACATCAAAACAAAAAAAAAAGCCAAATTCCTTCAATTAGTTTAATAGCTGATCGGGTAACCCTGGTTTGCAAGTAGCAACCGATTACACCCTAAAAAATCACAACAGTTTAATCGGCTAGTTTGTGTGCAGTGTGCACCTTGATCCGAAATAATTTTCGGTACCAAATGCAATTAAAAAGCACAGTAAATTGGTAAAGAAAACCAACCAAATAAATAGTACAATCGCTGTCTTCATACCTTTGATTGGATTTTAAGAAGGAAGAAATTGTCAGCACAGGATTCAACCTTGCGTAGTGCTTTGATTCTCTTTGCCCTTCGAACCCTAGCTCTTCTCCGATAGGCAGCACGGGTAGTGCAAACCATTAACCCCCTACCAAAACCCCTCAACCCCTCACCAAGTCGACAGCAACAAATAGTCAGGTAGCGAAGTCGCCAGCGGGACTCTCACACGTTTCCGCTCGATTTCACAGTAGAATCGTTCGGGAAATCGTGGATTTGGGGTGGGGGGGCGGGGGGAAAAGAGATCGGATCTGGGTTCTTCAAAGGAGGTGGGAGGGAACGGAGTCGACGAGATCTCGTGAGTAAGAAGAGAGAGAGAGCATCTGAGTAAGAAGAGAGGAGAGATGGGTTGGGGAGACACTGTTTGGAAGAGAGGGAAAGGTAGAAGACGATCAAATAGGAGAACCAGATCTGGTGAGTGAGGAGAGAGAGAGAGAGGTCGTGAGAGAGAGAGCTCGTGAGTATGGTTGGGAATATCGAATTGAAGGGATATCAATATTTAGAATACTGATTTGAGAATAAGCCCAAAACAAACGCCTATTCTGAATATGATATTCAGAATATGGAACTCAAAATATCAAAACAAACAGGCCCTTAGGATTTGTTGTGTGTTTGTACAATTAATGCCAACATTTAACACTCAAGTAACTTATCTTTCTAATTATAATGTTTCATGTCCCCAGGGGCCGGGCCCACTTGAGGTAAGTGAGGCCGCCACCTCACGTCTCCGATTTTTTTACAATTTTAAAGGCCGTCAAATTTATATTTTCCTTATAAATAGATATATATATATTTTATGCATAAAGAAATTATATTGTAATTAGGGATCTCTAAAAATAATTATATGGGTTTGCATGTGCCCCACCAATTTATATTTAACATTTCTATAAAGAAAGTATTTCAAGTACTTGAAAAGTTGTAAATTGAAACTATTTTTTTTAGGGGAAAGGTGGAATAAGGCCACCCTGTTTCATTAATAAGAGTTTAACGAAACAAACCCAGAGTACTGGGCCCAAATACAAACTACAGACATAAAATAAAATATATATGAAGCAACATGACGCGTACAAACCAATAAATCCCTCCAACAACCCTGGAGGGTGGGCCGATAAACCAACTCGGACCAGCAAAAACATGAGTACGTCAGTTTTGCTTCGTACAGTGCCTCCACGACACATGCACACCCACCCGACACAAGTCTGGTAGGCTTTTATCACCTGCAGCTCCCTTCATCCACCTCGCTGGAGGGACCCCATCTCAGGGCCAAACACCCTGGAATTTGAGACAAGAAAGCGCACATTTCGAAGGGACCCTATCTTTGGGCCCAAGCTCCACCAACGTGCAAGACAACCTTACTCCCAGTATCTTCACACGCACTACCAGCCCTCGCAGGTTGCCATGACTGGCCCCGAGAGTGTGGACATGGTGGCAAGCGTGCAGAACATCCGGGCACCCAACCAGCAATCTTGGAGGGACCCCATCTTTGGGCCCAAGCCCCGCAAACGTGCTTGACCACCCAATTCCCGGCATCTTCACACGCACTACCAACCCTCGCAGGTTGCCAAGAATGGCCCTGAGAGTGTGGACATGGTGGCAAGCGTGCAAAACATCTGGGCACACAACTAGCAAATCATGAAGGGACCCCATCACGGGTTCTACCCTACAATCGAACAAACCCACTAGTTTCACACCCCCAACCACACTACCACAGCAAAAACAGCCACTGTTCCGCCGAATCACCGGCCTCCCCAAATGGGATATGGGCAAAGTGTGTGTGAGTGTGAGTGTGTGTGTGTGTGTTTTTTTTTGGGGGGGGGGGGTGGGTGGGTTGTGGGGGTCTCACCCAATGGGGTCTACGACAGGGTCGTCGCTGCGAGCCACAGGGCGCGGAGAGGGACGTCCGGCGACAGGGCTCGGGGAGGGTCGTCGTCGGCGCGAATGATCGCCCATCTCCACCTGGCGTCGTCTTGGGTGAGGGAGCTTCGTCCTCTGGTCGCCGCGGGGAGCTCGCCAGTCGCGACGAACGGGGAGGGACGTCGTCGGCGCGAACGATCGCCCGTCTCCACTTGGCGTCGTCTTCGTCCACTGGTCGCCGCGGGGAGCTCGCCAGTCGCGACGAACTCCGCACCCAGCGCGTCGGCGCTTCGTCTTCATCGCACCGCGGCGCTCCGTCGTGGCTTCGTCTTCAGCGCTCGTCGTGGAAAGGCGAGGGAGAACGCCGGGGTGCGAGGGAGGGGGGGGGGCGGCGCTGAGGGCGCCGCCGCCCCCAAACACTGTAGATCTAGGGTTTGTTTAGTGGGATTTAGGGTTTTTTTGAACGGGAGTTGGGGAGAGGGTTTCCTTACAATTGGGTTTTACAATTGGGTATAGTAGTGTAATAAATTGAAACTATTGAAAAGAAAAGGATTCAAGTACAAATTGTTGGATAATGATTGTTGAGTTTACCAGTAGATATGTAGCAATGCTGATCATGTGGGAACAATGAAGTCCTATTCTATAAATATTTCTTAATCATGCTTATTTTGATAATTAAATATTAAATCAGTATTATTTAAATAAACTGCACTTAAAATATCTATAAATTATAATATACCATCATTTTAAATGGGGCCCACAAGTGAGGGAGTCACAAATGGCTACTATAAACCCAGAACTTGTCAACAGAAAAGGAATCGCATAGCAAAATTCTATATAAAGTTGGCATGCGACCTTAGATTGCCTTAAAAACCGTGTTTCTTTACATGACCCTCCTGATTTCTAGAGGATCATGTGAGGATACTATTTTTTGGTAGAACCAAAGACATTTGTTATTTTGATGCCCTTATTTGTAAACAATTCCTACCAACTGGCAAGGCCAGCCCTGGGGCATAGCGCAAAAGACGACTGCCCCGGACCCCAAATTTTGAAGTCTCGCATGACCGTAAATTTTAGAGCTTCACATGATCCTTATCTGATAACTTTTTCAAAAAAAATTAAAAGTTTAAATTAAATTTTTTTTTAAAGAGACTTCAAGAGTCCAAGTCTCCAATGGTAATCATATTTAGGGGCTTGGGTTGATAATGATGATAAGTAATTATGCCTCTTGATAATCATAAATAAAAAATAAAAAAATTTTAATTATAGCTTATAGGGCCTCATTTTTTTTATATTCAACTTTGTTAGAATTACTTGAAAGTATTGATAATGCTAAAACAAATAGTGAACCTGAAAGTTTAATAAGTTAACTTCAAAATTTAAGTTTTTATTAGGCATGATTATCTGGCATGATGTTTTGTTTAGTGTTAACATGGTTAGCAAAATATTGCAATCTAAATATATGCATATTGATGATGCCATACAACATTTGAATGGGCTAATTTCATTTTTTTTAAATTATAGAGAGAATGAGTTTACTTCTGCCATGATTTCTGCAAATATTGCATGAGATATAGAAATTGAACATGTTTTACCTAAAAAACATGTCAAATTGGAAGAAAAACAATTTGATGAGAATGCACATGAAGATAACACACAATCTGCTGAAGCTTTTTTTAAAGTTAATTATTTTATTGTTGTAGTGGATGTTGCTATTACTGCCTTGAAAAGTAGATTTGAATAATTGCAAGTATTTACTGACATTTTTGGATACTTGTATGATTCAGAAAATTTAAAATCTTTCGATGATAACAAGTTAAAAATTTGTTGTGTCAATCTCGAAAATGCTTTGAAACATGGTAGCTCTGTAGATGTCACGCCTTGCTTTCCAAAAGGAATACGGAATACGGTACGTGACTAAGCTCAGTGGATAATTTTCACCATCCATAAGTTGTACGGATCTACTTGACTCAGCACAACGGTAAAAATAACAATATACTCAACCAGGCATGCATAAACAATTATAACTCAACGGTATTTATTCATAACAATAAAGAATATTCCAAATAAATATGAGATCTGAAACAAAACAATATCTTGGGACTACAAGCCCAAATACAAGTCTCAATACAATACATGAATAAAATAGTTTAAACAGAACATTAAGCAAATTTTCCAATCGCAGCTCAAAACTTTTGCTCACCAACTCCAGTAGGCAATTGATCAGCAAAACCTGGTCATATAGCAATTACAAGAAAAATAGGAAAACAGAAAAACATAATGCCTGTTAGTTGCAAGTTCCGGGCTGCAAGTAGTACAAGCAAGAAAAGGAAAGGAAAGGAAAAAGCTAAAACAAAGCAGGAAGTACTGACATTGAGGAAAAAGAAACAAGGATGACAGTCTACAGATTACATGAAAACAGTAGGATAACAGTAAAAAGTGTAGTAATAATAGTAACATTGAAGTCAACAGTAACAGTGAAGTCAACGGTAACAGTAACAGGATGTAACAGAGAAAACAGTTGTTCCTATGTCTAATGTTTATTACTATTTAGGTAGCACTTCATGCGTCCCAAATTATACTACATGGTTGCTACATCAAACAGTTTCGTTTTAAGATTTCGTAGTGGAACCTATAGGGCCGTATATTCAGACAACAGTAACAGTAACAGTAATAACAAACAATAACGGTGTCATGAATCATGCCTTCATGCTTCCAGAGATAAACAGTCGGTACCACAGTAAACAGTGAGCAAAACGAGTTTCCTTCTGAATACACATTTCTATATTGCTCACTACTAGATCTTTCCCTTAAAAAAACTCCGGTTTGATTAGTTTTTATTATTATTAAACAGGTGTGAACAAATACAAAAAAGGCAAAAGACATGATAAGAACAAAGGATAAGTCTCAGATGAATAGGAAGCACAAACAAGTGACCAAAACAACTTATAATAGTCAAAACAACGAAACTTTCAGTTCTTGACAGCAAGACACTACTGTACCAAATCTGAGATTCCCGTTGCTACAAAACTGCAAATCTAGAACCGTCAGAAAATCTGAAAATTAGACTCTCTGCCGAATTCAGTGCATATATACAAGTGATAAATCAACCATAGAAATAGGGTTGAAAAACGCATTTAATACAGAATTTATGTTCACCCAGAAAATGCAAAATCTTGTTTGTAAGCACGGAAAGGGTTTAAAAACATCATAATCAAATCTGAGAAAAATCTGGGAGATTCCCTAGCATATCTAGTCTCAACATATAAAATATCATGAAATTATATTACAAATAGTAAAGTCAATAAAATTAGGAAAACAGAGTAATGCAACAAAATTTCAATTCTGAAAGTTCAAAAACAGCAGTACCAAAACAGAGATAATTCACAAAATACAATTCGAAATCCAGATCCGTCAAAAAGGTGATAAAATAGACAAATCAGGCTACAGTTCATATTCACAAAGTTTTCAACAAAAACGAATAGAATTAGGTTGAAAACATAATTTTTTACTGAACATCATGCAGTTTGGAAATATATCGATTTGTTTTATAAGCATGAAATGAGATACAAAGGTCATTAATTAATTCCACAAAAATTTGGGATTGATCCCAGTTATGTCTAAAATACTCAGCAAAATATAGAGTTCAAATCCTACTTTTAATATCAGTTTTAAAATAATATTTCATACAGAAATCACATAGTTCAGAATCTGAAATATACTATATGACTGCAGTAAAATATCAATAACTCATGCATCGAAAATCGGAATTCAGATCCGTCGAAAGTTCTGGAAACTAGAAAACAAAAACTACAAATCATGTTCACAAATTTATTTATTTTACTGATGTTAACAGGGTCGAAATCACTGTACAAATATAGAGCAGCAGTGAAACAAAACTTATTGTATGCATTTCATCAAATAGTTTAATTACAAACGATCCAATCTATGATGTCATACAAATCATGGTATATAGGCAACTCAAATCAGCATGTCATGTGAATAAACAATCTATAAGAAGATAGTACATCATACAAACATCCATGAGGCAATCATCTACAACATACGATATGTCACAAACAAACATACAATCAAGATGTCCTTCTAACCTAATTTGTTTTTATGCAACGTGTGACCACTACTGTGAAATACTCATGATCAAGAGATGAAGACAACGGATTAACTAACAAGATATATGATCATCACGAGATCGACAACAAAAGCATGCAAGACTACTTACGGTATTTAACTTGTATGACAAACAAATACATACAAGCTACTTGCCTAAAAAGACGATGAAGATGAAGAATGGAATAATGGGAACAGATCCCGAACGACGAACACAATACGAACAAGAGACAGCACGAACCAACACCAATGCAACACGGTGGTGCATGTGTTCACACGCACACACACAAGCAGCAGCAAACAGCAAGAGCGTCGACAGCAACAATGGGGACGACAGCGGCTAGTGGTAGCATAGCAACAGGTGGCGACAGCACGGCGGGCTAGGGCGACGATAGTGCTGGTTGAGGGTAGCTCGACCACAGGGTGGCGCTTGGGCACAGCAACGCTAGGGACAGGGCGAGGATGGTGTTGGATCCTGTAGGCAAGATAAATAACACTAGAGGGGGGGGGGGTGAATAGTGTTATACAAAAAATAATTAAGAAATTTAACTTTTTGTTCTTCCCAGTCGACTTAAAAGGAGAATACAGTCGACTGGGGCATCAGATAAGAAGAGTATTTTATACAAGTCTGATCAGTCGACTTATAGCGAAAACTCAGTCGACTTACCAGACAAGTGTTCGAAAAGTATTTTATATAAGTCTGATCAGTTGACTTATAGAGGAGACTCAGTCGACTTGTCAGACAAGTTTTCGAACAAAACACAGAAAAATTGAAATGTAAGTGAAGAAAATACAACCACAGAGTACACAGCGATGTATCCTGGTTTGGTCCTCCCGACCTACATCAAGTTTTCAAGCAACCCACTTGAGATTTTCCATTATTCTTGAGAGAAAATACAAGAATATCCTACTGCGTTTGACAACAACCTTGCCAAACTTGTAGACCTCTCTCATCACTAAAGAGAGCACATCCACTCTACAACCTAGAGTGAAATTCCGACTCTACAACCTAGAGTCCTACTCTCTAACCGAGAGGACCACTCTCATAATCCGAGAGTGAAGAAAAACCAACAAAAGAGTTACAACAACCTATAGCCTTGTTTGTGATTTGTGATTTTTGCATGGTGGCTAATAGGTCAACTTCTGAAATCAGTCTAAAATGAATTCAATGTTATACTAGACTGATTTTTAGAGAACCAAGACTTAGGGAATATGAATGCTTTTAGAATACTTGTTCTTTTCAAAACCAAAAGCTTGAAAACTTAAGAAACAAATGCTTGGAACCTTTTCATGGTGATTCCTATGCTCTATTTATAGAGAGGAATCATAGGAGCATTGAAGAATAGTTCCTAAAACTGAATTAAAACGGATAGAAATTGTTTCGAATTTGAAAAACAAAATTTGAAATCAGAAAAATGTCGAAACGACTTGAACAGTCGACTGGGTTGCCATATTGAGTTGACTGGCCAGAGTTTGAATAAGTTCAGACAGTTTCGTACTAGGACAGTCGACTGATGCCAAATAGCGGTCGACTGGTGCTTAACAGCTGAACCTATTCAAGCTTGTTTCGATCTTTTTAAGTTTGTAAAATACTCAATTATTAAAGAATGTGTGAGTGTGTGTGTGACAAGGCTATTTATAGCATTTTAAGACTCAAAGAATTAAAAGTTACAATTGTTACAAGACACTTAATACAACACATTTGAAGCACTTGAGTCATGTCTTGAACTTGAGTCTTTGACTAGATCTTGAGCCAATGACTTTATATCTTGAAGCTTGCTTGATCAATGTGACTTGAACTAAGTTCTTTGTGGCTTGATCAATTCTCTTTGAAAGCTTCATTGAATCAACTTTGCCTTTGTATATTACACCATGGTATTGATCTTTATACACCCTGCAATATATAAGTGATAACACAACTTTGCATTGCGTTGTACTCATCAAAACCAAGAATCAACAAATGGGTGGTCGCTGCGAGGAATCAACAGACTGTGCACAGCGAGGAGAAGAGGACAAAAAAGGGAACAACGGTGAGGTCGGAGATCGGGGGAGCACAGGGCAAAGAGAAAAGTAGGGTTGAGGCGGTGATGGGTTGAGGGAGACGACAGAGAGAGGGTGACTGGAGGTAGAGGGTGAAGGGGTAGGGTAATAACGGCTAGGGTTTAATAGGATCTAGGGTTAGGGTGTACACAGTGGATATATATAGGGGTTGAGGTAGGTAGGGTTATTGGGTTAAATCGGATGGGATCCAATAAGTGAAGTGGGGTTTAGGGTTTTGGGTAGTATCCAATAGGAAAGAGAAAAGTCCAATATTAGACAGATAGGCTATGAATTATGTTTTGACAAAACACAAGGGAAGAATAATATGAAGGACAAACAAAAAATGAGGAATAAAGGCTGAACCAAAGCAACAAATGAATCGTAAGGAGACAACAACATACAATCAAAAGGGACGAAAAGAGATAACAATCAGAAATAAAATAAAATAACCAGGAATTTAATTAAATACAAATAAAATACAAAATTGAGTTATAGGGGTTATAGTAGATGTTGACTCAATTGATTTATTTTCTAAATTGAAAGTGTTACAAATGACTTTACCAGCAGAAAAGAAAAGACAACCATTGAAATCATGGAGTTCGTACATGTTTTTTATTGTTATCATAATATTTCGATTGCTTATAGAATATTATTGACTATACCTGTGATTGTGACATCTGCTGAAAGAAGTGTTTTATAAATTAAAAATGTTAAAATCTTATTTGCAATCGACTATGTCACAAGAGAGGTTAAGTGGATTAGCAATGTTATGTATTGAAAATGATTTGTCAGAAAAAAATGATATGAAAAATATTATTGATGAATTTGCTTCTCAAACTGCTAGAAGAAGGCTTTCCCTTGTATAGTTCTCGAGCATACATTTAAGGTCGTTTGCCACTGAGGTAAATAGTAGGGGTTTGCCTTGTCGCAGTCGACGACGACACGGGAATTGGTGTCTTGTCACTCCATTGACCACCATCGCCGCCCTAGACGTGACTAGGCATAAGTGGATTGTACCTACGCACAATCTATCTAAGCGGATTAATTTTTGGCCATTGGATGGAAAATAAACTATTCCAGCTATTGTAGAGAAAAAAAAACCCTCAGATGATCCGGTCCACTTATGTCCACCTTACGTCTTAAAACATCTCCCATCACACTAGTCATCTCTCATTTTAAGCTAAAATAGCAGATTTAGAGAGAAAAATATGCTCAAACGGGACTCGGCAAATCCCTGGACAAATCTCAGATTTAATTGCTAGATCTGGGGAAGTTTATCGCTCACCAAACTTCCCTTCTATTCTTTCCGCCTCTCAAAACTCAAAAAATAAAATCAAAACCCAAAAAATTCAAACCGAGTTGAAATCTTATCACGAACTTTGCGATAGCGAACTTCGCTCGCAAACTCGGGAAATCGAGATCGGGATCGCGAAAGCGAATTGCGTGACATTGTGCGAAATCACGAACTCGCTAACTATGATCGCGAGGAAGCTTTTTTTATAGCTTGGGCTTTTTATTTTGTGCTTGGGCTTTGTAACAGATTTTAACATATTTTTTTCTTTTAGCTTAGGCAATTTTTTGAGCTTGGGCTTTGTATTTTATTTTAATATAATTTTGGGATTTAAAATATCAATGGTTGGTCAAAATAGCTAACATAGTTGGACTGTGGATTTTTTTTGCAAGCCAAATTATCCGATTGTTCTTTATTTTTTCTATTCTAACGAGTCAAAATAGCTAGCGTGGTTGGAGATGTTCTTAGGTAAATAAAATAAAATAAAATGTCCTCTTTGAAATGGAAATTAAATCAAAATAATTAACGTGAATTACCAAAAATTAAATAACGTGAATCTCCCCTCCCTGAAATGTTCTTCCACCTAATATTCTGCTAAATCCACTCTAAAACCGTAACCGTTTTCCGCCACCTCTCCTCCCTCCTCGACCGATACAACTTCGTTTTCCCTCACTCCCTCCCCAATCAAACCCTAACCTTAACCCTAGCCCTAAATTCAGGAAGGCCAAGAAGCCTCCGTATAAGCCCTCCCTCGCTGGACCGTGCCGACGAGAAGCCCCTTTACTCCGACCTCACCTTCGACTTCCGCTTCAACTACATCGTGAGAAGCTCCACTGTCAAGCCATTTGGCCTCTGCGAGCCAAGTACTCGCCGTTCGGGCCCGGGAGGGTCGATTGCCTGGACCGTGTTTGCGGCTCCTGCTTTGGATCCCATGGTGAAGGAATTGGTGTTGGGGCCCGCTGAGGAGGAGGTCGAAGAGAGGTGGAGAGAGAGGAGGGAGCAGGTGTGTCAGGATTTGGACCTCGAGTAGATCTGGATCTACCCATGAATGGGTTTTTTGTGGAAGAGAAGAGATTAGAAGAGATTAGAAGGAAGAAGAAGAAGAAGAAGAAATTGGAGGAGAAATTGAGATATTTTTCTTGTTATCTTCTAGAATCAATTACAGCCTCTATATATAGGCAAGGAGGCGGTTACAATGCCAGCTCATTTGGAAATTACATACGCTACACACTCTTCCGCACTCCCACCATTTTCTCCTTCAATTACAATAAGTGCGCATAGCACGTAACTACTGATATTCTGATACTGATACTACTGATACTGACACTACTGATACTCTGCTTTATTCTTCAATACTGAACTCATTCTACTTCCTTCTTCTATTCTTCAATGCTGAACCCATTCTAATTCTTTCTTCTATCTAGCCGTGTGGTGATGCTGATGATGCGGTGGTTCTCCGGCGAAGCTCAGGCGATCCCTGACAACTCCTCCCCTCTTATCAGCGAGCTTGCCCCAAGCTCGAATGTAGGGAATTTTGCTCGCAATTCATCGATATCGATCCAGGATGCCTCTTCATTGCTGGATCCCTTCCACTTGATCAAGAGCTTGATTCCAACCCGGTTGTCCTTCTTGAACACCCGTCGACCCAAAACTTCCTCTGGTTCCTCCCCTTCTGATTGTTTTACCCACCATCGTGGAAGCTCTTGTGAGATTTCTGGTAAATGAGTTCCATGGCAGCGCTTCAGCTTAGAGATGTGAAAAACTGGATGGACAGTCACATTTTGGGGTAGCTCAAGCTTATAGGCTACTTTCCCAACTCTCTCAATTACTCGATAAGGCCCAAAGAACCTCGATGACAGTTTCTGTGGCGTAGAGCCCCGCACAGTGGTTTGTCGATACGGTTGCAATTTGAGTAGTACCATATCCCCTACTTCAAATTCCCGATCAGTTCTCCTCCTGTCAGCAAATCGCTTCATACGATTTTGAGCCACTGCCAAGTTATCCTTCAACAATTTCAGCACTTCATCCCTCTTCATCAGACCCTCTTCCACTGTTTGAACAGCTGTCGTGCCTTGAACATAACGCAATAGTGCTGGAGGGGGCTGTCCATACACACCCTCGAATGGGGTAATCCCAGTGGAGACGTGCCAATTTGTGTTATACCAAAACTCCGCCCATCCCAAGAATTTACTCCAACTACTTGGTTGTTGCCCACACAAACAGCGTAGATACATTTCCAAGGCTTTATTCACAATTTCTGTTTGCCCATCACTTTGTGGATGATACGCTGTCGAGTGCTTAAGCTTACACTGTTGGAGAGAGAAGAATTCTTTCCAAAATTTGCTCATAAAGATGGGGTCACGGTCACTCACAATTCCTCGGGGCATTCCATGAAGCCTATACACCTGATCAACAAAGACTTGGACGATGGATTCTGCAGTATATGGGTGTGCTATACCAATGAAATGTGCATATTTCGTCAACCTATCAACCACTACCATGATTGCATTTTTTCCTCCACTCTTTGGTAGACCTTCAATGAAGTCTAGTGAGATCTCCTCCCATATTCGCTCCGGAATTGGTAGAGGACTCAACAATCCTGCTGGCAATAGAGTCTCATGCTTGTTTCTTTGGCAAATGATGCATTCTCGTATCATCTTCTTCACATCTTTGGTGATACCCTCCCATACAAAGGTCCTCCTTATTCGGTGGAGTGTTTTGTGAAATCCCGAATGACCACCGCTGCTTGAGGAGTGATGATCATTGAAGATCAATTCTCTTATTGCAGCTTCGGGGCTGATAAGTATTCTGCCATTATGGAACCATAGGCCATCGATCAGCTTGAACCTTCCTTCATCCAATTCTCCTCTACCTTGCTTCTCTCTAAGCTGTTGGAAATATGGGTCTTGCTCAATCATCCTCTTAATGTCATCCAACCACTAGGGAACTACAATCGACAGCTCATTGTAAGCTCCCTGGTCTTCTTTTTTCCTCGACAAGCTATCTGCAGCTGAATTCAACACCCCCTTCTTATATTCTACCTTGAAGGTGAATCCAAGCAACTTCCAAAGCCATTTTTCCTGAATCTCTGTATTGATTTTCTGTTCTAAGATGTGCTTGATACTTTGCTGATCAGTACGGATCACAAACTCATTCCCCAAGAGATATTGGCGCCATTTCTTCACTGCTTGCAGGATGGCAAACACTTCCTTCTCATAGGTGGATAGTACTAGCTGTCTCCCCTTTAGGGCTTGGCTTATATACGAAATTGGATGTTTCTTTTGCATCAATACCGCCCCGATTCCCTCATTCGATGCATCGGTCTCGATGATGAACGTTTGGGAGAAATCCGAGCTTGTAACACTGGGACTGTGGTCATCGCCACCTTGAGAGCTTCGAATGCCCTAGCTGCTGATTCTGACCAACAAAAAGCACCCTTTTTGAGGAGCTGTGTCAAGGGGGCAGCGATAATGCCATAGTTTCTTACAAATTTGCGATAATACCCTGTTAATCCCAAGAATCCCCTCAATTCCTTCACCGTACGTGGCTCCGGCCACTCTTTCACAGCACTAATCTTGGTCGGGTCTACCGCTATCCCTTCACTACTGATGATGTGACCCAAGTACCCCACTGTCGTCTGCCCAAAGCTACACTTTGCTGACTTTGCCACCAGTTGATGCTCCTTTAATACTGTGAGTACTTGTTCTAAGTGTTGTAGATGATCTTCCCAGGTGGTGCTGTAGATTAGAATATCATCGAAGAATACCAACACAAACTTCCTCAAGAACTCTCCAAAAATCACATTCATGAGGTTTTGAAATGTCGACGGGGCATTTGTTAAGCCAAAGGGCATCACAACGAACTCAAAATGACCATGATGTGTTCTAAACGCTGTCTTGTGAATATCTTCAGGATTAACTCTGATTTGATGATATCCTGAGCGCAAATCAATTTTAGAGAAAAATTGAGCGCCATTCAATTCATCTAACAGCTCATCTACTAGTGGAATGGGAAACTTAGCCTTCACTATTTGGTTATTGAGAGCTCGATAATCCACGCACATCCGCCACCCTCCATCCGCCTTCTTGACTAATATAACAGGAGAGGAAAAAGAGCTACTGCTAGGCCGAACTAATCCCGCGTTCAACATCTCTTTCACTTGTCTCTCAATCTCCGCTTTGTGAAAATGAGGGTGTCTATATGGCTTCAGACACACGGGCTTCTGGCCTTCCACTAAGGGGATCCGATGGTCAACATCTCGATAGGGTGGTAAGCTCAACTCGGAGGTGAAAACTTCGGGGAACTGCTGTACTATCTCTTGAATTTCCATCGGCATTGTGGGGTGTGCATTGTACTCTTCTTCACTGTCATTTCTCATCTGCAACATGTAAGCCTGACAAATATTATTCCCAGAACTCCACAGATCTGATGCTTCAATCAGTTGGAGTTGGGGGTTCACAACACCTTGCAATCTCTTCTTCACTCCCTCCACAGTAAATTCCATCGTCAGTGAGTTGAAGTCCATAGTAATGGGACCTAGAGTGCGCAGCCAATGTGCTCCGAGAACCATCTGTGCTGGTCCGAGTGGAAGAAGCAATATATCAGCCTTCAATTGAACTCCTTGAACTGAAAATTTCACATTCCCTACTCTTCCTTCGCTATGCATCACTTCACCATTAGCAACCGTCACTCTCGTCTTGTGCTCTCGATCAATGGGTAGATTTGCCTTCATTGCTGTTTGCGAATCCAAATAG